>OY998144.1:2712272-3312272 GCA_963921925.1 Sphagnum tenellum
TAGTAGTAAACAAAATAACTAGGAATTCAGTGCAATCAATCACAAATCTAGCTCTAGCACTATCAAGTTAAATCAAATGTAGTTTTCTAGATTACAAAGTTTTACTTGCTAAATGTAAGAATCCAAGTACCAACAAAAACCTTGACAAATTCTTTGCATAACAAAAACACATAGACATAATAGAAAATAGTAAGTTACAGTGTGCTTCAAAATCCAGAAAACTGAATTCAGATCACGCACCATCCCACTTATCTTAAACACCAAAAACCTAGAATCTCATTCACATTGGAACTAGTTCCAAACTTACCCCAAATTACCTATAATAACTAGGATATATTTTTTGTAATTACAATAAAATTCCTAACATAATTATGAGGAAAAGGAAGCATACAACATTGTTTCCATGATGTTAGATTATAGTATTTTCATTTGCTAAAAGAGACAAGGGAGTTGTTGGGTAGGAGTATGATAAAAAGTCTTTATATCCTATGGTGGTAAAATGTCATGAACATTTGCATCCTTCTATGATAAGTTTTGTTGATAAAGATGATTTTGATCATGATTGCAATTTGATATTTTTGAGTAGAATACAAGTACAGGTGAACCAACAACGGAACTTGTGAAGAGGGAATAACTATTTTTTAGGCATTATCAAGTAGATGTTAAACACATCAAGAGTCGTCTTCAAGGGTGGGAGAAACATGAAACAATGTTTTTGACTATTGGTTTCCTTGCCCAATAGATCTTAGGCATTGTTGGATCACACATTGAAACAAAAATAAAATAAAATATAGTAGGAATACTTACTAATCTCAGGAGATGTAGGCTGCAAATTAAAATTTTATAAAAGCTAATTTTTGAGAGTAAAAATTGGCCAAATGACCCTAGAGTAGAATACAAAGCTCCATTTAACTTAACAAAATGGATGGAGAGCTAGAAGATATTTAGAACAATTTGAAGATGATTTTTAAAAAGATAAAATTTCTGAACTCTAAATGTGTAAAATGAAAATTGTTGGCACCTTGGCAATGTTGTAAAAAGAAAATAATGAGGTTCAAAATGAAATTTTAATATTTTGACCAGAAACAAAAGTCATAACCAGTTTGTGAGAACTGGCCAAGGATAACTGACTCTTATCAAATTTGTGAGAACCAACCTTGTGAGAACGGTCAGATGGCTTAAAAAAAAAGTTGATACTTTGCACTGGCGTAAGAAAATTATCAAAAAAATGAACAGAGAAACTGGGTCTTTCTTAAGTTTTTTTTTTGTCAAAAACAGATTCAATGATTAGTTAAAACACCGATACCCGGCCAACACTGGTTCCAACTTTCAACTTCCATTACACTACCTAATGTCAAGAAACATCGGCGTCGTATTTATGGATCAGTACAACGGTACATTTGACGGTAAAACGAAACACCTGTTTTAAACTGGAATGGCGCTTGAAATACGTACTTAGAAGTGCCATTATTGAAAGCCGAGACTGTATTAAGCGCTTTCTGCAACAAATTATATATATTAGACACATAGGTGTCTCCATAAGATGCTACCGTACTGAAGGCCGATTTAGATTTTCAGAATCTAGTTGGGGCCCCTGCTTTTTTGTGTTATCCTGTCAAACTTCATTGACGAAAGCACAAGTAAAAGGAAGAAGTTGAAAGATTAAAAAAGGGCAGGTATACGTCCCCATTGACTGGCTGAAAGTGTTTTCTTGAAAAACTACTCGCAATTCAAGGGCCAACATCATGTCATAATCGGCCAGAGTGAACCAGCCACCATGACTGCACCAGTTGGCTGTTCTCTCCATAGGATGGACTGGATGACTTTCCTCTTTCTCATCCGTCTCTTTATTTTACGTTAACTAACATTTTATCACAATCTCTTTTGGCTGTTATCTTGTGTTCAAAAATTTCAAGAACGAGAATTCTTTTTTTGTGTCCTTTTTACCGCTTTATTTTCTTATTTTCAGTTTTCGTAAGAATAAGATTTTTTTTGGGGTTTTTCTTTGCCTCGTTTTTTCGAAATTTTTATAAAATAATTGTCAAAATTCAAAATTCATCAAATTAAAATTCCATTAAATTCAAAATGAACTCAAAATTGAGTTCAATTCATATTCAATTAAAGAGAAATGGGACGAAAATTGGTGAAGGTATTGGAAATCCACTTCTGGATATGGTGTTGGAAAAAAGAAAAAAGAAAAAAGAACTCTGCAAAGACACAGGAAAATATACCTTTCCATCCCTCTAACTGCCTATACAAATTCCAGTTTAGAACTGTCTAAAGGATGATCTATGGAACCTAAATTCCATCTCATCAGTACCTGGATAATTTCTACAATTGCCATTCCACTTTCTGGAACTCCACTCACCCTGACAAGCTCACCTTATTCCCCCTTGCAATGGGCCAATGTTCCAGTTCTCCGTGGCTCTACTTTACTCTCTAATATACAGTTGTTAATTAGAGAGTTGTTAATTACAGTGTCGCCTTTGTTAATTGTATATTATTGCTAACTTTGTAGAGAAGAGGAGGGTGTCTTGAAACAAAAGAGGCTCACAATCATGGTTAACTTACTCCCAGGATTGTGCATCCCAATTCTGCTGTGATTCAATTTCTGGTGAATTCTGACAGTTAAAACACCCACTTCAAGCATTAGAACTAATAACAACCTCAACACCAAACATTGAAAGCATGATGATGTTGGTTCATCTCTCTCATCAAATTTACCTATGGAAAAATGAGAAATTTGTGAAGATCATGGAAGCAGAATCCTATCCTAATTCTGAAACCTATTTGCAGCAAAGAGATCAATGTCAATAGTGAGCTGCCTCTTTCTGATGTGTCAAAACTGTTTCCCAAGCTCCACCTTCTTTACCATGCGAATTGCATTGTGTAACATGGCATCCACTATTCCCGCAACCTGCCAAGACACATTTTCACACCTCAGTTGCACTCTCATGAAGGAACTGCAGTTGGGCACACAAGTTATATTGGTCTATGGGGGAAGCAATGTCTCTAAGACTACAAATATGTGTTCATGCCCCTACATGTGTGATTTATCGGCTATGGTGTAGTGAAGGGGAGGAAACATACTGTAAAGACACCACCAATGATAGCACACAAGTTAGTGATGAAGTGAGAGAATGATCTCCGAGCCTCCCTCACCAACACCTGCATAGGAGAACAGATCTCAGAGTTTGAACCAGGCTATTATGTCAAAAGGATTTAGATAGTGAGATTTCAAAACCTGGGAGGAGGTTTGTCTATTTCTGGCCAATCTGTACAATGTGGAAAGCAGGATCTAGACGGGACAAGGCCAACGTGTGAACCTGCATTGGAGAGAGCTCATAGTGGAACTTGACCACAGGGACATTGGTTGATTGAAGTTGGTTGCTGTGTGCTGTGTAGTCATACCGGTCCAATGGCTCAGAACCCTTGTGTCTCCTCAGTGAGATAACCTCAGTCTTTACTACTTGCAAATAGTGGTCATGCTGAATCCCCGTCCAGATTCGAGGTCCAGACAACACATCCACAGAACAGTTGTCAATGACAAAAAGCTTCTGAAAAATGCCAGACAAGTCAAGAACATGGAAACAACGAGCTGCTGTGTATCACTACAGGAAAGTAGGAAAGGATGACAGAGGGGCAAGAATCAAGACAGACCGTAATGTTTTCATGCTCAGAGATGAAAACCTCTCCAGTGAGATGATCAATATCTGAGTCCAACTCAGGGAGAAGGCGGTTTGCATCCTTCAATGATCGCCACGACTGCTTGTTACCAAAACTAAACAGGCCAACATGGTGAGTCATATTCATTTTCGCAGCATCAAATGAGTGTGCACCTGAATGGGCTGAGATCATCAACTCTCCTGGGACCTGCAACCAACCAAATTGCCAGCCAGAAAATGAAGCTTCTGAATTTAGTATCTTTTATAACAAGGGAAATATGCAAATACCAATCAGGGTACTGATCATAATCCAAAAGATCCGTGTGCCACATGGCAGCTCCAAACTTGCCAGAACTCAGAATTTTTAGTTCTAAGAGCCCTTGGGCAAGTGCACCTAACAAGGTAGTCGTCTTCCACTGTGATTTAGGAATATAGATCCCCCTGTCTGCAAACAGCTACAGCAATGCTTTTGCTAGGATGTTTTTCATACCTTCTTCACCTTCACAAAGCCCTCAATCCTGCAACCTCCAGCACGAGGAGCTGGTCTCTTGACAGTACCATCTGTGTTGTTGGACTTGTCTTCTATTGCATACTTTCCATCAACAACTGGTGCTGGAACTAGCCCCGTCATAAACTGTCAAATAGAACAGCCATGTGTTTTCATGAGTCTTAGAGGGGAGGGTATTAAAGCTTGATGAAGTTGCAGAGAAATCTCCACAACAACAATTAAAGGTAACACGACAATGAGTGCAGTCATAACCTTGTGAGAGTCGCTCACAAAGTGACAGACCATCACCTTCATCACAAACGGCAGTGACAAGCTGCCATGACTACCCACCGAGTTCATCAGCTCCCAACAGTGGGTGTAGATAAGCATATAATCATCTTCCCAAAAACTTGGGAACACAATTATACACAATCTGCGTCCTGAGTTTCTGTTGCCTTTCTGGAAGCAATGTGAAGGACTCTGACATGATTTTGCCTAGCACTGTTAATAAAAAAAGTCAATAGTATCCTCATTCAAGCTGCAACAAGCTTCTGAAGGAAAGAGCTTTTATTTCATTTTAGCATGTCCCTGTATATACAAGCATCTATGCCTAAAACTTAGAGGGGAGGGTATTAAAGTAGAACTTCAGCCCATAAGGAGCACTTTATCTGTAAGACAAAAAGAGTAAGGCATACCGCAACCAATGAGTCTGTATCACGGTCGCCATAGTAGGACTCATGATCATGATGCCCATGCCCTTCCCTATACAGACATGAAAACCATAAGGAATAGGGCCACTATCCTTCAACAGTGAGACCATACCAAACCCTGCAGAACTTTGTCAAGAAAGTACTAACAAGACATATATTGCCCAACAATCTAAATCCACACAAGCAAAGAAATAAGCAGTGAACTACAACACTAAGGCAGGAATCAGGCAAATGGAACCTCTCAACTTCTGGATTACAATATCAATGATAAACTTCTGGATTACAATATCACAATGAAAGAACTTTCATTAGGTTGGACTCAAAGACCAATACCAATGACAATGATGTGAGTTGAGGTCCGCACCAATGACATCAGGACTATCTAAGATGGATCATGTAGTCCTTGTTTTACTAAATGACTTTATAAATGAAAATTTCTTTTCAAATCACCCTTTTTCAAACAAAGCACCAAAAAGGGGTGTAAGACTGGACCTGAGATCATGACCCTTGCGAAAGATTCGAATGGATGGATAACCTTGAATGTGGTGTCTGCAACATTATTTCAAATTTTGTCAAAACAGGTACTTTGTGTTCCAAGAGAGTAGCAGTGAACTTCTAAGATTCCACATCACAAGATTTTTATGTGATATTATGGGACATCATATGCAGGTCCCTCCAGTACTTGAAATGTAGAAACCAAGAAGGTCTGGAGGACAGCTCACTCTCGGCAGAGTGCTTGATTTTGAGTGCAGTCAACCTTGGCAAGTAGTATCCTCCCATCAGTCTCTGGATTATACCTGCACAACCAAGTGAATTATAATTGCATCCTACAAGTTCTAGAGGGGTCAAATATCCAGTAGCCCTGACATAAACCTCACAGAGCATAGTAAGCAAATCCACACAGAAAGGTAGATCATGCTTGGCAAACTGATCTGACTTACAAATCAGGCAAATTCTAGGAGATGGTGTCTACCTTTCAGCCATAATTTGTGCTGCTCTCTCCCAAGATGGTTTCTGTGGTGAAACAAATAGCCAATGAATTAGCTTCTGGTTACCTACAATCAAGCAATCAATTACACCCATCAAGAATGAAGGAGAAGGGCATAAGAGGTGTGGCAGTACTCACCAGGCGGGCACACCAAGAACACCATGGAGCATAAAAGTTAACCACCAGAACAGGAAACCTACACAATATTTGACACTCAATATCAAACAGCCTGAAAATTCAAACCTACTAAACAAAAATGGAACAAGAACAATGGAAAGTTTAAGTAAAGGAGCACATCAACTAGGTGGTGGTGGAAAGAGATCATACAGATGAGTATATGTGTCAAAAGTCTTCTGATTGAGTTCAACTGCACCCTCCCCAAGGTGCTCATATGGAATGTCCTCTTCCCCATGTGCATCACCATGGCTCTTGATATTGGGCACAGGCCCTGCATGGACTTCCTGCCCTATACGTTGTAGATGTGAGTCAATTGGAAACTTCCGGACTGTTTTTGTCAAATTAAATCTATGCTGCACAGAGTCCCATAACAAACACTGAGGGTCAGACTTGCAATACAAATATCTATTTAAGTAATGGAGGAAGTTCTCCAGTCAACCTCAATAGCATTAAGAGATGACCCAATAATAAGGTTTCAGAGATTTCAGCTCCAACAGCATACCACCAGTAAACTCTCTCTGCAGAACACTGAGTAAGCTCACCATTTGAGCCATAACGCCTTACGAATCCACAAAACTGACTATTATTTACTGGCAGGATCTAGAATATTGGAATCCCCAGGAGGCACATGATCATGTTATTATCTGCAAATTCTGGCTGTGAATACTTGTTGCAAATGGCAATGATTGAGCCTTCTCAATCTTTGACTTGCTGGTAAATGGAAAAATTGTAACAAAGGCGATTAGAATATCTTTAGGAGTACTGCAATTTCTCCAAATTTATGATTTAAGTAACTTAAGAAGAATCGAGAGATCAATCAATAATAAGGTCACAGATATTTCAGATCTGACAACATAACAGCATATAATTGCATGGAAAAGACAAGCATAGAAAAGAGGAAACCCAACCCTAAAGAAAAGCAAATGAGACCAAAAGAAAACCGAAGAGTGGTTCAAACAAAAGCAATAGCCATATAAATGTTCAGGGACATTCAACAGCAGCAAGTGTGGTATTGACCACCTACAATAACATCCCCACAGACTTCATCAGCTCCTACCAACAGTAAAGGTTGATGTCAGACATTAACCAATGTATATACTTAGCTCAACAAAACCTAAGATTGTAGGAGAAAACCAAAAAACACTGATAAGAAAGAGAGCACAAAAAGAAAAGAAATTGAAAATGAAAGAAGAAATGAAAAGGAAAAACCTAAAAAAGAAAGCAAAAGAAAGAGAAACAAGATGAAGAGCTTTTAAGCAAGATCTTTGGAGGACAGAGTGGGCTTAGAGAACCTTCCCAATTAGAATTTAAAAGCCTTTGAAATAATCATTATGATGATTACAAAGGTGGAAACACTGAACTGAAAGCTTTCTTTGTTAAACAAACCTCTGATGTGATTTAAATTCTTTTTTGAAGAGAAGCCATTAAAAGTTCAATTAAGCTTGTGGAATGAGTTAGAATGTTTGCCACTGCCAATAGAGTCCTTGGGAGCATTGAACAAACATTAGACTTCATAAGGCACCTGAAAGATATTGAACTCATATGTGAAGAGGTGAAACTAAAATGATTCTATAATCAGTACTCAGTGGGCTACCAATGTCTGCTTAAGGACTAACTGAACAAATATGAGGAGGAACAAGTTATCTACCAGGAAATCTAGCCAAGAAGATAAAATCTGAAGTTTCTGCTAAATTGACAACACAGGCCTCAACTTATCCTTACTATTTCAACCAAATATATACAAAGTTAATGGTTGTTCCACTGAACTGACAGAAATGGGACTAAAAAACAACCTACCAAAACCAGTATTTGATATAAATTTCTCTCTAGCATCAGATCTGATATGTTAAACCTTTGTATAAGGGGAGAACTCAAAAGACTGCAACAAAAGGAGAGAAGATTTGTAAGTATTAGATTTTGAGAGATTCAGGAACTTGATGACTTCAACTGCTATCCAACTGTTTGGAGGGGGCATCAACTTTCTGCAAATTGGCAACCCAAAGGTCGCTGACCATGAGTTTGAAAGCTTCATCTCTAAAGCAGTCAATGACAAGTTGCCAAGTTGCAGCTTTCTAGGAGGAGTCAACCCACTTCAAAACTAGTCTGACAGAGGTAGAATTGGTCACATTTCAAAACCTAAGCTTATGGGGTTTTGATGGAACTTCCAAGCCACACAAAACAATTAAGGCAAGTGCCATACTTTGCTTTTAACTCATTAGGAGCATTGAGGATATCATAGAAGTGCCTCCGAGATAATTAATCGCATTGAAAACTAAAGTGACATAATGCTTCTTACATTTCAACACAAAGTTGTTGCTATGTTGATCTATTTTAAGCTATCACAAAAGAATGCTGAATATTTTAAGTTTGGGAATGGAAATCAAAATAAATAAACATATGAACCCACTCAGACACATGCATGGTTATTGACATCTTAGAACCATCCATGAAAGACCATCCAGATCAATCACAGGTAACATCAACTCATGAATTCCCCAACAGCTGCCAAACACTATATCTCATTGGTCTGAGCTCATAAAATGACATCTAGGATCACCTCACATATGAGACAGCCAAAAAGCTCCTATTACATAGCAACTAAAATGGGGAGAGGGAGAACAGTGCAGCGTTGGTGAGTTGAACTTACTGTTCCTAAAACGTCACTGACATCCACTGAAGCAAACTCACATGACAATGCTGGAAAGCTGCATTCGACACACAAGGCACAACATCAATTGGATATTAGTACCTAATAGTCTGTAGTAAGCTTTTTTCTTTGTCCTGACAATGAATTGCAAGAAATCTGGCTTCCAGAAATGCAGACAAGAAAATGTGGACATGGAAAACTCTGATATACACCAGCAATTATCCACGAAATTGCAGAGAAAACTTCACAACAACAATTTGAAGGTAGCACAACAATGAGTGCAGTCATAACCATATGAGAGTCACTCACAAAGTATCAGACCATCACCTTCATCACAAATAGCAGTGATGAGCTACCCTGAATACCCACTGGCTTCATCAGCTCCTGATGGTGTTTGTAGGTAAGTATATAAGAATCCATCCAAAATCTGGGCAAACCATCAAACAAAATCTGTGTCCTAAGTTTCTCTTGTGTTTCTGGAAGCAACAGAAAGGCTAAGTTGTAATCAAGAGGCAATAGCTAAGCAAAAAAGTCAGTGGTATCCTCTTTTCAGCTTTAACAAGCTTGTGAGGATGAGCTTCATTTCAATTTAGCTTCTCCTTGTAAACCTCAGATATACAGACCTTAAGTTGAAGTCAATGCGCAAATACTCTCCATCACGGCTCCTGTCCACAACCACAATTGTTGTTGTAGCTACACTCATATAATTGTTCAGTTCCTGTAAAACTCCAGCACAACATTGCATACCAATATTTGAGCATATGTAACATAAGAAGCATGATGAGAATTCTTGAAAAGTCAAATGTAAGCACATCTATGAAATTGCAGGGATGACTCCACAACAACGCTTTGGAGTAACAGTTGTATCAGTTCCAATAACTAAAACACAACAAGAAACACATGTCATGATAACCTTATGAGTGTCACTCACAAAGTGTCAGACTTCATCAAGAATAACAGAGGTGGCCTAACATGACTCCCCACTGACTTCATCAGCTCCTGATGGTGGGTGTGGATAAGTAAATAAAAATCAACCCCAAATCTCAGAAAATCCATTATGCAAACATATTTGTCCTGAGCTTGTATCACATTTCCAGAGGACTTAATCACGATTTTGGCAAGCACTAAAGAGATATGGCTAATCAGAAAAGTCAATAGTATCCTCATTCAAGCTGCAGCAAGCTTGTGCTGGTAACCTTCAATTTACTTTAGCTTGTCCTTTTACAACCAAGCATTGAAGCCTGAAGGCATAGAGAAAGCCTACTACATAGAGGATGGTGGTTAGGGCCTCCTGAACCCTAAACATATCAGACCACTGGTGACTACTTGGATGCAGAACATCCTCTAAAGCCTCTGGAAAACTCCACAACACTTTGAAGGAAACTGTTGTGTGAGCTCCAGAGCAAAACAAAAAAACCAACACAACAAGCATGACTGGAGTCAAATAAAGACAGTGTATCAAGTAAGAAAGGGTACTACAGAGAAAGGGATACCATTCCAAATAGGAACATCATCCATAAGGCTGCAATGATGGATAAGCCTGCCCCTGATAGAGATGCTTCTGTTAAATCCCTTGGTATTTTCCTGCATGAAAAAGCAAATCCTCACAATTTAAGTCTTACTCATGGGTCTACAGAAACTTTCACACTTTAGCAAATGATCTGTATTCCTCGGTAAGATCAAAGTGAAAGCAGGACGACAGATCATCATAGAAGAATACAACTCAATTACTTGTATAATCCTCCACAACAAAACTGTAAATGTAGCTCCTCTCTCTTGTTCACTATTCCCAAAACATACTTTTAGCTTTGCTGTCTTTCAATGTAATGGTTCCTAGTGAATCACCAAAAATCAACTAGGAATTACAATACTTCTTGACCAAAAACTCTTTGGTGGCTGCTCGTCCTGATTGGAAAAGCCCTTGCAACATGCCTAACTCAAAATGTTCCTCTGTGTGCAGTTCGTATCTTCTTCAACAAGCTGATATATACTCTACAGGTTAGGGCTTGCAAGTGCTTGAAGGTTCATGCCCTACTAGGTGATGCACACAGATATCACAGAATCTTGTCAGCCTGCAAACAAGAGTGCTAGGTAAAGCAGACGTCCAAGGCGTATAACCCTAGTGGGTCCTTTCAACGTCCTCAGGTGAAGAAGATCTGGAAAATCAAGTTCCGACAGTGCTGGAAAATGTTGTTTCAGCGACGGTAGTCCTCAGCATGAAAAGCACAGGAAGTTGCCATGGATTCATTATCCTTCTTCAAATGTCGCACATCAGCTGCAATGTGTGGATCTATGTCAATGTTTGGTCGAACCTCCACGGCCCCGAATGCATCAGGCATGTCAAATCAAGGAGAGTCCAAACCGAGCACGAGATCTACGTTTTGCCGCTAACAGTTTCCTCTTACCACGACAGCTTTTGGCTGCAAGACTCTTCAGACCGAGATTGCGAGAGCGGGAGTATCAAGCCACAAAATACAAGGGCGGCCCGGGGAGGAAGGAGCAGAAAGACAGAGAATGGCTCCCACCTGTAGAAGTCAATAGACTTAAGCTTGCTGCTGGAAATCATGACTGCTCCCCTCTTCGGACCCCTTCCTATAACTAAAGACGGATCCGGAGACAAGGAAACTTTTGAAAGTCCCAGATCACGAAACGTCCATGAGCTCCCTCTCCTCCGCCTTGACTCCTTCCTCAAAATGCAGCCCGAGAGAGAGAGAGAGAGACGATCGATTTGCAAGATGAAAACAACGACTGATGAACACGAAAAATAAATCGCGTGAAATGCAGGCCGCTGCTCTTTTCTTCAGAATCGGGGAAAAAATATAGGTATATGTATGCACGGCTCAGACGAAACACGATGAACAACAGGAGACCGTGAATGACGACAGCATGCACACGAAAAACAATGAACTCTCAGTGGGAAAAAAACATGAAAAATCTGCTAAAACTTCCTCCACGATCACAAGGGTGATGCAGAGGCAAAAAGACGAAAGAATTGAATGGAATGTGGGGAGAGTTTGGACCAGTACCTACACACGCAAGTTCTTCCTGAGCACGGACAAGCTTCTGCGCACAATCTCTGGCTCCTCTGAAGGAAGACGATACGGATCGGGTCGGGTCGGGTCGGGTCTGCCGAGGATTCTTCCTTGGAACGCCCGACCCGACCATCTCGACCGGTGTTTGCGGGCGGGGGGGCGCGGAGGTTCTTCGATTTTTAATAACTTTCAGTTCCGGGTATTTGAACCATTGGACCAACCGCCGGTTCCAGTTATTTCAAATCCCTCGAGAACCGCAATTATATATAATGGAACCAGGGTTTTGATTTTTTTGATAACTGGGATTATATATAAGAACTTGGTATTTGACTTGAGAACCAGGGTTATCAACCCTAAGAACTGGACTGATACCCGTGGAGGTTGGGTAAATTGGTACAGGTTCCACTAACCGCCCAACACTGGTCTTGACTTGACATTACCTGCTAGTTTCTTGGCTGGATATTTGATAACTTCATACCCACCCTAGGTTAAATGCACCTATTTAATTCTTCATAAAAACGTGGCATGTATTTCACAATGTATTTGTTCAGAGGGCACTTTACCGAGCACAATAACTCCACTGACCCCTTTTGGGGGTGGGCGGTTCGGAAACGAAATGCCAGAATTAACTATTTTTCAATTTTTTTTTTCAAAACTGTGATACCCGGATGGTGTCAGAAGGATATCTTCCAAATTTTACAAATTCTTAATTTTTATTGTGATACTCAGAGGGTGCCTTCTGGGCATCAATTTTTTTAGTGTAATTGGAGGCGCACATATTATCTAGTGCATATTTTGCTCCATTCTTTGTGGGGTGTTTCACTATTGGAATGCCTTGGAGGCCTATGATTCCATTTTTCTGAAATGCCCTGCATTTTTTCCTTGTTTGTTCTTGTAATACTTCTTCAATACCATGGGGGAAAAAAATTAAATAAAAAAATTAAATATATATATTGGAATGGGTCTTTATGCTCAGTAAAGTCCATGGCCATGGGCTTTACCTTACATTTAAAAGTCTAGTGTGCACACCCATAATCATTTAGATTCCTCAAAATGGACAAGAAATGAACAAGATACGATATAAAGAAATAACGGGGTGATATAATTGAAAAGTATTCACACAAAAAATTTAAATACCTTGATGAACATGCAACTTACATCCTACAAGCAAACAATCCAATACTCAAAGATGCACAACACCTATCATGTTTGCAAAATCGTTTTTTGTTTTTCTAATATTATCTTCCAAATGGCTTGTGTGCTCTAGATCTATCCAGGTTTTTACATTTACAATTATGGGAGAACAAATGTTTTGAAAAACTTAAATTTTTAATGAACATGGTTGGCACCAACATCCTCCTTGCGGTTGCTTAGGGTTGCATTTTTTTGTCTCAAGCAATATTGACATTTTTTGTCATGATTGTGTTATGTTGTATTACATGTGGTGGAGGCTTGTCTTTGCCATCATGTTGTTCTTATTTGCTTCTTTGTCCTCAAGTTTTCATGTTGTTTCTTTAGTTGTCCTACCTTTTGTGTAGATCTTGGATTTTGGGCCTACGTGTTGGTCATGTCTTCTTGGCCTTCATGTTGTTCATAGTTCTCCTAGCTTTTGTGTTGCTCTTAGCTCTCAAATGTTTAGGTAGTTTTTAATCTTCCTACTTCATGCTACTCTTGGTTTTCATGACACTCTTGGTTTTCATGACATTTGTGTTCTTGTCCTTGTGGCTTTCCAGTTGTCCGAGCCCTTGAGCTTTCATGTTACTCTTCATGTCCTCATGGCTTTTGTGTTGTTCTTACCCTTACGCTTTCATGTTGATCTTATCCACTTAACCTTCATGTTATTTTTAATCTTTGAATCTTTGTGTTGTTCTTGGTGCTTCAATCTTCATGTTATTCCTAGTCCTATTGACTTTCATGTTGATCTTATCCTTTTGGTTAGCCTTTGGGCTTTCATTTTGCTCTTGGTTCTTTTAACCTTCGTGTTGTTCTTGGTCATCATGCCATGTTCTTATGTTGTAAGTCTTCATTCCTAGTGCTAATTGTTACTTTACTAACATTTCCAACTTTTCATTTCATTATGTAAACGTTCATGATGTTAGTTGTTGCAACTGTGTAAGAACATGCCATATTGTGAGCATCCTAACTCTTGCCTTTTATTGGGTCAATTTTTGAGCTTTTGATGTGATGCCCAAATTAACACATTAATATCTTGTTGGGTGAGCTCCTAATCATCTTGGAAGTTGCAATGTACCATTCACCTTCATTAATGACATTATCGTTCTTTCCATTGCATCCATGACTTTTTGTAATGACTCATTTATCCATTTGTGTCTTGTTGTAGTAAGAACCTTAATCATTGTTGATGATTTTGTGTGATATATGTGATGTAGGTCGAAGTGTGACCTTTTATTTGTCCATAAGTAATCATTCCAACAAGTCATTTTTGTTGTGAAGTATATTGAACATCATGTTAGCCCTTGTGTTTTTAACCTTAGGCCTCCGTGTTGAAAAAATAAATATTTTTTAAAAATTCAATTCTTCTCACAAATTCTTATTATTTGATAAAATCATTTAATTTGAAAATTTCAACATTTTTACTAATAATATTATTTTTGTTGAGCTACCGAAGTGTTACAATCTTGATATAAACATTATAGAATGAATTTATGTTTTAGAGAATATTGAAGGGATATTTCTATGTTTATTTTGGGGTTTGATATAATGTTGGGTAATTATTGTAAATGGAAAAATACATTTGACAATCAGTTTTTTTTAAAAATATATAAAATCATGATTATCAAAAATCAAAGAGTCAATTATGATATGGAACCACATTTTACAATACTAAAAATATTGATTTTGATATAGTCATGCTTCTTTTTTAAAAATAAAAAATAAAAATAATTAACCTTCAATAAAACTATTAATTCTTGGTTGATTCTTTCATGACAATCACAAATTCTTTAAGGAGTTTGAAGAACCTTTGGTTTGATTGTTTCAGAAAGCTTTCAGAAAATTGGAATTTAATGTTTAATTAGTTTTAAAAAACCTGGAACCAAAGTATTTTCTAAAGAAATGTTTTGAACCTTTGCAAAAGAAATTGGGAAACAATTTTGGATAAATCAAAATCTTCATTGTGAATTCAACGACATTTGTTCAGTTTTGGGAAAGTATTCATCAAATTTTAACCTCACAAAATTGACCACAAAACAAAATCCCTGAGCCAAAAGGTTCTTTGATATCTAGTTTTAGTTTTTGTGGGCTTTCAAAAAGTACTTCAATATTCACCTATCATTTTAAAAATTGGAGCCAAAGGCTATTATTAAAGAAATCAAATGAGTGCTCAACACTAGTTTTGATCCATTGAGGAGTATTGGGGTTGTATGTCATTTGAAGGGATGGCAACAAGGGTGATAGCCCAAGTTCCCAATTGTTCACATTCGCAAGCTTGAGAACAATAAAAACTGCACATATGACATGCTGTTCCCCTAACATTAAAAAAAATCTGACCATAGCTCAAATTTGTCACCTTCCAAGCACTTTGTAAAATTTGTAAGATTAGCTCCACCCATATCCTACGAACAATTTGAGCTTTGAACAATATTTCTCATGATTAAGATAACTTACTTGGTTTTATAGCTTACTTATGGTTTTCCAAGTCTCAATTATCTAAATATGAAGGAAGGTAGTTTATTTATTTTCTTTGTACTTGTGAGATCCACTTAACTGGGATGCTTCAGATTATGTTCTTGGTCTCTTTGGAAAGCTCTCGAGGAGGGGTGTATTGACTTGGTTTCATGCGTTTAGACTTGCGGTGTAGAATTTCTTGAATACTGAATGATTTCTTCAATGAAAATTAAATAAAATCGTAGCTAAAAATTTCGGAGGAATTGGGATGTGCCTTTGGTGTTGTTGTAAAGATCTTGATGAGCAGGATTTAATGGAATTTATTTGGTAAGATTTGGATTCAGGATGTGAGAGATATTGATTTTTAAGTGATTTTTGTCGCCAAAAATTCAAATAATTTCCAAAGAACCAGGTTTTGGAAGGAAAAATCAATTGAGGATGTGGTAACACTTGGGCCAATCAGCACAGGCCACACTAGTAAACATGAAAATTGGGATTGGAATAGGTAAGAGGTTACTAATAACAAATCCCTTGGACTAATCATTCTATTTGCTCAATCCAGCGCAGTAATTAGTCTTTGGAGTGCCCTTTGCACACACTATATCCTTTACACAAATACCATTTTTTGGACCCCAATCGAGATAAACTTTACTATTTAAAATTTTTTGAACTAAATTTGGCACTAAAAAGTTATTTTCAGCTTTGGAAGATTATACTTTGTAAGTACCCACCCCAATGAAAATGAAAAATTAGGTGTTTGTGAAAAAAATGGTCTGAATTTTCCACATTTCAATTTTCCAAAAACCATTAGGTACCCAGATTTCTTCAACAGGATCTAGTGGGTCACCAAAATATAAACGGATTCTTTACTAATAAATTTACTTTGATATCTGGTCTATAGCAATGATCCAGTGCTTTTATTTTCAATTAATTTGGTTGTTGTTTCGACCCCAAAAAAAGGGAATTGTTTTGAGTTTTTTTTTTTTTTTTTTTCAAAAACGAAATTTGACTAATTTGTCAATCATTTTGGAAAACTTTGAAATAGTTTGGGTATTACAAAATTGAAAAAATAAAACCCCTGGCACTCCAATACAATCCAGGGTTTGTTCTAGCAACCTCCACAAACTCAGTGTCTAAATATGGCGACTTCTGCCCTTTTTTCCTCAAAATAAGGCGACTTTTGCTCATTTTTCCCAACAAAAAAACCCTTTGTACAATTGGCAAGAGATTTTTTTGTTGTTGTAATAGTGCGAAATTTCTCCAAAATAAAAAAAAAGTTCAATACAACGATTAGTGACCTAATTGGGAGTTATGCCAAATATGAACAAATAATTTGAACGTGAACATTTTTCGAGAAAACAATACGGCGTGTACGTATTTTCTTAAGTATATATTTGGGTGTGGTTCTTTTGTCCGTATAGAGACAAGATACTAAAACAGTACGTACATCATCATCGTCTTCGTGCTTGAGCCTCGGCGCACACGGGCGCTTCGCTGTGCCTTGCTCACTCCTTCGCTCTTCTCTTCGGAGGTGGTGCAATTCCTCCTCTCCTTCTCCCTCCCAATTGCCACGCCCGTCCAAAAGATAGTGGGAATTCAAAATCAAGACTGATATGTGTGTGTGTGTGTGTGTGTGTGTTTCTTTTTTGGTTTTCGTTTTTATTTTCGGTGGGGGTTTTGTTGGTGGAAACCTTTTCTCGCTTTCTCGTTTTTGTGTTGCAATGGCTTGCTTTGTGAGCCCTTTCTCCTTATTAACGTGCTGGAAACTGTAGGAGTATGCAGTTACTTCTAGGAATTTGCAGTTATTCTGCTCCCATTTGCGGCAGTAGAAAAAGTGTCTGACAACATTTGGTGAAAACTTTTTCAAGGCAGAAATCTGAAAGGTGAATTCAGGAAGGAAGGAGAGATCGGCGGCAGCAGCAGCGGCAAAGCATGAAGGTTATTGACAAGATCAACAATAGCCTGGCTAACCACAACGGTGTGGTTTTCTCTTTCGAATTCTTCCCTCCCAGGACCGAGGAAGGCATCGAGAATCTGTATGATAGAATGGATCGTATGGTCGTACACCAGCCTGCCTTCTGTGACATCACATGGGTAGCTGGTGGCTCCACTTCCGCTCTCACGCTTGACATTGCAAACAAAATGCAGAATATGGTAAGAAACTACAAACCAGAATCTTCAAACCAATCTCTTGAGTTTGAAATCTGAATTTGCTTCTTCCTTCAGTTTGAAATCTGGTGTTGTTTGTATCTTCTTCTTCTGTGGTGGGCTTCACAATCAAATGAATTTTCTATCTTCCTTTGGTTTTTGGAAGTCTTGGAATTTTTCTCATGGTCCCTACCTTTCATAGTATTGGAGTCTATGATGTGATGTGTGATCCTTCCTGGTGAACATTGATTCTGCTGTTGATTGGAAATCTTGCTCGCATGGGTTCAGATGTTCTTTCACCCTCAATTCTGTTCTCATGTAGCTCCTTTTGAGGTACATTGCACACTTTGCAGCCAGTGTCAAGAACACAAGCGAACCTGGCATCCTGTGAATGCGTTTTCCTCATCAATTTGGCATTCACTCTTGGTCTGAGAATGCAGATTGACATTCCTTCTTACCTTGAACTTTTAGTGGTTGAAACTCCAGTTTAGGTAGAAGATACTCCTGCTGTCAGATTTGTCTTCTGATGTTCAAACAGATTTCTTCTGTTGATCCAATACACCTCTTTTGCAAGGCAGACTATTGTTATTGCTTCCTTTTGTTTAAGAGTATAGGATCTTGTTTCCCAAGTTTGTGAATTGTGTCAACAAATGGCAAATTTGACTGAAAGTGCTATTCGTGTAACAGATCTGTGTCGAGACCATGATGCATCTGACCTGCACAAACATGCCTGTTGAGAAGCTTGATGATGCCTTGGACACAGTGAAGACCAATGGCATTCAGAACATCCTTGCGCTGCAAGGTGATCCTCCTCATGGCCAGAACACATTTGTGACTGTTGAGGGTGGATTCTCTTGTGCACTGGATCTGGTGGGTGTTCACTTTTAGTTGGTTTCAAGGCTCATCTTCAATCCTTTACTACTTTTGACATCCCATGAACAAAAGATTAGATCTTTGTGTACGCTATGCTGTTTAGTTGGCCATGGATGGGCTCATGAGACAATTCCAAAGTTGCTGTGCAGAGCTGCAATTGTTGAGGTGAACCTTCCCCAGTTTTTGCAAGGTATGTGAATGTGCAAAATTGGGTTGCAGATTTCTACTGTTATTTTGAATATTGTGCAATGAAGCACCTGGGATTTGATCGATACATCTGTTTTGTTACAGGTGAGGCACATCAAAGCTAAATATGGGGACTACTTTGGGATCACTGTTGCTGGGTACCCAGGTATGTGATCCTCTGCTGGCACTTTGCTTGTCCTTTCTAGTTCTGAAAGGTAAACATGTTTTCTGGAGTGGTTGTTTCACTTGTTGTGGCTGTTATACAACAGCAATGTGGTTAAATCTACTCATGGAGGAAGGATTAGGTACCCATGCTATGAAGCACTAATTCCTTGGCAACAGAGGGTTAGAAAATCTGCATCCTGAGTTTCTCTAGCATTTCTGCAAGCAATGGCAAGACTCTGGTTTGATGCTGGCTTCACTCAAGAGACCTATCTAATTTTTTAAAATATTTCAAGCTGCAACTAACTGTGAGGGTAAGCTTCATTTTAGCTTGGCCCTGTAGAAACGAGCATCTAAGCCTAAGGTATAGAGAATGCACAAAGAGGGTAGTGGTTGGGGCCTCATACAGTGGTTCCTGGATACCCTGAGCATGTCCTTTATACACACCACTGGTGACTACTTGTATACAGTATAACTAGTAAGTTCAAGTATGCTATACACATCTATACATGCTATATGGTATTGAAGAGGAAAGTCCACAATAAGACTTTGAAGGTAAGCATTGTCAGTTCCAGCAAACCCCAAAACTAACACAACAAGAATAAGTGTGCTCATAGACTTATGAGTGCAACTCACATAGTATCAGACCATCACCTTATCATGAATTGCAGTGACTAGCTGCCATGACTCCCCACCATGATACTCTACATATCCCACAAAGAAGACTGGCTCCACACCAACCAAAATGCTTAAATCATAGAGAATAACATCTGGAAAAATGTTATACAAGACCTGAAGAATGCCAAGTACAGGCTTCTCAAGATTGAGAGAGTAGAGATGGGATGTCCTGATATCATGTGACAAAATCTTCTTGCACATTTCAGAAGAAACGTGAATCTTCTCAAGAATGAATTTCATACGCATGAACTGCTTCTTCATTGTCCTTAATTGGCTCCAGTGCGGCTTTGATCTCTGCTGGCACCTGTGTCACCCTTCCATATTATCTTTCACCCTGTAGCAAAAGATCATGACTCCTGCTGCATAGATGACCATGTATAGCTTAATGAAAGTGCTGTGTGGTGAAACTCATAAAACAACTTTATGAATGACATCAAAAAATGAATCTGTCCTATTAATCAAATGTTCAACCACTTACATATTGAAACTACCAGATAGGATTTTGATGGAAAGTGAGTGAACAGGGCAAGTAGCACTAGGCAGGGACTGAAAACATGTGACGCAAGTGTATACCTTTGTTTTGCAAAGTCCTGTCATGTGCAGAAATCCCTTGTAACTCTGGATGGGCATAATACCAGGAACAATCAGGCACTTGATGCCAATTTCATGACAGTCACTCACAAACTTGAGGAAGATATCTGTATCATAGAAGAGCTGGGTGATAATTACCTCTCCACCAGCATCCACCTGCAACGAGACATTACATCCCTTGAAACGTGCAACCTGGCCATTAATAGGGAAAACAAAAGAGCAGATTGGTGCATTCTGACCAGCTTCTCAGAATCGGAATACATCAAGTGGCAGACCTTGAACATGAACATATTGACCTGGTTATCTTCTCTTAATGTATCTGAGAGCCCAACAAAGGGTCATCTACATGGCTTCAAGGCTTCTATTCACAGAGACTTTGAAGCTGGAATGAAAAGACTCAAAACCAAGGTACAGCATAGTGTGATTTGTAGATGATTCCAGTGTCCAGCAAATGGATGAATTTTCTCTGGATCTGACAAGGGAAATCTCACTAACAAATACCAACCTTCTCTTTCAAGTAAGCAAGATCTTTTTTGTAGGCCTCCTCTGTTGCTCCTGACTCATAAGTAATCATCCCTGGATGGGCCTCTGCAAGCAAAATGGTCACACAACTCAGCCGTTAATCAAGTGATCATGACACAAACTTGTTGCAAATTCTGTGAAACTATTCTGGATTGATGTCATCCTTGCTGACTGATTAAAGAGACACATAGGACCAACTCAAATCCCCAAAATCATACAAATAGTCTGTAAACATGCCCATTCATTACCCATTACTTGCCGAAGTTTGGAGGAGATTATCATATACTTGTCTACCCTCTACCCATGATCCAGAGCTGATGAAGTTATTGTGGAGTCACTGCAGCTAGTCACAGCTATGCATGTTGAAAGTGATGGTCTCATACTTCATTAGTGGCACTGAAGGTTATCACTGTACTCGTTGTGTTAGTTTTGGCTTTGCTGGAACTAACACAACAGCTTCCTTCAATGTGGTAAAGTAGAGTTTTCTCTGTAATCTCATAGACATAGTTGGTATACTGAAAACTGAGGTGCCCCTCTCTACCTGTTGGTGACAGAACCTGGGTTTGATTGACTTCAGTAAGATCAGTTGTCCTTTACCCTGGAGGCCTCCCACCAACATCAAACGCAACAAGGAGGATGTGTGCCCCATTTTCTGCTAGGCAGATTAAACTTTTCTCTAGATGATGTGCAACAAACTTGTATCTGTGCTTGACTTATCTTTGAGATAATTTCAATTGTCAGATCTTGGTTGTGATCTTTGTTCAGAATTTGATTTGTACTCCAGATTCTTTGTTAGTCATTATTGTTTTGCCTGCGTTTTAGGATTGTTGTAGACAGGAAGGCTTCACAACCATGCATTCACCTATTAGTCACAAAACTGTCACAGGGCAAACCAACCAAGAAGTTACATTTCAAGAACCACAGCCTGGGATGAGTTTCCTGGTGGCAGATGGGTGACACCTGCAGTCCTCCCTATGGCAGTCTCAGTGATCATCAGGTCACTTCTTTTGCTGGAATTGTTGTCCTTTCAGATTCTACTTCACAACACACCCACATTAATTTTTGTGGTCTTGATATTCATGGGTTTTCCTGGTCTAACAGTTTGCGAGTGACACTCAAAAGATTATGACCACACTCATTCTTGTCATGTTAGTTTTGGTTTTGCTCCAACTGATGGAATGGTTACTTTCAAAGTGGTGTTGAAGAGTTCCTGCAATCTCATAGATATGGTTGTCTGGATCATATTGGAGAACAATATCATGTCTGCTTGTCTATCAGTTTTCATGGAGCCAATGCTATTTTGAATGAGAATAACAAGGCAAGATATGTTTCTGGGTTATACATGGGCAGTTTCTCAGGAAGTGGTCACGTGGCAAGAAGATGCTTGCAGAGTGGGCTGTGCCTTTGGCGTCTGTTGAAGCTGTCAATGAGGTACTCATTTGTGCATTTGTTGCAATGGGCAGATTGTCCTTTCTGCATCTTGGTTAGCTGGTTAATAAATCTCAGTGGTGAAGAAATACAACAGGACCACAACTTAGCAAAAGTTCTCTTAACAATGTGTAAGCTGATGCATATCTGTTCAGAAATTTGCCAAGTACTGTGCAGGAGAATTTAGGACAAATCCTTGGTCAGAGTTGGAGGGATTGCAGCCTGAGGCAGTACACATCAATGAAAAGTTGGTGAAAACAAACAATGAGGGTCTTCTCGCTATTAACAGCCAGCCTGCTGTGAATGGTGAGAAATCAGATTCTCCAATCATTGGTATGTGTTACCTTTAGCCCAATAATTTCTGTTTTCTTTGTGTCCAATTTAGCAGTTCTGTCATAAATGATCATGTGGACCACAGGGGTTGACAAAGACTTTCCTTGTGCATGGATTGCTTGTCTGGTGCAACCTTCCATTGCTGGTTATGGCTATTGCTGTCAGTCAATCAGTCAATGACATGGATAGTTTAAAATGGTATTAGTTCAGGGACTTCAGAGTTACAAGGGATGAAAGAGTATGAAGATCCAAGGTTGAAATTTGAGTGACTTGTGACTTGCAGGCTGGGTTGGTCCAGGGGGTTATGTCTATCAAAAGCCATATGTGGAGTTCTTCTGTTCTTCAGAGAATCTCCATGCCCTGATTGGCAAGGTCAAGGAGAACCCATCTCTGACCTATATTGCAGTGAATGCCAAGGGTGAAACCCAGTCAAACATTGGACCCACCAATGTCAATGCTGTTACCTGGGGTGTGTTCCCAGGGAAGGAAGTTATTCAACCAACTGTGGTGGACACAGTAAGCTTCATCGTGTGGAAGGATGAGGCTTTCCAGGCATGGGAGGAGGATTGGGCTTCCCTTTATCCAGAGGGTGATGAGTCAAAGAAGAACCTTCTAGAAGTAAGCCCAAACAGAAACTCCTGCTGGATCATCTCTCCTTAAATAGAGTTGTTGGGAAGTGATGCCATTTGTGCAAACAGATCCTGTTCTTTCAAATTGGAAGGCTGAAGAGATCACATTGTTCAAGTAACTTTGACAACCTTGGTGAAAGTTTTCCAGGGTGTGTCACCCAGGCCAGATGGCTGGGAAAACATACATGGCAGTGGGAGAAAGAACCTTAGGGTATGGATGCAGCAAATGTTGACAATCCTTCACAAAGTGAGGGGGATTGGTTTGTGGCCATCAAATTGAGTTGATGATTTTCTGTGTGTGATGCATCATTACAGATCAAAAGCTCATATTTCTTAATCAGTATTGTGGACAATGACGACATCAATGGTGACCTGTTTTCTGTCTTCGCTGGTTTATGAGGAGGCAAGTGAGCAAGTCGAATGCATAGCACATAATGCATCAGCAAATTTTTGATAGGCACCTGCTAGGGGTCCCAATCATGTCCCCTTTGTGATGGAGATAATAGTGAGTAGAATGTAGGTGAGTCAAAAGAGAGGGATACCAGAAGGTGCTTGCTTTCTAGAACAGGATATTTGTGCACTTATTGATTTGGCCAGAGATGGATGTGCAAGTGTGGTGAATCTATAAACACCGATCTTTTGTTGCATCAGGAACACAGATAGCAGTGTAAGATCGCCATGGAAGTTACTTCTCATGATACATGTTGCTGCTACTTACAGATCTTGTGTCAAGAACACTGGTGGATAGTTTTTAAGTGTACAATAGACAATCTGTAGACATAAGTAAATGTTGAAATTTGGTCAGATAGGTTTGCAGGTTCCACAATGCTGCCTGCTGCCTGCCTTCCATGTTGAGTTGAAACCAGTGTTGTACGGTTCTAGCTAATGGTTTTAAATTTCCAAATTGGTAGTACCTGCCTGCCCAGAAAGCTGGAACCTGCAGTAAAAGAAAAGAAAAGAAGGGATATGCCTTCTAGAAAATAGGAGGATCTTAATCCTACTATTTAGCAGTGGGAGGGACCTTAGACCTACTTACACATGTTAGTAGGCCTAAGGTCCCTCCCATTCCTAGATAGTAAGTGTAAAATCCCTCCTACTCCTACCACCTTGTGATCTACATATGTTTAGGTTCATGATAATGTTTGTCTCCTGATCGCCTGGCCCGGACTGGCTGGAGAGATTCAATCTTAGTAATGGAGTTTTTTTTGCATTACTAGTTGATCCAATGTTTCAATTTATGGGAGTTTCTTTCTGATGTTGATTTCTTGTATTCTCATCACATATTCTTGGTGTCAGTTAAAGGTGAATTGCTATGAATTTTTGGTATTAATGACACTTTCAAGATTTTGTTGGTGCTCCTTCCACCTGGTGCTCTCCATGCATGTCATATAACCATGTGACCATTTGTGTACTGCTAACATACAGACATTTGAGAGCTTGCAGCAGCTTTACATTTGGATTTGATGTTGAGAATGAGAAAGGGCCATGAAGCTTGGTGTTGTTTCAATGGCATTTAAGTTGTCCGGAAACTTGGGTGGAGAGTATCAGTTCATGTCTAAAGTGCCACCCATTCATTGCTGGAGCATGATCAATGAAGTTAGTGGGGCAGTTTGGTTTAGTACTATGCATGTTGTTAAATTTGAACTACTTTTTTGAAATTTGGGTCATGATCTTTGTCATGAGTTGCTATTATGCAGTTGGTTCTGAAATATATAACTACATTGTTTCAATTAATTGAGTCCTTTCTCAAAAAAGTCCATTCAGGCTGATTAATGTGTAATTTGGGAAGTTTTCATGTACTTTTAAGGTATTATTTTGCTGTGAAGGTTGCTGCAAGTAGGTTGTGGTTTGGAATAATTAGTTGAGAAGTTGCACATCTTGTGCAAGGAGTGTTTTTGTGTACTAGAGAGTGGCCAGGGTTTGGGCAATTCCAGGCTCCTAACAAGCCCATGGCAGAGTGACCCCATTTGAAAATTTGCACAAGAGAAAAGATGTACCAGTACAGAGATACAGGCATGTGTTGTGGGAGTGGATCTAGCTTGATGGGGGTAGACTGAGCACATAAAGAACTCTGAGAAAACCTATGAGAAAGGCTTCATATGTGGCAGTTGCCAGAGGGGTGGTGCTAAAATGTTCAACCTTTGAAAAAGGCTTCATATGTGTTAGTTGCCATGGGGGCAGTGGCAAATGTTCAACATCATGGGTGAGCTAGAAATACAACTAGTTAGTGAAGTTGATATGGTTAGTTCAGGGTCCAGATCAGGATTTCTGCAATTGTTTGGCTGCAGCCAGCCATAGTTTAATGTGGGTTGTGGTATGGCAGCAAATATTCAGGTCAAGTAGTTGATAGGGGAGGGTCTAAGGCTACTGGAAGTCTGGAAGTAAAGCCAATGGAGTTGTATGGCTTATGATGTACTTTCTTTGAGTCAAAAAGGAAAGTTTTTGCGGCATTGTATTTGTTGCAATGATTATGTGCACGGGCTTCTTAATGGTGGTGTGGAGGCAGCCTTTTGAAGTTTGGAGGAGTTCAAGGTCTGAAGGGTGTGTGTGTGTGAAAAACCTGGCAAAATGTAGCAATTCTGGTGTGCAAGAAGTGGTAATGCATGTTTGTTTTGTGATAGATCTTGCTGTTTTAGCTTCAGGGTTTCTTAAGATGCAGCTTTTGGTGTTGAGCAGAGAGCAGAGAAAGTGTGAGTGCATAAATTTTGATGTGTAAGTAGGATTTGACTTCTCTCCACGATTTTGTGTTCAGTGCTTATTTATGAGGTTGGTACCTAGCAGAGAATGGCAAAAAAAGGCATGTTAATTGCTCAACAGAGAACTGGCAATGGAGTGCACAAAAGCTCTAGTGGTTAGCCTCTTTTGTACTTAGTGTTTAATGTGTTTTGTTCAACTTGAGTGTGATCTGAAGGTGGACTCATGTTGTGTTGACAGCAAATATGCAATTAGGGGTCTCGAAGGTTTCTCATGTCAATATGGATATTCAATTTAGCATTGAGTCATATCGTGGGGTAGTAAAATGTTGGATGAGTGTGGATACTCATGGTCCACAAGTGAAAATGTTTGATTGATTAGTGTGATGACTACTAATCTTAGATATGCTGAAAATTTTATGATTTGATGATTAAATTTTAGCAGTTGTCAGATGTTCAGGCACATTGAACCCCAAGAGTTCTAATCCATGTTTTGAAGCAGAGCAGGAGGCCATCACAACATTTAATCACCTTGAATAATATCACATTGCTGTGAAGGGTATTGTCTGAAAAGGTTACTTTCACCCTAACAGTGACAGCCTGTGATGCATAGCCCAGACTTCATATTTGATCTCTGAGACCCTTCCAGACACCAATGTCAATGGCAGAAATTCACATGAATGCAACAACATCAATTTCACATGAATACTATGGAGTCTGCACATACCACAACTTTGACTCAAGAGCTTCAAGAGATCTCAACTGAGAAGAACTGCATGAATCACCAATGGAGTGCAAATCCAAAATTTCCAGACAAAATCAAATCATCTCTGAGCTCTGGTGACCCAAAAAAAAGGTTAGCTATCCATCCCTGCACTTTTGCTGGCAGACTGAGAATAGGCAGGAGTTTGTGAGCTAAGATGCAAGCAGGCACTACAGCACTGCTGGTGATCATCTTCATCTACAGAAACAGTTTTGCTTATCTTCCAATGATTGCACTCCATACCTTGCTTAGTCCATACTTTGCATTGTCTGGGATTGGGTTGATGCCCAAGGATATCGAGTTTCTGCTATGTGGTTATGATAGTTTCATGAGCAGTAGTAAAATCAATAGAGAGTCCTCTCTCTTTTTTTTCTGAATCTCAAGGCAATGTTATTGCTCATTTGATCATGCTGTTTGATTGAACTTTGCATGTGATGTAATTTCCAGCCTCTGTGCTTGAAGACTTCATACAACTTGGTGACTCTCAGGGAAGCAAAGATTGAAGACTGATAATGGGGAAGAGGGAAGCCATCTAAGAATGCTGTGAGTGTCTGCAATTGTGAATAAAGAAAGAACTTCAAAATCCCTCCTCTCATTCAAGCAACAGAAATATGGCTTCCAGGTTGTGGATATGGTGTGTGCTACTACCCCCTCACATTGCACACTCAAATGGACTCAATTGCATTCTGATAATCTGGCTGGCTGAGTTTTGGGCTTCACAACAAACATAAAAAATGAGGGTGGATTTCTGTTGCAAGAATTCTGGATGTCAACTTTGCCTTAAACTAAGCGAAGTCCAAATGCTGAATAGATCCTACCCATAAGAGAATTAGCAGGAGAAGAAGAAGAAGAATAAGAAATACTTACATGAAAACCTTTTGTGCAGGTTTTAAGCCATGTGTCTCCAACTCTATATATGTATTCTCTGTTGCTAAGATCCATCTACAATGAAATAAATATCCTGAAAAAAACCACAACTCAAACAAAACATTGAAATGAAGATCTGAAGCTGTTTCTTCCATCGTGTACCTAGTACAGGATTTATAATCTGTGAACTTTTTATTCCAGACACTCCAAGATTTATCGCATGCTTTGGATTGATCACTACTTGTGGATCCCTGCAAGTCTTACCACCAGGGAAGCTCTCATCAGGAAAGGAATCACGAGGAAAAAAGAGGGAGAGAGCGAGCGAGAAAAAGAGAAAGCGAGTACAGAGCCTGTTCTCATCATCAAGTCCATCGATCATCACTGTGCACCGTCTTAAGAGTGAATACACGTGTCTGCAGCATCTGTTGCAACAGCCAAAAAGAGAAGAAGAAATAGATTTTTGTCACCTTCCGCCGTTCATTCTTCCCACGCCATCCACTACTTTTTTTTTCTGCAAGACGATTTTTCAGGGACGCGGATTTCTTTGACACTGCAAACCTTTTCGATAGGGATTGACGCAGAAGAGAGGATACGCGGATACGAACCTTTGCGCAAGAGATCGACGCAGAGAGATAGATACGTTGAAGGTAAAAGTGTAACAGGATCATACCTATCACGGGGTCTCTCTCGCAATTCAAGCGCGTAAAGGACCTCTGTGGAGCGAGGCGATGAGGGTCTTGTTGGCGAGGAAAGACTGAAAAGCTCTCGGGAAAGATTTAAGCCGGCTTTTCTTCAGGTGATTCATGTACTCTTGACATGAGCTCTCGATGACTTCGGCTGCTGTGTCATCGTCGTCGCCTTCTCGAATCTCGAATAACAACAACAGTAGATTGATTGCATTTCGTGCTTTGAATCTCTAACCGGAAGAAACAAGCTGAAGGAATCTGGAGAAGAACTGAAAGAGAGTTTTGAACTTCGTGCTTGAATCTCTCAAACTGGCAGAAACAGTTTGAAGAAACATGGATAAAAACTGAATGAGAGCGAGTTTGCATTTTTTTGCTTGAATCTCTCAAACTGGCAGAAACAGTTGGAAGAAACACGGAGAAGAACTGAAAGAGAGAGAGTTGCATTTTTTGCTTGAATCTCACACTGGCAGAAATGGTTCGAAGAAGCATGGAGAAGAACTGAAGGGCTGAGAGTTGCTGACCATGATATGGTTGTTGATTCCAGCAGCAGAGGGATTGGTTTTTCTCACAGGTTTTGAGAGATTCTTGAAAGCTGAGAATTTCTCTCAAAGATCTCTCTTTCAAACTAGAGCTTTATAGATTGATAATGATGGTGGGAAAGCTTGCAGGCTTTTGTAAGATGATGAGCTTGATAAACTGATTTTGATGGTGGGAAAGTTTGCAGGGTTTCATAAGATGATGAGCTTGATAGATTTATGATGATGGTGGGAAGCAAGCTTGTGGGGTTTCGGAAGATGATGATGAGGATGGTGGGCAGCTTGCAGGGTTTCATAAGATGCTGGTGATGCCTGATGGCATACAAAAGGAGATGGGATGTGGCAGTGAGCTGCTAGATGCTCACAATGTCAGGGTGATAGGAAATGGTTCACAAGTTCTGGTTCTTGGACATGGCTTTGGAAGTGATCAGTCAGCATGGCAGTTTGTGGTGCCGTATTTTGCAAATGACCACAAGGTGGTACTATATGACCTGATGGGAGCTGGGCGTACCAACCAAAACAACTTCAACTTTGCACGTTATGCAACGCTGCATGCACATGCTGATGACTTGCTCATGATCCTGGATGAGATGCAGATTGAGAGTTGCATTTTTGTTGGACACTCCATGTCTGGCATGATTGGGTGCATTGCTTCCATTGAGCGTCCACAAGTCTTCCGCAAGATCATTCTCTTGTCATCATCTCCAAGGTCTCTGTCTCTGTCTCTGACCATCTCTCTTTGTTTTTATCTTCTCTGTTAGCA
This sequence comes from Sphagnum tenellum, assembly GCA_963921925.1. Lineage (NCBI taxonomy): Eukaryota > Viridiplantae > Streptophyta > Sphagnopsida > Sphagnales > Sphagnaceae > Sphagnum > Sphagnum tenellum. The sequence goes on from OY998144.1 coordinate 2,741,464, forward strand.
ACTGGTCAGCAGCAGCTTAGAAGAATAGGAGTGGCGTTTTTGTGATTCTCATATGCTGGAGTTTTCTCTCAACTCTTGCAGGTACATAAATGATGAGCACTACAATGGAGGCTTTGAGCAAGAGGAGCTGAACCAGCTATTTGAGGCAATGCAATCCAACTTCAGAGCATGGGTGATAGGTTTTGCACCCCGTGCTGTGGGTGCAGACCTAAAGAGCACTGCAGTGAAGGAGTTCACTCGGACCTTCTTCGGCATCCGACCTGACATTGCCCTCAGCATCTGCAGGACATGCTTCCAAAGTGATGTCCGTAGCATTCTTCCACAGGTAACCACACTCTTTCTGACCAACTCTGGGAGGATGATTGATTCAGATGAATAAGAAATAGCTGCAACAGCAGCAGCAACAAGAACAAACCTAAGGGTGAGTACATGACACCAGTCTGAGCTAGCTGTTAACTGAGATAGCATGGGCCTCTTTCCCATGCAGTTCTCTTCACAGAAAGGGACTGAGTCTTGTCTTAAAAAACCAAAGCTCAGGCCCTCAGGCATAATCCAGTTCTCAAAGAATAGAGGGGGAAATGGTCTACCTCAATAGATGCCCAATTGTTGTCATTCCTCATGCTTTGGTTTGTGCAGGTGACAGTCCCATGTTATGTGCTGCAAAGCTGCAAAGACCTTGCTGTGCCAGTTGTGGTGTCTGACTATCTGTTCCGTTCACTTGGGGGACCCACAAAAGTAGAAATTTTACAAACAGAGGGACATTTGCCACAACTCAGCTGTCCTGAGTTACTTATCCCTGTGATGAAGCGTGCCATCATGGACTAGGTTAGCCTGCAAGTGGCCTCGAAGCTCAAAAACAGATTGATGCCTAAGTTGACTCTGCTGCCAAGTGTACTGTTTCAATTGGTTCACTCCACAGCAATTTACGTGTCTCTAAAGGACACTCTAGGGTTTGTACATCCTGGGCCAGACCTCTCCACAGCTTTGCAGGATTGACACAGGATATGGAATTAGGAGGAAGTCAAAACAGTTCAGAGATCTAGGACTCCAGACTCTTAGGACTTGTTTACAAGACCATGGTCAAATCTTCTGTTAATGAAGAAAATTCGAAAAAAGCAGTTCACAGGAATGACAGATGGAACAGGCAAGAGAATGATGATCAGTGGAGAGCAATGATGCCCAACCTCAGGTTCACAATGTAATGAATGCCAACTAATCAAAAGTTCTCTACACTGTTGATGACTGTTGGAATGCTATAGCATAGCCTCAAAATGTCCTGGCTATTGTTGGGTTTCTCAAAGGATTTTCGCACTCTAGAACTGCTGGGCTTAGGACCAAAGATAACCAATTCACTCCAAATACATAACTTACTGCAGAGATTTTGCAGCTCAAAAGAATGATGCATTTATTCACCACCCAATTAAATTAAACCAAGACAAGATTATGAAAGGTTGCTTAGAGCTTAGAAGTAGGGCCCCACAGTTGTTGTGTGAGAACTGGCCTCAGGTACTCATGATAGCCTTCTGTGACAACAGACTCATTCAGAGGATCTTTCCATGCACCTTTGTACAAATGGGTATACACATCCCCATCATACCGACCCAGGGCTGAACCCAAGTAATGGTCAGTGTGATCAAAAGCATCAACCAATGCAACAGCATTTGGGCGTACCTGCAAAGTCGTGATCCACACAGTATGCTATCAGTTTCATTGACATGCAGTTCATCCATGTGTGTCATGAGCTTTGTGGTGAATCAGATGTCAATTCAGCAGTCCTTTAGATGTGGTGTCACTCTTGATGTCTCACTCTAGCCATCTTTCACTGTTGCTCAACATTAGTTCTCATCCACACGATGCATGCAACATACACAGACAAATCTGAGATTTGCAGGATGGATTGAAGGTACTTACACAACTAAACAATGCCTTCTGCTGATCCTTGGCATGGGACACCTGGGTACCTGTCAAATATCCAGTTGCCAGAAAGTCACTGGAATGTGTTGTAAGTAGAGACAATGCATACAGATTGCAGAGTACCTCGAGCTGCTGCTTCACCCCCTCTCCTGGTAAGTCCTTCTGTGCCTGCTCAATAAACCTGTTTCATTTTGGCCAATGCATCCAAAAATCAGCAATCCACCCTAGTTAAATTCACCAGAAATTCGCTCACTCCCATACTGGTTGAGTAGCCTGTGTTCTCAATCAGCTGGCAGTCATGATCACCAGACCTTAGAGGCAAGAAGGATTTTGAAAAATTAGTATCTAAAGTGAACAATCTCCACAGTCTCAATAGTGATCCAGTTCAGCTTGCAGGTAAAGAACACCAGGGTGGAAAACCTCCCTGTGAATGCTTAGATCCCAGTGAGTTCCTTATGAACCCTAAACCACAATCAAGTAAGATGGCAACTCACTTGGAAACAACAATCAATTGACAATGAGCCCGGGCTGCTTCCACCAATTCAGGTGAAAGTTCCTCAAAAGCTGCACAATTCATAAATGAAAATAAGTCACTGAGATCAGTATCACTTTGCAACCAGGCAGTTTTCAGGAAATAAACACTAGATACAAGGCCTCTCTCATAAAGCTTGTCAAATGCTTCACCAAAGGAAGAGCTCCAACAAATAATGTCTCATCACAAGAGAGGCATTCATGTAGCCCCAATTGCTGGTCTGATTGCAAAAATGGAGTGAGGGACTTCAACAAAAAATAATGCACCTCCAAACTACACCTTTACATTTTTCCCTCAACAGGTGACCAACTGACAGTCAGTGACATGGAACCAAGGATGCAAGGTACTCACTAGATGACATCACTTTGTTGTGTGAACAACTGGAGAGAGAGAAACCAGCCAGTCCAACACACAAGATCTGTGAAAGTAGACATGAAACACTCACCCAATTCTGAGTCTGGAGCCTCTGCCACATGCATTGCACAAGCGACTGCCATCCGAGCAGACCTGGCCTCAAAGGCTTCCAGTAATACTGATGGATTAAGCCAGTCTTTGCCTGTCATATATCATTGCATAAACAATACCCTCTCAAAATTTGACAAGGTGCTGGAGATGTCATGGCTAGTTAAGATAGAAAGTAGAAAATCCAAAAAGCTAACCAGCTCTTGGTTTGGCGGGTGAGTTAAGGTTTGCCCAGGTTTGGTTAACTGAAGGACATCAGTTCCTTACCAGCTGTAGTTCAGGGATTAGGGTTGAACCAGTTTCAACAAACAGATCAATTTAACATTAGATCACAAGCCATTCATACTATTCATACTTTGATCAACAGGAGGTTCAGGCAAAGGAACACTGAGGCTGTGGCAAACTTTCACCTTGAGATACTTCGCAGTTAACAGATGTCAAATGTTGGACATTTCCGAGATAGGCTGCAGTACCAACTGGCTTTGTTCCACTGGCCACCTGTGTGAGAGTCTTCAAAAGAAATCGTGCAACCTGCCCTCACAAGATATACAAATTTAGCAGCCACAAAATAGTTCCATGCTGTGGATTGTCAACACAGATGCCAGAAAGGGAATCAATCTCATGCTGCAATTAAGCCAAATCATCCATGGATAATATCTCCTGAGATCTGTCTATTCAAGAGAGAGAGAGCTGTTCTCATGATGCTTAGGAGGTAATTCAAATGCAGCAAGAGGCTGTTAAGGTGTTGCAACATAGTAACCCTGGAAGAAAAGGCACTGCAATTCATGCTGTTTGCAACTGTGTTATCAAGCCAAAGACCACTAGTTTGTCAGCACTCTTCAAATCCTTTTGCAGCAGCAGCTCTGACAAAATCATGGATGACAAGAATCACCCTGAATAGGAAGACACGAAGGGAGATAGTAAACCTGAAGAAGCAGAATGGTGTTGTCACCCTCATAAGTGCAAGCCGGAACATATGCAGCATACAATTCTGGAAGCCCACTTGCGCACAAATAACCATGGCCTCCACACAACTTGCGGCACTGCTCTATTCCATCCTGAGGAACCCTCCCAAAAGGTTTGAGGCTCATGCTTAGAAAAGAATTCAGCAGATATGAAAGAAAAAAGGCATGTGGTGTAATGGAAGAAGGCTCACTGCAGTGACTGATGTGGTAATAGATTTTAAGCCAGCAGTACAGGCATGGACTTCTGGGAGATTTGAAAAATCATTATTGTTCAGCCTTTCTGTCACATCTGCATACAGCCACTTCATCCAGAATCCCACAATTCGGTACGCATATGCCGTGGCTAGCAGTGGAAATAGCCTGTGCTGCTGTGTTCTGTAATCAATAACCTGCAATGCTCCACAGTATGTCTTAGAAGAAACTCACTGATTCAAACAACCAGAAATAGCACAATTGTGTGTGTCAGATGCCAAAATCTTATACCCACTGCAAGAAGGCAGCACACTTGCCCAATTCCTCCCCCATGGACTGATACATCCAAGTTATCACACTCCAAAGAAACCATTACCAAAGGTTGTCCCATTACAATTTGAATGACTAATCCCATGGGCATACCTAGGATACACCTCAGAATTTCAAAATTACAACAATCCAGAAGCAAATAAGTTTAAACTTGAATCTCTTTGACTTTCCTGTAGACAGACAGCCATGAGTGCTGAGACCAATTAAACTCAATTCAGTATGCAAATTAACCAACTGGTATTTAGAAACATGCCCATGGACTACATTCTGTCCTAGTAATAAAATTTTGAGACCCTCGTCTGCTGCAACCTATCACTCACAACAAGATACAGGGAATGTCAAACCTGGACTTCAGCCTTATCATCCTTCCCACCAAATTGACGTCGGACAGCACTGTAGCGAACAGCTATGGTGACAGCACGAGAAAGGTAAACTGAGGCCTCAGCTACAATGCCTTGACGAATATAAACCATAGCCCCATACCCTAGTTGGCGAGGTTTGTTTGATCGTTCATACTTTCCCTGTTCTGTCACCCTTGCTAGCCTGTTTCCACCCGAATGAACATCAGAACCAGGACATTCATCAAATGCTTGCCTGAGATTCAGAGAAGATCCCTGACCAAAGACAGACGAAAGGCATTCCCACAATGGACATGGAATACCCTTGAGACTTCCTATGCTGATGGCATTTGGGCCCCAAAGCAAAGCTTTTGCCACCAATTCTCAAGATGGTATATTGACCCAAGACTATATAAGAGTAAGAGACCAGAATAAGTTACTTTGAGAACCTGCCTCCTGACAGGCAATTTCACTATATAGCATACAATATCCTACACATTTGAAATGCTAGAAAAAACATAATGGACATGTTCATAAAATTCTATGGACGTGGATGACTGAATGATACCCTCAAAGGAATCTCATAAGACATGGAAACAAGGCATGTTCACCCAAGAGATCATGGGCACATACTTCATAAGCATGTTTTCACGAGGAATCCGAACATGGTCAAAGCGCAGCAGGCCATTGTCCATGGAGTTATAACCCCCATTACCAAACTTGACACCTATGTCTCCAACTGTAACATTGGGTAGTGGAATGTGATCATCCAAACTCCGAATTTGAGCAATAAATGCTGCCCCCAAATTCAACAAACCCAACCCCCACCCACAAAAAGAAAGAAAAAGAAAATAAGCAAGATAACACAAGCCAATCACTGAACAGTGCATTTCAGAAGACAAAATCCTCAAAGTAACCATGTCTCCCACATTCTGACCAGGACTGTATTTGTTCTCCAAAATGTCTTCCAGACGACCACAGAAAATGACAATTGACTGACCAGGTGGAAGGATCCATTTATGTCTGCATTGTAAGTGCCTTGAAAGTCCAGCATAAACAGTTTACAAAATGCCAAATTGTCTTTTACAGTTTGCTAAACACCTCATTTACAGTGGAAATCCTTCCATAGATAACATGATGACATCACCAGCAATTGAGAAAGTCATTTCCTTCACTATTCCAAAGACAACTGCAACCTCTTCCAGGAAGGGGATTACCATGAACACCATAGTCTTGGCTATCTGTGATAAGCCGTGCATACACAAGGGCATGTGTTGATGCCTTGCCCAGGCCACCTGGCCACCACTGTGCCCCATCACCCCTGCTAATGGTTCAGACGTTGATTCAACAGCAAGCTATATTCCAATATGCAGAAGAACTGATGAACCATTTTAACTTTTAAACATGAAATAGTTCTGTAGCATCTCCACTAGTGTACATTCATTAACTTGTGAACTGCAGGCTATGTGCTGGGAGCCCATCCCTGACTCTTGTACTCACTTTTGTAGATGTGAGAGTGGGACTATTAAGAACAAATTCATCTGTTGAGGGATCAAATGTGGCAGTAGTCTCCAGGCCCTGAACATTGGAGCCATGTCCAAGTTCTGTTTGAGCATAACACCCAATAATTGCTAACTTGTAAGCTTGTCGAAGCCACTTGTGTTGTTGTTCCTCTGTGGCTTGGCCTTTCAGGGCAGTTATGAACATACCCTGCCCCAGTCCCACCCAATGACTTTAAACAACAGTTAACTGTGACTTGTAGGACAAGCTAAGAAATGCAAGAGCATAATCACAGAATACAAAGGAAACATGCCATGGCATGTAGTGAAGATGTAATGAACAAAATTAAACAGTGTATTGGGGGCACTAGAAAAGCTTGAGTGACCATGAAAATAAGAGACTACACATGTCCACCTGTACTAGATCTCAGATAATGTTGAGGCCTAAATTCCTGCAAAGTTGACTGTTGCTAAACAAGACAGCAGGATACATGATGACGTGCTCCACAGAAAAGATCAAGATGAACGATCTAGAATCCAGCTATATCAAAGGTGGAAGTCCATGATTTGCTGATGAGTAATACCCAATGGAGATCCGTGTAATTAGGCTCATCTATGAATGCTCGCATTCTCATGCTCTCCTCCTCTGCTTGCAAAAAAGAAAAACATGTCATACTTCAACTAACCAATGAACCACATTAGAAGCTTATTCCAATATCTCTTGAGATGTGTGATGACAATCTAACATCCCACTTCAGCATTGAGTATTTTTCAAGAAAGACTTAAATGTGTTGGATGAGAAGGTCCCATTCATCATGGCCTTGGAAGACAGAGCATGACACACTGCAGACAATGATGTTAGGAACACAAATGCTCAATGCTGCAGGTAAAGAGGAAATGAAAACTCTGATGTTGTCACAATCCTGCAACCTTACGCCCAATCTACAAATCAAGAACATGAAATACAAAATTGGCCCTCTGCAGTGATTAACAGGGACAAAAGAGGGCAGAATACCCAAGTCAGACCTCCCTCATATGTGCAAAAGGCATGATCATAACAGTAGCTAGTTTCAAGCTCTTTTGGATTTGAAACCCACTAACATATTCTAAAAAGGGAGCTTTGGGAGACAAATGTACCTGTTAAACCCTTCTCCAAAATGATCTTCCAAGCATGCCCGGCTTTCTTCAGAGAGTTCTTGTAGAGTTCCTTCCGGGATATCCTTGCCCTGTCCTCCTTCGCAAACACCTGGTGGATCAGGCCATCAGTCAACTTCCCAAGTCAAGAAGAGAATTCAGAGAACAAGATACCTGGAGAGCCAGTTCCTCTTACATATCTATGAGATTGCAAAGGAAACTCCACAAAACAATTTGAAGGCAACTGCTCTTTCAGTTCCAACAAAACCAACACTAACACAAAAAGAATAACTCGAATAACTAGAATGAATAGTTAATGTTTCTCACATGTCCAGATACCATCAACACTAACATGCATGGCAGTAACCATCATGACTTCCCAATCAATTTCATCTGCTCCCAACAGCAGCTACAGGACAATGTCTCTAACCAACCTAAATAAGGTTTTTGTCACAAATCCAGATGTAGCAGGAAGACCCGGTCCATGATGTTAGTGCACAAATGTAAGGCAACAAAAACCTGAAAAATAGACAAAGAAAAAAAGGATGCACAATACTCGAGGAAAACAAAAATATTTTGGAAAGACAGAGAGTTTAGGGGGAGCTCAAATATTTTGTGAAGAGCAGAGATGCTATTGGATTGATCACAATCTAAGAGCATATTCCTCTGACAAACAGATCTATGTGACAAATAAATTACTGATAGACCACAAAAAATCAAGTGAGAGCAAGAAAGCAAAGAGGATTTGAAAGAAAATGCAAGAACATGTTTTGAACAGAGGTCACTTTTCCAGAAAGGTTTTCATAGACAAAATTAAGGGACCAGGAAAGCGCGACAGAGGAAGAATCAAGTCTGTGAATAGAGAGAGAGTTGCCCTGACTATCAGGAATGAATAATCACAATTCTACAACAGAGCTGATTACAGTAGGTTGTTCACCTGGAGAATCAAGCATTCTCAACATCAGGGCATGCAGAGCTTTTTTTCAACAAAGCAATCCAGATCATTTAATTCACAGGAATATCCAGAATAAAAAAGATGCTAAGGGGAAGTTTCTAGGGGAGACCTGATAGACTGCAATGACATGCAAAACTCTGAAGGGTTTTTGCAGTTTACATCCTGCTAATGCATTCCTGAGGAGCAGAGAAACATGGGGATGGGCTACAAGAATGCCGAGGCATGCAAATGGCATGCAAGATCATGCAAGCAGAGGAGCAAAGGGACCTGGCTGATACATCGTTGTTAGTCCAACAACAACAACTAGGACCTGGGCGGCTGTCATGTAAAATCCTTATGTGTTCAGAGTTCAGACTGTAGGGAGTGTGGCCGGACAGAGGTAGGCAAGGTTTGTTTTACAACTTGCTCAGTGACAACAAAATCAACATCTTTTTCCCATGCCAAGGTCCCGTCCGCAGGCTTGGCGCAGTGATATTTCGTAGACAATAATATAGCAAAGCGATCATCACTGTGCCAAAACAATTTCGCTCCGAATATGTTTTAGGGCAGGCATTATCATCTTGCAATCCCGATGAAAATCCGAGACTAAAATTGACTAATTGAGAAAGAGACGCAGAGAGAGACAGAGAGAGACAGAGGTACCGGATCGTTGGCAACAAGGTTGGCAATTCTTGTAGAGACCTCGTACTCGTGTTGACCTCCGGCCAGAAATATCTTCATGCTATGCACATGGAACTGCGCTCCCGCCCGCTCCTCCGCTAAGTAGTCCACCTCCTTCACTCCCCTCTCCTCAATCCCCTCCATCCCGACCGGTTCAATTGAATATGTCCGCTCGTGTTTTGTCTCTCTATCTCTCTCTGTGTTTCTCTCTCTCTCTCGCACACACACACACACACACAAAATGCGCAAATGAGCGAGCGAGCGAGCGAATGTAAACCCGAACGGCGCTCGCTGCGTCGGTGGAACATCGAGAATGTGAAAGGGGTGTGACAGGTGTGTTTTTCTCCCTTTTCATACTCATAGTCAGCGGCGGCGGCGGCAATGACGAAGGCTCACACCGCCGGAAGGTGTCCTACGCGCGGAATTGTCTCTAAAAATTTGTCCCGGAACGACCGTGTGAAAGAAGATTATGCAAAGTCGATTCTCTAGACGCTTGGAATTGTCTCCAAAAATTTGTCCCGGAACGACCGTGTGAAAGAAAATTATGCAAAATCGATTCTCTAGATGCTTGGAATTGTCTTTAAACAAATTTGTCCAAGAATATCACTGTATGGAAGATTATGCAAAATTGATTCCCTAGACGCTTGCAATTGTCTCCAGAAATTTTTTGTCCAAGAATGATTTTATGAAAGATTATGCAAAATCAATTCTCTAGACACTTGGAATTGTCTTTAATAAAAATTTGTTCAATAGCGACACTATGAAAGATTATGCAAAATCTTCCATATATCGATTCCTTGAAATGTTTTGTCATTACAATATATAATATATGGCCTAGCTATGAAGCTGGGTAGTTGGGTTTGTTTTGTCATGCTGAGATCTCCCAAACCAGAGTGTTTCATGTTGAATTTTTATATCTTTGGAAAGCTCTTGACAAGGAGGGGTGCATTGGCTTGGTTTCGCGATGTTTGGACTTGCAGTGTAAAAGTTTCTGAATATTGAATGATTTTTTTCATTAAAATTAAATTAAATCATAACAAAAAAATTCAGAGGAATTAGGATGTGCTTTTGGTGTTGTTGGAAAGATCTTGAGGAGTAGGATTTAATGAAATATATTTTGTAAGATTTGGACTTAAGATGGGGAGATGTTGAATTTTAAATGACTTTTGTCACTGAAAATTCAAATATATCATTAAAAAACCAGGTTTTGGAAGGAAAAATTAGTTGAAAACATGGTCACATTTGAAATTCTACCGTTCAATTCAAATATGAGGAATGGGGATGTTCTCTTGGCATTGTTAGAAAGATCTGGATGAGTAAGTTTTATTGAAATTTTTTGGAGTTAGGATGTGAGAGATATCAAATTCAAAGTGAATTTTGCCAATCCAAATTCAGAAATAATCAGATTTTGGAAAGAAAATCAATTGAGAATGTGGTCACACTTGGAAATCATACTTAACTTTTTCAAAAATTGGATATAAGGTCTAGGGTTTAATTTAGCTCTAAATCCTAAACCTTACAAAACCATTTTTAGGCCTAAGTGGTAGGAGATATTGAATTTTGAATGATTGATTTATTAAAAAGTAGTGGGTACCTGTGACCTTCGGACACTATGAAGTCCCCCGTTTTCTTTAAACCCAGTTCATGTTTTAGTTTTTTTTTTAAACTTTTATCTTTTTTATTTTTTATTTTAATGTGTTTTTGTTTTTGTTATTATTTTATATTTATTATTATTTTATACATATTTTATATTTTATTCATTTTTATTCATTTTTTAAGTGTTTAAAAAAAAATTCTAATTGTTGAAATGCTTTTTTGTTTTTTTTTGTTACAACTTTGTTTCATTTTATTTATTTATTAATAACGCGATCGATGACTGTTGCGGGGAGACGGAGGATCCAGCAAGCGTGTGTCTTTCCACCACCACGACCCGCACCTGGCGCTGGAACATTTCAGGCCAGTTGCGACTCATTTCGAAACTTTGTTTTTATCATTGGGGGTTGCAGAATCGACCTCGCAGAAACTATTAGTGGGTTGGAATGGACAGGTTCAAACAAACACACTGACAGACAAGTGAATTAATATATTAGATTCGACAAAATTACAAAAATGATTTTAGAAAAAGTTGGGTCAAAGGTTTTCTCTAAAGTTTCTGCTTTTGCATTACCAATGAGCATCCCAAGAAGGACATAGCATTAAACAGTTACCAAAATTTAGCACTTGTCTCCCCCCCCCCCCAAAAATTCCTTCATAGGCTCCTAATGTGGCTACCAACTACAACTAGAAAAAAAAATGTGTCAAAACTACTCTTTTTTTGGTGACTTTTTTTCAAAAATAAAAATCTTGTTACAAAATATTCCCTTCTTCCCAAACAAGAATCACAACAATTGAAAAGTTTTGCATACCGGAAAAAAAAAAACATTGAATTGGGATAATAATTGACCATTGGGCCAACAACACAAGCCACACTACTTAATATAGTGTGGCCTGTGCCATAGGCTCAAGTGTTACCACGTTCTCAACTGATTTTTCCTTCCCAAACCTGGTTTTTTATTTTTAATTTATTTAAATTTTCAGCTGCAGAAATCACTTTAAAATCAATGTCTCTCACATTCTGAATCAAAATCTCACCGAATAAATTCCATTAAATCCTGCTCATCAAGATCTTTTCCAACAACACCCAAAGGCACATTCCTATTCCTCTGAAATTTTCAGCTACAATTTAATTTAATTTTCAGTGAAAAAATCATTCAATATTCAAGAACTTCTGCACAAGTCCAAATGTCATGGAACCAAGCCCATGCACCCCTCCTCATTGAGAGCTTTCCAAAGACACCAAGAACATGATCCGAAGCATCCCGGTTCAGTGGATCTCACAACTACAAAACAACACAAACTACCTTCCTTCATACATAGATATAAGAATTGTATATACATTAGATGAACATAACATGAATATTAATCACCAAAAATGCTGATGGATGAACCTGGTGAATGTAATTTGAACGCAGAGTCTAATTGTAAGTAAGTTGCAACCAAATGCATTGATGTGGCCTATGTTGAAATGCCACTTCATCCACTCGCTAGCACAGCAGGAATCAAGGTGACACCACACTTTGCCATGTTATCCATGCTTCTTGTTGTTCATGATGACATTACAATGGATGGATGTTCATTTACTCCAACTTGGAAGTAAAACAATTCAATTGCTACTATGATATAGCAAAATCATAACTAGGTTTGAAGTTCACTCCAACTATGGGCCATGAACAAAAAATGCTGCACAGAACCATAAGAAATGTTCATAGTCTACTTTTATTCCTTGTCAAATTACTTCATCCACAAAAATAAACATGACTCAAAGTTGAACAACAGATGAAATGGCAATTGGGATCACATCATGCAATGAAAGGAGATGGAGAGCCTGGAAACACAGTGAAAGACTCTATTGCTGAACAATCAAACTATTGACATGGGAGCAAAAGACGGTGATAAGAATCACATTCTGATTTTGTCCCAGAAGTTGTTCTTGAGTATTGTACATAAAACTTTGACTGTAGAAAAGGGCTGTGGTTCTGTCTGCTCACTGGTGGTTACCAGACATCACTCACTGTAATTCAATCTATTCCCTATGGGTGGAGAGAGAGAGAGAGAGAGAGAGAGAGAGAGAGAGAGGTGCAGTCATTAATATAGCCCTCATAATATTGAGCTCACAATGACTAGTCAAGATAACTAGTTTGTTGGACAGCTGATCTGGCCAAGTTTCTTAGGAATATGTCTGTCTGATTTGCACAGGAAGAAGAAGAGTTTGGTGGTTACTTGTAAAGAATTTTCTGCTGTGGAGGCTGCCTGGATGACCAATATTTGTTGATATGCTAGTCATTGCCGGAAATGACCCACAACCGAGACAATGCCATAGATCACTTCAAGCTTTGAGGAAGACAAGCAAAATGTGCTGCCCTTCATGTTGCTGTTAGTTAAACTCAATGTCACGAATCAATTTGGCTGCCAACAAGGAGACAGTATTTTAGCCCATGCAATTGAGGATCCATGTTGATAATAGGCAGGATCAGAACACAAAAGAAGGATAACAGGTTGTGACACATTTTTATCGAATAGCCAATAGCAGATGAGACTGCAGAAGAAGCTTCACCTTGCAAAAACTGAAGCTGAATTCAGTAGAAGTAAAGTGCTTGTCTTCATGAAGCCGTAATTTTGTATTGCGACAACACTGCCTTGCACAATTGTATATTGCTTGCTTTAGGGACTTGCACATTGCCTCCTGTACACACAGCAGCTTCATCAGTTTATCTCACCTAGATTTAACTTTGTCTCCTCACCAAACAATCAATGTGACATACAGGTTATAGATTTGAAGACTGATTTTACTTTGTCAACAGTAAACTAAATTTTCTCCATATGGTATATTGTAGTCTTTGCTGAATCTCAGTTGCACACCATGAACAAGTCCCGAAATCTGAGTATGAACCACATGGCACATAGTATGTCTTAGCAGAGTTATGATTAAATGTATGCACTGTGCTCAGTTTCCTATCGTACAACTGTGTGTCTTCAGTCCTTTAAGACATCAAGCTCACACAAAGTCAGGAGATAATTACTTACAATTATCTGTGTCTTCTTGTGAATATTCACAGACGGCAATCCCATGGTGATGCTTCTCAACTTCCCCAAGTTCTTCTTTTTTGAAATTAGCTCTCTGGAGGGTGATAACAGCTCCAAAGTTGCAGTGTAGACAGGTGATCTGTAGCCATCTGCAAATTCGTTTGTAGGAGCTGAAGGGCCTGGATTTCCATCAGCCCATGCATATATGCCATTGGAGCAAGATGGATTCTCTGCTCTTGGAACAACTCTTGGAGGTGGGAGTTTAACTCTTAGGAAGGGGGGATGGTTAGAGCTCAAAGAACCACATTGTTCTCTTACTGCCATCTCCTGCTCCACAACAGATGGCATTCTGTATTGCAACCTCGTTGGAGCTTCTGTGGACTCCCCCAGACTCGAATCTTCCAGGTCCATATCTGCATTATTGTTCTTTTCCAGATGCAAGATTCCACTCACAGCATCTTGTGCATTGAGCTGTCCACTTCTGCCAGCTGACTGCTCCACACTCTGAAAATATGTTGCAAGTGTGGGAGCCCATATCTCTGGGGTTGGGTGATTCTTAGATTTTCTCCAATTGGATCCTGTCCTACAGAGCTTCATAATGGCTTTCACTCCTTCAGAAGCAGCTGTTCTTCCAGACTCCTGGGCTGCATAGTCTGCTGAAGCAGGGCCCAAATATGGGGAGCCAACAGGAGATACGTTATCTGCATCCGACTGAGAAGGATAACTTGATGTATGGCTACAATGTTCTTCAAAACAATGCTCAAAAGATTCATATGATACATGAGATAGTGACTTTGAAAGTGTGATGGAGGGTGGTGTGGTCATTTGCGTGTGAGTGTCATTGTCAGACCTTGAAGATGGAACTGAACTTGTGGGCACTTGGCTATTCCCATTCGGGCCATGAAAAATGCTTTTTGGAGACCAAGGATCATGAGGACTTTGTTGTTGCTTATTTAGCCAATCCAAAGAATCAATAACTGAGCTTTGCTGAATGCTTGAAGGAGGTCCAGCTAATACACCCAAGGAGCTCCTTTTGCAAAAAGAAGTGGAATTACCTTCAGTTTTTTCAGAGTGTCTTTCCAAGGGGTTGGAGCCATAGAGGGTTGTGAATGAGTGACTCAAACTCTTGCCCTGCATGGGCCACTTGGGATCCTTGATTGCCATTTCTTGGGTTGACATCACCTTCTTTGTCAACTGCTTTGGCAACAATTGAATCCTTGATGGAGAGGTAGATTGTGATGGAGATAAGATGGACCTTTTTGAGGAAATGGTACTGGATTCCAGGGGCCCAGTGTCATGCCTAATAATCCTAGACCCTTGCCTAGTGGCTTTTTCTTGTCCTGCTGGTGAGCTGTAATCCTGCTCATTGTTGACCTGCAAAGTCATTACACCTGAAGAGTTTCTTTCCAGAGACGAGTTACCATATCCAGCACCACTTCTTTTGGTTTTGTTGTGATACCCCTCCAATGGGGCAGAGTGGTACTTGGAACTATAGTTATGCTGAGGTTTCCTGGGTTGCCAGCTTGTGTCCTCATATGAATTACTCTCTGTGGCTGTTGCATTCAATATCTTGCAAGACAAATGCTTAGCCAGGGCATGAATCTTTGAAGGGGAAATGGACCTTTTCAAGGGAGAAGAATTCTGAGCTTTCCGTATTTGATCCTCATAAGAACTCTCCTGGGTCACAGAGTCTGCACTCGACACCTTGCATGACAGATGCATGGCAAAAGCTTGCATCTTTGAGGGAGACATGGATCTTTTTGATGGGGATCGGTGTCCAGTCTGCCAGTACTTTTCATCCTCATATGAGCCCTGGTTTCGAGCTGGACCTGCATTTGGAGCCTTGAAGGACATATACTTAGCAAGGGCCTGAATTTTGGAAGGAGAGATGGATCTTTTCGAAGGTGAGGGATCCCCCCTTGTACCTTTCCAGGTCTGCTCATCATACAAACTCTCAGGCCTGGGTGGAGTAGAAGAAACCTTCCATGGAAGGTGCTTGGCCAATGCCTGGACCCTTGAAGGAGAGATGGAGTGTTTTGAGGATGAGCAAGAGCGCACAGCAGGATGAGACTGTTGATGTGGTCCAGTCTGAGCTGGCAAACTATGGTTACTTGAAACTGAAGGGTGGTATCCCAGGAGGGGGCCACTCATTGACCTCTGTCTCTGTCGACCTTGCAAGTCTTGAGATATACAGTACACCTTTTGTGTGGGGGATGCAACCAGGCGAGGTGGGAGCTGGAGCTTCTTGGGCATAGTATCAGCTGCATCGTCAAACTTGGGCTTACCTGGAGCTTCCTCCCACTTGAAAGGAATCCTTGTTAGGTTTTGCTCAGAAGTTCCATCAGGGGAGAGACAAGTTTCCACCAGGAATTTTGCAGCAGCAGGAGCCACAAGATCAATGTCACCTTCTGTCCCTACCTCAGAGATGAAATGGCTGCCACCATCCACACTCAGCCTAAATCCGTGAAAGCTGCTGCTCCGCTGCAGCCCGGCTGCTGTTGTCCTGGTATAATACCTGTGGCTACTTCTACAACTGCCATAGAGAGAGTTTTCTCCCAGAGCTCGAAAATCCTGAGACCTTGCCTCAGCTGAAGCTTCCTCCTCATCACACAAGCTCTCTGCAACAATCTGAGCTGCTGTCTTCTTCTGTCGAAGCACTTCCTGTATATGGCTGCTCTCAAACCCTTGCAAAATTCTCCTGGCTGTGGCCCTCTCTGCTGCCTCAGCAATGGTCTTCACATTAGAATGTCTGTCTTCCTTGGGCTTGCCTGGTGCTTCTTCCCACTTGAAAGGAATCGCTGCCAGCTCATGCTGTGGGCTATATTCCTGGGATCTATTCAAACTGTCCCAGGCTATAGAGGCCGTTGGCCCCCTCTTCCTTGCACCATGGTCTCCCTGACATTGAAGCCCATCTGCCGTAGTCACTACTGTCCTCCTTCTGGAAATCCCCTGTCCATTCTGCAAATTGCAAAGGAAAGGACCCATGAGCTCAGTCTATCTATATTACCAGAAGTCTGAAGACTCGTTTTGTACATCAAGAAAACTACCGGTCACCATGTTTGCAATTCTACAGCAACAAAGGTCCCTTCCCTTGTAATGCCTCTACATTCTGCAAGCACTGTTGACAAGTTTGGAAACAAGGGTAGAGTTGAGAACTGCAGGCTGACCTCAACTGCCTTTGTGTCTTGTCTGCTCATGAGCTCTCCATACTCTGTCTGGGGAGGGACCACCATCATATCACTGCTCATACCATGATGCAGACAATGAGGCTTTGATGAGAAATTGAGCTCACCACTTATGCACTTCCTGGAGCCTAATGTGTAGGTTGGTTTTGGGTTGTTGTGAGAGAGTGGACTGTAATCTCTGTCCTTTTGCATGAGCTTTGCTGCAATGCTTTGTGAAACTGAAACTGCTCCATTCAATTTCTCAACCTGCCTTGGAGACAAGAGCCTTGCACTGGCTTCTGAAAGCACCTTATGGTCTATCACTACAAGATCTTGACCCATTTTAGTGGTAGGAGTTGATCTAAAATCTCACCCCCAACTCTGCAGCAGACCTCCAGCTCCTCCCCTAGATTGCTGATTTCCTGCCCTAAAACTTCAAAGCCCCAGCTCTTACAGAAGTCCTTTTTCCCAGAGAGTCTTTCAGTATGTGCTTCCTCATCCTCCCATGCTAAAATGCAACCCACCACTTGGAGTTCTGCCTGAAGGACTAAGTCTCATTTCTGCAAGTAATTTCAACATACATCCTTTATTGTGCATCCAGCATCTGGACATGACTACTAGCCCGGGCAAAGATCACAAACAAGACAGCACATCAACACATTACAACTTGTGAGGAGAGGGAACAAGACTTAACTCCAACCCTGTTAGAAGGTCCTATATGACTTACTCCACATAATTGATCTCAGATGTTCTCCCACTGCTGAAAATAAGCTACACAAAAGAGCTCTCAGACAACAGGTTTACTGATAACAAGCAATAAATAAGAAGCAATACTGCACTCAGAAACTTTTGCCAGTCAAATCACTGTAGCATAAAGAAAAGAATATTCACCATATTTCTGACAGTGCTTGCAAATCACAATGGTTGCAAGCATCATACACACACTTAAAAAATGGCTCATTCCATGTCTGAGATATTTTTTCCTCTCCCAACCATGCCTGCTGTGGGGCTCTGCACCATATGCAACCAGCAAAACCATGTTTGCAATGATATTGAGAGTCAGAGATCCTCTTTGTTTGATAACTAAGGAGTTTTGATTGCAAATTCCCTATCCAGTTAAAAGCTCAAAGGAACAATTTCTGCTGTGATGCTCAGAAAGGCTCTTCTTCATGGCAGGATAATCCACTTCAGACTCACCAACGAAACAAGACTCCACTTCGAATCGAAATGGAAAGTCCAGTGAAGAGACGGAGCCTACAAAATACAATTACCATGCATTTCCATTTCCCTTAATACGCTTTTGAGACGCAACAAAACGGACGAGGCGAGAAACGGAGAATGAGCTGCACGAGGAGCAATATGGTGGAAATCACAGAAGAAAGCATCTTTAAAACATCTCTCTAAGAGGCTCAGCATCCTGCGCCTGCAAAGAAAGAGAAATTTACCTCAGAAGCGAGGCTTGTAGACGCGACGCTTCTTCTATCTCGCGACGTGATAACGTGCTCGGCTCCGAGAGGCAACTCTTACATTGCACATTCTCCTGAACCGGAGAATCAAACCTTTGTCAGTTCACATGGACCTTCACTTCACAAAGTAGCATCGAAGCAAAAGAAAACATCATGATCACTTTCATTGCCTCACATTTGAAACAAAATTCGTGACAAGAAGAAAAACAGGGAGAATCCAAAAACGAAAAAAAAAAAAAACCAACGACATACACACAAAGAAACATGTCCGAATATTCCAAAAAGCAGCAAGACAAGCACACTCTTCCTTCCACGACGCACCGATGAAACAGATGAATCAATAGAAAGAAGAAGAAAAGGCCTTGCGTCGGATCAAACAGAAGAGATCTCCAAAACGAATTCCACGTCCAGAATTACGAAGTTCACAACTAGAACTCCCGAAAACAACAAATCACTACACCTTAAGACGCAGACACAGAGAGAGAGACACACACAGAGAGAGATAGAAAGAACAAGAATGAGAGAGAGAGAGAGAGAGAGAGAACAAGAATAAGAGAGAGATGGAGTCTACAGAGAGAGTTAATACGAGCCTGACCTGCACATGATGAGCTGCGACAAACGCCAAAAGGAAGCGACAGAAAATTCGCAGCAGCAGCAGCAGCAGCGATGGCAAACCTGCTACCGCCTGCGTCTTCAAAGCAAGGCAAGCCAGAGCTGGAAGTCCGATGGCAGAGACGAAAGACAGAGGACCGGGAGACAGAGAGACTGGAGAGGTGAGGAAGCACAGGAGTGTCAAAAAATCCACAAACAGTTTTGCCTCCCGCGCATGGGGAGCGGCGGCGCCTTTTCAGGGTCCGTAACTGGGTGGTGCAATTTGTGAAAATAATTACGCCACCCCCCTCGCTGCCCCTCCCAAACCCCCCCCCCCTCCAAAAGACAAAAAAACAAATCTTTCGGAAAATTTCCATATGTTTGTTGGTTTTGCAAACTTCAATAGTATTATAGGTAGTGCAAAAATCAACAAGAAAAAAAAGAACAAAGAAAATATTTATATATATATATATATATATATATATATATAGGTTTGTATTATAGGCAAAAATATTTCACATAGTTTAGACTACATAATTTAGAACCCACCCTAAATTCCCAAACCCCATCATATGTATTATAACAAAATATAGTCATTGGAATTTAGTTTAATTAAAGTTTAAAGCTACATTTATTGGAGGACGTTTGGGGAGGGGGGCATGGAGGGGTGTTCCATAGCACAAAATCTTCTACTACCTTGATGGAGAAAAAAACAAAGGATACTTCAATATGGAGCTTTAAATGAAGCTCTCTCTTAAATGTATCATCATTTTTCAATGTGGGTCTAGGGGCCTAGGCTAATGTAAAATGAACTTAGCTCAATCCCTAGTGTAACTACTGACTAGGGACAGAAAAAAACGCCTTGAAATTACAATGGGTCCCACGAAATCTATACAATTGTATTCAATTTTTTGTTTAATCATCCAATCCATGTAGCCTTTCTATATAATATCAAGGGCCTTTGTCTCTTAATGGCTGCATTCATTATGGCCCATTTGAATAAAATCATGAAAATGATGAAATTGTGTAAGTAAAAAAATCATTGTTAAGTTAAAAAAATAAAAAATCGATTTTATAAATTATTAAATAGCTTAGAGAACACTTAACTTAGGTCTGCAAAAGCCCCCCCCCTCCCAAACCCCAAAATTGATTCTCAATTGAAGCCAAAATTGTATTCTACATCATACCCGGCACACTCCATAACATAATGGTTTTAATGATTTGCACAATGGGCATGTGGATTTTGAACTATGGTTAGGTCAATGGTTAGGTCAGGTAGACCCCTAAAAGACCTGTGTCCATTGTGCCTTTGCCAAGGGACTTAAGAAGATGCAAACCCTAGAATTGAAGCCTAATCGTCCTTTAAAGAGGGTCTAATACTTCTTAACTTAGGGCTAAAGACTTTATTTTAGTAGTCCTTGAACTCGAAGGTCAATAATCCAAATCGATCCTTGCATACAAAGGGCACTTTCGAAGGGGCTCCTTCCAATATCCCGAGCCTTGAAATATTGTATACTTTTCGTTTGTGATTTTTTTGTATGTGGGCAAGCTTCACGCAAATCCCTCACTTCGAAGAGCAAACCCCCCCCCCTCCTTCTCTTTAAAGGGCATCATAATTATCACAGATTACACTCTAAGTAATTTCACTACTCATGTGACAATATCATAATAAATAATGAAAATTTCAATAATTTCAAATTTTTTCAAACGAATAATTTTTTGAAAAAACTATCTATTTGTTTTGTCAACGTGGAAACTAACCCAAGGCTATGGTATTTTTTTCAACAACTTCGATCAATATCAAAAATTGAATCTTTCATAATAAAATATCCCGCATCTTTCTTATAATATAATAACCCAACAAAAATTCTAGGTTTTTTGGGGAATTTTCATATTAAAAAATGATTGAATAATTATTTTATTTCACGTGATTTGGAATCATTATTTGGATTTACGCAGAAATAAATTGCAAGAAATTCACAATCTACATCGTTCCATCCCATATACCTTGGATAAATGTAAAGATGAATTTTTATAATTCAAAATTATAAAAATAGATTGCAAAACTCAAAAATGGGCTTCAAACATAAATTTTGTAACAATAGTTGTTACAAATGCAAGATTTGGCAACACATGCAAATCCATTATCTTATTTACCATGGCAAGAAACATTTTTTGTTGTGATTCTAAAAAATTTAAGCACATGACCAAAGCTTGGGCAAGACAAAGGAAACATGTTGGAAGTTAGCTCAAACCACCCCTTGACTCAAACATGTCCACACAAGTGTGTGAAAATGTAAAGGAAGGAGTCCCAACATTGTCAGGTATCCCACTTTTATCATTGGAAAACTTAGGGCATGATTTGAATCTTTGGATCAAGTTTCAAGGGACCAAAACTTGTCCATATTAAGTTATTTTTCTACCATTGGAAATCTATTGAAAAGCTTTAGGAGGAGTTTTGTCATTTGTTTTATGTTTTTAATGAAACTTTTCTTGATAATGAATCTTTGTGTTAGAACATTGTCAATTGCTTGCTTTGATTTACAAATGATGCATTCTAATGTTTTTGAACTAACCATATTTAAAAGAAAAACAAATTATGAACAACATGGAAACCCCAAGAAATAGACGTTCAATAATTATGATATTTTTAAAATGTAACTAACACTTGTGTAATTGCAAGTTGCACAATAGCAACATTTGACACATTATCATGACTAGTGGGTGCCCGTGACCTTCGGTCACTGTGAAGTCCCCCTCATCCTCCACAACATTTGCCAAAGCATATGGGATAAAAGTGAGGTGCTTATATCTAGAACATGTTGAGAAACGCATTATGAACTTGGGGAACATATTGGGAACCCATTAGGAACTTAGAGGGAACATCGTGAAAACACATTGGGAAACAGGGAAAAATGAAAAAAAAATCCTTCTTGCCCCCCAAAACTTAAAAGGAATAAAAGCAAGGCACCTTGGGCCTTCCCATTGGCCGAAATTCTACTTTCCGTCCGGCTTCGACGGACCTGCAGGGACTCTCATGTGCCCAGCCCACCCGTGCTGGCCACCGTCACAGCCAGTCAGCCCCTCTCTCATGCCCAGCACGCACAGGACCTGCAAGGACTCTCTTGTGCCCAGCCCGCCCATGCTGGACACCGTCACAGCCAATCAACGCCTCTCCCATTTTTGCCGGGCCGGGCCAGGTCGACTGTCCGTGACGGACCCAAGCTTCGTCACGGACAAACGTAGTGAATTTATATATAAGATGTAGAAGTTTTTAATGCACATTTTCAACATTTGAAAATGAGGCACTATGAATGGGAATTGCATATGTGTTATGTGTAATTTCCTTTTCAACAAATACAATTAGGCATAGGGACAACATTCGATAGCTATGTATTGTGGTAGATATTTGAAATTATAACAAATCTAGATGTGATTTCATCCATATTTGGTCGTTATGCATATTGATATCTAAATAGTTCCATGCATCCCACCACCAATGGTTGTGACATTTATAACTAATCATTGAATTGAACCTTTTTAAAAAAAACTTATTTGAAAGCTATTTGAGTAAGTCCATGGTAAAATGACCCAAATTCAACTCCGTTCCCAAAGCATAACAATAAGAAATTGACATTGGAATTGAAATGGTGTGCAACCATTGCACAAAACTTACATTTCAATTAGACTTTTGAATTTTGCAATGTATTTTTATAATGTGGTTTTTTTTTAAAAAGTTTTCCAATTCATCTTTACATTTATCTACAATTTATAAAAGGGGCAAATGTTTATTATGAAGTTTTTAATTTATTTTTACTTCAATCCAAACATAATTAAAAAATAGAATGAGATTTTTACAACTCCATTTTCAATTGGATTTTCCAATTGCAAATGCCATGCACAATCAAATTACAACTAAACTATTTTTTTTTACAACTACCCACCACAAAAATTAATAACAACAAGTTGCAAACAAACCCAATTACATATCCACATGGCAATAGGTTCAAACCAAACCTATCGTTATGGTTGAATATGTTTTCAACTACAATCAACTAATGTGGCATGGCTAGAAAAACTTCATCTACTTAGGTGCCATATCATCCATCCCTATGTTGTAACATTAAACTATCCAAATTAAAACAATTCAATGGACAACAATTACCATGTCATCATTTAATCATGGAAAATGAAATTACTTTCTATCCAAAAATAATTTTCAATTTCTTGAAATAAACAATGTAATATGGCCATGATTTATGCATGCGCATGTTGCAAATGTTTGCATGTTTACCAATAAAATCCAAAGGTGAACTCAAATGTAGTTGAAATATAGTAGATTTGTAGTTGAGTTCAATATTTATTTTTTATTTTATTTTTTCATATTTGGGGTCAAGATACAAATGTAGATGTTATAATCATATGTAATTATGTGAAAATATGATTGTGACTAAACAAGTTGAAATTTTTTTAATTACAAAAGTTGAAAATAAAAAACTTTTGACTACAAAATGGGTGGTACATTCTAAAGTACAACATGACTAATGGATGTTTAATCATAACAATGTCAACAAAAATATTAAGAAAAATTACAAAATGCATTGGAGCAAATTTTATTTTGAATCTACTTTTAATAAAAAAATTATTTGCCACCAATATTATCATTTAAAAACCTTGCCCAATAGGAATGTACTCATGGTCCCATGATGTGATACATCTCAAAGGCATTATTGGACCGAATCATTTATTTCATCTAGAACAAATAAACATATGTTCTTTTTTAGGGCTTTTTAACAACTATGAAATAATGGTATTTATCGATTGTAGCACCATTGAAGATATCAACATTTCCAAATTTCTCAAGTTGACAACAATTGCATATGAGATGCCTTCCTTGGTTTGTTAGTCATGTGCACCCCTTTTAAGTGACCCACAAGTTGGTATGGTAAATGAACCTTCTTCACATATATTTAACACACTATGTTGATAAGGTAATTTGCATTACTTGATTCAACATCATTCATTTCACCTATGCTATATAATTGAACAATTGGAACAAATGTATTGTTTAAGGTGCACAAATGCTAAAGTAGTCACAAAGAGGTATACTAGAAAATAATCCCTATTAAAAACAATTTATTGTGGTGGGGAAAGTGTAAAGAGGTCAACTAGTCCTTTACAATGGTTTAAAACATCTTGATTGCCAACACATGCAAACAAATTGTGTGAACTTCAAACTTGAAATTTGAAAAAACAAATATAAAACTTGAATAACGGAATTGCAACTTGAAAAATCAGAGCTAAAACTTAGAATATAAAATTGAAACTTGGAAAATATTTAAGTTTAAAAAAATAGACTTGCAACTTTTAAAACTAAAACTAAAACTTCAAAAGCAAATTTGAAACTTAAAGAATCAAACTTGAAAAGAAAAACCCCATGCCTAAGGAGTGAATTTTAAAATAAAAAATACAGTAATTTAACATGACCCACTTATAATTGTGACTTGCATGTGTTAAATGTGATGAAACTTGATGTATCTCCATCATCACTTGTGATCATATACATAGAAGCTGAATATTTAGATATATAACATCTTGTTTGCAAAAAATTGAAAAACAATATCAAAAATGTTATAAGTTGCAAAAAGTTATATTGAAAGGCCTCATGAGTTATGAATGGGTGAATGCAAACTAGAGTGGACCAAAAATGACAAAATAAGGTTTCATAAAAGCATTTTTTGCAATGTATTTTTATAGTGCTAGAAACCTAAAATTGTCAAATTAATGCCCATTTTCAAAGGAAAAAAACATCTTTTCCAAAAGAACACTAACGGCCAATATTTAATGCATCCCAGGATATAATGTTTTTGAAGAAAATTATAGGAGTTCTACAAAGATCATGTTGTAAAGGACTTTGCTGATTTGTTTAATTATGGAGTTTCTAAAAGTCCATTCAAGTACATTTCATGTTCATTGATGGTTCATTTACATGTAATTCAATTTTGGGTAGAAGATAAATGTTGTTCATTGAGGATTTTTAATTTAGTTATGAATCCATATGCATAGCTTTAGTGGACGATTTCATTGGCTTTGCCATATACAAAAAAATCCCCTAAATGTTATATCTAATCATTTTGATAAAAAATAGATCCTCACTAACTATAGCCATTCAATGTGTAAAAGTTGATTCCCCTTTTAATAAATTTGTGCTAAAATTGATCATCTATGGATTTGAACTTGAAAGGGTGCAAAAAAGAACTATCTTATTTCATGATTTTACGAAAATTTTAATTCGCAAACATTCAAGTAGCCAAATAACTATGATAGAAAAGGCATGCTTTGCTTTCTTACAAAAAACCAATGTTTTTAGATGGACCACCATTGTTCAAGTGTTATGTGAACCTTTTTTCTTTCTTCATGACCATAATTGTGTTGTCGATGTACAAATTATGAAGTGACAAGGTGCATCATTTGCCACAACTTTCCTCCTTTTGAAATTTCACAAAGCACTAATAGGTCAATGAAAAGGTTGGTGAAGTACAACCCTAGCCGTGGAAACACTTCCCTGAAAAATGTTTATTGAACAAACATCCAAAGGACTTTGCCAAGTACAAAATTGAGTATGAATCTATTGAAGATGGTGTGGAAGGATGCAGAAAGAACTCCAAAAAACAACATGCATATAGTGCATCCATCTCCAATTACAAAATACTTGGTCATCAAGGTTATAAGAAAATGACCTTCAATTCAAGTTCATTAAAGATTTCATCCTCTACATCATGAAAGGGTAAAAGATGTTTTCTTCTATCGAATCACCCTAATTTCATCAACTTGTGATGTGCCAAGACCCTTCAAGGCTTGGTTTCCCATTCACAAGCAACTTGTGAACAAGGACATCCAAAATTGCCTTTGAAAGACCATGGAACTTATGTTCTACCTACCCTAGGTAGTTGTGCAATTATCAACATTACTTTTTATCTTTGAATGTCAAGGACAAGGTTCAAAGCACATTTGCTTTGGTTGTAACTTTCATTGATGAGGGTTGGATGCTAAAACATGTGATCATAAGGTTGTTTGATGCACCTAACATAACTAAAACAATTTTGGCAAAACTTGTGAAACCCCCTTTTGCTCAATTCAATTAGACAAAGCTATTACCCCATGTCAAAGACAAATGTAACACCTCAGTAGTAGCACACATGTGCCACCTTATGGCTTGATGTACGCATTTTGTAGGTTGGTATTTTGGCCATGATATGTCCAAAACATGCCAATATGCAATGAATGACACAAAATTTTGTGTTAGCACGAAAGAAGTCTCGCTTAAATATTCATAAATAGTTTTAGAGAAAACAAACATTTGGACAAATTTTTTTGGGATCTATTGAAGAGGTTAATGAGGTAATGTTGACATTTGAACTATCTATGTTTCGTTGCATTATTATTTCAAAAGAAAAGGTTGTACAACTTTTAATTTGATGAAAAGAACATTTATTGAAGTTCTTGCATATTTTGCTTATGGTTAAATAGATCCTTGACATTCTTGAATATCATATTGAGATCAATCATAAATTTATAGTTATGGGTTCATTCATGAGTTTGAAATGATGTTGTTTCGAAACTACAATTTTGGATGCATTGGTGATGATTTACAAAATTGACCAAATATTGCAAAGGAGAGAGGTTCTTTTGTTGCATGCTTTATCATTGGAAAATTCTATTATGCAAAGGCAAAATTATTGGATGAACATGAAGATGAGTTAGGGGAGGTTGGGTATTTTCAAGATCATTACACATGAGGTTTATTGGTTTCTTATAAATCTTGAAATCTTGTCATTTTGTCAAATTCAAAGCTTATTATTGCATTTCAAAGCTCATTTTCATCTTATGTGTCTTGTGCACATTTTGATGTTTTAGGTTTGGAAATTAGAAATGGGTTTCAAACAAAAGAGGCTTATTGCTATGTGTTTTCTAGGTGACAATTCCATGAAGAAGCAAAAATTTATCAAGGCTCATTGACAACACTTAACCATTCCAACTTTGTAATTTGTGGATATTGACATTGTGTTAATCCAAGTCTTTTAATGATCAAGGGTTTTTATCTCTTATGAACGTTTTGATGTTTCATGACTATTTAACAAAACACAAAATATCCAATGGATCTATAGTCTTAGGATGACAGATTCTAGAAATGATCAAACTATGTTTATGAAACTTATCAACAACATATGCCACACACCTATTTATGTAGAATTTTTTTAACTTTTCAGTATCTGATGATTCAAAATGTATAATTTCACTCCAGGGTTCCTTGTAGCTCGTTGCTTCTCTCTTTTGAGCACTTTGATGTTGGTAGAGAATTTTGAGCAATTTTAAAACAACTTACTATTTGTAATCTTGGGTGCTAGGTTGCTAGCTTCCATAGTAGTTCAAATGTTTATCAAGTTTCATATGCTACATTTATATTATTCAAACTTTGGATACATTAATAAACACATATTTTAAAAATTTAAGTAAATGCCTACACTTGGACTATACTAACCTTGGAGACTTTAGACACATTATGGACATATGTTTTTCTAGTTTAAATAAATGCTTACACTTGAACTATGTAGACCTTGGAGAGTTTGGATGTACTATAGACACATGGTTTTTAAAAATTGGGTGTGGTTGTACTGAGACTAATTAGAATTTGGATGCACTATGGACATATGTGTGTGTGTGTGTGTGTGAGAGAGAGAGAGAGAGAGAGAGGGCTTAAAATGAAACTCTAGTATTCAAGATGCATTTTGTTAATTGAAAACTATAAGCCCCAATTCCACTTGATTTGGCTTTTTCCATGTTATGGCTTTGTGTTGAGTGCACAACAAAGTTCAAAAAAATTAAAATTTTTCAAATGCAAATATCATTCCATTAGCCTACTCATACACCCTAGGAATGAAGGCAAAAATAATTAGTAGCCAACATCATATTCATATTTGGGTATTAATACCAAAAATGTAGGCATTGATATCAGAGTCATACAATACTAGCCCCACCCTTTGTGAGAGCATATTTATACTGAACTCATGTGAAAAATTAGGAGGCTCCCTTAATACTAGTACCAGTCTGGTACCAAAGAATTGATATGCCAGTTACAAAACAACACTGGTCCAGCAGACTCCAGACTCCAGACTCCTCCAAACCCATTTTGTTTGTCTTTGAAGGCTGTGTGTACTTCACCCAATGTACACTTTTACTTAAAAAAGGGCCATTTTTTATTGCTGCTAGTGGGCATGCTCTTAGAGGACATTAGGTGAAGGACTAAGAACTAAGGACTAAGGACCTTTCAGTGTAGTGCAAAAAACAGTTCCCAACTTCCATTCTGTACATAAATGTTATGATTACATGTTGCAAAAGCTAAATAAGGTTATAAATATTGAGCAAATTTCTTATTCCTCACTGACACTTAAAAACCCCTTCTTAGGTGGAAGTGAACTCTAGTAGCAGTGGCAGTAGCAGCAGCAGTGTTCTTCAATGCTAATGGCCCAGTTGCTGGTGCCTGACATGCCTACCTCATTACTTGACTTACCATTCAAACACTTAACATTCAATATGATATGGCCAAGTTAGTGAGAATGAATGGAGTATATAAGTTTGTTGGAACATGGTTGTGGCCATTATGACCAGGTTTGGAGAATGGGAATGATGAAGAAGATGATGATGATGATGATGATGGGGGTTTCCCTCTAACATTGAGGTGAGGTAGGGTAAACCCATCCATCACCCATCGCCTGCCTATGACCCAATACCTTGGCATTTCTTTCTCAATTCTTTCTCCATTTTGAGTGATTTAAAATGTTATATAAGAAGCACCTCCTTCTCAAGCTCTACAAGTCATCTTTGAAATGCAAAGCCAAAGAACCAGCCTAAAAAAAAAAGTGGTAGTAAAGAAAATATGTTTTTTCTAATTACAAATCACTTTTTTTTTTTCACTTTTCTTCATTTTGACCTCTCTTGCTTTCAATTCTCACAACTTTCTTATTCATTTTAAATGATTTAAAAATGCTATAGGAACATCACATGAAGTTCTACAAATCATTTTTGAACTCTTATATTAAGAGAGCAACATACAAATAATTTTTTGGGTGATCAGGAACTGGCCTTGTAGTGTTGGGTGGTTTGTTTTTTTGAGTTCTTGACCCCTTCTACTTTGTGGGGTTGTAACTTTCTCAATTTTGTTTTGTTTTTGATGATTTTTAGTGCACCAGATGCACCAATAGGAAGGGTTCAAGTTTTGTTTGGACACCAGAAACAACAGAGCTTTCCCCTTGGATCCAGCCTGCCCTGAGCGTTTAAGTGTTCAGTCACCAGTCGGTTTACACTAAAAAAACATTACAACTTTTTCTAGTGTAAGTGGAGGATCCTTTCACATTTTTTCTGGTGAACGTGAAGGGCACCTTTAACCCTTGATCAATATTTCTCATGTTTATGGTGGGTGCCTTGCCCTCGGTGAAATTTACATCTGGATGGCAGTGGGCACCTTATGCATGTAATTCCTCATATTATTTAGTGTATGTGGATGGTGCCTTGCCCTTGGTGAAATTTGTGCCTTGACAAAGTATGGCACCTTATATGTAAGGTTCAAACTTCTGTTGTACATGTAAGCTTCCTAAAAAATGAGGAATCTTACATGTAAAGTGCCTCCTTTCATGTAGAAATGACTCGTAATTGCTTGTTTATGAAAGCAAATTTCTGCTGGTTCTTTACCCAAATTAGGAACTGGAATGGGGCAGTTGTGAGAAGTCAGGTCCCGTCCTAAGCTCCCACCTTTGGCAAGGCCCTCTCATTTGCAGAACAACCCTATTCTTTGTCCTTACTCTGACATGAAATTCCCTAATGAATTTGGAGGTCACATAACATTTGTGAAAATCCCGCACTCCTCTTGAGGGATATGAATAAGAAGTAAAAACTAGTTTTGTGCAATTCCCATGTTCTAACTAGAACCTCCAGTTTCGATTCTTCAACTTTTCAAAGAATTGATTTCGGTCAGGTTTTGTTTTGTTTTGATTTCTTCCTTCAAAAGCTTGGTTCCAGTTCTACTAATTTAAGGGGTGGTTACAGTTTCAGTTCTTTTTCTAATTTTCAATTGCAGTCAATTCCAGTTGTGGATTCCATAACCCCTGGTTTCAGTTCCAAGTTCCAAAACATCAAAATTCACATTATGAAAACCTGAACTTTTATTCCAAAAGAATTTTGTAAAAAATCGCAAACTAGTAACAAAGTAACCTACTTTTAATTTCTAAGTATACTAATAAATTTCTTGAGGATGAAAACCATTTTTTCTCATTGCCATGTGATTTTATGTTTAGAGGTTGATGCAATTGTATCTACTATATACCATTTTGAAATATAGTCTCTTGTCATCTTCGAATTCAGCCCTAAAATATTTCAAAATTCACCCTATTTTTATTATTTTCCCTCCCAAACACACCCCTTAATTCCACCCTCAAATACTCTCTCAGATGACACCCAAATATGCCAAAAAAAACACCCCCCTCAAAAACCCCATATTTCACCCCCTTATTTGCCTCAAATAGATGCTCAAAGACACCCGCAATACTTTGAACTTATACACCTAGAAGAGAGGATAAAGGGAGGCAAATGGTTTGACATTCCATTTGTTTCAAAGCTCTATTCCATTGTTGTCCATTCCAATTTATGTTGTTATTGTGCAATTTTGATTTAAAATTGAAGTGAAGGAATTCAAAGTGTTATGTAGGTAGTAAAGAAAGTGTAATTATGTTTAAAATTAAGTAAAGTAAATATAAATATATTGTGGCATGGACCTCGTGTATTTTACTTAATTTTTAGTCAATTGGTCCTTAGGATTTAGTGGGTTGTTCAAATGCAAATTCAACCTTTTATTATGGAGTAGAGTCACTTCGCATCCTTTCAATGTAATTGTTCAACATATTATTATGTGGCCCAAGTCACATTCCCCCACTATTTTTCAACTTCTATACCTAGAGCCAACTCACTAATTGAAAATTGGGAAATTTGTCACCAAACAAATTAACAAGAATTGCACATTAGCATAGTTGCACACATGTCTCCATTATGGTTGTTTCTCTCATACTTCCCCTACCTATCTTTCAACAATTGGAAAGCCATATCAAGTGATTCTATTTCAACATATCATTATAATTATGAAAGAAAATATTCATTCCCCATTGTTTTATTACCTATTCACAAAATCATAGTAACAAAATATGTTTGGTCTCATAATATATAATCCATCAAACAACATCATCCTATCACTAAAAATGGTAGTGGATAAAGTATCTTGAGATGTTTCATCCCTTGCAATTCACATAACCTACCATCAAGAGACTCTTGAGCTTCTCGTTCATCCTCCACTTGGTGTTCAACAAGCATAACCTCTCGTCCTTTCTGTGCATGCATCATTTGAACAAGGTTTTTGAAATAGAAATTTTCATCCATTGAGAACAGAGTTACAAAAAATTTCATCCATTGACAAGAGGGTTCGACTATTGCCCTTGGACCTCTAAATAGTAGGTTATATCTGGTAACTGGCTTGAGGTCATCAAATTACTTGAAATACCTTTGATAAAAGCTTGGGATAAATATGCAATTTTAAAAGATTTGATTTACACCACTATGCTATGTCCAACATTCTTTATGAAATCACATACAAACTCATCAATCCTTTTTATGCTTTGGTGCAAAGTGAAGGGAACATGTTTAACAATTAGGCTTGTTACACCCACATGTTACATTTATCATTTAAAAATTCATATATTAGGGTTAAAAGTTCATGTATTTGAATACGGGTTGAGGTCCCACATCCATCAATTCCTTACCTTAAGGTCAGTTTCCTGATTAAATAATCATTGTAAATATTGAACCAAAATTTTGTGAAGTATATGACACCGAGGTGTTGAAAATCATCATAATTTGTTACAGGCTATGATTTGCATAATTTCACAAACCCTTATAACAATATCATAGAAGACAACTGTAGATCCTAAGAGAATAATAATTTCAAAATAATAAGAATTGCTTTTTAAAAAATGTTTTTTCAGTGTAGGGTTAGGTGATTGGTTTTTCCTTAATGTATTAAAATTCAACACATTAACCCAATATTTATTGGGTTATTTGCTTTCCTTCATTCCACAAACCTACCCACCCACCCACAGTCACAAGGATCAATGGACTTTGTAAATGGTAGCATCCTTTTGTATAATCATGTGGGTGCCATTTGTTTAACCTTTTGTTGTTCAAATTACCATATAGAAACACAATTGAATTAAGGAATAATAAGCTACAACACTTGAGAGTTTGAGTCAAGGTTCATGTGGTGATGCGGCTGAGGATGGAATTATTTAGGAATTCTATTGATACGGGTGTTCAAGTTCAAGCTCGTGTGACTCAAATCTGCAGAGAGATAAGCAAGGTAATTGCTTCAAAATCAACCACTGCATTCTTTGGAACCAATTGCTCTACTAACATATTTGATATCAACAAGTTGATATTCCAAGGCTCTGTGAATATCATTGATGGAGTCACAAGATCTAGCCAAATATATTGTCCTATTTTGGTCAAAACACACACACATGTGCACACACACACAAACAATGGACAGCACACAATATATTCCCTTGACAATGCAAGAGCAATGTAACAATATGACTTTCATTGACTTACAGTCTCATAACTCTTTTGTGGCATATCTCTTATGAGTCTAGATACCCTCTTCATTCAACCTAATATTGTATGTTATTTGTTGATGAATCCAGTGTGTACTATATTGTCTTTATGGCTAGTCTACAAAACAATAAAAAGCTTTAGGTCAGGAACATGGTTGAATCTCTCCACTATATCTGGCATACACGACCAAGTAAAAGTAGTTCAAAACCTGGAATATATAAAGCCAATCAAATCTGGTTTTGCATCCAAGCGTCCTCACAATTGTAAGGCTATGTACAAAGGGAATTAGCCCAATTCACCCAAAAACGATCATGAGAAGCATTTAGAAAACTAGAGCATTTAGATTACTGTTACATTGCTCTTGCATTGTCAAGGGAATCAAAAACAAAGTTAACAACAGGAAACAAATCAAGAACAGGTTGAGTGACTTTACGGTGATGCATATCTTGGGCACCACCACCAACAATGGAAACAACTGCAACAAACAAGTGTTGTATGTTCAGAGGTCCAGACTGATTTTTTTTTTAAAAACATGTACGTAATGCGTACCACGGGGGACTAATTCATTCCAGATGAAATAAAACACCCTTTTGATCCAATAAATTTTCATCAAAATTTTGATGAGGACTCTAAATCAATCTAACAGAGAGCCAGCCAGATTAATTACCATTTAAAAAAAGAAATGTGTGATTTTTTGTAATCAAATGTCTACAGACCAGGTGAAAGAAATGCTCCTCAAAAACAGCCCTAGAAAGGGAGTCACAGAGATTCCATTTCTTGCAGGTTGTGGGCCTCCTGCCTGCACATCCACAAGGACATGGAGAACAAATGCAATTTGTCAGTGTTAGCTCATCATTGCATGTGCTTGAACAATTCTTTCTTCCAGTGAAGGGATGTGAATGCAGACTGTCTCAATGGGTTTAGGGTTTAGGTTTAGGGTCCACCTAATACAAATTCACATTCTACAAATTTTGTTTCCTTTGCTCTCCCTAAACCCTAAACCCATAAGAACTAGATGTAAACCAGAGCAATCTCAATGACAGCCAAATTTTTAAAAAAGTGTCCACACAGTAAAAGTTTCTTCATGCTTGAACCAGACCCATGAATGAAATGCCTGAAATTGGAAATACAGAGTTCCATGTGTGTTGTAAATTACTCTTCCATATAACAAATCTATCCAAGAAAACTGGGTGAATTCTCCCATTTTTTACTCCACAAAGAAGCTTGTTGCCTACAATTTTTCATGTATATTTAGGCAGAGTTTTAGTGACTTACCTTTTGTGTTACAAAGATCTAAGCAAAACATTTTCTGGCAGCAGTGTAGGGGGTGCCACAGCTGATATGGGTCTCTCCAGGAATGGCCTCAGAGAATGGGAAAACAAGTTGGCTTCAACATTTGCATTCTGTTTAGCTCTCGCGTTCCCAGTCAAGTTCCGATATTCTGCCAGAATTCCAGGGTGAAACCTCTCCAAGCGGGTTACAACACCCAGCTTGTCAAGGTCACTGCAGTCCCTTGCAAGTTTCAAGGCTGATGGTGCATTCTCCATCCTGACCCATTAGTCACCACCACACAAAAACATTTCACTCAAGCATGACGACAAGACTGTTAATGATATCACCCCGCAAACAGACCACAAGTTTTCGGACTAGAAGTCTGCAAACAAACAGACATCAACTTGCAGTCCAAGACAAAAATGTGAAGTGACCAGCAAACTGTTTTGAGAAGCTAAGGCATTCCAATGTGAAACACAATGTAGCAACAGAATGTAAGTTGCAAAGCCACCTTGCGAGTTCATTATTCAATTGCGTCATTCGGTGCCTCAGATGTATTTGCAGCTGATCCGGCATAGCTGGCCTGATGTTATTCTTCACCAAAGCACTTTGCTGCTGCATCTTTTCCCTGTACAACATTTGATCATCTTAATTATCATCCAAGATTTTGGCAGGCAGACTACAAGGAAGAACACTGGTCAGGAACTTAAGAGAAAAGAAAAAAATATCTAGCAAGGAAAATACTGCTTGAAACAGAGATTCAAGAAAAAGTGTCTGTTAACAAGGGAACTTACGAGGTATGATTTCCACTGCTGTCATCTGGTGCTCTATCCTCTCGGATTGTGACAGCACTCTGTTCCTTGCTCACACCAGTGGCTAACAAACAAGCTTCTGTAACTGCAAATTTGGCAATGAGAAAAACTGTATTGTCCTGATCTTCAGGAGTGCTTCCCTTGAACAGTCGGCAGGGTAAGGCTGGTACGAGTTGTTGCATAAGCTGAGTGGTGAGTTTCATTCGTCTTCTTGCCCGTTTCATGCACAATGCAGTGACATCAGAGGTTTCTGGGCCCACTTCATTAAACACATCCTGCGAACAATTTCAAATCCAGAGCCAACATTAGAAAAGAACATGCTGATCAGTTCATAGTCACTTGTGAGTGGAGTAATCTGCTTCGATTGCAAATAAGAGCAAGAACCACAAGAGGATAGTGAACTGACTATGCACCTGTTCTGGTAGACAGTTTGTTGCTGCAGCCCACTCTATCTCAGAACGGCTGAAATAGACAACACAAGACCAGAGTCAAGGAAAGACCTACAATAAAAGCAACAACAACAACAACAAAGATCTCCAGTCATGATCAACTGCAGAATCTAGCCTGCAGGACTAAGAGATGTACCTTATAGTTGGAAGATGGGTGGCTGCTTGGCGGATAGCTATACGCCAAGGAACAAAAGGTCGAGGCTCCTGTTTCTGCTTCTTTGGTGGTGGTGGTGTGATTGGAGCTGCCTCAGCAACATGTGGAGCCCTAGGCTGCTCTTCTGTTGGCCATTCATATCCACCTGGCCCAGCAGCAGGAGCAGGAGCAGCAGCAGTATCAGGCTTGACTGGATTCACCCATGTGGATGTGGAAGCCCTGTCATACCCAACTCTTGATAGGTGTTGAGCTGCTGAGCTTCTAGGATCGAATGACTGGAGGGTCCCACTAGCCCTTGCAAATTGCTGAGCAAACTGACTTGCAAATTGGATCCTTGCTGCAGGGGTGAGATTCTTGTAGATAAATGCTGCCTGCCTTGAGAGATCATGTGGAAGAAGTCTGGCAGCAGGGAACAACATGCTTCCAGAGTCTCCTCTGTCCTGGGACCCTTGAGATTGATCTCCATGGGACACATTGGATTGCAAAGGACCTGCATGCAAGCTTTGTGTGGCTGCTTGTTGTTGTTGTTGTTGCCCATACGCCTGGGAATCCTGCATGTACTCATTCAAAAGTCGTCTGCCTTGAGGCCACCCATCCCGATTTCTTGCAAGCTGAAGTTCCAGCTCTCTTGACAATGACTCTGGGTGAGATGGGATGGGTCGCTGCAGGAGAGTATCCATTG
This sequence comes from Sphagnum tenellum, assembly GCA_963921925.1. Taxonomy (NCBI): domain Eukaryota; kingdom Viridiplantae; phylum Streptophyta; class Sphagnopsida; order Sphagnales; family Sphagnaceae; genus Sphagnum; species Sphagnum tenellum. The sequence goes on from OY998144.1 coordinate 2,777,368, forward strand.
TACCTGAGGTAGCAAGCAAGGGAGTTCTCAACAGGGTTCAACATTCCCTTCAAAAATTGCAGGATGAGGTCATCTATAAACTGCAAAAATCTCTTCAGGAAAAGGAAAATTAGGTGCAGTAGCTACCTAACTCTGAAATCCTGTGAAAAAGACAACAAAATGACTGACCTTGACGCAAGTGTGCCGGTGAAATGCCTGAGGCATCAACAGCATTAGCTTCCATTGCTGCTTCCTGATCTTTCAAAGCTTCTGCCTGTAACACTGTCCTTCTGTCCTCCTCCTGCTTGCTAAGAAGCTCCAAAGTGTTCCTGCACAAACCAAAGAGAGACAACATTCTATTTGAGTAGGAGTAGGAGCAGGAGCAGTAGCAGCAGGGGTTACAGCCCACAGGTCCCTTCATGCTGTCCTTGCCATTGTCACATCAATGTCATCAGCCTACACTTCACAATGCAAACTTTGACTGCTTTCACTAAACTTACCCAGACAACATCCCAGGCTCCGATGAAGTTCTGGCATCTGTGACATTAGAAAGGAGCCCACTGTTTTTGAATGTAGCACCATGCATGCCTGCAAGTCTTGCCCTCTGTGCCAATACATTCTCAGGATAGCGCAGAGTCCCTTCCATGGTGGTTTCAGATCTCAGTGGCATGGAATAGTCCTGCAAAGAAAAACATTCATCTTGTGCAATCCATCTTGTGGCATGTCACACAGTAACATCTAATTGCCACTCAACATGTTCAGCAGCTACACAAATCAGTGACTGTGACCACTACTAGGTATGCACTACACATAGAACTCTGATACATGGACTGTAAGTCCAAAACTGGATACACCCACAACTCCATTTTCTTTTGCATACCTTGCCTATAATACCAGAAGATTCGAGTGCTTTCCCAACAAGCATAGATTGTTCCATTCTCATCTGGCCAGCTGCAAACTGGCTCTGTGTCCACAATGCCAGGGCTTCATCTGACATCCTGTTTAGCATACGCCTCTGCAATTGGTTCTGATGTCTATGTGTTGCTGCTGCAGTTCCTGCAGGCTGCAATGGCTTGAAGCCCAACATTCCTGACCCAGCTCCAGCTGAAGAAGAATCTTCCTGTAGTAGGCTAGCAGCGCCCTTGGCTTTCATCAAGGCAGAAAAACTGTTCTCTGTTTGGTTATTACTGAGCTGCAACTGCACCCTACTAGTATTATCTGGGCCCTGCTGCTGCTGCCTCAAGTCCATATTAGACAAAGCTGGATTGTCTAGGCTCTGTCTGAAAATTTGATGGGACCATCCATTTGAGCCTCCTCCTTGCTGCTGCAGAGGATGGGCTTCACCGGATGAGTTTGTGTAGTGTAGGGAATCTTGGCTCCCTGAACTAGATCCTACTGAGTTGTGGACAATGTTTTGTCTTTGATTCCCTGATACATTTGATTGTGGGTATGCTCCAAGGTAATACCCATGTTCTTGCGCTGAGAGTGCTGCTGCTCCCTGTCCACTTGCTGAAGTTGAGTCCTTGTCTGTCATAAACTGGGATGGATGCCTCATGCCTTGTGGAAAGTTCGGGACTTGATTGCTCGGCTGATGTCCTCCATTGGCATCATGATAGACCTGACCAGACTCTGGGCTTGCTGGCATCAAAATCTGCTGCTCCTGATGAGTCTTGTTATGCCATTGCTGCTGCTGTCTGTTGGCAACAGGGAACAACTGTTCTGTTTGTGAAGAGTTTTGAGGCACACTCCAGCTGCTCTGTGACATTCTTGAATCAGGAGGGTTCAGCTGCACCTGAGATTGAGATCCACCTCCATGGGAAGAGCTGTTGGGCTGATGACTCGGTCCCCAAATCATGTTCTGCTGTTGCTGTTGCTCTGCTAATTCAGAGGTATCTTCAGAATCCGAAACACTTCTCCACGCCCTCTTCCAATTTGTCTGTGGTGGATTCTCTATATCTGCAAAGACCTCAAGTGAGGAATTTGAAGGAGCTGCCACCGGTGGCTGCAGACGTGGTTGCAACAGGCTATGATCATGCCAACTGCCTTCCTGATGTGGACTATGCATCTCCTGTTGCCTTCCATGTTCCACATCCATCAAACTTGACATTGTTCTCCCCGGCTGAAGTGAGTTTGGCTGCAGATCGCTACTGTTCAACTGTTTTCCATCAAACTCAGCACTTGCCTGCCCACCCACCGTCTGCTGACTGCTGCAATGACTACTTTGCATGCTGGGTGCTCTTGAATCAAGTTCTGCCACCGAACCAGCAGGACTTTGCTGCAGGTTGTTGTGGGTACTCCATAAAGTTTGCTGTGGTTTTAATCTCTCAGACATCAATGCACCCTCCTCCATGTCTGCACAAGCTTGTGTCTCCAATAGACCCGTCGTCCACTGACTTTTCACCATACCGTCTGAGGTGGTCCCAGCTGTCATCAATTCCATAGGAACCTCAATCTGTGAGGCTGCCTGTGGCTCTAGAGCATAAGAATTCCACATCTGCTGTTGTTTGACATTTTCTGCTCCTGCACTTGTCAACAAAAAGTTGCCTCCTGCTGCATGGGAACTTGCTTGCTGGTAATAACTGTTGCTGGGGCTAGCTCCCACAGTTTGATTCCTTGCCTGCAGCACATTGAATGATGACTGTTGCAAAGCAGTTACAGCCTGAGCTTGTTCATGGTGCTGCTGCACAGCAGCACCATTGTTACCTCCCATTAGATTCTGCTGCATGGGATTTAGAGGGGTTAGACTTTGAGCAAACAGCTTCACTTGGGGTGTGCTACCCTGCTGCTGAGCAGCATTAGTTCTAATGCTCTGCTGCTGCTGCTGAAGATGATGATGTCTGCTCTGCAACTCCTCCATTGACTGCTGATTTGCAGACAGGAACATGTTTTGGTGAAGGTTTCTTGAAAAGCCTTGCGGGTTCTTAACTGGATGAGGAGGTCCTCGCTGCTGCTGCACAGTCTGCCCAAACAGAAATTTTGCTCGAGAGGCTTGAATCTTTCTGGCTTGAATGTCGGCCTGATCACCTATGTTGAAAACTTCTGACTGCCCTTCAATACCAAAGAGGACAGAGGGACCCATTCCAAGGCTGCGTGGTATTGGTCTATTAACATGTGAACTTGCAGCTGCTGGAAGCTTACCCATCCCACCATAGAATCCGTGCATAGCATTGCCCTGTACACTAGCATAGGGGTGAAGTGCTTGTCCTAGTGCATCTCGCTTAACACTGTTTGCAGATGCATAGAGAGGATGATCATGCCCAGAAGCTTTCATGGCTAATTGCTGCCAACTAAAACTATTGTCTTGCCCCAACAGATACCCAATTGCAGGCCCTTGCCCAGCAGTAGAAGGATCATTCCCAGAATACATCACATTCCTTGTGTTGTTGTTGCTATTGTTAACTGTCTGGAAACCAGACTGTGTGAGAGTGTGGTGGTGCTCCAATCCAATCTGAGGATGAGCTCGCTCTGGCTGCTGCATCACCACCTGATGAGGGACATCATGCAGTGAGTTGTCACTCAAAAATGCTTGAAGCTGATTCCCTGTTGCCTGGCTGTGGTTTTGGTTGTTCCCAGAGAAGAGTTGATGCTGTGACTGCTGCTGCTGATGTAGATGTTGATGCACCTGAGCTTGTTGCTGATGCTGCTGATGCATATCTTCATTTGAGCTTCCATAGTGGTTCAGCTGACTTTGTTGTGGTGAAGGCTGCTGATGCCATACCTGAGCTTCTTCCTCTTCTATCTGTTCTCCAAGTTCACCCTGCCCTTGACCCTTGATTACATAATCATCCCCAAAGGAGTCATAGTCGCTGACCTTAAGCGCTGATGCTTCAAGCATATTCTGCTGGCCCTCATACTTGTTCATAGTCTGATTTTGCTGCTGATCCTGAGCAGACTCTTGATTGGCGTTGCCAAAAAGATGCTGCTCAGGTGAGGCCATGTTGTTGGACAGCACCGTAACCCCCTGCTGCTGCTGATAACCAGATCCATTCAAGAGACCCTCAAAATCATATGCAGAATTACGAGGCAAACTCTTGACTGTTGTTGTGGGGACTGCTTGATGGGTTTGAACTCTCACTGAATTCAACCTTGCTGCATCAGATGCCTGATTTGTGTTTGTTGGAAGAAAGGAGTACATTGAGGGACCTGGATTGTTGCTATTCACAGGTTGTGAGTTAGAGAAGACAGCTCCAGTGTAATCAGCAGGTGAGTTTGTTTGGGAGCTCCCAGTCTGCAATGGTGGAATCAGCCTACTTTGATCTTGAGTAGCCGCTCGATTAAAGACCTGCGGTGATTGATCCTGGTGGTTGTTATTTGTCATCCATGGGGTTTCTGGCATCCACCAGCTACTGCCTGCTGCTGCTGCTTGAGATGGCTGGGATGCCTGGCCTGATCCAAGGTAGTCCTGATTCTCATCTCGTCCCTCGTTATTGAAAAGAGACAACTGTGACTGCTGCTCCTGCTGCTGCTGCAGAACTTTTGCTGGCATCTTTTCCAAGAAATCCACACTTGAAGAAACTGGCTTTTGTACTGCATAGGGTATCTGAAACTGTGATTGATGCAAGTTGGGCACTGCAGCTCCATTCTGTAAGAGACCCTCACCATGTCAAAATACAAAACAGACACAATACAAATCCAGATGTCTATTCAGTCTTTGGCTTCATTTGTACAGCTAAATAACAAGCATTGACGAAAGATGATCAGAGATCATTGATGGAAAGCATTGATGGAAATGAACAGAGATGCAAAATGTACAAGATTTTCAGTACCCAATAGACATCTGCAACCAGTAATTACAACTGTGAAACAGCCAAAAGTTGAAGAAATCACATCATTGGAGATCAGGTCATCATTCTCAAGCAAAAAAAATGAAAGCCTGATAAGCCAGCTCTCCCTCAGATGGGAAAAAAGTAAGGTCTTGATGGATGGTGAGCTTTTCTACTTCAATCAGGATTGAACAGTGAAGACTAGTACCCCTGCAACTTCTCTGCTTAGATGTATTGTCCGCTCCTTGTACCGTGTGATCTCAGCATCATCCCTGCTTCAGTGTGCAGAAAACATTATAATCAGAACTTTAGTGAAAACCCAGAACACCCAAGACTGCTAAAACACACCGGGACAAGGTTGCAGTCGTAGGTTGTGTACAAAAAACATGTGGAAAATCCTCTAGTGATCGGTGTGGAATGATTTGTCAACCAGTTTCTTCATCCTTCTAAGAGCCTATATTATAGGTGAAATGCAGACTGTAATAACAAGCCTGGCATTCAGCAAACATTTAATCCAGTACCTGCACAAATGTTCTGGGTTTGGCAGTTTTATGGGAAGGTGGGGGAAGAGGTTTTGTCTCCTGTCTGAAAAGAGAGGGGGTGGAATCATGAAGGAAACTACTCAAAGTTCTGAAAAACCATTGGAAAGACATTGTCAAAACAAACTTGCCTCGACAGCTCGAGAGAATGGTTCTGATCAACCCCACGAGAGAACCCGCTCAAGCCATCCACCCCAGATCCGTCTAAAAAGTCAAATGACGAAAATGAGGACTCTGCAACATGGACATCTGATGCAACAGAACCCAAGCTTACACCTTGTGAGAAAACGAAAAACTCAAAGAGAATTAAATTCTCACAATTCTCATCAGAAGCATGCAATGACATAAATGTGCAAGGGAAAAAAAGAAAACACTGCTGAAATAGCTGAGCTTTCCAGTTTGCTCAAGACTCGGGATTCCCCCTGAGCCCTCAGAAGTGGGCAAACAGCACACAAGATGATCCTGCCTCAGGACACCCATTTGTGGTGCTTATGGCGCTTGAGTACAAATTGCTCATGCAAACTTTGAAGCTCAACAATCCGAGCACCAAAACAGGAAGCAAATGAGCTGTGTTGTGTTGTAGATTATGCAACACTAACCTGGAAGCAAGGCTGCAGTGGCCTCGGGTGCTGATGCAATGCTGCAAAAGGACAAATCCATTTCAGAATCCCAGTTTCTTCTTAGTGCTGTGATTTGCAGCAGCAAGCAGAAAACCTAGCCCCACATGCACAAAAGAACTGATGTTCCAGTCTGCTCTCTCTCTCACTCATGGACATCAGTCTCTGTGTGTGTCTCTGCGTGTCTCTATGTCTCTCTATGTGTTTGTGTATGCATGTGCCTTAGAAACATGGGCTAACCTAAAAGACACAGACGCCCAACAACCCATACAAGAAGCTCAAAAAAAAGTCAGGGACTCTGCAAAGCTTTTTTGCAACATGGGTTGGATTTCTAGGGGCAAAAGCTCTGCTCTAAGGATTGGGTCAGGGGCTTGGAACATGGGTAGCACCACCTACTTGCAATTGGGTCGGTCCAAGAGTGTGAAGTCAATGGATGCATAACCTTCCTGTGAAATAAAAATATCACTCTCATAGTTTTCCATAGTTCTTGTCTTCTCACAGCTAGCTTTCTTCCACAAGAATCCACACCAAGCAAGCTCTCCTCCTTCTCCTCCTCCTCCTCTGCCTCTTCCCCTGAAGGAAATTCTCCCTTTTTCTTTGTATCCAAGGCTCCAGGATTGATTGATTCTCAACTCCCTGCTGCTACTATTACTCCTGCTGTTGCTCCAGATTCAGCCATCTCCGTGCATACTCTATTAACCCTAACCATCTCCAGGCTGAACTCCAATCCTCCTTCTAGTGCAACAACCCATCAGTCCCTGCTGCTGTTGTTGCATCCCGGCATCACCACCTTTTTCTGATTCCCCTTGGTCGTCATTGCCCATTTTTTCTTACAAAGCCATCTCGTCCACTCATGCATTCTTCACCTAAACCACCCACCCTCAACAATAAAACCACCACTTGGAACCACATCTCTGAGCTTTTGCTGCTGCTTCTTCTCCTTACGCTCCACACCTTCTCCCTTCTTCTTCTTCTTCTTCTTCTTCTGTTATCTACCTCTTCCGTCTCAACAAACCCACAGAAAGAAATCAAAAGCATCAACTCTCTTTGATACTTTCGTCCTCTTTCCTTTCTCTCTCCCCAAAGGACAAGGAGCAGGGGGACACACAAACAAAACAAAAAACACCAAGCAAGCAAACAAACAAGCAAACCCCAGAGCTTCTTTTCTACAACAATCTCACCACTACCCACAAAAAACCATCACCGCCAACAAACTCCGAAAAAACAACCAACAACAACACCAATAGAAAACACAAGTCAAGTTCTTATCATTAACCTAGAAAGGCAAGGGAGCATCTCGTCCCACGACAACAACAAGAACACAACACCAACAACAGGAGCAATGAGGCATGCAAAATGAGCACCGCCACTACTGCTACTACCCCAAGAGCATATCAAAAACAGCAGCAGAAGCAGCAGGAGGAGGAGAAGGAGAACAAGAAGAGACTGGCTGATTTGGGAAGTGCAATTTTTCTTCCTCTTCCTCACCATAGCACTAACAAAATCATCATCATCAACAACAAACACATATGATCTACAACAATCAATCACTCAACATCAACAATGCACCACGACCAAGCAATCACTCAAAAAATTACAATAAGAGCATGAACAAACTCTCCCCCACAACAACAAATCACTCAAAATTGCACCAACAATATCAACAAATACATATCACAACAAGCAATCACTCCAAAATCGCAACCAACATCAAACAAATACCAACATCACGACAAGCATTCACTCAAAAATCACAACCAACATCAAACAAATACCTACATCACAACAAGCAATCACTCAATGACAACCAACATCAACAAACACACACCATAACATGCAATCACTCAAATTTACACCAACATCAACAAAAACACACACACACACACACCCCACAACAAGCAATCACTCAAAATGACAACAACATATCACGTCCCACACAACTTTGGATACACAATTACAAAAAACAACACTAAGGGGGAAGTGTGTGGTAGGGTAGTAGCAAAATTGTATCGTTAGTGTTTTGTGCTTGTGTTTGTTTGGTGGAGTTTTGCAAAGGGTTCTTTTGGTTCTCATGTTGCTTGCTACTACAAACTACAAGAGCCAACATCATCTACAACTACCACTACTACAACAACAACAACAATATCAAAATTGTTTTGATGTAATGAGCTCTTTTTCCTCAATAGCTACTAATGCTAGTAGTATTTGTAGCATGAGTTGGGGTGGGTTTTGTTCTTTTGGTTGGGTTTGGGAATGAGGTTATAGTGACAGTAGTTTGCTGTTGTTTTGCTAGTTTTCCTCAAACTCAACCCCCAATACCCACAACAACATCTTCTACCACATCTCGCATCATCCCCACTTTCTATTTATGTATCTATCTAGATCCAATCTATATATATATATATGTATCATGCCCTAATTGTCAACAGACATTCCATCATCAACTTTTCCATTGTTTTTTGCTTGTGTTTTGTTGTTGTTATTGTTTGTTGTCTTATTAGCTCTGCTGCCATTCACATTTAGAGAGTTGGGTACATTCCAAATTTGTTGGTGGCAGGGTGGGGAAGGACTAATCAATGATATCCTTTAGGGAGGAATCTATTGTGTGAGGCAATTTTATTTGGCAATCTAGGCTGACTTGGGAAGTAGGAGGAGAAAGGAGGAGGGTTAAGTATCTTGAGTGGTTTTTGTTTTCTCTCAGTTTTGTACCCCATTTTAGCTGAAGTTAGAAGGTGGGAATCTCCTCATCATCATCAACATCCAAAGGAGATTTGTTATGATGGCCATCCAATCTTTGATCATTAATTAACAAGAGATGAGCTTATGGAATGTATTTTTTAAGGCATATAACACTTGTGTGTTTTTTTATTGAATTTTGTGATGTAGCCAAAAAGTGACCATTGGTCCATGGAAGAAGATTTAGGAATGGTGATCACCATCCAAAGGAAGGCTCATCCAAATCTAGCTATGAACCAGAAATGAAACTACAAAATTTTTAACCATCCTTTTATATTTTCTGCTATTTGCTGGAATCAAGTACAGAAATCTGACATTTGGTTTTTTGGGACTGCTGGTGGTTGAAACTTGAAACCCTCAAAAAATCACTTCATTTTGGCATTCTTTTTTCCATCTTGAATCTTGCTTTTCAGGAGAAATCTTGCTAGTGATAAAAAGGCAGTACAACATCCTATCAGGAAGAGGACAAGAAAGGAAGTTTATAAGGAGGGGGTTTGGAGTTTTGGAGCCTTTCTTAAGTGCTACTCCATGAAGAGATGATCTGCTTCATTTTGGGTTTGCAAATTCCTCAAGCTGCTTGATAATACCTGGTGTGTTGTCCTTTCCAGAGGTGAATCTTAGTTTTTGGGATTTTTTTGGGTCTCTCATGAGGAAAACCATCATTACCAAATTCTCAAAATTCAGGCTTTTCAGTAACACAAGGTCACTTGTAACTCTCCCTTGACTAGCTATGGGACACTCAAGTAAGTTCATAAACTCATTAGCACTTCCTTACACAACATTGATGAGTAATGGGAGCAAAGATATTTGCGTTAATTCAATGCTTCACCAAAACCACTTTAAAAAGTTTAGAAAGCAATTTTTTTTAATGGATGGGGAAAAAAAAAATTCCAATTTTTTTTAATAAAAAACCACTACCCATGAATCTCTTTTCACTTCATATTATTGACACACACTGCACTTTGAGTGGGTTAATAAGAAAATTTGTTTGACTGGTCATTCAGGTTCAGGACTTATAGCAACTAACTCAGGATCATAAAATCCGTTCCATTGTTCCCTTCTTGTCTATTTTGTTTCACTCTTTTGTGATAAAGATCCTCAAGTTCACATCAAAAAATTGGGTTAAGCAAAAAAGCCAATTGAATTACTTGCTTAATTCTATGCCCCACCATAAAGCTCTTCTTGTATGAAATGCTTTTTGTTGTGGTTGTTGTCGTAGTAATGACTTTGTGATTAGAATATGGGAACTTTCAATCCTTTCCAAGATAATGCTTTTTGTTGTGGTTGTTGTCGTAGTAATGACTTTGTGATTAGAATATGGGAACTTCCAATTCTTTCCAAGTCCATTTGTAGGATTTCCACAACGTACCTTGTCAACCTTTGAATTGTCTAGAGAAACTCAAATGATGGCAAACAAAAAAGCTGCAAGAGGTGGTGATCAAATGATCAACTTTCATAGATGGGTTGTCCTCTTCTTTCATGTCCTTTCTGAATTTTGGTTTCGGGTTCCCTAACAAAACAAGAGACATGAAACAAAACCCATTGAGAACAACATGATTCATGCAGATTCTTCTTCAGAAGATTTGGTCCAGTAACTGCAACAAAAGAATCGTCACATATATACTATACTGTATTACAGGATTATGTGACCGGAGCACCAGTCAGAGGGAAAACCAGCATTCACCAGCACACCATGCAGGATGGATGGTATATCTCCAAGCAAAATATTTTCTGCTGTAATCCTGTCCCATAGCTAAGCTAATCACAGTGTTTACCTATGTACTAACCATAGACATGTATCTAAATACCTGGTACCCACCAAATACCTCACCTTCTTATATAGTAAACAATTACATTCCAGGCCTACTTATCTATGATACATACCAACTTTCCTCTTGTATAGATAGTTACCTAGGTAGTGCAAACTAGAAGTAAGAGCAATTACATGATAGGTTACCAAGATGGAACCTCCATAACTTGGATGTGGTTCATCCACAATGTCATAGTAGTTTTCTTGTGGATGGTGGGACTGTTGGGTGTTGGGTCCCCTAAAGCACACCAAGAAATTTTCTAGTATATGTGTAAAGCACCTTATGTCTGTGATTGCCCCTCCTTTTTTTGAAGGACGGATCTTACACTACACCTCAAGAGTGGGAGGAATGTTATGCCTACTGCTAGGTGTGAAATCCCTCCCGCTCTTAAGGAGTAGATCTACATATGTTAAAGTTCATGATAATGTTCATCTCATGCTTTACAATGGATAAAGCCTGCGTGTACAGGACATTCCCAAAAATGCAGGGCTGGACTTGGTTGTCACCTGTTGCCTTGTCCTTGGCCAATTATTTTGGGCCTTCACCCTGGGGGCTTTACCCTCCGCATAATCTTGTCCAGAGGGGGTTATGTTGTCTGAGGGCATGGCAATGGATGGTAGCTTAAGATACCAAACCACAGAATAATATAACCCCCACATGACCTGCCCCTTTCCTCAAACATAAAAACCACATGACTTGAATCTGCCACCCTGGAGGCAGTTTATAGTTTTGTAAGGTGCATTAGAGGATATGAGGAAGATTCTACTTTCTACAGCACAGACAAATACAAAACAAAAATTAGGTCAAGTTTTTTTATTGCAAAATCGCATACAGCTAGCTGCAAAGTCTCAAGGGAAGAGTCAACAAAAGTGCTAGCACATTTATGTATGAAAAAAACACCATGACCAGAGTATTCAAGATCAGGAGAAACTGACCTGCAATTGACACAGAACTCTCTTTCCTCTTGGCACAGAGCAGAAGTTCCAAAGAGCCTTGCTCTTCCCACAAGCATGTTCCTTGCCTTCGCACAAAGAAGGTGTTCATGAAAGCCACATGGATCCACAACGCCATGCCCTCAAACAGTCTTCACTTCAATCCGCATACATGCACATAGGCATCTTGAGAACAACCTGCAAGTGCAGGTCTGGGACATAGGTTCCAGTAACACCATGTGCAAAGAACTTGGTGTAAAAACTCTGCTGTATGCCTCCATATGCCATTGCTTATGGTTACTGCAAGGATAGTTCCCAAATGGTCATGTTGTAGGCAAATGGGACAGTCTGAGACCACTTTTTAGATTGTCAGCAAGACCTTCTGTTAAGCCACAGAATAATGGTTGTAAGGCTCATGTTTCACCTTGTTTTTGCAACCATCTTGCTGGATGATGAGCAACAGTTTCAACGCCAAGAAATATTAAACAAAACACCACAAAAAGACTCCACCAGCTGGTAGTTGTTAAACGATGAAAGTCAAGCATATGGACTATTTTCAAAATCTTCCCCTTCAGGTACAAAATGCCATATTGTTTTCCTCCCTACATAAACACTCAGTTCCTAAAATGTCTTACGAAAATGGGTCTGGACTCTGCATCCACAAAGTGGATATACTACATGCACTACATAAAACTTGCCATGTTCCAAAAGTGCATGGCATTAACTTACCTTCACAAATTAAGAGGATGACATTGCAGAGTGATGGACTGACCTCTGGGCTGCTGGCCCAATCACCACTACCTAGGTCTTTACACTAGGCTTTATCATGGATGCTTGACGCCTGGCTGCAAGCTTCTCGGTAACATCCTTCTCTGTCAGAGGGAGGTAATAGATATGGGGCTTTGCTCGTGTCTTCTTGAACAGATCATCTAAAGTCGGACCCTGCAACTCCATCTCTGCAGAAACCACATTCATCACAATTGTTTCAGTCTGCACTTTGACAAAGTTCATAGCCAGGACACATTCATAATGAAGCGCAGTAGCATACCTTGCTTGCTTGGCATTGAGGGCCTCTCCCTGGGAGGAGGGGGCAGTGGAGGTGGGGGAGGAAGCCCTGAAGCTGGAACTGGAGGCAATGAAGAGGGGTGAGTAGGAGGAGGTGCTGAGACTGCATGTTCAGCAGGAGTTTCACGTGCTGGTGGTGGCACAGGTCCACGAGGGGGGACAACATTTGACAAGGCCGCTTTCTCACCATCACAGCGGATTTTCACTTCTTCAGATTCCACAAACTCAGCTGTCAACAGACGCCCACCCTGTGGCGGCCACTGCAGATTGTATAATGCATTGCGGGTGGCCACAGCTTCCTCAATAGTTGAGTACTACATCATCCAAAACATGAGGTTAGCCAGATCAAGCATTCATTCAACATTGACCCTTTCCTTCAATTTCCAAGCAGGCAACAATGGCTATACACTATTTGTCTGTAACAGAAAGGCCAGGTCTAAAACAAGCATTCTCACTGGGAAATACTGTGAATAAATGCATCTAGACAGAAATCACAACTTAACAAACACAGCCAGGATCCTCCTGCCATACCGTGACATAACAATGGGTTTTTATCTGGTCCATCCACATAGCTTGAACCACCCCAGTGTTTGCCAGCAACTCCTTAACTGCCTTGTGGGTGAAAGGCCGTAAGAACTTGTCAATCTTAAGGGACGTTGTTGGAGGCTTGGTAGAGGGAGGCACTGCACATGTGTATCAAACAAGTTAACAAGCTCATCTTTCAGAACTTGCTGTCATGGGGTTCATTTTGTGCAGTAACAGATACTTCAGCCAATCATCCCAAGCCACCTGGACTGAACTGGTTCTTCTACTCTCGTAAATCAGGAAAAAGTGCAGAGAAAACCTCATAAGAAAAACTCACCAACACGTGTCTTTTGAGCTTCTCCATTGAATGATGCATCAGATCTTGACAGTGTCGGCCTGGTAATGGCAGTCCTCTCAAACCCACTTGCACCCTTTGGGGTAGAAGAAGAAGAAACCGGTATTGTTGGTGGGAGAGCAGCAAATGAAGAAGCTGTTTCTTTGACTTCAGAGGGTATTTCCTCTTTCACAGACTCTGTCATTGGCACCTTGGGCAAGGCTGCTTTCACATCGATGTCAATCTTCCCAGTGTTCCATCGCCTTTGTCTCTTTGTTGGTTCCTGTGACCTTGCCTCTCCATCTACAATAAAACATGCCAGCAAAACTCAGAGCTATGTTTGTACCATGATGATGATGATGGGTCCTGACATGCAATACATTACCATTAGAAGACAATGGTACAAAGTGGGCCTGTTCCCCCTGCATCTCATTTCACAATATGTACATGTCTGTGCAATCAATTGCAGAGAAATCTCTGCCACAATGACAAATCTGAAGGTAAAAACGACAATTGAGTGCAACTCACCCCCTTCTTTTCTCTTGGAGCGTGTTAGAGCAGTTTCTGTATCAATCTCCATAGTCTTCACATCTTTCATCTGTGTAGTAGTTCTGGTATCAATCTCCATAGTCTTCACATCCTTCACCTGAGTAGTAGTTCCAGTATCGATCTCCATAGTCTTCACATCTTTTGTCTTAGTAGTAGTTTCAGTATCAATCTCCATAGTCTTCACATCTTTCGTCCAAGTATCAGTTACAGTATCAATATCCTCCATAGTCTTGACATCTTTTGTTTGAGTGGTTTCGGTATCAATCTCCTCCATAGTCTTCACATCTGTCACCTTCCTCAGCTCATCATAGACTTCAGCTATTGGAGCTTCTTGCCTTGGCTCTGCCTCATACTTGACCTCCTCCTCAGCACTTGTCTCTGCCGCCACCACAGTAGTCTCTGATTTCATTTCCGTGTCAGGTTCTGAAATCTCCTGGATTTCTTCCACTGAGACTTCCTCCTCCTCTCGAACTCTTTTCTCCTCCTCTGCAGCAACAGCAGTAGTCTGGATAGCATCGTCCTCCTCTATGACTTCCATTGCCTCTTCCTCTCTGCTACCCATTTGCATTACAACACTTTTGTCTACAACTTCTTCTTCCTTCTCCTTCTCCTGCTCTCCATCTCTTTCCTCTCCTGGGGTCTCCACCAAAAACTGGGTGGTGGTTGTTTTGATCTCCTCTGTCACCACCACCACTTCCGTCTCTTCCGTGACTACCTCTGTCACTACGACAACAGCCTCATCGGCTGGTGTTACAACTTCTTCTTCTTCTGCTTCTTCTTCGTCCAGTGCTGCTATAACAGGTCCTGAAGCAGGCTCAACAGCGGCTTCAGGAGGAGCCGCCTCCTCCTCCTCTTCCTCCTCCATGGGTTCTGCAACAGGCCTGGTAATCGCCTCCCCTGCAGCTGCCTCTTGTGCTACGGCATCAGCAACAACCTCCTCTGCAGATGCAGGGGGTTGTTGGATCTCCATTAGGGTTTCCTCCTTTTCAACAACGGCAGCTTCTGGTTCCACAGTGACGACCTCTGCAAGCCCATTCTCTTCTTGCGGCGCCCGTCCCTCCTCCTCCTCCTCCTCCTCGGCAGCTGCCTCTGGAGCCTCCTTCTTGGCATCAGAAACGACCCTTTCTACATTAGGCTGCTCTGCCATAGCTTCATTCTCTAGCGCAGCCACTGCTTCTGGCAATTGCTCTACCGCCTCTGCGACGACCTCCGTCACAGATCCTGCTTCCGGTTCAGCGTCAACAAGCTTTTGCTTCAAGAATGGAGTCACCGGCTCCGGGTCTCCAGCCTCTCCAGGCTCCGCCCTCTGGCCAACTGTAGCGCCTACTGCCTCCTCCGACTGGGCCTCCTGTTGTTGTTGTTGTAGTAATTGCTGCTGCTGCTGCTGTTCTTCATCCCGCAGCAACTCCTCTAGTCTCTCCACTAACTCTTTCTTCAAACCCTTGATCTGCACTCCACGTTTCCTAAGCTCGTCTCGTAACTCTGCTACTTTCAACTGCTCGGGCGTTCTATTCCCATAAGCTGCCATAGGAGTCGACATTGCTGCTGCTGCAACCGAAACACTCTAGGAAACCGGCTATCCGTCACCCAACTATCTTCTTCTTCTTCTTCTTCCCAGAACTTCTTCTCCAAACCCTCCAATTCCTGCTTAAGTTCAATCCCACAAGTGCAATGCATTACCAACCCAATTCCCGTACTGACCACGACCCAATTCCCCCGCCCTGAATCTCTCGCTTCAGGCCACAAATCCCGAGTTCTCGGCTCCGTCTTTCTTCTTCCTCGTCGTCTTCGTCCTCTCCTCCTCGCAGTGAGTTTCTTGCGAGCACTGGAAATTAGGGCAAAGCGGAAGGACGGCCGCTGGGTGGTAACTGCCTGGGCTGTAAGTACAATTTCAGGCTGCTGGCTGGGTGGCCAAGTGGTAACCGCCAGCTAGCTCTGGGCGGTTATTAGAAACCGGAATAGGCCCCCGGAGGTTATCATCCACGTTCCTCCGGCTCATAACTCACGGTCGTCAGAAAAATCAAAGAACCTCCACCCGGTCCTTTATAGGTAGACAACCACGGTTCTCAACAAATTGAAAAAATCAAATAACCCCTTCTGATATGTATACAACAACCGCGGTTCTCGACAAATTGAAAACTCAAATAACCGCATTTATATCCTCCGGTTCCAATGTGAAAAGAGCTGTGACAGAACCGGAGGTTCTTTTGTTGATTCATTCTCTTCCAAAAACCAGAATCAACGGTTCTCTGATTTCTAAAAAGCTTTTATAAAGAAAACCGGAATTGGCGGTTATTAACAAAATCAAATACCCACCCAGCACACAATTGAGGTACCTGCCCTTCCTCAAATCTGGCAGCTAAAAAATTTATGGCACCTGCCCAACCTCATGTCCAGAGCATAAAACACATTTACGGTGTTCTGCCCCACCTCATGCCCGACACAGAAAAAAGACATTTATGTTACCTGCCCTTACATGAATGGAACTTTTCTGTAGGTTGCATGCAATAAGTAGTAATCTTGTTGCAATCGCCAAAATTGGCTAACTTTATGGTAAATATATATATATATTCAAAAAACATTGTTAAAATTGGCTCTTAAGTTGAAATTTTTTGACCAAATTTTTGGTTTTGATTTTTTAATATAAAAACTAGCTTAAAATTTGATTACACAGAATTCACAACCTACTAAAAAAAAATGTATTCACATTAAAATTTACCATTCATATGTAGCTAAGGCCACACATTCCTAAACTTAGAAATACAAAAAACAAAGAAACATTTGCCCACTAAAACCAACAATGCTCTTATGCATTATGTGCATTTTGAATGCTTTTTGGTTTCTTCCCATAACAAGATAACATTGGCATAAGGGAAGCTTCCTAATGCAAAATTTTTGGGTGTAAGTATATGCACAATCAAATCAAGATGTGACAAAAAATTTGGTTTCATGAAAGACAAAATGTTGATCAATCCTCATTTTACCACCTACACAAGGGCTATTTCTCTTAACTTGATGAACTTTAGCATTCTCATTAATAAATCTCAAAATGAAAGTTAGTTTTTTTTTTGCCACGTTTGCATGACAAGGTTCAAGTCATGTGGTGATTTGCAAGGTTGATGTTCATTGGTTTTCAATTACGAGCTTAAATAAAAAAACTTGTAAGTCTAGGTTTTGGGGGTTAATTAGGACTATAAGCACAACAATGTGATTTGGGTGACTATTATATGTTGCCCAAACAACTTATGTACATTGACCTAAAGCCAATATTGGAATTACATTATCCTTAATGCATCCATATCTAAATTGTGCTTGAAACCAAACCTTTACTTTATTCCAAGCAACACTAATGCTTGCACACATTACTATTTTGCATTACAATTTACACTAGAAAATGTATTTCCCTAGTAACCCAACATACAACTCCATGTTTGTATGGCTTCCTCAAACAAGGAGTAAATTATTTTCAAGAGTTTGATGATTGATTTTAATTGTATGGTTGGCAAGATCTAACATGCACAAATTGTTTTTGAAAAGTAAATTGAACTTTTAATTCGCAAGCTTACAAAACAATGTATACACACCCCCTTCAATAATATTATTAAAAACAACATCATGAAGTTGATATACGGACTTGACATCAAATAATGGCAAGATACAAAACAAGCTTAACATGACTTTCACATTAATTTGCCAATAAATCAAGTTTTAAAATTGCTTCCAAACTCCATTAAATTGTTAAAAGCCATTAATCAAAAGTAGGGTTTGCTATTCTCCCATCATTCATTTTACAAGCAAGAGCATACTTATCCACCTAATACAAATTCACATTCTACACATTTGGTTTCCTTTGCTCTCCATTAAAGTAGGCAATTCTAGAACTTCAAATGTGTCTATTCAGATTGTTTGACCATCTCTTGCAATCTAAAGAATACACTAAGCTTGGATAAGATATAGACTCCAAATCAGTCTAGTGAACCATGGGCTATGTAATGCATGCCTACCATGAAGAGTGCATACTTCCCTTGAATTTGAAATACCACTCCAATCCTCATATCTTGGAAAACATTTGCCATGTATGCTCCAAAACAAACAAATCTCTAAGGTGCTAAGCTTTCCTCAATAATTCTTCCTTGTAGGCTCAAAGATTGAAGTATGAGATGTGTCATAGCATCGACCCTTATTCCATGAACAATTGTCTTTAAGGTCAATAAAATTGGAGCCTGCTTCTAATCCTACATCACACAAATGTGAACAATAAGCCAAGATTGATTATCTATGCTAGCAATTTCATCATATGAAACACTCACATAGTAGCACCTTAAATATCTTACCTAATAGCTTTAAAAACCACATTGTGAACTCAAATTGCAATTGGCTAACCATAATTATCAAAACTTTTTGGAATGCTCTTAAATTAACTTGTTTGAGAAAACCTCATTGACTCATAATCAATCATCAAGATTCCTCTCTAAGCAAATGTAGGACAATATAAAGTTTATTGAATTCCTGCTTGTTAATAGATTCCTTTAATGAATTGTTTCAACAAGGGTTCCTATTCAAAGCAATGTACAAAACCTCACTCTTAGAATGGAGAAAATATGTGGAAAATTACCACTTCCCTGCCACAAGCCCTTGTGTAGCCACCTTTGTCCTCCTCCCTTCAACATGCTTAGACATGAATCCAATCTGTCTTTTCTAGCTCAGAACATCTTCACCCACACCCTGTATTCAGGCCTCTACCACTGTTTGGATTTGTAAAGGAGCGTCAATTGTTGCCTCATCCTCACCCACAAATTGGACAACTTAAAAACTCTACAAATGTTACCATGTGGGTCATTCATTATGGGGCCACTGCACATGCATATTGCCATGCTCAAATTGCAGGAATTTCAACCTCTTACTAGAGCATGATCATCATAACCTTGCAATTTGCGAAGTATTGTGCCATTGACTGTAACACAGAAGAATTTGGGCAAAACCAAAAAAACACTAATACGCACAAGTGCAGCTTTATCCAGATTGCAGCTTGCTCTTAGACAAGCCTGGAGTTTTCAAAGCCCATTTACAAATCCTGGGTAGCAAAGAATCCATTGCTACTGCTGCTGCTGCTGTCATAGCTCCACAACATCACACAACATGCACCAGCTCAAGAACATTGCCCTGAGTGGTGAAGCTTGACTTTGCTACATAACAACACATAAGCAAAGTTGGTCCATAAAAACTCCCAGCCTCTCCCCTTAAATTCAGGCTGAAATTTGTTGCTAACAAAGTTGCCAGTTGTCTAGTCTATATACATGAGTGCAGTATTGTTGCCATTGTTTCTTCAGCAACCACAGCAGCAGGGTCCATGGCAAGGCCAAGTGACACACCAGCAGCAAACAAAAAGAGCAGCCAGAGACGCCAGTACAGCGGCTAGACCGTTCCTCTGTCTCCTGGCATCCGGATGCTCCGAACAGTAGTAGTTGGAGTAGTACCCATGAGGCGCTGCTGCAGGGTTAGGGTTATATGCTCCCGGGGCTCCTCCTCCTGTTGCTGCTAATCCTCCAGCTCCCATCTGCTGTTGTGGATACATGTAATTATTGTTGTATCCTTGTTGAAATCCATCAGGTCTCACAGGTTGCACGTACTGTCCTCCTCCTCCTCCTCCTCCTCCTGCGGCCGCCGCTGCTTCACCACCTTCATGTACTCCTTGCACTGGCACTGGGTATCCCTGAGCCATTCGCCCCTTTCTATAATTCATCTTGCCACCACGCATTTCTCTCTCTCTCTCTCTCTCTCTCTCTCTCTGTGTAGCAGATAATGGAGCTCTAATTTACATCAGGTTTTTTGAACACGATCGGAGCTTCTGTCAACAAGAAAACTCAGATTTCTGTATAGAAGTTGTGGTGAATTTGCATGTACAAGGGCAAAAGAAAAGGAAGAAAACAAATGGGTTTGTGGACAATTCTAGGAACCTTACTAGGTCGGCAGGCAGAAGAAAGCACCTTGCACTTGGGATTTTTGCTTGCCGCAAATCCTGCCAGGCCAAGTGCACAAACGTGTGCCGTGAAGTGGCCACTCCCATATAGGCAACAAGCAGCTGACGTATATTATCTCGTATAAGTACGTATTACTATGCGTATATTCTCACGTACTGTATACATTGTATAGAATACACAATACAACTCAGACCCCTTTCAGTTCTCACAATGATTCTTTTAATCTCATAACCATGGTTCTCAAAAATCAAAGAACCAATGTGTGAATATATATATATATATATAGAGAGAGAGAGAGAGAGATAGTGCGACATGTTGGATAGAAGAAAGAAAAAGAGAAGTTGCTTTTGTATGTGGAGGTTCCTTTGCCTTGTGGGTTCTGGTGAAGTTGGGGTGTTAGATGTTTTCCGTGGATGAAAGTTGTAAACCTTAATTCAACTACACCGGTTTCCGTAATTAATGTTACTCACATTATTTGTGAACAGTGTTTTTACACATCGCTTTTCGTTATTAATGTTAATAATCTTAATAACGCGTTAACATTAATACAGGCGTAATCTAAGTAATGTTAATAACATTATTTAAATCGATATTTAATTAATGTTAATATTAAACTGTATTTGATTGTCAAATGAACATACGTCAGTGCCAACTCGCGTCACTCTGCAGTCTGCAACCTTTACAGTGAGCTGTAGCAGTGCAGCTATCTTCTCATCTCAAGATCCCCCATTCTTCCATTAATATTACTAACATTAAATGGGAATTAACATTAATTTGGTATTCACATTAATTACGGAAACCGGTGTATGTGGTTGAATTGCTGGCGGCGTGGTGTTTCAAGGGTGCCGAAGAAGTTATTTTTTGGTCTTTTTTATTTTCAATTTTGTTTTGTTGTTTTGCAGGTTATTACAAGGGGGTCTTGGTAGGTTGGCTTCAGTCATGGAACTGACCCCGACTACTCAAAGAAGACTCTTCATGAGTTGTGTGAATCACGACTCTGTGAGGGGATTGGCATGGAGATTTTTGGGGAACGAAAGGACGAGGAGTGGAGAAGTTTATATGATGTTGGCTGAAGAGAACAGAGGGGTGTGAATTTTGGTGAAGAAAGGAAGCTAAGTTGCTAGACTTTCAAGAAAACTAGCAAGTGTGTAATTGATTTGGATTTTGGTATTGTAATTAGCTAGGGATAGAATTTGATTAAGATTCCTGGCTCATGAGAACCTTAACGCTTGAACTTCCGCGGTGCTAAAAGTGTTAGGAAGAGGTCTAAAGGTCTTGCATGTTTTTAGGGACTAGCACAAGGGAGATGATGAATGTGTCAAGGATTTTTAGAGCGGTTGTTGTGACAGCTCATGTTTGATGGCTTTGGGAATCTTGATGCACCATCAGGGCTATCCTGAGAGGTTTGGAATGTTTGTCTCAATGTTTGGAATTTTTTTTGGTTTTGATGCGAAAGTCAAAGTTTTTCATGTCTCTAGCTGGTGGTGGTTTTTCCTGTTTTCTACAAGAAGTGAGATCCTGTAAGAATGAAGCACTGCAGAGTGGAAGATAAGTTTCTGGCCATGTTGTTCATGACCAAAACCTGCAGGTGTACACACGAGGGTATGGTTTTCAAAGGTGCGAACTGGAGCTAGGTTCCTTTGATGCTAAAGGATGTGTTCCAAGACAATCTGTTCGTTCTAAAGTGGAGATAGTGCATCTGTTGCTGTACTCAGGAAGTTCTGGTATCTTTGAAGTGGCCCAGAATTAGGGCAGAGAGGTGAAGTCAAAGCAAGAGATTGTATCCTTGCATTTTTTACCAACAGGCAGCCCATTTGCACTTCACAATGAAGTTGTGTGGTTTTTTAGCAGGTATAGAAATTGTTTGCTGTTGAGGTTGGATCTCTGCTGCAGGTCATCTGATGTTTGCAAATGGGTGGATGGTGATCCCCTCCTTCTGTGAGAATCAGGTTGCCCCCAAAGTCCATATGGTAGTCAGTTCTCCTTTGTAGCAAGGAAAACAACCAGGACTTTTTTTGGGGGGTTTTCTATGCTCTCGTCTCAATAATAGGTAAGAGTTCTTTTCTAAATCTGGGACATGCCAGTATGCCAAAGAGTATTCAATGACCTTGGAGAGGGTTAGGGTACAGGTAAGCTTGTCATGTTCTTCTTTGTAATCCTTGAAGTTTGTGCTTTTTCAGAAGGTTCCTAGTCAACAACAAAGACCACCTGTAACAAAAACTCCAGCACAGTTGTGGATTGTGAATCACTTTCAGTCTTGTTCACAGTACTTGCATTAGAATGGTGATGAATTGTGAGTACGCAATGAAAACCCTAATGCCATTCCTCTGGAGCTGTGATGCACAGAATGCAGTTGATGTTTCAAAGTACCTTCACTGCTGAGATGTTGATGCACAAAACTAGTATGTGTTTCCATCACTAAAGCCATTAGGGTTTTGGCTTTGTTAGGGTTTTCCATGAAGACTGCCCTTGAGTAACGCCATACTGATTTGCATGCTACAAAAGATGTTTGAACTTGCAGCAGCCAGGAGCACTTGAACTTCTGCTGTTTTGCTTTCAAATAGATCTTTGAACCATATTGTAGAGGAGTGAGAAAAATGGCCTAATGTTTTCTCCTAAATGAGGTTGGCAAGAAATCTGTGACTCACCTGCATGCTGCTAGATGCATTGACGAGCTGTACTTCTTGTGTTGCGATGCATTGTATTATGCTCTGTCTTTCCCTCTATCTAGTAGATAGTACTCATATGGAAATACTGCGTTGTGTTCCAAAGTCAGATCCACTGTTTTGACCAGTGTTGTGCGGTCATTTGAATTTTCAAAGAACAATTGGGTTCTGGCTTCTTAAATATTTGAGAATCAGAGAGCTGCTGGCTCTGGTTCTTTGAACAAAAATCATAATTAAAGAACCACTAGTCCCAGTTATTTCAAAACTGTTAAGAACCTGCACGTTTTGTGAAAGAACAGGTAAAGAATGAGCAGGCTTCTGGTTGGTTACTCGATTTGTTCAATTTTTGAGAATGATGGTCATATACCAGAACTGATTTTTTAGAACCATGGTTTCACATGCTAATTAACTATCCAACACTGGTTTTTTACCTGATTCTCTCTGGTATCACTTTCTCTGCTCAGCAAATCCCTCTTCTTTAAGGAAAATTGAAGCTCTAGCAAGAGGAAGCATAGTTGTTGCAAGTTGTGTGCAGTTGAGGGAGAATGTTTGTTTCATGCTGGGTTATCCATTTCCATTTGTCAGACATCTGTTTCCTCATACCACAATGAAGGTGGATTTGCAGCCTGGTTAATGGGATTGTAATTTGGAAGATCCCCTTTTTTTTCAAATTTTTTTATTTTGCAAATGTGGCAATTTTTTGCTGGAGAGACAGGTTTTACAGTTTAAATGCAAGTTCTCCCAAGTTTTTCTCAAAATGTCTTTTGCAAAGTACCAAAAATTCACCAAAACGAAGCACTTTATTTGGGGATATCAACAAAACAATAGGAGGATGAAGGGGAGTAATACTTTGACGTCCCCTGACCTGAAAATGATTATATCATCCACCGATAAATTTGCAGTAAACTGGAAAGCTCTAAAACATCTTGAATTCCATTACAACAAAACAAAAAATCTGGTTTTTTCAAGCTACTCAGACAGAATGAGCCTCAGTGGATGCTTAGAAATTCAATCACTGAGCTTCTGTACAGCCTTTTATCAAAGGTAATGCCTGTCTTGTTGATTCTAGATAGGTCTCTCAGGTAGTTCCAGCTACTCTGGTAGGAGCATCTCCACCAACGCTCAGTATGCGACTCTGCACTGGAAACCTTGGATGAGGTTCGTGAGTCCAATCCAGTGAATGCAGAGAAGATTGTGAAAAAGTTTACACCTTTCAGAGACCTGAAACAGTCTAATAAACACAGTCAAATCGTATTTATTGACTGCTCCCTGTTTCTGATTGGGTAGATAGTTTGATTCGTCCAAGTGGGTTGCTATTAGTAGTCTCCCACCTACTCACAGTCCCAGTTTCAGTTGTATGTGTGGGGGTGGAAAAGAACTAGTAACGAAAACTTGGGTGCGAGAAAGATTTTTGCCAGTTTCAGTTGTATGGGTGGGGTTGGAAAAGAACTAGTAACGAAAACTTGAGTGTGAGAAAAAAATTTGCCAGTTTCAGTTGTATGGGTGGGGTTGGAAAAGAACTAGTAACGAAAACTTGAGTGTGAGAAAAAAATTTGCCAGTTTCAGTTGTATGGGTGGGGTTGGAAAAGAACTAGTAACGAAAACTTGAGTGTGAGAAAAAAATTTGCCAGTTTCAGTTGTATGGGTGGGGTTGGAAAAGAACTAGTAACGAAAACTTGAGTGTGAGAAAGATTTTTGCCAGTTTCAGTTGTATGGGTGGGGTTGGAAAAGAACCAGTAAAGAAAACTCGATGTGAGAAAGATTTTTGCCAGTTTCAGTTGTATGGGTGGGGTTGGAAAAGAACTAGTAACGAAAACTCCGATGTGAGAAAGATTTTTGCCAGTTTCAGTTGTATGGGTTGGGTTGGAAAAGAACTAGTAACGAAAACTCCGATGTGAGAAGGATTTTTGCACGTTCACATACTCACTGTTGGTGGAGATGCTCTAAAAGTTGTAAAGAAATAGATTTCACAGTGTAGTTGGAGGGCGCCTTTTAAAAAGATTAGATCTTCTCCAAAAAAACTGGGTGAGGGTAGCTTACTTTTCAGGCAGGACCTTTACCCTTTGCAAGGTTTCTCCTTTCCTTTCTTTTACATATCTATGATTTTTTTCTTTGTTTCCTTCTCATGCTGCTGGAAAGAAACTTTCTAGTTCTTTACATGCAGTAAGGGCCTTGCATGGGGGCATAACCAGAGTTTGAAGTCTGGTCAAGGTGAGAGCCAAGGCAAATTATCCACCACCTGTGTAGAATATGGATTTACCGATGTATACAACCCTGGGTAGAAGCAGGGTACAAAACATAACCGCCCAACATTTGCAACTCATTTTTACTGGGTGGGAAGTTGGGACTTTAATTGGAAATAGGTAGTGAGAGTGTGACCAACCTCTTGTTTGTGGCCATTGCATATGCAGGAAAATCAATTTAGTGCGGGAATAATAAAAGGAAAGGAGCAAACATGGCAAGAGTTAAAAGTATTGTATTGCAAGGCCTTGAAGTTGCCACAACCAAGGAGCAACTTGAATTCAATTTCTGCAAAGTTGTGTAAGTTATGTCCATATTCCACATAAAAATGGCTAATTGTTAGGGGGCATCCAACCCTCAGATTTGCGTTTCATTTGAAAGGTTTAGGGTTTGGGGTTTAAGGGCTAAAACTTGCACTAATCCACTAAGTCCCAAAGGCATTAGGTGCACCTTCATGCTTGAAAGTTTGGAAATCCACAATCCACTTCAAGGAATCCATGGTGGCCTAAACAAAGAGAGTGGCTAGAAATATTTGCAAGTATTTGTGCAAATGGACCCTTAATCCATGATTGGATGGATGAGTGACTACTCTTGCCATCCCAAGTAGTTTGATGTAACCTCCAATGTGGAGTTTTCACGTTTCTTTGCATTTCATTTTGGTGATTTCCAAAATGAATTTGAAATGCTTTTGCGTCCGTTTCCACCTATCATACACACAACACGAGATCATAAATTGTGTAATATCAATGTTGTGACCAACAAAAAAGTTACATCCTCCCTATTAGCTCTTCGAAAAAAAATTGTATGATCACTTAAAGAAACCAACCTTCAATGGTCCCTATTTGATGTGAGGACACATTCTTGGTGTATTTCATTAGATGGGCCAATCATACAAATGTATGCTTGAACTATTACATTTCTATTCACCCTACCATACATTGTCTTTCTATTGTTGATTTCTTGCAAAAAAATCCCTATCTTGAAACAAGTCATCATGATGAATATGAAGAACCTGAATGTTCACATCTTGGTTTATGTTGTCAAATCAATGCACTACAAAAAGGGAATTTTTTTATCAAGTTTAGATATCATGAGGTGAAGACAATGGGAAGCTCCACATGTTGGAGTTTTACAAACAAATTATATTGACGGGATCCATGTCTAATTGAAAGATGAACACCTCAAAGGTACGCCTTTTTTTCATATATTATTCACAATATAATGTTAGCACTTCAAGAGAACATGGGATTTCTACTCACAAAAATTACATGCCAACCATTTTCTAATGTCAGATTTTCCCTTTTAATGTAATACATGTCACGATAAACATCACACATTGTATATTGTAAGGGATGAAATCACAAAGTTTACCTAACATGTGTCATGACTCATGACTTGTTGTGTTAGAAAAACCACATTCTCTTGTAATGTAGGATCAAAACAATGGATACAAGCAAGTGATGTAGAGATGGTTAAAATTGACACATGCTCACAATGGACACATGACATAAAAATCACACTTTGAATTGTGCTTTTTATTGAGTCATTTTCAAACACACTTCATGATGGGTATGGAAACATGCTTGAAACAAATTTTATTTTAAGGAATGTTCTTTGAACATGTACAATGGGTAAGGCATGCAAGATATTGATAGTCAATAGTTGTCTTTCTTGCATTTTACATCATGTCGTTTGTGAAAAAAATATTCATGTTGCCAAGATATTAAGCTTTTAGAAATTGTGCATGTGCAACATGCAAACACCATTGTGAATAAAGATCATGAGCAAAAGGAACATGCACTATTTTATGAAGGAATCACACAGTCAAAAGAAGCACTTCCTTTTGATATGAGGATAAATCCGCAAGATATTAAGGTTGGGAAACAAATTAAAAAGGTCACCAATGGGGTATTGCATGAGGCATCTTGGCTTGGTTGTAAACTAGTTGTCTAAATTGTAAAATCAAATAACATCCATGTACTACAAAAGGAGGTGGCAATACTTTCAAAACTTAGACACCCACATATAGTGTTATTAGTAGGTTTTTGTGTAGATGATGATAGAAGCATGATTGTGATGGAACAATTGGATGGAGATTTGCATCAACTTATTAAAGAGCAAGGCAAGAATCCACCATTCCCACAACATGTACCAATAGACATCATTTCCCAAATTGCAACATGCATGGCATATTTACATGAGAAGGGCATTTTCCATGGAGATCTAAAAACATCCAATGTGTTGGTGACCCATCATGGTGCCCATGTTTTAGTGAAAATCACAAACTTTGGGGAATCACAAAGTATGCAGCTCACCTACAAACAATGTGAAATGAAAATGAGTGGTGATCATCATCCAAGTTCGTCCAACTTTGGAGTGTATTATACATCATCATTCTCTAGATAGTCGAGACAACGGGTTGGAGGGCGCTAGAGGTGTTTCCTTTTCAAGTGTGTCTATTATTGAAACATAGACTTTTATATTTTTTACTACAAATTTAGGGAACTCAAATGCATGTATATAATAAACACACACAATTTTTTTTTGGGGAAGGCAATTTGGCATTTAAAGGTTTTTAATTATTTCATAAAAATGAATTGAAACATTTTTACAACCTCATTATATATTATGGTTAAAATAATTGTCAATTTAGGCATTTGATTAATAGATTTTCAATATAATGTCAATTGATTGTTAACGAACCCCAAAATATCAATTGAAATAATTGAGTTTTACTTAAAAAGTTTTAATCTTTCATGAATACAAATATTATTATTTTTATAGAATGGTGTCATATTCCATTTCAAATCAATGGCTAAAATTACATTCAAAGTAGCATGCTACTAATGAAATAATGTCCCATGTAAAATGCCAAGTTTGGCATCTCATTGGAAAACTATGCTTTGGTTGAACATGATTAAATGGGAGATAATGTTATCAAAAAGAAGGCCTTGAAAGAAGAAAAGTTGGTGTTTCTGAAGGGGGGAAATCAAACCGTTTCTAATATCATTGTCGAAGATGGTGACATGAAGTTATTTTCAATGGAACCCACAAACACTGCCAAAGCAAATGTGTATAGTTTCACAATGACAAGTTATGAAATCCTTAGAGGAAATGTTCCATTCAATGGGTTCTTACGATTGGTAATCCATGACAAGATAATGGAAGGAATGCAGCCAAAATTGTTTCTTCATATAAACAGAAGGTTATCAAATCTCATCCAAATGTGTTAGCATGTAGATCCTCAAAATTGACTCACATTTTTGGAAATTTGTAGTTGACTACAAGATATTGGCAAGTTGATTTGTCATTGTTAATGCCTTACTAACTTGTTCAATAGTAATTTACATAAACATTGGACACTTAGCAAATATTTTTGAATGCAAGCTTCTATATTCCTCAATCCTTAAAGTAAAATATTATCATGGAAAAAATACATCAACATTAATTGCATAACAAGTGGCAAGTAAATGGTTTTTTGTTTCCAAAATCCCATGAACTAACTTATGCCATTGTCAAATTCCTACCAAAATTAAGTATGTGTGTTTTTTGAATTTTCATTAACAAGGGCAATAGTATGAGGAACAATTGAAAAGGAAGTGAGGTGTACAATCATAATTGCAAGGAGTGGGAGAGAAGTTCATGGAAGAGTCACTTCTTTCAAAATATTGCAATGTACATCAAGTTTCAAATTTTAGGAACTTAGAACATCTTCCATGGACATCTCTAGAGTTTGGAGGTGTTATATTCAAGTCTAGTTTTCTATGTGCACAATCTAATCTATTTCTTTTGTTTTTTTTAGATTTTGTGCTCTCTTACAATTTTTTGTGAAGGTTTGTTATTCACTACTCTATGAGGAAGGATCTATTGCATCTTGGGTGAGCACAAGTTTGTTAAATTTTGTTTTATTTTCTTTTCCTATTGTGTGTCAAGTGAAACACTTCTTACACCTAGCATGCTGATCTCCAAGGAATAAAAACATAAGCACCCATTTATGTTAAAGATCTATTTTCAAAAATCTCGGAATGTTGATGTTCTTACATCTTTCTTGAAACCTACAAATCAAGTGATATCTTATGGGGCAACTTCTTCTACAACTACTACCATGGCAAAAAAATGTTATAGGTCTTGAAATTAAAATACATTGAAATAATGTATCTATAAACCTAATATACACTACATACAACATCCTAAACTTTGCATACTTGTCATATTTGGAACTATAATATTGAAATATTTTATTTACTATCCAAATATACAATATATACAATATAATGAAATTTGCATACTAAAAATACTTACATAATAATAATATTGAAGTACATTGTACTTACTATCTAGATATACACTACATATATATAATCTACTTTGTATACTTAAAATATATATGGAATTGCAATATTGAAATTTTTTATCTATTATCCAAACATACATTAAATACAACATCATGAACTTCATATACTTAAAATATCTTGAATGTAGTACTAAAATAACAAAATTATTACCCCCACATATATTACACATATAATATTCAAATTTTCACATGTTGCAACTATTAAAAAGAGTAAAAGACAATACTAACATGATATAAAGTTGATTCAACCCTCATTACAACAATAATTAGTTCACACGATAGATGTAAATTGGGTACACTATACAATGGAAACTAGGAATAAAAACATGACTACAATGTCGCAAAATATATGAGGTACTAATATGGTCAATTTTGTATGCTAAAAAGTGTTATGGGTGCGCCAAGTTAAAATCTATATTAACTATTTGAGTTCTAGAGGTAAAGGAACAACACATAAAATCCATGAAGAAGACAAATGTGTTGAATGTTAAAATGTGAATTAGGTCGCTGACTAATTAAGCATTGACCTTGCCTACTTTTGATAATTGTATCCTTTTCATTTTGTGTCTTTTTTAACAAACTAAATCAATGTGGGGGTGCCAAGTTAAGGTTTTAAAAAACCTTTTGCACTTGAAAGATAGAAGGACAATGTATTAATATTTAAAACTCAAATCTTTGCTTACTAGCATGTCTTGTAATAGTTGCAAGTGAATTACAAGTGAGTTGCAACTAGTATGCAACAATTTTGTTTATCCCATATTGTTTGTCCTACCTTTCAACTTCATTAAATCTATAATTAAAATATTATTTTTAAAATGACATTTGAATTGAGTTAATAAAAAAAGGATTGGCCCTAAAAGTTAAACCCAAAATAAAATAAAATAATCCCAAATGACCTACCTACTTAGTATAATCCTACCTACCTATTTATCTAAGCCTAACTACCTACGTCCTACCTAGCTCAGGAAATTAGGTAGTAATGCCTACTTGCTTTAAGCCAATTTACTCATTGACATAAACACCATGTGTCAACATTTTATCACCCCTAAGTTTAATGATATAAATAAAATAAAATATTAAATATTAAATATCAAAATAGATTTAGAATTGTCACATCTCCACAAATGATTAACAACACATTATTGCCATCTCAACAAATTGTTGCTCATGTAATTACATGGTAATTGGAACATGGTGAGACAATAGTTACAATGTTATAACATGTTAGTCGCAACATAGTGGCATAATAATTACAATTATATAGTTGCAACATAGTTGCATGAATTGCATATGTATACAATTCATATATGGGGAGTTGCGTATTACAACTTTTACAACGTGTTTGATAGCACTCAAGCTATAGAAATACAATGAGTTGCAAGTGGTTATTGCAACTAAAACCCAATTGTAAGCATAGTTGCAAACACCTATTTTCTCATATTGATAATCACATACATAAATGTCCTTTTTTTGTAAAAGAGTGATCATTTGATGCATTATTTTTAACAAGGGCATGAAGCATGCAAGGCCAAGTAAAATGGACACATCACATAACAAGTCGAAGTTAACTTTGGCTTGAAAATTTTCAAATGCATCTATTGTGTCCATCACCTTTGAAGCTTGACAAATTCATGATGGTGTTTCACCTTATGGGCAAAAAAGTTGTAGAGATTTACGACAAATTCTCAATTCTTGACATAATGAACAAATGGGTGAGGGTGCATCAAAGGTCATATAATGCACACCATATAATGTATACCCAGATG
Source organism: Sphagnum tenellum (assembly GCA_963921925.1). Taxonomy (NCBI): domain Eukaryota; kingdom Viridiplantae; phylum Streptophyta; class Sphagnopsida; order Sphagnales; family Sphagnaceae; genus Sphagnum; species Sphagnum tenellum. Next base: position 2,808,226 of record OY998144.1, read on the forward strand.
TGTGGTGAAAACTTTTTTTTTATCCTTGTCATTACACCAATTCTATTACCCTAAAACATGATGAAACAAGAAATTTCATAAAGTAATAAAACATGTCAAGTTAAAACCTATTAAATCATTTACAATGAAGTACTATATCTTCATCAAAGTTTCCACCAATTTATTGATAACATAACACAAATTTGGATATTATAATATGTTGTGTCCCTGAAATGTTTTGTTTGTGTCCACTATTGTATCCAAATGATGATTTTGTGACTACACGTGGTTGTTGTGACCTAAAATTTTGAAGTCCCCAACACCAAAACATATAAGAAATTGATGAAATCACAAATAAATTGATCAATTAATAACCACATCATTTTTGTTTCCACCTTCTCAATTCAAAAACCTTTTGAACAACAAGAACTTTGAATTAATGATCATCTTACAAATTGTTACGAGGGAAAAATAAGTTATGAAATTCATTTGCATCACAAAAGCTCCATCGGCACCTTGAAGGACAAGAATTTTTTTCACAATTTACTCTTTCAACACCCTACCTTTTTCCATAAGGGTGAATGCACACTACAATGACCCCCTTTGGGTGTCACATTGTACTAATTTTAAGGGATGAACATGTTTGAATGTATCCCACCTCAAACTCTTGAAAGATTTTCACAATATTTTCACATATTATGTTAGAATATAACCTAGGTAAGAGATTAGAAAATAAACTATTTCATTTCAATTTATAAAGTGGGAGATCAATGAGTATATTCGTGGAAACAAATGTAGTGTACCTATGTACTAAAAAACATAAATATATTCCCAAAATAATTTAAATAATTTGTAATATTTATGTAAGTTGAAGGTATATTGAACTATATCATTTCACATAATATGAACCATGTTTAGACCTCATGTGACTAAATTGAAAATTTTCATTTCAATAAATGAGTTTTTCATCAAAAATGCGATAAAGTTGTGGTAAATTAAAAATTTGACAAGTAATCACATTCGCATAAAAGATGAAAAACATAACTAAATGGGCCATTTTTTAAAATTCCATTAATGACTAATGAGGCCCTAAAGTTAGTGCATTCAAAACAAGATTGTGGCCTTTTTATATCAATTTATATTATAAATATACTCATGGATCCTTCATATAGATAATGAAAGTTATTATTATTATTCATTTAATATTACATAACATCAATTTTTTAAAAATAATTATTGTAGGACCTAAAAACCAAAATTGAAACCCAAATTTAATGTACCATCCTTTTGGAACAATGATAATGTATACACTATAATACTAGACCCAAAAGTGCCCCAAAGGGGATCACCATTGTGTGCTTTCACCTATAAATGATCCCATGATCAAAGTGGTTGAACTTGTTGTAATACACCCATCTTTGATCACACATTCCAATGAGATAGAAATGGGTGGTCGAACAAAATCTTGAACAATGTAACAATGTGTTGAAATCCACGAGATGTTGTTTACATCATTAACTTTATCACAAGACAAAACAAGATATGGGACATCAAAGATTACTTGTTTTGCTTAACACTTCCCTATACATGAAATCAACAAAATTGAAACCAATAGAATTTGACTAATGTTTGTGTGGCATCATTAGTACCTTGAGAAAATTGAAAAGAGGAATGAATGTTTCATATCCAAACATTGGTCTCCTCATTTATAAGAAATGGAAGATGGTAACAAGTTATTGTCTTTTTCTCCCCTTTTCATTGATCACATGACCTTGCATTTATTAAATCATACGAACAATTAGTTTCCTTGAAAAGTATTTTCATTCTTCAAATGTAGGCAATGTTTGTTGATATACCACTCATTGTTCTTAACTCTAAAATGCGACAAATTTTAAAAACCGTAGAATTCCCATAATGTTTCTCCAAAGTATCTAACTTGGGGGCAAGAAAAAGGTACTTTTATGTACACCACTGCAATAAAAACAACAAACATAGTGTACACTCCCATTTTTTCCTTGAATCATGGGTAAAAAACACAGTAATTGTGAGCCACTTTTCACCAAAATTGGCCTAGACCTATGATTGAATATAATACGTTTTGAACTTGGGCGCCAATGTTTCAAGTAGTGTAGTATCGGGATTTTTGTTTGAGCATGTATAGTTTTTAAAGTCATAAAGTTTAGGATGTACTTCATTGATCATTCGTTATGGTAGGTTGGAATACATTATGAGTTTGACTAATTGGACAAACTATTAAAGCAACTTACAATGGCATTGTGAACTATCTGCATTTTTTTGCATCATCACAAAAACAATATTGGGCTTTGAAGACAAAATAAATGTTTATTTGTTCTAACATCATGCAATGAAAGGAGGTTTTTAACATTTGTTGCAAAACTTGGTAAAAGATGTCCTTTTCACCTTGTTATTCAAGTTTTTGAATTAGTTTTGAATAAAGTTATTTTTATCCTTTCTTTCATTGTCATTTAATCTATAGATGTTGATTATGATAAGCATTTTATGGTTGTGGGCTCAAGCTTACTCTGAATTTAAATGCTTACACAAACCATTAAGGCCATAGCTTGAGTTGGCACTTGAATAATTAGGCTTGGCTGTTTACAAGGACCATCACATAGGAAATCCATCACCAACACCTTCAATAATCCTACAATGCAGTTCTTTCAAGTTTGTTTACAAAGTGGGAAAGATCTATCTTTAGTTCTAATTATGCTTGAAAAGGAAGTACAAATGGACACATACATATATAATGTTTATGAGGATCTTATTTGTGAAAATTGGAAAGTCTTGTGAACAAACTCATGTGAACTTTACTCTAATGCTTATGTCTATTGTTGTTCTTATTTAAGAATTAAAAATTTAAACCTTCATCCGCTCTTACTACATGGGTAATGTGAGAGTAGGTTTTGCAACAAGGTTTGTAGGGTTTTTTATGAGGAAAATTCCTTGTTCAAGCTCCATTATTGTTTCCTTCTTCTCCTTGGATTTCTTACCCTTATCTTGTGTATTACCATATTAATGCAACAGATATGTCAAATTTGACATTGATAATTACAAAGCCTTTAATAATTTAAATGTTAATAACTTGGGACAATCTTGGTTGCATATTAGTGTTAAGTGAAAGAAAAAACATCTAGCTAGCTTTCTTGGATTCTTACTTTTCCTGGATTTCAATCTTCTTAAGCAATTGTTAAATGTCAACATTGGTAATAACACATTAAAGGTTGTTTATAGGCATTATTGTAAGGGGGAAAAATGCCATAAATTTGCGATCAATCCAAGACAATCATAGTAAGGATTCATTTGTTTGGATAAGCAAGACATGTATGTCACCTTTGTATAATGTGAATTTGTTTTTATGTTTGTTAGTTTAACCATGTTTCATGGAAATTATTCAATACAATTAATAATTTCATGGATCTTATAACAATTTTAAGATGGTGTCCAAATTTGATTTATGTTTAGGGTTTAGGGTTCACATATATATTTGATATATCTAGTATGTTTTATGATGGTGTCCTTTTACACAACTAAAAATATAAAGTCTTGAGCTTGGTAGATTTTGTGTTAGAAAGCACCATCAAATATGATCTAATTTACACAACTTGAATCATTTGATGAAAGAACTTATCATAATATCTCTTGGACACAACCTAAAGTTACAAATTGGTCAGACCAAAAGACAATTTGATTTGCAAAAGCCTTTGGAAGGATTTGTTCTAACAAACAAAACATGTTAATGTTCTTCACGACTTTGTAAATGTTTGTTGATACAATTTTTATTATTCTCTTAAGGCTTCGAAGGTGTTTTGGATGGTTTCTAGTATTCAAGACACCTAGGAAATGGCAATGTCTTCGTGATTTTGTCCATAGATTGTACACATTGAGTGTTTTTCCTTTCACGTCAAAAAGAATTAGGGTGGTGCAAGTTGGGTGTAAAGTCAAGTGAGGACATGAGCAAGCACTATTGGACTACAAAGGTCCATTGTCAAGTGGACCTACATGTGAGGATTATTTGCACACCTTCACCATTAAGATATGCACTCACATAAAACCTGGTTGGAAGTGGAACTACTATGTAGTTGTAGTCTAACAAGTAAGTGGTTCAAAGTATGTAATGAATTCACTAATGATCTAACGCGTTGTGTCCAAGTTGAAGATACAAAGATAAGGTGAGAGAATCGTAACTTACCATGATGGGATATGAAGGAGCCATATGTGAGTGTTCAATTCCATGTCGTGTTTGATGGTTGGAACCTTCCGTTTCATTTGTCATGACATCTACAACAACCTCTTAATCTACATGCATTGAATTTTGGAAAGCTAATAATAAAGAAGACATGTGACAACATCTCATAGGTTTTTATTTTATTTTATTTTTTTGATTAAGAGTTAAGCCTTGAAACTAGAAACCATTTGCCTAGATTGAGGAAAAAAACAACCAATTCAACCCCCTCTACTTCTAACCAATGCACCTCCCTTACAGCAAAACCGATGGTGCTGAAATTTGGGGACAAGATTTTACACCTTCCAAATTAAGATTGATTTAATTTTGACGCAAATCCAACGGTGGATTTGAAAGAATAAATTAATCAATCAAAAATCTAGAGGCTTCACCATGGAAATCCTTCCATGAAACCCTCTTCAACACCTTCTACTTCCAACACCTGCAACTCCCTCACAGAAGGTCCGATCGAGCTGAATTTTGGGGAGGGCCTTTTAAACCTTCCAAAATAATACTGATATAATTTTGACGCAAATCCAACGATGGATTTGTGAGAAACAATTAACCAACCAAAAGTCCAGAGGCTTTGCAACAAGTACTTGCTACACAAGTTCTTTTCATGCCTAATTCTTACACACACTCTTTTTATGCTTGATTCTTGCACACATTTCTTCTATGTTTGATTATTGCACACATAAGAACTAACAACCAATCTTCCTCACACTCCTCCTCCTCCTCCTTCTTGCTTTTCCACATACACACAATGCCCTCTTCCTTGGTGAGCCTCCATGATCCCTTGAGCTTGTTCCCCTTGTCCAATGAGAGTTTCGAAATCCTTTTGCACCAATCAATGGCTTCCTCATTGCACCAATCAATGGCTTCCTCATCCTTCAAGGGCCAATGAGATTTTGAGAATGAATTGCCATCCAATTGAAATTATGATGAGAATCCTTGGGCCCAATGAACCACAAGAGAGATTCCATCCTCCAATCAAAGAGGATGACAATCCTCATGACTAATGGGATTCGAGGATCCATCCTCCCCCTTATCTTGAATATCTTGATGAGGCCTCTTGAACTTGATCCTTATCATTTCCGTTCGTTGACCCTCAAATCCTACTTCTTCATCCTAATTACTTCAAGTAACTAACTACTAGGATAATTTATCGGTAGTAACAAAGAAAAGTCCTTGACTTCTTACTTGACTATTTCAATGGTTGAAGTAACATTTCCATGTACCATTTTCTCCTTTGATAGTACCTATTTATTTATTTTACTATGCACTAATTAACTATGTAGTACATAGCAAATCGGAATTACAATTCGCATCACAAAAAACTCTCACATACTTCTAGATCCACCGTTGAATTTAAGGTTTGATGAATCCATTGGATCTAGGGTGTTTGAGTTTTCATGAGGTTCCGCCATCACTCCCACACCTTACGCCTACCCTAATTTGTTAAATAAAAAAGCTTTGACCCTTCTAAATGCCAATATCACCTTGTTCGTACTATTTTCTTGGTTTTTGTTGATGCAGTCACAACTAGTCATGGCGAACGACGACGCTACGCCTTCAAATCCTCCGGTCGCACCCGTACAACAAGAAGAGCTTAAAGAGCACCGCTTGATTTGGATTTTCTCAACGGCCGCGCAAAGAAGAACCGCCCAGGAGAGTGGTGCACACTCGAGTTGCTCGTTCGATATGGGATCGTCGACTCTCTCCCAACCGACATGCCTTAGCAATTTACCTAGAGTTTGTTCCTGCTCGTGGAGCCGCGCCAGAAAGGTTTGAAGAATGCCAGTGCGAAGATGATGATGTATGTCTCCATTGTCAAACGTGGGTTCCCGGTGACGGCCATTATCGTTGGCTACGAGGCCCAATCAACCCACTTCCCCTGGAGCATCGAGCCGAGTACCTCGCTCGCACCATTCGTCGCATCCTAGAATTTTTACAACTGTGATCTATCCTTTTAGTCAATTATTCAGTTGTGATTCACTTGACACTACTCAAGCGAAACTGTTGCTACTTAAGTTTGATTTTTATTCTATTTCAAAGTCTCATAGAAGTGAAACTAAATAAAGATGTATTAGGACTACATCCTAAAAATCCTACAAGTACATCATTGGTGCTTGAAGATCATTCTACAGACTAACTCAACCTTGTCATGCGAAATATCGTTAATTATGGGCTTGTATTCCCTATATATCAATAAATCACATCTAATTTTACATCCCCTTCCCGTTCTCTACAAACTAAAAAGGGTAATGTACTTTAAAAGGTTTACTAGGTCCTAAGCTAATTAAGTGTTTCATCCACTGAAATAAAAAATTACTCTATGCCTAGAAATATCACAAAAACTAATTCAACTTTTTAATAATCGCTACTTGAAGGTTTATAAGCATTCAAATCATTAACACTAAGGAAATTTAAGGAACTAAAGCTTAATTAATTGTTGAGCTATAATCCATGGCTCACACTGCACTTTCTTACCAAGCTTTAATTTAACATTGGAAAAGGTGAAGCAAATTTTTTCAAGTGACCCTACCACCACCCTAAAGGTAAGTGACTTTATCAATTAACAAGTACTTGAAAAAAATACTTTCAAGTTAGCAAATACTTCAAATAAATAGCTTCCATTTTACTTTCAAGTTTTTCAAACACTTGGGGATAACAATTCCTCATTTTCCAAACTAATGGGGTAGATGTTGATAATTATCACCAATGTCAAAGCACAAGAAGGTTTTAGTTGTTGCATCAAGTTCACAATTAGATTGCAACATAATATATGTTTGTTTTTCCCTAACAATGAACAATTGGTGATTGGTTACATTGGTTGCATTATAGGGACAATTATTAATTGGTTGGCATTTGTAATAATGTGTAAGTTTTCACTTTGCCACGATAATTCTAACATAGGGCATACCTTGGAGGTACATTTATGAAAGGGTGAGTGTAGTTTACTTGTTAATCCTTGAAAATAGATGTGCAATATTTCATTTTATGTTTCTTTGGGGTATTCTAAAAGGTACACATCTCTAGTTGTAATAAGCATTAACTATGTTCAAGGTTTTGGCCGATATTGATTTTACCATTTATGAATAATATTTATCCGATTTATTGAGAACTATGTGGATCTAATTTTGAGTGTTGATTTGAGGTTGTTGGAATAGGTATGTACAACATGAAGAAGATACCAAAACCAATGAAGTCCGCGAAATCTAGCAAGGAAACCACATTATGTGAATGACAGTAAAACCACCTACTTGGACAAAACTACTAAATCATTATCGCTAACAACATTATCAACTAGTTGTTGAAGAGTCCTCCCTTGCTACTTGTCCTTTCAATGATTTTAAGGATTTGTACAACTTGTTGAATGAAGGTATTAATCCCCGTAGGATGAAAACTGGCAAGGATGTGTTGTAAATTGAGATAGTTTAGGCATTTGGGCTTGCCAAAAGAAGAAGTGGGTATTCTTTTATAGATGTCCATGATGACAAGGTGTTGGACATAATTAAAAAGTTGTACCCCATCGTATATGGCAAATCTACTACCCCAAAGTCTAAACTACTAGGTAAGGAATTTGCAAAAGGCATTGTGACAAAAGTGGTGAAAGGGATATTAGTTAGTTGGTCTAGTTTTGGCCATGGAACTAACATTAATCAACAAGGGAAATGACAATCAATTGGATACTTTGATTGCAAAAAGGCATCATTATTGGGAATATATATGGTGGAAGTGAAAAAGGAATAAAAATGGTTAAATATTATGAAGGTAGAGATTGTCAAAGGTGATTGGATGGTCTTTTTTATTAACATAATGTTGAACTATTTAATTATTCATTTTGATTGGTGGATAATGGACCATTTGACTAGTCAAAATTCTACCCTACTTTTTTTGGATTATTACCAAAAATAATATTTTGTGTAGGTAGGTAATAAGGTAGTGTGTATAAGTTTAAGTAGGTCAAAGAAAAAAGCCAAGTAGGTAGGTAGGTGGTAACATAACTTAACCTAACCTAGCCTACCTAGGCTCAAGCATCATAAAGTGGACCAAAAAGTACATCTACCCAAATCCAAATTTCAAATATGGCAAATTTTCAACATAAACATAACAAAATAAGTTCAATTAAAAAAATAAATCTCACTATGGAAGCCTCCATGCTTCCATTGAGTTTTTACGAGTTGAATGCAAAATTTGAAAAAAAAAATTATAATAAAAGTAGGTAATAAGTAGGAATGAAACTAATAGGTCAATATTGCACTTCATTCCTACTTCTACATTAAACACTAAATATATTTCAATTCTATTATGAAAAATTTCAAAGTGCATTAGTATGTTTAAAATAAAAATAAAATAGATCCAATATTTAATCTACTTGTGCTTGAATTTTAATCTACTTTGCAGCTTGTGACATTTGTGTGATTTTGATGAATATATATAAACCTACTTAAAATGTGCGATTTTGTAATATAATTGGAGCAAAGTCAAAGAATTTCATATAAATAAACATTAAAGTATACTTTTAAATCCAATATACCAAGCCCTACTTGATGGCCACTTTCCCTTTATGCTACAAGGTAATTTTATAATCAACTTTATGATGCTTTTACGCACCTATCTTAACCTTTTAAACATGTATATAGGTTGCAAGTATTAGGAATTAAACCCTTCACCTCCCCAATGATAATCCAAATCCTTATCAATGGATTCCACTTTCCAAAGTTGACAAAACTTGTCAAGTTTTTTATTTCACAACTTGTTTATTTCATATCAGTAGTTATGTAGGTAAGTAAGAACGTAATTAGGTAATTAATATGTATGTTGAATGATGGTTGGTAAGTAGAGGGTGTAGGTAAGTGGGTAGCTTGTACATTCCATAGGAGGTAGGTAGGTAAGTGGGTTATAAGAAAACATAAGAAGTAGGTACATAGGTAAATATGTAGGATGGTATGTGGGAAGTAAGAGGTAGGTAATAAGGGGTAATTGCACACTAAGGTGGACCAAAAACAACAGATGAGGAAGTCCTTAGTTTTCCTTTTGAAGAGTTTTTAATTTGAACTCCCATTTCTTTCCTACCAACGTGGCTTGTTTATAGGCATTGATCAATTTTGCACACTACATTTGTGACATAGGTTGTGCATGTGTGAACCACAAGTGCGCACTATGAAAAAAAAAAATGTTTTGCAACTGGCCTTGCAACTCAATTTTTGAGTTGCATGAAAGACTTGCAACCCACCATATTTATACGTTGTGAATGTTATCAGACAAGTTGCAAGAGTTGCAAGAGTTGCAACTCATTATATATATGGTGCAACTCATTACAATTAAATTACAACTTTGTCACAATAACTCCTTTTCAAGTACTATGCAACTCCCCTATGACTACATCCATAATGTCATGCTAATGTCATTTTTCATCCATCCATCAAATTTAACATGTGGCACTACGAGGATTTTTCATGATTTAAAAAAAAATTGATATCCATTGTACATTATGATTATTCATTTAAAATGGTCTTGGATTATGACGCGTGACACAGTCAAAAGTTTCCACGTGGCATATTAATTGAATTTTGGATATATATATATATATATATATATACCTAGGTAGGTCGGTAATAGCCATAGGTAAATAACTTCATATAGCTCCAACCTACCTATTTACCTAATTACTTACTTACTATCTAGATAGGTAAAAAAATAAGACCCATTTCCTTAGGTAAGTAGGTAGGTAGGAAGGTAAAATAATAGAAGAATAGGTGAAGTAAAAAGTAACCACATAAGTTTTTGAATTTGTTATTTGTTTTGCCTTTAAGGTTAAACTTTTATAATCTCATCCCAACATGACACATGTATTTTAATGTGAGAATGCAAAAGGAGACACCTCCTTTATATAGTTTGTAAAATGAGATATTGAAGACAAAACATATGGGTTAAGTCTTTTAGTGGCACCCTAGTTGCAATGGAGTTGTAACTACAAAAACAAATTTCCCACATGTTTAAAAAAAAAGAAATTGTAATTAATTTTGAAATTTATAATTAATCACCTAACATAGTTATTTGGAATTGAATTAATTGAACTAAATATATGATAATTAATTATCTAGATAGATTATATGAATTAAATTAATATTTATCAAATAATTAAGTAGTCGATTAATTCAAATAATTAATTATCAAAATAAATATTAGAAATTTTTTTTTAAAAAAATTAAATAATTAATTATGTTGATAATTGATGGTTTGAATTTAAATAAATTTCAATAATTATTCACCTACATTAACAAAGTTTGTTATCTAAAATGATTTCAATTAATTGAACTAAATATATGATAATTAATTATTTAGTAGATAATTAATTAATATCTGAATTATTATATATTAATTAATAAATTTAGATTAATGATTCATATGAATAGTTTACTTAATTATTTTACTTAATTAATTCATGGTAATTATATATATTATATATTAATTACTAGTTAAAAAATATTAACAAATAATTCATTTTGAAATATTAAAAAATAAACATGAATTTGAATAAAATACATTGAGGTATATAAGGACACCCTTATTGAATGTTTATACACAATGTTTTCAATTCAAAGATAGATTTTCACCTTTCATGAAATTTTATGGTTTGATATGTATGCATAATAACATAAAATAGGATTATGATTTTTTAAATATGATTTAAATTTTAGTTATTTATATAATTATGAAAATGAATTATATTTTAAATAAATAAATGAATCAGCTCGTATCAATGAAACATTTAATAATCTAATCTACAAAAGTTTGAAGTGTATAAGCAATGAAATCTATATGTACATATTCGTAAACATTTTAATACACCACTCCAATCCAACTGAATACTTGCATTTACACTATCAATGAATTGCATAATTTGTAAATCTTTTAATATTGAGTTGGCACATAGTTGACAATTAATTCTAAATGAGTTGAACACTCTAGTTCAAAAATAGCGGACAAGTGGTAGTTATGTAGTGAAACCATAGTGGCACATTTAGTTGCAACTTAATTGTAAAACTAGCCAATTTAGTTGATTCTTAGTTGTAAACAAATTGCAAATTCCAAATGTTATGGACCTTTACCTAACCGTACACATGGCATGATCGTACACATCAATGTCTACGCCAATTGCAAAGTAGTTGTTCATTCGATGTTAAAGCTACACCAATTGCAACACAATTGAAATTAACTAATTCACTACAACTTGTGATCATGGTCAAACTATGATTAATTATCTCTGTATATACTTTGTGTACATACACCCATATAGAGTCCAAGTTGCAACTAATGTGCAACTAAATTACAATTATGAAATATTTTGATGTGGCATTTTAATTATTAAACCATCATATTTCCATACTGTAATTGTACCCTAATTACATAGTAGTTTCCACGACGATCTAATTGCATGCCAGTCTAGTCTCCATAGACATGATTTCTCATAGTGGCAGGCTTTATAATTTGAACTGCATAAGTTTCTAGCATTGAGGTTGTGCGTGCACATCTATCCATGTTTGTTTCAAGCATATGTGTCTAATCACATTGCCCTATTTTATAAGGTAAATTATTGTTGTACACAATGTTGAATGTTATGCCATCTACTAATGGGCACAATGATTGGAGCAAGAAGGTAGCAAAGAAGTATGACTTGTTGTTCCATTAGTTTGAGTCCAAAGCAGATTAGGATTGTACAAAAGAGGAAATTGAAAAGAGTTTTGGCCTTATTGTGAACAAGAACGGGTATTGTTACACTGATTGTTCAAATCCAAAGCTCATTGCAATGATCAAAAAACTTTGGACAATTGTGCATTAGAAACCTCATGTTCTTGCTTCGAAGACCATATCTTTTGGGATGGCTAGAGGCATTATTTGTGAATAGAAAGTTATGAAAATGAATATGGTGTTGTATGTTGAATGGACTAATGCAAAACAATTTCCGCAAATATAAATGAAAGGTTTAGTTTATGAAGATGGGTTTGAAGATTTTTTTGATGAAGGTGAACATTTTGAGTATGATGAAACACATGCATAAGAAGTAAGCAAACATGGCTTGATAGTTTCAACAACCCTACAAACATACTTGTTATTATTGCAAAAGTTACTCATCAATCTTAAGCAAGCTTTGGTTGTTGAAACAAAAGGTAAAAAGGACATGGTTTTGGCTGATGTTTGAATTTGCTCCCAAATGGAAGATAGGAAGAACCAATTGGTTCAAGGTTAGGCTAAACTTGATGCATTGCTTCTGAAATTAGAGCAAGAACAAGTTATTGTAATCAACCCTACTGATTTTTCAAATGAATGCGTTGAGAGCTTGAGTAGACAAATAAGTTTTTAGAAAGGCATAATAAAGTATTTGAAATTTTTTGTTGACGAAGGTAATGCAAAGTTTGAAAGAATTCATAAGGAAGTTGAGAATGTGAATAGTAACCTTACTATGCTGGAATAACAAATTGTCACTTTTAGGCAACACAAGAACATTGTCTAGGATTTAATAAGGAAAACCATAAGGGGAGAATAGATGCACAAATGAATGGCCCACTTTTGTGACATTTTAGTTTTATCCCCTAGGTGCCCTTTATTCAAATGCATATGATGATTAATATATCCTTAGATCTACTAATTGGGACTTGGATTTAGACTAATAATTTCATTCTGAAGAGAAATGTGTGGTTATTTATTGATAAAAACAACTCATTTGCTAGTAGTACTAGACTTTTGAAGTTGAAAAATAAGGATTGTCATTTGATAAGAACATTACAAATTGAAAAAATATATATTAATTCATATTCCAAATTTGTTATTGGGACTCAATATATGATGAAATACAAAATGATAAACTGATGATATCATGAATCGATTATTTGAAAACCTTAACCATTTAAAAGTTCAGGACTTATGAATGGTTCAAATTTGACCATATTTTCATAAGTCCATATGAGTTGCAATTTTTGTTTGTTTTCAATTTGTTTACTTTAGATGGGCCATTATTCATATGGACTTTATGGGTTTTCCTTTTAGGACTTCCAAGTTTTTATTATAAAAAAAGCTACATTAAATATGAATTTTCACATAGATTTGGAAAGGTTTGTAGGTGATTGAGCGTGTATCATTCAATATTAGATTATAACATTTTAAAAAGCAACGATAGTGTCCATTTGAATTGTTTTAAAAAATCTTGTTTGGATTCATAAGGATTATAATTTTTGTCATTTTTGAACCACTCAAATGCGCATTCACCCGGGAATAGGTTTTTGTAAAGGTTTGTAGCCATAACCTTTATTGCCTCTTGAAGATGTTGATCCTATTCCAAGAACATGGGTTGCATTAGAAAATTGTACATTATGTGGATTAGGGTTTGTTCATGTTTGGGGTGCTTGATTTTCATCTTTCAAACATGTTTGTCATGATTGGTGTGTTCTGCATCATTTTGGAACTTTTAATATGTGTGTTCAACAAGGATGCAAGGAGATGCATGAGGCATGGTGGTGATTTGTGGGCTTGAAAAAGCTAGATTCATTGGTTCCCATTGAAGATGGAGGTATTAACACCGTCAAGCTATTGGGTGAAATCACACTACAATGGTTAAAGATTGTTATCACAAATATTACTTTTTAAAATTGCATGTATTTGAACTTCTACCAAGTTAATATTGAAAGTGTTTTTCATAAATAATATTTGGGATAAGGTGACTAGTTCAAAACCCAAAGAATAAAATTGCCCAAAAAAATCCCACTTTGAAATTGATATTAAATGATCAAAAAATATATTAATGAAAAAATTGAAGTTGTGTCGATATACTACAAAATATAGTTAAAATTTTTATTCAAACAATTACCAAACTTGATGAAGTACTCAGTCATATATTACATATAAGCTCATTGTCGCATTTCAATTATATATGTAAAGTTCCATTCATGTGATTTCACAAACAAAAATTGTATGAGGTTTTTCATTCAAACAAGCATCAGTGTTTTTTGAAAGTTTAAGAATACGTATAAGTTTTTTGAAAAAATTTATCATTTCAAAGTTAACAAGGATTGTGAGGGATGATTTGTGCCAAAAATCCATTTTTAGTGTTTTTCAAAATGCTAGATGAACTGAAAAAATATCTACCCCAAAATAATACAAAATGTACTAAAAAATGAGTACATTTTCTTACTCAAAATGTACCACCATAGTGTGCTTTCACCCTATTGGCACAACAATTTCGAACACATCATGGAAGTGCACTTATTTGAGTCTTTTTCATTCAATGAAAGTTTAAATTGTATTATTATGCATAACTTACATTTTGGATTCACATGAGCTTGTTGTGTTAGAAGTTAATGGGAGTCCTTAAAATAAGTTTGGAAGTTATATTCTTATACATATTGTGGTTTTGAAGTTTTTAATGTCCATTAAGAGTTATGTGGATGTTTTGACAGTCTCCTAGTATTCCATCAAGCCATGATAAAAGTAAATAATGTTCATGGCAATTGTGAGTAAGGGTGAATATTGACAATAAGAGTAATTGGATGAAAACACACTATAGGGGGGCCACTTTGTGCACTTTCACAACATGTATGTAAAATATATGTCTACAAAATTTATTGCATTTAATTTTGGGTTTCATTTTTGGTGTTTGGGTTTGATATTTTGATTTTCACAAAGTTAATGATATTTAATATTATTTGAATTTTTTTTGTAAAATTTTAATTCAAAGAATATTGATTATATTTTATGGTATATATAGTATAATATAACATGTTTATGTTTTTGGATTGCACTAAGTTTGGGTTTGAATTAGTCAACCAAAAATGTTTGAAATGAAAAATTTAAAAATTAACCACTTCACATATCTTGTCATCTTCCATTTAAAAGTGATAGTTTGTCAAAATGTTAATTTACCACGTACTTATGGTCATTATCCCCAAAAACACCCATTTGTGATATGACAATTATCAAACTCTTCACATGGCTCACAAACTTATTTGAATCATATGGAATCACAATGTTTAATAGATATTACAAATTTCATAAAGACTAAAAATTGTTTCATTCATTTTTTAAATATATTCTCATTTTTTAGTACATAGTGACATACATTTTTTTGCCACAAATATACTTTTTGACCCTCATAATATAAGTTGGAAAAAATAATTTTCTTTGCGATTGAATTCTTTGTGTTATAATCTACCATATTATGCAAAAAATTTAGAAAAATATGCTCCAATATTACCATGGTTGAAGTTCAAACATGGACACCCTTGGAAAACATTACAATGTGACAACATTTTTCTACCCCCCTCCCTTTCTCAATAGTGTGCTTTCACCCGTTTCCATTGTCCATTTTCTATATGACTCCACAAGTAGTCAATATAATTGTTTGTACTTCTCAAAACTTCTAGAAAAGTCCATTGCATAGTCCAATTTTTTTGTTTTCTTACATATAATTCCACAAGTTGCGAGTGAAGGTCCCTGGATATTGTATGGACTCTTGTAATCTTCCACATTAGTCCACTAGAGAGTCCTTTCATTGTCAATTCTATGTACATGACTCCACAAGTAGCGAGCAAAGGTCGTTGGATACTATATGGACTCCCCTAATCTTTCACAATAGTCCATTAGAGAATCCTTTCATTGTTTTTTTTGCGTACATGACACCATAAGTAATGAGCAAAGATCAAGAACAAGGTCTTACAAACTTTTAGGTCTACATAGGATTCCATCGTAGTACACACTCTCCATCTATAGATTGCACACATGTATGTTACATTTGTACAAAAGAATCCATAAGTAATCAATTTTATAAATGCACACATATATTTGTGTAGATTGATGGAGTCACTTAATTGTTGGTGAAATTTTGATGTTTGATAATAAGGATTTCAAATGATGTTGGATTAACAATGCAAAAGTCAACATACCAATGCACTCATCAATTTCTAACATTGCAATTAATCCCCCAACTGGTCCAACTTCTTGGGCACTTCCTACACATTTCAAGATAGATACCCCAAGCCCAAGTGTGGGTAGCTTTCATGTAAAAGATCAACAAAAGCACTTAGGTGTTACTGATGGTGAAGTTACAAGTCCTAGCAATGAGAAAGGAAATGACTAGCTAGTTGTTGAAAGGGTCATGGGGCATGTGTAAAGGCATTGGACAAGATTGTGAAAAGGATGCAAGGAAAGGATTGTTGTTTGGGAATTATGATGTTGTAGAAGTGGAAGAATATAATGTGGAAAATTCTAATACAAATGAAGATTTTATGTCACCTTCAAATCACCAATATGTTGGTGAACCAACTAATGACATGTTGCAAGCTAACAACATGGGGCAATTATGAGATGTGGAAGGAACTACCACCCAAAAACTTCTAGGACAAAATTGCAAGTTTGATTCTCCTAAAAATAGAAGCATAAAAAGGTTCCCATAAGTGAACATGTGTCTTCTATAAAAATAACTAGATTTGCTACTCAAGTCAATTGCATGTGTGGGTTAAAAAAATAGTTTAGAAATAATTTTTATGGTCTTTCATGGTCCGTGGACGTTTGAATGTAATTATAGGAAGGATTCATTTCTATCTTTGGACTACTTGATTTGTATAATCAGTGGCACTATTTGCAAAAAATCATATTTTGTGTAATTAATTATCAAAATTGATGAACCAATTTTGTTGGGTTTATTTTTCTTTGATTAAATGTGCCTAAATGTCCAAAGGTGTGAAAAGTTGACATTTTCATTCTTGGGAACTTCTAGTATAGTTACTTTTACATAATATAATTTGGATTAAATGATTTTTGGATTGGAACTAAATACTTGACTGATTTATTGCATATAAATATGTTGTCTTTGCAAACTTGATAACCCAACATGTGAATAATGGCCGCCAATTACAAAGGTCTTTCAAATCCCAATATAATTGTTTTGTCATAATTTTGTAGAATGAATGTGGTCTTGAGGTTTTCATCAATTTTTTTGTTGTAGGTGTCAAAGTCCATATTGAAAGCAAAACTATCATAGATGTAAGCTATTAGTTTTAGCATTTTTTCACATGAATGAGGAATTCATTTTTCCCTATGTTTAGAAAAGCAAGTGAATCATTTTAGTTTGGGTTGGGTGCATACAAAAGCATAAAACTGAAGGGAAGGTTGCAAAGCTTGTGAGGATGGCTCATTTTGCAACACAAGCTGCATGCCATGAAACTGAAAGGTTTGCCCTTAAAGTGAAGTTTCAATTACCTATTACACTAGGCAAGGAAAAGATATAATCAAAACATAGATTTAACTTGTGATTCATGGTTAATAATGTGTTCAAGAACGCCCCCACCATTTTTTGCAGCCTACAAGTGTTCAATAATTGCATGCCACACTTTTGAAAGCAAGGTGTGGGTAGGAGCTATTTAATCCCACCTTCTTTAAATGACCAACTTAGTGGGAATTTGTATGTAGGTGAACATAAGATAAGTGTAGTTTTCCATTTTATGTGTAATAACATCTAATGAGAAGTAGATGATGGACATACCCCTTTTACTTCTAGAGGGTATTTTGTTGGTTGTTGGTTTTGAAATATTAATGTACTACTATTTTGTTATTTTATGGGTGTTTTTCCCCTCATTTGTTTCCTTTCTCTTTTCAAAAATTTGTGGTTATTGGCCAAGATGGATTGTACAAGTTGAATGGAGAAGGTGGGGATCAAGTATCATGTTTGTTGCCACTATCCTCATGGGATTTTATAGATCTCTTGCAACCTCTAGCTCCAAATAGTGGGGCAGATGCTACCAAAGAACTTGTTGCAACAATTCCAACTACCAATGGTGGAACATGCCGAAAACATCACCACCCATGGACTCTCCATGAAATCATGACATTGGTTGAAGGTGTAGCACATTGTGGTGGGGGAAAGTGGGTTGATATAAAAAAGATGGCTTTTTCTCTTGTTGTTTACAAGACAATTGTTGATTTCAAGGTAGACTTTTGATATTGAACATGACCAATTCAATGGTAGCCATTTATTTTGTTGATATGTTTGATTTGGTAGTTTTCAACATGACATGAAATTTATCATGTATACTGAATTTGCTCACCTATTTCATGACTAATATGAGTTTGCTATGGTAGGATTTATTCCTTTGTTGAGCTTGCATATTTTCATTTTGCTTGAAGTTGTATTATGTTGCACCAGTTTGCTTATAAGACTATATTTGCTTACATGATAAGTGGTGAAACTTACTGTGAACTAAAATAGCTCAAATCTATCCACCCAAGCATGTATGTTTCTCCCATGAAAATTAATGTTTATGTTGCCTTTCACTAGGATTCTGAATTTGGAGTTATAAACAATCAGTTTGCAGCTTTGTGTACCTTTTAAGAATTATGTATAACTCAAATGGTGAGTTCCTTCGTTATTTTAAAAGGAAATAACTATTCATTGAAGATGGTATTAAAATGAATGGAAGAATCATTTAAACAAAGAAAGATATGTATCTAGCGTTTCAACATTTCAATAGTTGTTTATTTCCTAGTGGGGAGCTTTTAGAAGCCTAGTTTGTCTTGAGAGTCCTATTGTTCATATATCTTCAAATGTTAACTCTCTTTTCTCATTTTTAAACCTTATTTTCTAACTCTTTTCCCCCATTTTTGGTTTGGTTTTCCCTATTTTTTTGCTTATTCTTGTTTCCATTCTTTATGTTTGTTGAGCTAAACAACATCATGGAAGTTTTCCTATTACTTCTAGATTTGTGATAAAGACTCAATATGGTATTAATTGTTACAATGGCTTAATGATTGCCATCAACTGATGAAGTTAGTAGGGTTTTTCAAATAGTCACTACTTATTATATTGTTGTTGATAATCAGAAAAACATTGAATCATTTTTTTTCTTTTTTAATAAAGTGTTTTATATCTTATATTTTCTCTCTCTTAAAGTTTGCTATTATGGTCACTTGACATGTGGTTTGAAATTTGTCTACCTTGTTATTAAATCAATTCACAAATGATAATCAAGTTGGTTTATTCCATAAGGATGGAGAGTTATCATTTTTGATAAAGAGATTTAATTTGTTGTATTTTCAATATAGATTGTCTTGGTTTTTTTTTTTAGTTAATTAGAATGTCACTCTTTGGTAGGATTGACTAAATGATGGCTTTCTTCACCATACTTGGTCTATGTCTTAACAAATGGGTTGGGGAATGATCCTAATAGGGAGAACGGAATAAATAGTTCATTGCAACTACTCTAGCTACCATCTTAGCCCGAGTTTGTGATTAACTACTCTAGCTACCATCTTAGCCCAAGTTTGTGATTTAGCGGCCCTTCAACACCAAATGCCCATAGGTGCAAATGTTGTAGGGAATAAAAGTTGCAACATAAAAAATGTACATAGAAAATAACTAAATCCTTGTGTTATGGTAAATGGATTCCACCATCCAAATTTCATGAAGCTTTATCGTAATAATTTTAGCTTATTTGTGATTAGCTTTCACTAAAAGAAATCTTATCCATTTTGACCATCATTTTGCAACTACAATGCAATTGTTGTCCAAACTTGCTACATTTGCAATTGTGACATTTGTAATCCTATGTGTCCATGTAGTTGCAAGTATATACCACTACATGTAAGATGAAATGATGGGTCCGACCAACTATTAATCAAATATGTAGTTGCATGATACAACTACAAAAGTTTTAGGTCAAAATGTAAATGAAATTTTGACATATTTTGTTTGTTTTCTCTTGTCTATCCACTTATGGATGTTAATCGAGTTGTATGGTGATAACAATTTTTTTTATTTTACAACTATGGATAATATAAGTTGCCGACTATTTCAAATTAGCCTACATGATGCACATGGCATTTCCATCAATTTTCAACATAAATATCATTTTATTTCAATGAATTAATCTAAATTAACCATTTAAATTTTGGCTATATATCACCATAACACTATTTTTTCACCAATTTGGTTAAATTTTTTGTTTATTTTTGTTTTTGTGGTAGCTAGATTTTTAACAAAAACTAGGTTAGATACTTAATTATCAATTGATTAGATAGGCTAGGTAGTATTTAATAAGTAGGATAGGTATTAGTAGGTGGTAGGTAAGCTAAGCAAGAGGTATTTGATGTTGTGGATATGTCATAAAGTTTTTGTATTAATTGATTGATTAATTAGCTATGTTAAACAAGCAAGCCTACGTAGTATGTGATAAGTAAGATAAGTAGTAGGTAGTAAGTAAGGTAGCTAGTAAATAGTTAGGGAAAATAGTAAATATTTTATTGTGTTGATATATGAAAATATTTTTGTATGGGACAAAGGATGTGATAATGTTGTAGTGTTGTAGGGTCATAGTGTTTCCATTTCATTAGAATTTTCCCATAATCTTTGTTTATGACTTCAAACTTGTAAAATATATAAGTAGGTGAAAGAATGGACTAGATTCATGGCATGCACTGTAAACATAATGCATGTGCCATATGGGATGAACCAATCAAAAGGCTTGTCCCCGACAAAATATATAGGATCCTACCTACCTACTTAGCCTATGCTAGGTAGCCTATTTTACCCTAGCCTAACTTGAAATAGGTTACCTACTATAATTTAGCCTAAGATATGATTATAATGAATTAATTATAATATTTAATTATTGTAATTATAATATATCTTTTTTGAACAAATGGAAAATTGCCATGTGTTTTGTGGCCATTGGCTCTTTAAATTACCACGTGGTTAAATCTTAACCACCCATCAATGGTACATTTGATAGCATGCAACTATCCCAAATGTAATCGCAAATGTAGTTGCAAATTGGGGTTCCACATCATATTAAAGAACATCCATGGCAATGGATGAAAAATTCTAGCCTAGTCGTAAGGTTTGTGACTACATTTTCAATTTCATGGCCATGTCATGTCTTTTGCAACTAACTATCTTATGGCACTTGTCTTAAACAACTAGGCTGTCTTTAGTCACACGTGTCCATTACAACTACAAATGAGTTGCAAATCTAGTTGTTGATTTTCAAATTTCTTATAGTGTTTAATTTGGTTAATATCATGATTTGTTGTTGTTTTAACCTGGGGTTGTTTCATTTCTCTCATTGCAAATTTGCCATTGCTTTTCATATTATTGGACTATATGTTATGGTTTCAAAAACTTGTTGCCTGATGATTTTGCTCTTGCCATTAAACCATGCAAAGGAATTGAAACCCATTAAAATATTAGTATAACCCTTACTATAGGCGATACTCATTCTAGCTAGTGTAGTTTTAAAAGGAATATGAAGGCAAAAGTGTAGATTCATGTCATGAGGCGGTGAAAAGTTTGTTGTGAACTCTCTTTGCTTTGTGTATGACCCCATTCTATACATTGATATGGGTGTCCTTGGCTTTGTAGTCTTTAGATTGTGTAAGTATTGAAGTTGAATTTTGCAAAAAAATTGAAGTGAAGAAGGAAATGTTGCTCCCTTATGTATTAAAGATGATGGATTAACATGGCAACATAAAGGTCCATGGGGGTTTTTAGTCCATCTATTTATACATGAACAAAAATGTGCCAAAAGGCTTTGTTATGATTGCATTCACTTTATTTCAACATTGTACACATGAGTTTTGAATATATTTTCTGTGTAAGTGATTTTTTTTAATATTGTATAAATGCATTCAAAAGTAATATCAAGCCTTAAAGAAAAATTGAGCTCCCATGAACATGTACAAATGAAGGTTCATTAATCAACCTCCTTGGAAAAGGAAATGATTTTGTGTCAATCTAGTATCAAAGAAAAATAAACACAATCACATTAGCTCAACTTGAACCTTTGATTTCATGTAGTTTTCAAATTATTGACTCAATTTATGTTCATGCAATTCTTAAATGCCTAAAGTTTTCTTTTACCAACCATGACATCACTCCCCTTGCTACATTATCCAGGGATTGTCCATTCCTAAGATGAATACATTGAATAGGTAATCAGGTGTAATATTGACAAAAATGAAAATGTCAAGGCTACCTAACATTTTGCTAGTTTCATAAATGTACATGATGAATTAGTTTGGTACTTTTCACCATTATTGTTCAATGGGAGAAGGATTTGTCTTTGGCCAAAAGAAGATTACTTTGATTTTCAAAGGTCACATTTTATAATTAGATTTTTTATAAGATCCACTTGTTATTGCAATCCCATAGTTAGTGATGTCTCTCAGCATGACTTTAAAGAGAAAAGGATTCAAAACTCCACAATTGATATTCAACATTAATCATTGATTATGGGCATTTGTCTCACAATGTATTTGAGATATGTAGAATGCGCAACTTAAAGCTTTCATGGTTCAAGTATTATCCTTTGTGAGTCTACATTGGAGGGGGTTTTACGGAAGGATTTTGTTCCAAGCTTCCACCATACAACTTTCCAATTTGGCATGGGGAACACTAATTCCCTTAAGCACATCTAAAATTGCCTTTTATTGTTCATCTACATTTGCTACATTGTTGTCAATCACATGTTGCAAAGATTCAAGCATCAAGCCTTCATTCTTCTCCACCCTTTCCCCTACAAACTTGTTTTGGAACATTTACATGCAATTTATGAACTCGCTAAATTTCTTATATACAATTTAAAACTTCAATAAGCAAATATTTGTTTCAGTAAAACAAATAAACAATTTTCATCATGAATTGGTAATGAATGTTACATGTATTGGGAGATTAGAGATGAAACCAATAGTATCATTCAAGGGGGTAATCATAGTAACATGTACCAAAAGCAATCATAAATGTTGCTTAATTTTTCAAATTTTGGATTATACATATATATAAAATGTTATTGTGAATACATTATGTACATGTCATAATTTTTTTGAATCAATCTAATGAATGAAAAATATGTTTAAGGACTTTTAACCTCTTGTAACCATTGCTTAAAAGCTACATAAAAGTAGTTTAAAGCAATTTTGACATTAAAAGCACAATTTGAAAATAAATTTTAATGACATGTTTTTGCATATTTTTAAATATACACCTTAACATAATAGTATTAAAAAAATTTAATTTATATTTTATTGAAAATGTATTTAAAAATCCCAAAAAAATTATAAGAATAAAACAATAGTATTACGGGGCACATGCAACTACTAATAGAGTGGTTGGACCCTCAATGGCACTTTCCACTGCATGCCCAAGATGCAATGCAAGTACTTAGTCAAGTCCAAAAGAAAATTTATGTGGACATTTTCACAATAATTTCCTTGATGCATTACTTCTATTTATGCGGGTACATATTCTTTAAAGGGCAAGTGAGCTTAACCTAAAGGAAGCACAAGATTAGATACACATGGATCAAGGGTTGCAAATAGTCTATAGTAATTTTTAAACCAATATTGTCATGAGTTTCCTACATTAATTGAACATTCAAGTTAGATGGAGATTTCACATGTTGACTCTCATGGTTGCCTTGCAAGATTATGATGCAGCTTCGATAGTGTACCTAATTTCAAGCTACCAAAAGCTAGCATTCATGACGTAGCTTCCACTTTAAAGTCTATAATCTGCATTGTAATTTGAAGAACTTGACATTATTACAAACTAGCACATCAAAAAAATCACATCAATTACATTATGAAATCTTTCTCCAAATTTATATCTTCAACAACCTTCATATTTATTTTCATTAACATTTTATAATTCACCTAAATGACCATAAATATAGAAGGATTAACAACTTGCAAATGCAAATGTTCCGTGATTGGCCCAATCAAAATATGGATTGGAAACCCACCAAACCTTAAACCATTCATGTCTTGATTGAAACCTCACAAGGATTTGAACCTCAATTTTCCACATAGGAGATGTGCCCTTTGCACTAAAGTTGTCTACATTTCACACAAGTTAATGTACAATATTCAAGTTGTCAACAAAAATTGGCAATTTAACAAAGCAAATAACCATGCATTAGTCTTCATCATCTAGGGTAGCAATAATAGATCAAATTCCAATAGTTGCATCATTTGGTAGTTCAAATAATGCATCATTACCAAAAACAATATCTTTTGGTGGCATCAAGAATTTCACAACCTTCACTAGGTGTGAATATAAATAAACCACAATATAATCTTTCAACAAAACATAGGATGAATAAAAGTTTCCCCATTTTTTATAGTATTTTCCTACAACAACTTCATCTCCTTCATAGTAGTTTATACCCCACTTACACATCAATGGATGAATCAATGTGTGAAGTGGCTTGGTGCAACACACAAGCCAAAAATCTTGCCCTTCAATATTTCCTTCTTTTTCATTTATAGCAAAGTTATCACCAACCTCCGAACTTTTAACAAGTTCCTCACCATCAACACCATACTGCCATTCCCCATCCTAAGCATTGTACATAAATTTTCTTACAAATCTAATGTCTATAGGTTGAAGGTACCTCAGGGTCCAATCTCTGGTCTACTTTACATTTGGATATGCAATCCACCTATTGTCAATACAAAAAGCATAGAAACATGGTAGTGGCTTGATAACAAGTTGTTTTAAGACATGTTTATTAGTGGAAAAAATACAGTGGATCTTCATAGTGCCTTCCACGGTATCACATGTAAATGTGCCAAACCTACAATTAGTTTGCTTAGACACAACATGCCAGAACACTCAATGTAATGGCTTCTTTTTCCCCATGTATGAATATTTTGAATGATCAGATAGGTTAGCACATAAGAAATTAACATCTTCAACATTTTGTAATTTTGTGCCATGTGCATTCAATTGTTCATATCAAATGAATTGTTTGATGATAACTCCTACCCCATCATGGCTAGGGTCCCTTACCATGTCCACTCCCAAAAAACTCTACATCATCTTACACCCGCCTATCATGTTAAAATACATAAATACAAAACACTAAGGTTTTGAAGACTTAAATTGATTAGCATGCCCATCAAACCACACATAATGCCATCTTGGGGAAAGTCCTTAGTTTAAAATGCACCTCCAATGTAGGCCCAAACAATGTTGCACAAATTTAGAATCGTGCTTACAATCATTGAAGATGTAAAAATGATATTCATCAAAATTTTGGAACCCTCATCACGCACATCGAAATTAGGGTCAGATCAATATCTGATATGAACCAAAATACTAATTTGGTATGAATGCCAATGCATGTTTTGAACCTCATTTTGCACTTGGAAACTATAGTTTTTTGCATAATCCACCATAGAAATTATACAATATTGTAGAAAGGATTTCATACATGTCTTTAAATGTTTGTCTTGCTATCTAGCAACAAAATTATGTCTTACGAAATATTGTTTAAGCTTAAGGTATTGTATGAACTCATTTGATGAGGTTCTCTTGTAGACTAGGGTTAACTTCTTGAGAGGTTTCCCTATTTTTGATCTAGTTTCTTCAAGAGCATACCGTCTCCATTCTACAAGTCAATCTTTATGCCATCTAGCTCCTTTGAACAAAAAGACAACTTTCCCACACCACAAGATGTGCAGTTTCCATACAAACATTTTTTATTATAACATTCATCAAACTTGTTTTTTGGACAAACAATGGATTCCCACAAAGATGTGGTACCTTTATAAAGAATTTTCCAAGGTGCACCTACCTCATGTTCGTGGTGAGTATAAACCTTTTCAAAATTGCCTTGTCCATGCATGTTGTTCAAACCCAATCTTAGTTCATCCAACTCCATGTGGTAAATGCAACATATATTTAATCCCGCATTAGCTTCACAAAGAAAGGTTTCAAGAGCTCAAATGTTCATTGCCCAATGCAACCTCCTACATTGACTACTTTGAACCTTAAAAAAAATTCAATCTACACAAACAATAATAAAAAACTAATGTTTAAGATCAATGGAAATGTATTAAAACACAAGATGGACAGTGGTAGGGGGTATTAATGGAAATTAGATGCAAGAAAGCTAAACACCTAAAAAACTCTTAAGTACCATGTCTAGTAGTAGAAAGGACTAATTGCAGTCTATTAATGATTAGTTTTGACAACTTAAGGATGTATGACAAACTTGAGGAACCAAGATGGACTACAAATGGACAATGGTAGTCCTTCCAAATGGACAATGGCAATCCACCCCAAATGGACAATGGTAGGATCAAATGGATAGTGGAAGGACCCCAAATGGATGGTGGTAGGACCATGTATGGATTGTGGCAATACCCAAATGGACAGTAGCATGATTGGAGTGGATTATGGTAGGACCATGTATGGATTGTGGCAGTACCTAAACGGATAGTAGCAAGACCCAAATGGATTATGGCATGACCAAAATGGATTGTGGCAAGATTCAAGTGGACAATGGTAGGACCAAATGGAAATTAAATGTATGAAAGCCCCAAATTAAGGACTCCAAAATACCATGTGGTGCAAGAAAGGATTCTTAGTAATCAACTAATGATTGTTTCTCACAACTAGAGAAAATATGATGGACAAGGAATTACTAATCTATGGACTATAATATATTAATTATGGAACCATACAGACATTGTTAGTTCAAACCTTAACTAAAATGAAACATTGTCATCATATGCATCCAACATCAAGAGAATTTGAATCCATTCAAGTATTATTTCTTATACATTCTAACTACTATGAAGGACTTGTCGCTAAGAACATATTGACTATTAAGGAAATTGGTCCAAACAAATGAGCTTTTGCAATTCAGATATTATTTAAAAACTTACACAAAAGCTTTACATTCCAATCCATAAAAATTTCACGTTACAAAAAACAACAACTCTATAGAAGGGGGTGCTTAGGACTTCAAGGTAGAAATGGTGAAAATTGAATTATACATACAAACTTTAAAAACAAAATAGTCTAAGAAGGTGAGCCTTAATCATTTGAGTTTCCATGAAGGAATGTGTAGGTTTTTCATCATACACCATTGGTTCCAACTGTTTGTGTGTAACATCATTTTGGCCATGGCTCATCGGTGGTTCTAAAGTCCACCATTCCAATACTACCTTTTTCAACAATTTAGGCAACCCATTAGTCCTTTTTTTTTTTTTCTAATAGACTAAGACCAAAGTGAAAGCCCATTATCATCCATCACCTTGCACCTTGAAATAACTACTAGAACATTTTTGTGGTGGACGTCAAGAACTTTTGCAACATTTCACATTGAAGACGAATGAACTATGAGTGTTAACAACAACAATTAAGATTACATGTTTTGTTGTAAGTCAAACACTATTGGTAGAGTTTTGATTATCATCTAGTGCCTTCATCACCCCTCCAAGAACTTCTTGTTGAGTAATGGCAACCTTTATGGGCAAAATATAGCTAGGGAGATATTCACAAACCTTGACATGAAAGATGGCTTTGTCTAGCACAAGTTTTTTATTCTTAGGTCTAGGAAAAACCATCAATGTTGACAAGATGAACTCTGCAATAATCATTGCGTATCGTTGTTGCTCACGTTTTTCCATAACTTATTTAGTTAGGGCAAGTGCTTGCTCTATTTCAATTTGTTGCACTTTATGTTATGGACCTTCTACAAACAAGTGGAGAATTACAAGACAAGACAAGTTTTATTGATCCATCAACTGGTGTTGATCTGCTGAAGAGTTGTTCCCTAGAACATCTCCTTTTATAACCCTGAACCATATTAGTCCAAAAATATCCTAGGCCATGATATTGCCAAAAGTATCCAAAAATATCCTAGGCCATGATATTGCCAAAAGTATCCTAAAATATCTTAAGCCATGATATTGCCAAAAGTATCATAAAATATCCTACGCCACGACATTATCCTCTCCTCAAGCGACATCTTCCAAATGGAGCCGGTTTGTTAGGATACCGTTGGTGAAACCGATTAACTAAGTCTTGGGCATGAACTAGGTTTCCAGCAGGCTCCCAAGTAGCTTCAGAAGGAGGATAACCTCGCCAAAAGACAAGGTACAGGGCTTTCCACGAATCTTCTTGGAGTCCAAGACCTCATGAACTTCAAACTCTTCTTGGCCTTCAATTTCGACTGGAACCGGGGGTTCTCGATGATGTTCTGGGATCGGGTTTTCATGATAGGGCTCAAGTAATGAGACATGGAAAACATTGTGGATTTTGAACTGGGGTGGAAGCTCCAACTGGCAAGCCACTAGACCAACCAATTTGGCGATTTTGAAAGGTCCGAGGCGTTTGTAATCCAACTTGGCACATGGGCGAGTGGTAGCAATGTTTTTTCTGAGAAGCCAGACCTTGTCTCCAACCTTGAAGTTTGGATGGTCCTTGCGTCGGTGGTCTGCTTGCTTCTTTTGCCACTCCTGTGTTAGCTTGAGTTCTGCCATAAGGTTCTGTTGAACTTGTCCAAGCCTCGTGGCCCTTTTTTCAGCCGAGGGGTTTACGGAGTCCCCAGAAATTTCAAGGCTGAACCTGGGATGAAAACCGTAATTGGCAAAGAATGGACTGATCCCAGTCGATGCATGCGTTGTGTTGTTATAAGCAAACTCTGCTTGAGATAGTAAGTCCAGCCAATCGTCCTGTTGGTAGTTCAAAGTGCAGTGAAGGTATTGCTCGAGTGTCTGGTTTGTCCGTTCGGTTTGTCCATCTGTCTTAGGGTGGAAAGCTGAATATAGCCGAATGTTAACTCCAAGAAGCTCAAATAAGCGACGCCAGAATTTGGACGCAAACTGAGGACCTCTGTCGGACACAATTTCTTCAGGGAGTCCATGCAGTAGAACAATTCCGTCCAGAATTAACTGAGCTGTCTCTTCTACCGTGATTGACTTGGAACAAGGGGTGAAATGGGCCATTTTGGTGAGTTGATCGACCACAACCAGTATTGAATTCTTGGCTCTGACAGTAGGGAGGTCCGTGATGAAGTCCATTGCAATAGATCCCCAAGGTCGGTTAGGAATCGGCAGGGGCTGTAGGAGTCCAAACGGGCGATGCCTGGGAGCCTTGGATCGAGCACATGTATCATAAGACTTGACATACTCCCATAGCAACTTGTTCATTTTGGGCCACCAATAATTCTTTGACACTAGTTCGTAAGTGCGTGCCATTCCAAAGTGACCTGCCAGGGTGTTGTCATGGCATTCTCTCAGGATTTTTAGGCGTATAGGTCCTTCGGGTACATAAATCAGGTTATTTCGAAAGAGAAGTCCGTCTTGCTGCTTAAACTGGTCCAGATCATCACGATTTGGGTTCCTTGGTCGTTCCAAGAGTTCTTTCTTGATGTTGGTAGCCCTGGTGTCTTCCTTAGTTGCCATCTTAATGTCCCTGACAAGGTTTGAGTCTGGGAGGGTGCTGATTGTTGCTGCAACTCAAAATTGCTCGGGGTTGAGTAAAGTCTGGTTCTGCTGGCCGTACGCTTCATCCCCCGCTCGAAGTTCATATTCTAAACGACAAGATAGTGCGTCAGCTTTCCCTTGCTGGGTGCCGGGTTGATACTGAATTTCAAAGTCGAAATCAGCTAGGAAGATAGACCAGCATGCTTGGCGACGATTCAAGGTCCGAGTAGTTGTGAAATAAAAGAGATTTTTGTGATCTGTCCAAACTTGTATTCGATGTTGAGCTCCAGCAAGATACAGTCTCCATTGTTCGAATGCCGTGATGATTGCCAGGAGTTCTTTATCGTAGACCTGATAGTTGATTTCGACATTGGTTAGCTTCCGTGAATAGAAAACAACTGGATGCAACAACCCATCTATTCCAAATTGAGATAGAATAGCTCCCAAGGCAAAATCTGAAGCGTCCGTTTCCACAATGAATGGCTTGGCAGGATCAGGATGTATCAAGATGGGTGCAGAAGTGAATGCCATCTTGAGAGTATCAAAAGTAGCCTGAGCCGTTGGATTCCACGAGAAGGGCTTGTCTTTGCAAGTCATGGTTGTTAACGGTGTTGTGATCTTGGAATAGCCTTTGATAAACCGACGATAGAAGTTGGCAAACCCCAGGAAGCGTTGAACATCCTTGACCGAGGATGGAGTAGCCCAACACTAGATGGTCTTGACCTTTGACTTGTCCATAAAGATGCCATCTGGAGAGATCACGTAGCCGAAGAACGCCACTGAAGATTTGTCAAATTCACATTTTTCCATCTTGGCGTATAAGCCATGCTCTCGGAGTGTCGCAAGCATCAATCGTACATGTTTTTCGTGGGTTTCCTGGTCCTTGGAAAAAATCAAAATGTCATCCAAATAGACCACGACAAATTCGTCCATGTACTCTCGGAAGATATCATTCATCAGATGCTGAAAGACTGCAGGTGCATTGGTGAGGCCGAAGGGCATGACCGTGTATTCGAAATGGCCGTAGCGAGTGCGGAAAGCTGTCTTCCATTCATCATCGGGACGAATCCTAAGTAAGTTGTAGGCTCCACGGAGGTCAAGCTTGGTGAAGATCTTCCCGGTACGTAGGCGATCCAAGAGGCCTGAAATCAAGGGCAAGGGATATCGATTCTTTTTGGTTATCTTGTTGAGTCCACGATAATCCACACAGAGTCGAAGGGTACCATCCTTCTTCTTGACAAACAGAATTGGGGCGCCGGCTAGAGACTTGGAATGCTGAATGAACCCCTTGGCAAGGTTTTCAGTAAGGTAATCACGCAAGGCTTGGAGTTCCGGTTCCGATAGGCCATAGATAGGACCAAAGGGTGGTGAGTGTCCTTCTTCTAGATCAATCGGGCAGTCATATGGACTATGGGCGGGGAGTTGATCAGCATTAATCTTTTCAAAGACATCAACAAAGTCCTTGTACTTCTCGGGAAGTTTGATAGATGTTGGTTCTGATTGGGGGTTTTTGCTATTGGTTGGGTTGACATGGATGGCGAAGACTTGAAGATTCTTAGCAACTCGACATAAAGGGACAGCTCCATCAACAAAGATCCGGACATGGTTGGTTTTCTGGGCAGGATTCTTGACAAGATTCTTGACAGGACAAGGTTTAGTTCTAACCACCGGGGGGTTGTTGATTGCAGGACTTGACATAACAGACTTGAGAAAACTGGAATTGGTTTCGACCCTCTTTGGGTTCTTGACCACAAGGTTCTTAGCAGGATTAGACAAAGTGTTTTCCTGAGCATGGGGTTTTTGAGAGGTGCACCTTTGTGCGCTGAAGGTGAGGGTTCTAGATTGCCAATCAATGATAGGATTGTGCGCTTCTAGCCAAGGCAGACCAAGGATGATAAGATGATGAGGGGTGGAGATGATGTTGAGAATAATCTTTTCCGTGTGCTTGCCGATATAGAGTTCTAGAGGGGTTGTATTGTGTGTGATTGCACCAGAAGCAATGGTTCTCCCATCAATAACCTCTACCGGAACAGGGGTTGACTTCTTGACCATAGGGATGTTGTGTTGGGCGACAAATGTTTGGTCGATGAAAGAAGAGGTGGCGCCGGAGTCCACCAATGTTGACACTTGTGGTATGTTTTCTGAAATACAAATGATGTCCACATACTGAGTGAAACTGGGACTGGGACCAACACGGAACAGGAGCCTTTGCAAAAGTGGTGTTGGGTGAGATCCAGTCGCACGACTCCTACTATGACTAGATGTTCTTGTTTTCCAACTTTTGGGGAGTTTCCACAGCTTGTACTTGAAGTTTGACAAGCTTTTCAGGGCACTGGCGAGCTATGTGCCCTGGGTTGCCACAGTAAAGACACAAGTTGTTTGTCCTTCGACGAAGTTTTTCGGCTTCTGTCAAAGGTTTAAACTTAGCTGCGTCGATCTGCATCGGGGTAGGTCCAAAAGAGGCAGGTCGGGCAACTGGTGTTGTTTGGGGAACTAAGGCGAACGTAGTAGGCTGATTATTCCAAAGCTGGGCGTTGGAGGTGACTTTCTTTTCCTAGCGATGTTCGAACAGACGATTATCGCACCGAATTGCCTGGGTGATGGCTTCACTGAAGGAAGAAGGGTCTGCGAGTGTCAACAAAAGATCTTGAACATCATCACGAAGCCCACAGCGAAACTGATCAATCAAGGCAGCTTCTCCCCAATTGACGTCAAATGTTATGTAATCTATTTAACTCCTTTTCAACAAAACATGTCCCAAATCTTTGATTCCAGTAAGTGATGGACTTTTTAAACAATTGGCAATCTTGCATACATTTGATAAATGGATTATACAAGTTTCCATGGAAACCTTCATTTTAGCATTACAATAAAAGTTCATAATCATAGGAGAAAGAAAATTTACACTTCCCGCATGTAGATTTTGTAATAAAAGTCCATAATGTTCCTTATGGACAATGATTGGGTTGTTTGAGTAATTTTAAAAGTTCATCTTGTAGTGAAATGATGGTATTTTCTTATCAACTTTTTACATTTGATTTTACAAGTAGTTTAGATTAATTAAATGAGTCCCTTCAAAATTTTACATTAATATCCAAATTCATATAACATTAAACCTAAACTTTCCCCCATAGAAATTGCCTTTGTGATACAAAAAAGTGGATTATTTAGTGTGTAATCACCCTACTAAGTACATTAGCTATTATATTCATAATAATTAATAAGTAATAATATCAATTAAATTGGAGTCTAAATATTAATGTATAATTTAACAATAATAACAATAATATTATTATACTTAAACAATACCTTAGGTTAGTTATTAATGATTAACTTTTAATTATGTTAAGTTAAGTTATAGTAGTCTAACTTAAAAGAATAAATATTATTATTATTACTAATGGGTACCCGTTAATTGTTTCAACCAATTAATAACTTTGATATTGTATGATGCAGATTAGCCAAATTTGAGAGGTGATTTTTGTCAAGGGTTGAAAGGAGCATTATATCATGACGCGCTCCCAAGTCACGGGGTGAAACCCACTTAAGGGTTTCACAAAGTCAAGTTGCGGAAAGTTGAGACTTGGAGGCACGCTCCCGGCTTCTAACTCTAAAAAGGGGTAGAGGGTCGAGTTGGGAGCCCAGGGATTAGACTAGCAAGAAGGTTTAGTAGATCAAGCTTGAATCTGCATCAAAACAAACCACCCACGTGGTTAGTTCACATTCTGGGACACCCTTGGGTGTTGGGACAAGCCACGAGCACTTTGGACCACAAGACACACCATGGCCCGGACTCGGGGGAAGCCACCACCTTCCCCCATATAGTATTCTCTGCAACGCTCCGCGGAGGCTACATCCAAATGGCTCTTTTTCCCAGGACTCCCAAGTTGGAGTCCCGAAATTGTCCCGAAACTGTCCCGGATGGAGTCCTGAGACTTTGGGAGCTCATAACTCCCGACTGCCAGGTCTGATTGCAACAAGGTTTAAGCCAAACTTGTAGCCCTCGTCGAGATCTTTTCAACAACGTATTGCACTTTCAATTCGGAGGTCGGGAAGCGGTTGATTCCTGACTTTTAATGGTCGTAAGTCAAATTGCTAGTTTGACTCCTGGCCCTTCTTTTGCCCATAACTTGGGCTGCAAATGTCCAAATGGCTAATGCGAGGCCATTTTTGATATTTATGCTTCAAGACCTTTCTAATGACACCAAGAACACTTCAATGCAAGGTGTTTTGAGCCTTTCTGTCAAGCTCTAAACATTCAGGAGTCTCGGAGGACTCCAAATTCCCAACTTTGGAAGTGTTGGGCTTCACCCCCACACTTGGCCAAAGTGGGGTTGCGACATATCACCTCCAAGCCTTTCTGCTTGGCAGTCAGGGAAAATACTATATACACTGGCAATTTCTCTGTTCCCTTTATAGACAAATTGCATCTTCAGTTCCCTGTATAGTAGTTGCTGATATTGTATTCAAATATGCAATTATTTGTCTCAGCTCAACATGGTAGATCAATTGACTTGAAAATGTCTATGATAATTATGAATATGAACAGGAGGGTGACACACTGTTCTCTCTGTTGGGATGTCAATGAGCATTGTACATTTAAAATTTTGAAACACAAAAAATGTTTTTAAGTCCTTGGAGATGCCATAGCAAATATTTCAAATACATGTTTACAGCAAATGTTAGGAACATTATCTTTGTAGCAAGCACTTACTATGTTCTTGCTGTCGATTTAGGACCTCACTGCATTCAATCGCACTCTTCAAACTCCATTATAACCGCAACGGATTCCAAACACATTGCTACAGCTCTTTCTCTCTCTTTGTGTCTGCGTCTCCCTCTTTCTTCTTGTCTCTATTCTTGCTCTTGATTGATCTACGACCACAGCGCATTGAATCGCAATCTCTTAAGACACCATTGTCGTGCGCAACAAACTCCAAATCGCACTGCGAAAACACATACTGAAAGCATCTTGAAAAATCACTTTGGAGGATCATCTCACAAGTAAATTACAGAAGTAAATTGTAGAGGTATGTTACAAATTCTTTCTCTTTATGTCTTTCTCTCTTGGCATCCCCTGTTTGTTTTTTTTCTCATTGAAGCAGCATTCTCTTCTGTAGTTGTTACAATTGTTACTGTCTTTCACAACAACTGTTTTACGTGCTTCCGAGCTTCGCCATTTTTTTCAGACTCCTTTCTTTCTTTCTTTCTTTCTTTCTTTCTTTCTTTCTCTCTCTCTCTCTCTCTCTCCGTGTCCCCCCTCTCTCTGCTTGGCTTTCTTTTTTTTGCGAGGAAAATAATTTTTGTGAGCAAATCGACAATCGTAGTATTACTAAGTACTACTCCTACTTCCGTAAGCTTCTTCGCAGTCGTGTTTCTTCTGTTTTCTTTTCTTCTTCTTCTTCGTCAAGATTTTCTCGAGAAGAAGCAAAACGTTTTTTCTTTTTTTTTTCCTTTCTTCAATAGTAGGAGTGTTGTCATTGTGCAGTATCGGTTTTTTCTTTTTTGAAAATCTCTGCAATCTCCTCATATACCTTTGCGAGCTTTTCTTCTTCTTCATCACAACTTTGTGTGTGTGTGTGTCTTTCTCTCTCTGTCTCTCTTTTTGATTGTCTCTCTCTCTATGTGTCCCACTGTGTGTGTGTCTATATCTTCTAGTGCTTATTTATGGCGTGGAAGAAGCAAGTTCGGGTTTGAATAATGCTCACAGGTTTGCGTTGGAGTTGCTTATTTCTTCCTCTTTTCTTTCTATCTTTCTTCACCAGGAGTTGAGCACAGTTGATTCACGGCGTCTCTCTGGTCTTCGTCATCACTTAGTTTCTTTCTTACAGCCCTCTGACTGCTCGTTGTTTCTTCTTGGAGGCTTCAGAAAGAAAGCTGGTCACCATGATCTTCGTTGTTCTTCTGGCCTCCTGCAACTCTTTCAAGCCTCCTTGCTGTCGTGATGGTTTAGTGCTGTTTCTTTCCCCTCATGTTGGTAAGTTGTCATTATTATTTTTTAGGCAGATGTCGTCGTCCTCCGAGCCTCCTTTGTTGTTCTCACACAAAAACCAGCATAGAGATGAGATGAATTGTTTGCTCTCTAAATTCAGATTCTACAACATCCCACTGAAAACTGCAAAAACAAAATTGGCGGCTGAAGGAATTATATCAGAAAGCTCGCTCGAATTCATGTCGCAAATGTTTTTAAAACTGCAACCAAAAAGCTGATGAACTCAGTGGGCGAAATTTAATGAAACAACAAGAAAAAAACCTGAAACAAGAGATCACGTAACCTAACCTGCAGCAATTCCTTCCGCCGTTTGTGGAAAGCAGAAAGCATAGAGATGAGATGAATTGTTTGTTCTCCAAATTCAGATTCTACAACATCCCACTGACAACTGTAAAAACAAAATTGGCAGTTGAAGGAATTATATTAGAAAGCTCGCTCGAATTCATGTCGCAATTTTTTTTGTAACAACTACAAAAAACAAAGTACTCATTGTATCAGGATGCTTGCTCGAATTCATGTCGCAAATGTTTTTAGAATTGCAACCAAAAATAAAAAACTGCTTGTTGGAGGAATATAATCAAAAAACTCTCGCTCGAATTGAGATGTCGCAAATCTTGTTACAACTATAAAAAAAACATATTGTGATGGCTGGAAATATCAGAAAGCTCTAGTTCGAATTATTGTCGTAATTCTAAGAAATCTTGAAAACAAACTACCGATTGGAAATATCAGAAAGCTCTTGATGGAATTGATGTTGCGAAAATTTTGTTTTCAAAACATAATGTGATGGCTAGAAATATCAGAAAGTTCTCGTTCGAACTACTGTCGCAATTTTAAGAAATCTTGAAAACAAACTATCGGCTGGAAATATCAAAAAGGTCTTGATGGAATTGATGTTGCGAAAATTTTGTTTGGAATTGCGAAAACAAAACATTGATGGCTGGCCCTCTGGAGGAATAGCACTATCAGAAAGCTCGGTCGAATTACAAAAATCAGACACTCAAATTGAGAGAAAAATGCAACGCAAATGTTTTTAGAACTGCAACCAAAAATTTAAAAAACTGCTTGCTGGAGGAATACAATCAGAAAGCTCTCGCAAATCTTGTTACAACTGGAAAAAAACTATAATGTGATGGCAAAACCACATCCTGTCACAGACTGACACGGGTCGCCACGGGTCGCCCGTTACTTCACCGGCTTCTCCCTTCCCCCACCCCCCAAAACCTCCGTGACAGACAGACAGGCGTAGTGAATTTATATATTAAGATAGTTAGTAGTTGGGTCAAAATGAAATACAAGGAGCCATAAAGGGTGTTGGATGTTAGATTTTGTAAAACAAAACTAGATATTCATTTATTTATTACCATTTGGAAACATGGTAATCATGGCACATTATTCCTTTTTAACATACATGAATGTCAAGAAACTCAACTTAAAAATTGACTTGATCCAATTAAAAGTTTTGGTTTACTTAAGGACTTTTGAAAATGAAAAAAATTGTTGTTAAAAAAGGACATTTTTACAAATGACTCATATAATAGAAATAAGTTGATGATAAAAAATATGACATGATAATAACCTATCAGAGACATTTTAAAAAATTTCACAAATTTCAAAATTGTGAAATTCTAAAATTTGAAAATTCAAAGTATGTACATTTGAAAATTTAGAATTTCAAAACTTCAAGAGTGTTTTACCACATATAAAAGCGGTATAATGTACATGATGTATAAAACAAGGTTATAGTTTATATGACATTAAATTCAAATGAAATTTTTTTTGGTACGATTTCAAACTATCATCATTGTTTAAGATGAAACATAGAATATGTAAGGAATTTGTACATTTTTACAAATTCATATTTATTAAAAAATGATTAAGATTTTTTTTTGACTTATTGGGGAAATTCTAATCATTTTTCATAACAAGTTGCAAAAAAAAATTCATTCATACAAAAAAGTCATTTTTGGAAAAAAAGACATGTAGGACTAATGTAAAGTAACATTTGTGGCTCCTTGTATCTCCTTTTGACCCAATTGGGTAATTGCACAAATATCCGATATAGTTGTAATAAAGTAGTTGCAAAAACTATATTAATGAGTGCTTCATTTATTCTAATTGTATTATAGTTGTCATATATGTGATTCTCACATAATTTGTTCATAATGTCAAACATGGTTGACCAAAATTGTATATACAATGCATACATTCATTTGTATAGGGATCCATCTTTAGGATAACATGCAATTAAAATAGACCTCCATGAATTTTTAATGTGGTTTTCTATTTTTTTAATTCCCCATATTTTCATGGGATAATTGGAACATAGTTATAGATTAGTTGTTTCAAAGCTCTAGTTACAACGTAGTGAGGTTTTGGCGAACACAATTATTTTCATAGCGTATATTGAGGCCATCAAAGTTTTCCAAATATCTCCTTACACACTTTATTATGATTTGTAGAAAACATACCAAGGTGATATGTTTAAAAAGATGCAAGAAATAAAGGTTGGCCAACATGATTCAATGTTTTCATATGGGGTTGCTAGGGGTCACAACTTGATATCAACAACCCTAAAAATCTCCATAATTTGCAATTTTAATGCGAAACAAGATTTTAACATGCAATGGCCACTAACCCAACCACTAAACAAATTATTCAATGGACATATTAACCTATGAGATTTTTCTTCAATTGGTAGTTAATACAAAGGCTTCTTGCAAAGGTTGTATGTGCAATTAAATCATTACACTTTTTAAGGTGATCATTTTTGCCAAGTCATGTTTTTTCAAATTTTAGCTGATTTATTTATTTTCATGAAATTTTGTGGTTGTCATAAAACAACACCTAAGGTTGTCATTAAGGAATTGAACAATCATTTTTTAACTTTTTATTTAATGGTTACCATGGGATGGGTCTATCCCAAATATTGGTTTCCAAATGAATGTGAAAAAAACTTTATGAAACACATCAAGTTCATAAAGGCACATTATAATGAATCTCAAATTCATAATCATGAAATCAATTAATGATTATATGCATAATCACATGAACTACATGAAATTTTTCTTTGTAACCTATGTTCCACAAAAGGTTATTCTTTTCTTATATCGAGTTAAGGTTTGCAATTTATGAAGTGAAAATTTTAAATGTAGCATTTTGAGCAAAATTTGAAACTTGGTTTTAGTTACATGACCTAAATTTTAAATTGGATGGAAAAATGCTTGGCAATCTACATACAAAATAAGACTAAACATGTAAATCTTATTAGGTTGCACAAAATTATCAACCAACATATTTAATCCATGCCAAACACTACAAGAGTAACCATGCTAAAATGGAGAGCTTAAAAACTTGTGTAAGGTAACGCTTGAGGCAATGAACTTTATGGAAATGCATGCACGTGTGAGGTGGAATGAAGGTGCGCCTAATTTCAATGAAGTCCCCTATTCACCCTATTGAGGGCTTTAGTGAATTGGTGAAAGCATGGTAAAGTTTTCAATTCAATTATCTTGGCCTAGTCTATTTGTCAAGCTAACAAGAAGTAGGACCAAAACCCATCATAAAATTATTATACATATAACATTTTTACTTAAATGATAAAAAAACTCTTTCAATATTATGAATTAAATTTGAAATTTTACATTGTATAAGTAGGTTTCAAGTAGACTATTCTAAATGTAAGTAGCTTTTGAAGTTTACTTTTTACAATGTAACATTTGTTTCAAATATGTGTCAAGTATATTCTACCATATATATATATGTGTGTGTGTGTGTGTGTATTTATTCCTTCATTTGAATATACAATGATTTTTATGTTATAACTTCACACAAATCCATTCCATGGAATTTTCTAATGAAAAATTATTTTTGAACACCATATTGAGTAGTAAAATTCAAAAGTATTTGTTCCTTACTTTTATTATTCCAAAATTTCTCAATTTTTGTATTCAACTTGATATAAACCCAATGGAAAGGGTTTCAAAATGAAAAATAGAATTTGAATCTACTTTCTTGTGTTTTTGCCAAAAACCATCTCATTTTTTACTCCATTCTAAATCAAGGACGTTTAATAGTATTTAACATGCTTTCACCCATATGTATAAACTTGGTTCAATTTTTTATAAAAAAACTTCCCATGATACCTAGTGGGTATTTATAGATATGATGAGAATTTTTTAATTTAAATGATAATAATTCCATGATATATGGCAAGTACTTGGATGTATTATGCAAAAGAAAGTTTTAAAATGAGAGGTGGATGTTTCAAAAAAGAGTAAGATACTTGCTCCATTCTAATCAACCTCCAAATACAATTTAAAAAATGGGACGAGCTTTTCAATTCAAAGACAAAATGCCTAAGATGAATGTAATGAATATGACATCCCCATCCTTAACTTGAGATGCTGATATTAGATTCAATGGCCAACCTAGGTGTGAGCTTAAAATGATTGCAATAAATAATAAAGAAACACAACATGTTGGATGTGACTTGGGTGAAACAATACCATGACAAAAACCAATGTGGGGGTGGGTATTATTAGATTTTGTATCAACCACCATTTGGGTATTAAAATGATCATATGTGTATTACAAATGGGTATCAAATTTTCAAAGCCTTGGAGTTGGTTAATTATTTAATTTTAAAGACCCAAAAAAAGGGTTCTTCATTTTTTCCCAAATACCCAAATTGAGTTTTTTCTTCAAAAAAAAAACCCACCAAACATTTGCATTAAATCCCAACTAGTAATTCAAATGGGACCAAATGAAACCTTGGACGTACTTGAACAATTCCTTTATTTCAAAGACCCATAAACAATGGTACCTTGATTTTTTCCATATACCTAGATCAAGGTTGTCTTTCAAAAATAAAAACCCACTTAACATTTGCACTAAATTCTAGCTGGTTAATTAAAATGGGACCAAGCTCTTGGTTGTTGCTTAGGTAGGTATTTATTAGAGAACCTAGATATTTACTTAGCTTTAGAAGGGACCAAACCCATGCCCTTGGTTCATGCCCACCCAACACAAGTTTTAAATACCTTAACCCAATTCTTCTCTAAAAAATAAAATACCCGCCAAATGTTGATAAAAATTGCAAGAAAATTTTGGTTGCTTTAAACTGTTATAAATGTCATGTCCAAAGAGAAAGTTAAGCCCTAAGGTCTTTAAGTCCAAAATCTACATTTCATGAGTTACATATAACAATTTAACAACTTATAAGACAACAATCAATTCAAAGTTCATGTTGTTTGAAAGGCTCTTGAATTGAAAAGTGAAATTTAAATTAATTTTTCTTTCTAACAAATTATGACAAAATGATTGATTCTATTTTGTAATGTTGTGTTTTTGGATAGGTTCAAGTTAAAAAAGGTGGAAACAAAAATGATGTGGTTATTAGTTGATCAACTTATTACTAATCTCATAAGTTTCTCATACATTTTGGTGTTGGGTACTTCATAATTTTAGGTCATGATGACCATGTGTATTCACAAAGCCATTATTTGTATAACAGTAAATAGAAACAAAACATTTTCAAGGACATAATAGAAGTTGGTGGAAACTTTGATGAAGGTCTATTTTTTCATTGTAAATAATATGTTTCAATTTGACATGTTTTAGTACCTTATTGATTTTCTTGTTTTTTCAAGTTCTAAGGTAATAAAAATGGTGTAACACAAGGATAGAAATAAATTTTTCACCACACATGGAAGGTATACATTGTATGGCACATTGTATAAACCTTGCTATCCAAACCTTCACTCAAATGTTTGCAGTGTCAATAATTGAGAATTTTTTGAAAAATCTCTACACCTTATTTGCCCATAGTTCAAAATGCCATCATGAGTTTGTCAAACTTTCAAAGTTGTAAAGCAACAAGATATTGAAAAACATAAAAAAACATTGGATTTCCATGCTTAGTGTAGAAAATCAAATACTTGTTGAATATAAGACTTTTTCACAAAGATGGCAAGAGATGCATTTGAAAATTTTCAAATCCAACTTAACTTTGATTTATCATGTGATGTGTCCATTTTGCTTAATCTTGCATGTTTCAAATCCTTGTTAGAAACAATGCATCAACTCATCAAGCTTTTGTAAATGAAGGACATAATTTTTGTATGTGATTACATTGGGGCAATCAAAGTTTGCCAACGTGTTCTTTACACACTTTATAATGAACCACATAAAACATATTAAGGTGATATGTTTTGAGAGATGCAAGACATAGAGTTGGCCAACATGGTTCAATGTCCTTCACATGGGGCTACTTGGGGTTCCAACTTGATCTCAACAAGCTAACAACGTCCATAATTTTCAATTTCAATGTGGGGAAAACTTTTATTGTGCAATGGCCATTGATTAAGCCACTCAACAAATTTTGTGTAAACAAATTACTTGTGAGATTTTTTTCTCAATTGCTAATTGATATCAAACATTTTACAAGGGTATCTATGTACAATTAAACCATTATATTTTTTGATAATCATTTTTTGCCAATTGTTGTGTTTTCAATTTTCAATTGATTTAATTATTTTCATGAGGTTGTGTGTTTGTCCTAATGTGGCAACTGAGGTTTTCATTAATGAGTTGACAATAAAAAAGTTAACTTTTTATTTAATAGACACCATGGGATTGGTCTATCATCAATATAAGTTTCAAAATGAATGCAAGGAAATTTTTATGAAACACATAAAGTTCATAAATACACAATATTGTTATCAATGAAAATTTGACTTGCAATCCCCATCAATTTTATGCGTGGGAGTGATTTATTGGGAGGTGAGTTTGTTTAAGGCATCCATGAAAACCAATGTTGATAATGCCTTGAAGCCTCCCCACCTTGTCAACCCCTTAACCAAGTTGTGGGGTTATTTTGTTAGAAATGTTCACCTTAGGAGCACACTTTTAGAATATTTAAAATTCGCCAAGATTGCAATTGTTCAAATTATTGGAAGCATGGAGGATGAAAGAATGTTTTGAACCCTCAATTTCATGAAATCAAACCTCCAAAACAAATTGTAGGAACACCTTCCAATGGTTGTGAGAATGTGCTCCCATAATTTCTTCAATAACTTTCTCTACAATGCAATATATGGTTTATGGTATGCCTTGAGGAATCATGAAAATGACATTTGAGGTTCTTCCAAAGCAATAATTCAACAATGAATTCATTAGTTGTTATATTGTTGAAATGTCATAGGAGTTTAGATTTTGATTGTCAATGCATGATGATCAAGTAGAAATGTGACAAAGTTTGGTGGGTGTTTGATTGTGGGACAAGATGTGATTGGTCAAAAATTGGTCTTAGTTGCAAAGTTCAATTGCAATAAAAGATATTCCAAAAAAAAGTGCAAAATTTAATCATTACTAGTTTTTGTTTTGACGAGCATGCTTATTGTTTGATATTGAATGTGCGCCTATGTTACTATTGAGAGCGAAATGTGTCTATGGATTAGTTCATGTGATGGACAAGTGACTTATTCATTATTCTTTTGCATTTTGATGCAAATATTGGTTGATGATATTTTGTTGTACATCCGAGTTTCTAAAATGCATAAGTGAAACCTTAAAATTTGTGATTAATTTTAATGATGATGGCATAACTGAGAAATTTGCCAATTCGCTATAATGAATCTAAAACTCATTGCCATGAAATCAATCAATATTTTGTGTGCATAACCACATGAACTACATGAAAAGTTGCTTTATAGCCTATGCTCCACAAAAGGTTATTTCTTTCCTATAGTCAGTTAAGGTTTGAAATCTATGGAGTGAAAATCTGGAATGTGACCTCTTGAGCAAAATCTAAAACTTGGTTTTAGCCAGATGACCTATATTTTTAAATGGATGGAAAAAACGTTTGATAATATACATACAAAATAAGACTAGACATGTTAATCTTATTAGGTTGCACAAAATTATCAAGCAACAGATTTAATATAGGCCAAACATTGGAAGAGAAACCATGGTGAAATGGAGAGTTGAAAGAATCTATGTGTGAGGTAAAGCTTGAGGAAATGGACTTGATGAAAATGCGAGCATGTGTGAGGTGGAGCCAAGGTGGACCCGATTCAAGATAAAGTCCCATGTTCACCATGCTGAGGTCTTTAGTGAGCATATGAACCTGGTTTGAATTCTTATTGAAAAATTTCCATGGTGTATGGCAAGTACCTGGAGCTATTCGAACAATTATACGTGTGTATAGCAACTGGGTATCAAAAATTTTAAGGCTTGCCCCCTACCTCATACCTGACCAAAACTAGTT
Source organism: Sphagnum tenellum (assembly GCA_963921925.1). NCBI lineage: Eukaryota > Viridiplantae > Streptophyta > Sphagnopsida > Sphagnales > Sphagnaceae > Sphagnum > Sphagnum tenellum. The sequence continues at coordinate 2,851,975 of OY998144.1, forward strand.
CTCAAAGCCCTGGCTGGATTTGGACGATTCTTTAATTTCAAAGACCCATAAGCAATGGTTCTTTAATTGTTTTCAGATACCTAGATTGGGGTTTTTCTTCAAAAATAAAAAAACTCACCTAACATTTGCATTACACCCAAGGTGGTTAATTGAAATGGGACCAAAGCCCTGGCTGTTACTTAGGCAGGTATTTATTAAAGAACTTGGATGTTTACTTGGCTTTACAGGTGACCAAACCCCTGCCCCCCAGCTCATGCCCACCCAACACAAGTTTTCAAAACCGGAACCAAACGGTTATCTCAAAAAACAAATACTTGCATGATATTGATAGAAACTGCAACAAAATAGTGGTTGCTTCTAAATGTTATAAATGTTGTGTCCAGAGAGAAACACAGGCCCCAGGGTCTCGGAGTCCAAAATCTACATTTCCTGAGCTACATATAACCACATAGAACTTAGACAGGCCCCACTCAAAAAATGAGAAGGTACCAGCGTAGGTGCCGGTTTACCCTGATCGCCCTTTACTCTGCAATGGGTAAGCTCATGACAAGTAAGGAAATTCCCAAAATGCACCCTTGGACTGCGCTAGAGTCTTATTAGAGCCTCTCCACCTGTTCTCAGTATGTGACTCCCGACAGTAAGATTTATTGTTAAAAAGTCAAAATGTGCGGGTTTAGCTCAGGAAATTGGTTTTTTTGCACCAAAGTCATGCCACTTGCTGTGGCTGGTAAAAGGTGCAACACAGTTGTGCATGTCCAAAAAAGAGTGTAATAAAATGGACCGGACTGTGGCTCAGTATTTCTGATTGGTCGATCATAATGATTGGTCCAGGTGGTTTGCTATTAATAGCCCTCACGTATATGCAGTTCCGTTTACAATTTTATTGGTCGATCATAATGATTGGTCCAGGTGGTTCGCTATTAATAGTCCTCATGTATATGCAGTTCCGTTTACAATTTTATTGGCGGGGTTGCCAAAAGAAAACAGCTAAACTTAGACATTTAATTTTATTATCAAGAGTGACATACTCAGCACCAATGGAGCTGCTCTTAGAGGCCTTGTATTTTGGGAATGATTCCTAGCTTGGGGCACCTAAAGCACTGAGAATCACTTGTATTGGTATTGAATTTTAGTCAACACAACAACCAATGTTTGATGCTACTTAAACATGTTACTCTGGAATGTCCTTCTTTTTGGGTTTAAAATGTAAAATATGTGCAAGACTATCCATATAAATGAAAACCAGATACAAAGAACCAGCACCAGAAGTTGATTACAGGCTTCAAGTTGGAGAATTTTGTTTGGACTTTTTCTAAAGTTGAATTGAAGTGCAAAGAAAGCCACAAACCAAGAGGATCCCTAAACCCTAAACACTCAGGCAGCAAGTGTGGGGACCCTACTGCCTACTTCCTTGAAGTTCCTTGCCCACTGTCTTGTTGACTTCATTTGTGTTATTATAGAAACAACTCTCTCCTCAACACCATCTGCTCCTAGGGATGGATAGTTGATCACTCCAAGTTTTCATGTCTTGTCAAAGAGCAGAAGAAAAGGTAGTTGCACATGTCTTCTTAGCTATGCGTGATTCATATTAATTGGTTCATGGGTATGGTCGCACCTTTTTTCCTTTTTTCCTCAAAGGGGCCACATTGATTGGCCAATTTTTTTGGAACATTGGGCACTCCCCAATAGAAACACCTCCTTGGATCCCCATTGCAAAATTTCAAAAAATGTTTGTATACAAATACCCACCTTTCAGTTTGTTTACATGGGAGTTGAACTTTGGGCTAGTTGATCCCTTCTAGTTTTCATGGCTTGTCAAAAGAGGAGAAGAAAATTGCAGTTGCCACATGTCTTCTTAGCTATGTGTGATTCATATTAATTAGTTCATGGGTGTGATCACACTTTTTTTCCCTTTTTCCTTCTTTTAAGGGGGCACATTGGTTGGCCAATTTTTTGGAACATTGGGCACTCCCCTATAGAAACACCTCTTTGGACCGCAGTCACAAAATAAAAACAAATATTCTACACTTTTTGCCGACCTTTTCAGTTGATGTACATGGGAGTTGAACTGGGGCAAACCATATGACATAGAACTGAGATGCTATTGGGAACATCTTGGGGAACAACTTGAGGAACCCATGGGAACATGATGAGAACACATTGAGAACAAGGGAAAAAAAAACAAAAATCCCTCCCCCACCACCACCACCAGGGTTTGTTTTTGGTTTACCTCAAATCTAGAAAAACTCCCTCCACCCAAGGCATTACCTTACACCTATAACCCTCCTATCCCTCCTCTCCATGGATGAAAATCTTTATCCATTCTCTGTCTAGATGATGTATGCAAGGGAAAAAGAAGAAGAAATAGAGTTTATGCATCATGAGACATAAGGGGAGGGGCAATCGGAACTAGGCAAGGTGATTCATCTTAATTTGATTGTAAAAAGATTCACATTCATCTTATGACATTTTATTTTCTTCGCCACCACCTTAAATGTGCACTTAGCCCCAAGTGATTTTGTCACCAATCCATAACCTACTTGAACTAAATATGAAACTACTTTTTCCAAAAATGGTCATGACACCCATCATATGCAAAAATTCATGTAGTTCTTTCAAAATGTGACAATGTGATTGAAAATGTTCAAATATACATGTCATGATGAGTGGGTTTTTTTTTTTTTTTTTTGGTTGGGTTTGAAATTGTACATAAATGTGACAAATAGATATGAAAAGGGAATATTTTATTTTATTTTATTTTATATTTTGAGAAAAAAACCATTAGAATCATGTACCCATAAAATCATCCATCCTATAATCAACCCTATAATCATCACTCACACAAAGGGCCTAAAGGAGAAACCTTCTGCATAAAGAACCAATCCTATTTCTGCTTTCTTTCTGTCACTTTTATCTCTTTCCTTTTCCAACTCCTTTCTTCTTTCCATTTTCTTTTTCCCTCTAAAGTTGTCCATCCTAGTACTTTCCTCCTTTAAACATTTCTTCCTTCTTCCTTATGTCGTCTGGGCTTTTGCCCTTTGTCCTTCTTAGTTTAGTTTTCATATAAGTCTTGTTGTCATCATTTTTGTTTCATTTTCTTTGTTCTTGCAGCCATGTCTCTTCTTGCAGAATGTTGCAGTTGAGATGGTGCATTTTTATAAAAAAATCTCAGTTTTTAAAAATTTGATGAAATTTATTAATTAGTTGACATTGATTTTGTAAAAAGATATTTCATTTAATAGCTTTCTGGTAAAAAAAATTTTTGTGAAGAAAAAAAAATGTTAAACAAAATCTAGGGGTTTGGAAAGAAATCTGGCCTTAAGGAAATTGGGCATTTTAAAAATAAAATTGTATTTTTAAAGAAGGATTAAATTTTGGTCCCTTCCTGAATTTGGAAGCAACCAGTGACAGCTTCTGAAGTTTGGAAGGAGCATTTGAAGTCTTTCACCCCAAAACCGACTGAAAAATACACTAAGGAAATAGGATCGATTCTTCACAGTTTGGTAACAATTTTTTAAATGTTTAGATATGTTCTTAGAACATGTCGTCATTTAAAGTAAAGTGAGACCCATGAGACCCTTTTTGCGTTCCTCATAACTAATGTGATGTTAAAATTAATAATAATAATAAAAAAAAATCATGACAAATTTTTCTTTACAACAACATAATTATATACATTAAAATTAACTTATTTTATATTTCCCCCCTAACTATGACCATTTTATCATAAAATATTAATTGTTGATATTTAATTAGTCTTAAGAAGATCTATCTATCTCTGTCTTGAAAAGATGATGAAGAGTCAAAGAAAACAAGGTGTGTTATACACAACGGCCCTGCCATTTACATTAAAAGTACCTTAAGGAAAAAGAAGAATTATTAAAATTCAAATATTTCACCATGCAAAAAACATAAATTTCAAAAATATCCTTTAAAAGTAACCAAAATCTTTCAAAATATCATAACTCTGTGACTAATCTCAGGTTTCAACACAAGCCAAACTATCATCTTTCGAAAATCCTCATATAAGAAATAGACCTACTATGTAGGCACCAAAAACTCTTAAGCTACTATACTCTATAATGAATCTAAACACAACAATATCCTTGCCCTCGATAGGCAAGGCCAATAAAGGTAGACACATAAATTGTATGGTAAAAGAATTGCTTTAAAAGCTCCACGCAGGGGTCCACCATGACTCCGACTATGACAAAGATCGCTTCCTAAGAGTTTAGGAAGTTCACAACCCTAGGGCCTAGGGCTGTGAACTTCCTAAGAGTGGGCTGTGAACTTCCTAAACTCTTAGGAAGTGATCATAGTCACATGGTGGATTGTCTATTGAAAAGTCATTATCCAATTCCAATGGACAATTCATCAGGTGACTTGGCTAAGTCACCTGATGAATTGTCCATTGGAATTGGATAATGACTTTTCAATAGACAATCCACCATGTTTAGGAAGTTCACAGCCCTAGGCCCTAGGGTTGTGAACTTCCTAAACTCTTAGGAAGTGATCTTTGTCATAGTCAGAGTCATGGTGGACCCCTGCGTGGAGCTTTTAAAGCAACCTTCTGTCAGCCATTATAAAACGTCATACAGAGAGACAGAGACAGAGAAGCTCACCCTAGTAGCACTCTTTGCCGTAGTGGTTTCTTTGCATCACCTTCACTCTCCACTATGAATCAAGACTAACAAAGAGTGAGGCCGCAGAATGGGTTTGGCTTCGCTTCTCTTGTGCTTTGTTGCGTTCAAGGGGAAGCGAAACCAATTTTGGGGGTGATCTCAAAAATCTCTGCGCTTTGAAGGTCTCTTATTTTACCTTCATGTGTTCTTTTCTTCCCATCCATTCCTTCTAGATTGCTTTGGTTTTTTGGCTACACTTTTGTGCTTGTTGCACTAGGGCTATCATTTGCTGTTGCTAAGGGGGAGGAGAGTTTATGGACATGTTGAGTTGACATATCAAACATTTGATGTAGAACACATGCTGCCACGGTTTTCATTTCTAGTGGGTTTTTTTGCACTTGTTTGCAAATCTTGTTTCTGTTGATTCTGTTCTCCAAATGTTTTGTGCTTTGAGGTATATTATTGGGGCCTTTGAGGTATTCTCTTTTTCACCCATTCTTTGGGAGATTGTTTTAGACTAGTGTTGGGCTTCTGGGTTGCAATTTGTAGTTGTTGTACCAGCCTGATCATGGGCTACCAATTTGGACCCAAATAAATAGCACATCATGTTGGCACTAACTTATGGGCACTGGGGACAAGTCTAAGTTTAAAAAAAAAAAGGTAGTTGGGTTATCTTGTTTCCTTCTTTGTGTGGGCATTTGATCTATTTTCCTTGATAAATGATATCTTAGGAAAGCAACCTATAACAAGACAAAAGGATAAGTGACTTCCATTTGAGCGTGTCTTTTTGAGGGTTATGTACTAGATTGGGGCAGAGGAAAGCCTGTTCCGGTTCAGCACTATTGCAAGCAATTTTGGGTGTATGTTCCGCACTCGTTTGCTTGGAGAGGTGAAGCCAAAGCAAGCAATTGTATCCCTGCAATTTTACAAACAGGTACCTCATTTGCACATCATGATGAAGTTATGTGGTTTTTCAGCAGGTGTACAAGTTGTTTGCTATTGAGTATGGATGTATGGTGCAGGTCATCTGATGTTTGCAATTGGGTGGGTGGTGATCCCCTTCTTCTGTGAGAATCAGATTGCCATCAAAGTCCATATGGTAGTCAGTTCTCCTTTGTAGCAAGGAAAACAACCAGGATTTTTTTAGTAATGTTTCTATGGTCTTTTCTCAACTATAGGCAAGAGTTCTTTGCTAAATTGGACATGACGGCATGCCAAAGAGCGTTCAATAACCTTGGAGAGCTTTAGGGCTGGGGGTAAGCTTGCCATGTTGTTCTTTGTAATACTTGAAGTTTGTGCTTTTTCAGAAGGTTCCTAATGAACATTAAAAACCACAACAAAAACTCCAGCACAGTTGTGGATTGTGAATCATTTTCAGTTTTGTTCAGAGTACCTGCACAAGGATGGTGATGAATTGTGAGTAGGCGATGAAAACCCTAATGCCATATATTGTGTATTGCCCTGGAGCTGTGATGTACATAAGGCAGTTGATGTTTGGTATTACTTTTGCTGCTGAGATGTTGATGCACAACAAAACTAGTATGTGTGCATCACAAAAGCCATTAGAATGCAAATGCTTTGTTTAGGGTTTTCCACAAAGAGTCCCCTTGAGTAAGGCCATAGTGATTTGTATGCTATAAAATATGTTTAAAGTTGCAGTAGCCAGGAGCACTGTTGAACTTCTGTATTGCTTTCAAGTATATCTTTGACCCATATTGTTGGTGAGTGACAAAATGGCCTAATGTTTTCTCCTAAATGAGGTTGGCAAGAAATCTGTGACTCACCTGCATGCTGCTAGATGCATTGATGAGCTACACTTCTTGTGTTGTGTTGTATTGTATTGTATTGAGCTGTCTTTCCCTCTAACTAGTAGATATTACTCGTCTGGAAATACTGTATTATGCTCCAAAGTCAGATGCACTGTTTTGTCCAGTGTTGTGTGGTTATTTGGAATTTGAAAGAACCACCATTGGGTTCTGGTTGTAAAAATATTCAGAATCAGAGAGCTGCTGGCTCTGGTTCTTTGAAAGAAAATCAGAAGCAAATGAGGTCCCAGTTATTTCAAAACTGTTTAGAACCTGCAGTTTTTGTGAAAGAACTGGTAAAGAATCAGTGGGTTTCTGATTGGTTACTTGATTTGTTCAGTTTTGAGAATGATGTTTATATTCCAGAGATGTTTTTTTTAGAACCCTGGTAATGCATCCTAATAACTGCCCAACACTGGTTTTTGACCTCATTCTCTCTGGTATCACTTTATGTTATGAAGGTGGATTTGTAGCCTGGTTACTAGGATTGTAATTTGGAAGATCCCTCTTTGTTTCTTCAATTTTTTGATTTTGCATATGCGGCAAATTTTTGCTGGAAAAACAGGATTTACAATTGAAGCATTTGTTTTAAAAAGTTTTTGTCAAAATGTCATTTGCAGGATACAAAAAATTCACGAAAAAGAAGCACTTTATTTTGGAACATCAACAAAAAAAACAATAGCAGGATTAGGGGGGGATAATACTTTGAGTTGGCCTCACCTGAAAATGAATTGATCATCAACCAATACATTTGCAGTAAATTGGAAAGCTCTAAAACATCTTGAAATCCATAATAACAAAATAAAAAATCTGGCTTTCAAAGCAAATTAGACAATATGAGTTTCAATGGATGCATAGAGGTTTAATCACTGAGCTTTTGTAAAACGTTTTATCGAAGATAATGCCTGTTTTGTTGATTCTAGATAGGTCTATCAGCTAGTGCCAGCTACTATTGTAAGAGCATCTCCACCAACGCTCAGTATGTGAATCTGCACTGGAAATCTTGCATTACGGTAGTGAGTCCAATCCATTGAATCCACTGGAAATGCTCAAAAATTTTCACCTAGTTCTTTAGGTTCAGGAAGGGCCTTGGATGGGGATATAACCAGAACTCAGTGTCCACCTGAGGTTGTAACAAAGGTGGACTCCGAACTCTGGTAAGGCCTAAAGAACTACTTATAAGGGATAATACCACAATAAAAAGGGTACATAAATGCGTGTGTACACTTGGGTAATTAATTTAGGTCTCCTTTTTATCTTGTGTTTTCAATGGGCAGACCAATGTGCATGTCAGTGAAATGCATGTGTATTGTAAACCAGGGTAGGGTAGATTTGCCCATCGCCAATCACTAACCCTATCGTCAAACATTTATTTAGATCTTTGTCATCTGTGCTTAGTTTGAGGTGATTTAAAATGTTATGGGAGTGCTACCTCAAGCTCTAGAAATCATCTTTGAAGTACCAAGGAAAAAGAGTAATGAAAAAATAGCACCAAGAAAAATTAGATTTCCAACTTACAAACCGTGTTTTCTTTCTTTTTTCTTCTCTTTGGACCCCTCCTACTTTCAAAGCTAATAACTTTCTTTCTTATGTCTTGTTCATTTTAAATGATTTAGAGTTCTATAGGAGTGCCACCTTGAGTTCTACAAATCATCTTTGCTCTTTAATAACAGGGGACTGTAACTTTCTCAATTCTAATCCGTTTTTGACAACTTTTAGTGCGTGAGCTACAACAATAGAAGGGGTTCAAGTTTTATTTGGACACCAAAAACAATGGAGCCCTCCCCTTGGATCTGGCCTGCTCTGAGCCCTTAAGTGTTCGCTCACCGACCATTCCACCTTAACAGTTATTATTATGAACTGTGCAGAATATGTGATTACCAATGTATATAACCCTGGGTAGAAGTGGGTACAGAACATAACCGCTCAAGATTGCTACCATCCCTTTGTCAAATTTGGCCATTTGCAACTCATTTTTACTGGGTTGGGAAGTTGGGACTTGAATTGGAAATATGTAGGGGGTGTGACCAACCTATTGTCTGTGGGCATTGGGTATGCAGGAAAATCAATTTAGTGCAGGAAGGATAAAAGGGAAGAAGCACAGATGGCAAGGATTCAAAGTATTGCAAGGCATTGAAGTTGGCACACCCAAGCAGCAACCTCAATTCAATTGCTGCAAACTAGCTACAGGGGAGAATTCATGTAAGTTATGTCCACATTCCACATAAAAAAGGCTAATTGTTGGAGCGAATCCAAACGTCAGACTCGCATTTCATTTGAAAGTTGCTAAAACTTGCACTAGTCCAGTAAGTCTCCAAGGAGTTCGGTGCCCTTCATGTTTGAAAGTTTTTAAATTCGCAATCCATTTCAAGGAATCCATGATGGTCTAAACAAAAAGAGTGGCTAGATATATTTGCAAGTATTCATGCAAATGAACCCCTTATTGGACTGATGAGTACCTAGTATTGCCATCCCAACTAGTTTGATGTAACCTCCAATGCAATTCTGAAGCAGATTCTTCAAATTCCTTTGCATGTAATCTTGATGATTTCTAAATGAATTTCAAACTCTTTTAGGTTAGTTTCCACCTAATTCTACACACAGGACAAGATCATAAATTGTGTAATACCAGTGTTGTGACCAAGTGACTGAAAAAGTTACATCCTTCCTATTAGCTTTTCAAAAAGAAAATTGTCTAATCACTTAGAGAAACCAACCTTCAGATGGTCCCTATTTGGTTTGAGTGCACACCCTTGATTAGTCCAAAGTGTATTTCACCTTATGGGCCAATCATACTTATGTATGTTTGAACTATTACATTTCTATTCACCCTACCACAAATTATCCTTGTGCAGGTTGGTTTCCAGCAAAAAATCCCCAACTTTAAACGAACCAACATGAGGAATATGAAGAATCTTGAATGTGTCCATTTTGGTTTATGTTGTTAGCATCAATGCCCAACAAAGGGGATATCTCATAAGCTTACATATGATGAGGTGAAGACTATGGGATGCTAGACATGTTGGAGTCTTGCAAACAAAATGTATTGATGTGATTCATGCATGACAAGAGATGAACACATCACAGGTACCTTTTCTTTCATATACTATTCACAATATTATGTTAACACTATAAGAGAACATGGTTTTTCTACAACAAAAATTACATGCCAACCATTATGTAATGTCAAATTTGCAGTTTTAATGTAATACATGTCTCAATAAACAACATATATTGTACATTGTAAAGGATGAAATCACAAAGCTTATGTTGCATATGTGTCATGAATTAGAACTTTTTGTGTTGTAAAAATCACATCCTCTTGTAATGTGGTAGTGCAACAATGAATATAAGCAAGTTGATGTAAACATTGTTGAAAGTAACAAATGTTGACAATGCACATAAGATATAAATATCAGGCTTTGAATTATGGTTTTTTTTTAAGTCCTTTTTTAACACACTTCATGATGCATATGGGCACATGTTTGATTTTAAAAAAAATCTTAAGAATGGTTTTTTAACATGTACAACAAGTAAGGCATGCAAGATGTTGATACTGCACATTAGATGATGTGGTTTTGTAAAATAATTATTCATGTTGGTAGGATATTAAGCTTTTACAAATTGTACATGTGCAGCCTGCAAGCACCACTATGAATAAAGATCAAGAACAAGAAAAACTTGCACTATTTTGCAAAGGTATCGCACAATCAAAAGAAGCACTACCTTTTGATATGCAGATAAATCCACAAGATATTAAGGTTGGGAAACAAATTGGGAAGGGCGCTTATGGGGTGGTGCATGAGGCATCTTGGCTTGGATGTAAACTAGTCGTGAAAATTGTAAAATCAAATAATATCCATGTATTACAAAAGGAGGTGGGGATACTTTCAAAACTTAGACACCCATGTATTGTGTTACTAGTAGGCTTTTGTGTAGATGATGATAGGAGCATGATTGTGATGGAGCGAATGGATGGAGATCTACGTAAACTTATTGAGAAACAAGGCAAGAATCCGCCATTCCCACAACATGTAGCAATAAGCATCATTTCCCAAATTGCAGTAGGCATGGCATATTTACATGAGAAGGGCATTTTCCATGGAGACCTAAAAGCATCCAATGTGTTGGTGACTCGTCATGGTGCCCACGTTCAAGCAAAAATCACAGACTTTGGGGTATCACAAAGTATGCAATTTTCCAATAAGCAATGTGAAACAAGCATGAGTGGTCATTGTCATCCAAATTCATCCAGCTTTGGAATGTATTCTATGTCATCATTCTTTGGCATAGTGGGGACAACTGGTTGGAGAGCGCCAGAGGTGTTTCGTCCCAAGGTGTGTTTATTATTCGAACAATGACTTTTATACCTTTTAAGTAGAATTTTGGAAACTCAAATGCATATATGTAATGAACACACACAATTGATTTTTTGGGGAAGGTATTTTGGCAAATAGGGGTTGTTATTATTCATGAAAATAATTGAAACATTTTTACATCCTTATTATATATCGTGGTTAAAGTAGTTGTCAACTTAAACTTTTGATTAGTAACTTTTCAATATAATGCCAATTACTTGTTGATAGACCCCAATATATGCATGAAATTATGAATGTAAAAAATAATGTTTAAAAAATGGTATCACATTCCATTTTCAAATCAATGGCTAAAATTACATTTGGAGTAACATGTTATTCCTAAAATAATGTCCCATGTGAAATGCCAAATTTCAACAACTTGACATTTCATTGGAAAATTTTGTTTTTGCCAAATGTGTTTAGACAAGGGAAAACATTGTTGAAGAAGGGGCCTTGAAAGAAGAAAAGGTGGCACATCCACAAGGTGAAAATCAAGCCATCTCCAATATCATTGTGGATGATGGTGACATGAGGCTATCTTCAATGGAACCCACATACACTGCCAAAGCGGATGTGTATAGTTTCGCAATGACATGTTATGAAGTCCTTACAGGAAATGTTCCATTTGATGGGTTCACACGGTTTGCAATCCATGGCAAGGTGATGGAAGGAGTGCGACCGAAATTGCCTTGTCATATAGATACAAGGTTATCACATCTCATCCAAATGTGTTGGGACATAGATATTCAAAAGCGACCCACATTTTTGGAAATTTGTAGTCAATTACAAGATGTTGGCATGTCGATTTGTCATTGTGAATGCATAACTAATGTGTTCAATAGTAGTTTACATAAACATTGCACACTTAGTTCATCTTTTTAAGGGCAAAACATTTATATTTTTCAATTCTTAAGGTGCATTGACATTAAGTGTAGAACAAGTACAAACTTTTGTTTTTATGTCTCCAACATCCCATGAACTAAGTTACGCCATTGTCAAGTTCCCTTCCAAATATTAGTTAGTTGGGCTATACCAATTGTTGTTAACAAGGACAAAATAGGATGGTAACAAAAGCCCCTTGTGTCCATTAAATGAATATTCTTTGTGGGGGATTTTGAGTGTGTAGATTATGGTGAATTGACTTTGGGCTTTTTGTTTGGACATTTTAAACATGTTTGTAGTAGTTGAGAAATATAGAAAAGTGAAAAATCTTCTAATGTAAGTGAAATGAAATAGGAAGGAAAGAAAAAGGGTAAATAGAATGGAGCAATTGCATGAATTACATGTTATTTAAAATTAAAAATAGTTTCATACATGGAATATTTGTTAGAGGTTTTTTTCATCCATATACAATTTATTTATAATTTTGTCATTATTAAAATTCAGTAGATTTCATGAATCAATAGATTCATGGAATATCATCCATGAATCCAAATTTTTTGATGGATGACCTTTCATTCATAAATTTTATGGATAAAATTTCATGGATGAATGGATGGACTTCCATGAATGAATTTTCACATTATGTGTGGTGGAACCAAGGTGGGCCCAATCTCATTTATTTGATTTTATTGGCATGATACTTCTAGGTACCCATCAAGTATCATGGGAAAAATAATTTAAGCAAAGTAGGCCAGGTTTTTATGCTCACTAAGGCCCTCAGCAAGGTGACCAAATACATTAAAAAAATTGAACCAACTTTTCTTTTCAAAAACAAAATGCTTAAGATGAATGTGATGAATATGGTGTTTGCATCCTCAACCATAGATGATGGATGTGAATAGAATATTCAATGGTGGTAGTCTAATGTAACCTAGATTTATGTTTAATGTGAACGATATATGGTAGTTATGGTTTAAGGTGTGAATAAGGAAAGCTGCATCTTTATTTAAATGTTGAAAACTATTTTTATTTTTGTTTTTCATCATTCAATGAGTTTTTTGTTGATTTATGATGGAGTGATGGAGATGGTATTTCATTATGGTGTTGTGAGATTTTTGGATGTGCTATGATGTGTTTTGTTGTTTTCCTTATTCTTTTATCATAGAACATGGATTTTGTTGGAAAATAAGATGGAGTTTTGTTGCTAAGGTTGAGGGATAAAAAGAACAACCTTTAGCAAGTTAAAGATATTAGACTTGGTTTTCCCTATTTTTGATGTCATTATTGTTTGGAATGGGTAGATGTTGCATCGATGGGAAGAATGCCCATGGTGTGAAGTTTTCCAATTGTCTAGCTATGGATCTTTGAAAATGTCCATTGCATAGGAAATTCTACTGTTAGATGATTGGGATCTAAATAGATCATGTATAATGTTAATGACATGAGTGGAGTTGATGATAGACTCTAGGGGATTATGAATGGTTTTATTCATGGCATGAAAATTTGAATTTCTATGTACTTAAAATGGTTTAAGGGATTTATAAATGTGATACATGGATACGGAAAATGAATACTTGTTAATGTGGGAGCTTCAAGTCTAACTTTAATGCTCCTTGGAAACCATCTATTGTTTTGGGGTTTGATTTTTTATTTATCTTTGCAAGGGGATAATTTTTGGGAGGTTGGGGTTACATTTGTCAATACTTTCCAATGTTTAATGTTTAGGATTTCTAAAGGGGCAATTGGGACTGTTTATAATTGAGTGCTAGGAAGACAAGGTTGAATATTCAAATCACAAATTTTGTTGCAGTCTTGTGAAGAATTCTAATTGTGAAAGGCCTATAATTTGGGGTGTAACTTTGATGTCATATAGAAGATTAAGATAACCTATGAAAGGAAATCCATAGTGATCTATTCCATTTCATGCCTATAGGTTTTTGAATTTAGTCTCAAGTCATGTAAAATTAGTGATTAGATAAGAAATCATAGGAAAGTAAGGTATGTTTAAAAAACATATTATTCATTAAAAATGATGAACTACTGTGATTTATTCCTACCTTCGATACATACATGTATTCAAGCCCCATGTTGTTAACAATTTGTGTTCATGTATTTTAGCCACATGTTGTTTACATTTGCACCTTCTTTTCTGGTATTGCAACATTTAGGAATTTGCTTTTCGTGGGAAGTTGATCCCCAAGGTAATTTAGTCCTTTTCTTCTCAAGATTTTTTTTTTCTTAGGGCAATTTAGTCCCTTTCTTCTCAAGGAAAGTTCCCCTTTTCCTTAAGAAAGTTGTTCCCTAGGGGAACATGGTTGGGCCTACCATTTTGTTTTTTTTTCCACGCAAAAAGTCTTTTTTTCTTTGGGGCATCTAGCTTGAAGAAGTCGCCCATAGGCTATTTTGTAGCTTTCATGCCTTTCATGTTTTCATCCCTTTCATCCATGGAAGAAAAAAAACATTTGGGAAAAGGATTGAACCCCATACCCTTGGTTGAAGGGGGAGATTCTGACCATTATATCACTTATTTTTTGTTGAAAATGTTGTGTAAGAAAGATAATTAAAATGTTAATCATACTTCAAGTACAGTCAACCAATTTTGAAAATATTTTTCTTATTGGGCATTGTCTTCCAACTACATTGAAACTAGTGTCACATTTAACTTGTTGCTCCCATTTAGTGTTTACCCATTGTAAATGATGAAACACAAAGTTTACTTCATAAATGTGTCATGAGCCATGATTTTTTATGTTATAAAAACCACATTATCTTATAGTGTAGTATTGAAACAATGGATAGAAGCAAGTGATGTAGACATGGTTTAAAGTGGCACATGTTGGCTATCAACACATGATATAAAAATCATGATTTGGATTTGTGTTTTTTCTTTATGTCCTTTTTTAACACAATTCATGATGGGTATGAAAACATGCTTGAAACAACTTTTATCTTAAAAATCATTTTTTGAACATGTAACATGGGTAGGGTGTGTAAAATAATTGTCTTTTCTTCCACATTATATAATGTGTTTTTGTGGAATAATTATTCATATTGCCATGATATTGAGCTTTTAGAACATGTGCATGTACAATGTTTAAACACGAAAGACCATTATGAATAAAGATAATGAACAAGAAAAACATGCACAATTTTGGGAAGGAATTATCGCACAATCAAAAGAACTGTTAACTTTTCATATGTGGATAAATCCACAAGATATTAAAGTTGGGAAACCAATTGGAGAGGGGACCTAGTGTGTGAGGCATCTTGGCTTAAATGTAAACTAGTTGTCAAGATTGTAAAGTCAAATAATATCCATGTATTGCAAAAGGAGGTGGTGCTAAAACTTAAACACTTAGATATTGTGTTACTAGTTGGTTTTTGTGAAGATTATCATAGAAACATGATTGTGATGCCATGTTTGGTTGTGTCAACTTATTAAAAAACAATGTAAGAATCCAACATTCCCACAACATGTAACAATTAAACCTCATTTCCCAAATTGCAATAGGCATGGCATATTTACATGATAAAGACATTTTCCTTGGAGACCTAAAAGCATCCAATGTGTTGGTGACTCATCATGGTGCCCACATTCAAACAAAAATAACAAATTTTGGGGTATCACAAAGTATGCAATTCAGCTAACAATGTGAGACAACGAGCAATGGCAATGATCATCCAAGTTTGTCCAACTTTGGAATGGACTCTACATCATCATTCTTCAAAATAGTCGGGACAATTGATTCAAGGGCACTTGTGGTGTTTCTTCTCCAAGTGTGTTTATGATTCAAACATATGTTTTTAATCTCCTTTAGGGAGAATTTTGGAAAATCAAAAGTACATATATATAATGAACACACACAAATGATTTTTTGGGCAAGGCAATTTGCAAATTAGGGGTATTTTATTATTTATTAGAAAAGTTAAACATTTTTACAACCAAATTATATATTGTGGTTAATGTAATGTCAACAAATCCAAAATATTAGTTGAAATAGTTGAGATTGACTTGAAAAGTTCTCATGCTTCATGAGTGCAAACATTAGTTTAAAAAAAATGGTACCATATTCCATTTCAGGTCATTGGCTGAGTTACATACATTAACAATATACTCTTGAAAAAATGTCCCATGCAAAATGGAAAGTTTCAACAATTTGACATGGCCTCATGGGGGAATATGTTTTTGTCAAACATTGTGTTTACATAAGAGGAAAAATTGTTGAAAATAAGGCCTTGAAAGAAAAAAAAGGTGGCACTTCAAGAGGGGGAAAATCAAATCATCTCCAATAACATTGTGGATGATGATGATAGGAGATTATTTTCAATGGAAGACACATACATTGTTTTGCAATCACATGTTATGAAGTCCTCATATGAAATGTTCCATTTGATGGGCTTCAATGGCATTGTGATGGAAGGAGTGCAACCAAAATTGTCTAGTCATATAGATATGAGGTTATCAAATCTCATCCAAATGTGTTGGGATAAATCTTCGAAAACAACCTCCATTTTTGGAAATTTGTATCCAATTATAAGATATTGCTAGGTCAATTTTTCATTGTCTGTCCCTAATGAACCCATTCAATAGTCATTTACATAAACATTGTACAATTAACTAATCTTTTTAAGGAAAAACCTTACAACCTTCAATTCTTAAGGTACTATCTTCTCATGGTAAAGGTGTATCAACATTATAAAACGGATGGCAACTGACTTTCATATTTGTGTTTCCAAGATGCCATGAACTAAGTTTTTCCTTAGTCAAAGTCCCTACCAAAACAAACTTAGTTTTGGGCTTTTGCAATTCGTAAGGACAACAAAAGATTTCAATAGGCCCTTTGTATCCGTCGATTTAATCATCTTTGTGAGGTTTCAATAGTGTAGATTAAAGTCAATTGACTTTGGACTTTGTGTTGGGATTTCTTTTAACATGTTTGTGATAGTTGAGAAATATAGAAAAGAGAGAAGTCCTTATGTAAGGGAAATGAAGTAGGAAAGTTGAAAGGGTAAAAAACATGAAACTTCATGCTATTTCAAAATGAAATTAGTTTCATACATGAAATATCCATTAAAATTCATCTAGATTTCATGAACATTTGCACAAATTCATGGAACATCATCCATGCATCAAAATATCATCCATGAGTGAATGGATGAACCTTCATTGATAAAATTATGGATAAAATTTCATGGATGGATGGATGGATGATCTTCCATGACTGAATTTTCATGTTATTTTGGGATGAAATAAAAGTCATTTAGGAAATATCATCTACAATTTCATTTCATCCACAAAAATATAGTTCATTCACATTTTCATTTCATCCACTAAAATTTCTCAATCATTCATGAATTCTTAATGGATGAAATACATATCATCCATGAAATATTGTGCTCAAAGATCATTTTAGATGTCCGGTTACTCATTAAACTATCTAGCATACCAATGTAATGGGTTTAGAAGTATTTCTAAACTTGCTCAAGGTATATGGGTGAGTTTTATCAATACTGGATTATAGTGGGTACAAATATACATCATATCTGTATAGGATAGACATACAGGGATACAATATAGACATATAAGACATATGGATAGAATTGGGTACATTATTAGTAATACAAGTGGGTAACATCCAAATGGGATATTGAGTTATGGAGACCTTACAATTGGGGAATGCCCCAAATGGGGAGTCTTACCCTACACATAAAAACATGGGTAAAGTTGAGAGGAAGGTTACACATATTGTTCCCTTCTTTTTCTGTTTAAAGATATTCTATCGAATTTTATAAGCTATTGCACATTTTCGGTTCTTCCACTTCACCTCCCCCTTTGTGCCAGTTTGTCCTTTTCATTTAAAATAAATGTACAGAAATATAAATTATCCACCATTTCGAAGCCATATTTTTAATTAAAACTATTTGCAACCATTTGTCACAAGACTCATTGCAACCAGTGCGTTTTCTTTTTCCTTCTTTAATGTTGTTTAATTGGCTGTGGTTCCTTTCTATAAGACTAAAAATTTCCAAGCAGATGAAATTACAAGTCAGCCCATGAATCCCATGTAAGTGTATATGCCAAAGTTTCTAAGTTGCTTACAATATGTACTATGTCTCTAAAATTGTCAAATTAAATACCTCAATTCTTTGAATGGCGGTTGGAAGTGGTTTTCCATTAAAGAGATTAGTAGACTATTTGCCATTATATGGTTCACCAAGTGCAAGAAGATTTTTGTTTGTAAAATGTGCTATTTAATTATCTAACTCTCAATTACATTTTTCTTTGGCACCAATAAATATAAAACTTTGAACTTACTTGTTTGAGCAACACAAGATTTTGCCCTTAGATTTGTAATAGATTATTTTGTTTTTAATCTGGTCAGAAAATGCATTAATTGAATATTTAGCAACTTCAAAAAGTTCCACTTTTTAGGATTAAGAAAAAGAACAAAAGTGGTCTTCATTACCATGAGTTGGTGGTAGAGAAAGGTCTTGAGAGGTGGTTTAAATTTCTCTCCCACTTTGGAAATTTTGGAGAAAGGTCTTGAGAGGTGGTTTAAATTTCTCTCCCACTTTGGAAATTTTGGAGAATTTTAGAATCGCCAACTATGTTCACAGTTATGGGGTATAAAACCATAAAAACCATCTGCAAACCATGTTTAAGAAGAACAAAGAAGAAATCATGTTAATAAACACCCCAGGATGTGTTGAATTGCAGTGATTTCATGATGCTTGAGGGAAAAAACAAAATGCTCACAAAAGTAGCTTGGGTGAAAAGTAAACAGACAAACTTCCATACATATATATCATGGATTATCAACAAAACCCACATTATGATCCACACACATTTTCCACATTTTCTCTTCGCCATTCAAAGCTCTCTTTACAAATGTACCTCATCCTGTTTATAAACCACAATACCACCACTTCTGCCTCTACTTGTGCCTCAAAACAACCAAAACTCAAAGGATGATTCTCCCTCCCTCCTCATGGGAACAAACTCCAAACATTTCCTGAAGTTTGAACCTAAACCCTAAACCTCCTAAGCTTCGTGTTTGAAAAGTCTTATCACACCATGAAAGTGCACATCCCCAGCTTGAGTTACATTCTCAAGCTTTTGTCAAGCTACATTCCACAGTGGATAGGAACATTCTTGCACAAATTTTTGCAAAAGAAACTGTCACATTTCATGTGTTTTTGTTCATCATACCAGATTTACAATTCTTCATGTTTGCCTGCCAGATTTTTCAGTTTCTCACTGGTTTCTGCTGTCATCTTTGATGCTGAATCTTTTGCTCCTGCATATTGTGCCTGAGCTTGCTTGCTGCTGGCATCATAAGTTTCATAAACCTGGCCAGTTGTAGCATCAACAGTTTTCTCTAGTGTTCCAGATGCAATTTGAGCAGCTTCCCGAGCTTTTTCAATGGCAAGTTCATAAGCTTTCTTGGCACTCTCAGCTGCTGCTTCTGCTGCCTCTTGGGCTTGTTTGCTGACTGCATCAGAAGTTTCTTGAGTTTTGTCTGTGGTTTTCTTCCCTGTCGCAGCTGCAGCTCTGACCATTTCCAAAGCTCTCTCAAAAGCCACCTCATAAGCTTGTTTGGATGTTTCTACTGCTGCATCCAATGCAGCTTGGCTGCTCTGTGCAGCTGCTTCATATGTTCTCTTGCCTGTCTCGGCAGCAGCATTAACAGTATCTTTTGTCTTCTGAGACGCTGCACCTCCAAGCTCCTGGGCTTTGCCAGTTGTTACATCATAGGTATTCTTGGTGGTCTCTGCTGCTCCTCTTGCCGCATCAGCTGCTGTCTCTGTACTGTACTGTGCAGCATCCTTCACATTGTTGTGCACACCTTCAGCTGACCTGGTTCAATGGACATGTCCACAAAAGCAGCCTTCAATGTAAGACAATGGATCACAGACTAGAGGAAATTATGAAGACAAGACCAACATTCTGCATCTTCATAGCCAACCATGATTCTTAGCAAAACAACCCACATGACAAAAGTGTTGTTGGTGGCTGTGCTTCAAGCAAGCCATGTGGGCTAAGAAGGATTCATGAAGCAAACAAATTGTTGAGGACTCTCAGCTATGTCTATAGCAAGGGCCCAAAAGGCTGCATGCACATGCAGGGACCCATTACAGCATGAATCATGTCTACATATGCAGTACCCACAACTGATAATCCGCACATGCTTGCCAAAATAGTTCATTTCTTTGAAAAAGAAAGGGGTCTGCCAGCCCCCAATCTGAATTTCCCAGAATCTTGACAGTAATGAATAAGTACATTAAGTCTTCTATTAGCTAGTGACGTTATTGAGATATCTCAATGGTTTGGACTATCCCCTACATGGGAAAGAAATAGAATTCAATTCTCTGAAATTTTGGCTCTATAGGTTCTAAGTATTTCTTCTTTTTCCTGCAGGCCCTCATGAATGAGAATTAATTTGTGCTGAACATCAATCTTGCCTAGAGTATCTCCTTCTCTGTTTCTCACCATGTGTGCCTAGATGATCTTTCCTTCTTGTTTCTAGGTTCTCTCATGGGTGTTGGTTGTTGTCATCTGCTCGCCAAATGAGCTCAACAAGAGAACAAGTGTACAAAAGACGACGCTTTTCAAAGGAAGGACATAGGACCATATATTGTACCTAGCAGAAACATCAGTGAGGGTAGAGAGCTTCTCCACGATCTTCTCCTTGGCCCAACCTGCCCAGGTGCTGGCATGCTCTGCAGCCGCATCGGCATTCTCTGTAGCAGATGCATGCTTCGTCGCCTGCTCTCCCGTCTCGCTCGCCAACACCAAAGCACATGTGGCTACCAAGCCCAGTATCAGGCACAGCAGGAACAGCCTCCGTCCCTCCATGATAACTGCTGCCGTCTACCACAACCTGAGCTCGAAAAAAACACACACACAAAACAGTTCTTGCAACGACCCAAGTTCCAATCCCCCAAAAAAACACAAACCCACACTTTGATTTGCAAAAGCCCTTGCTTTTTACAAAACTCAAAATCTCCCACTTCAAAATCGTTACCTCCACAGATGTATTATAACCACTCTAATTATACACCAACCCAAAAACACGCCCCAAGAAAACAGGATTAGGAAGTCTTGTCTGGAATTTAACCCAACAAGCTAGCCACAGTACATTGATTCTCGCAAGATGAAAACCATAACAACCCACAACAGGATTTTGATCCACTACTATTGTTTCAAAGATTTGGGGTCCAGAGCAGGGGCTTAGGAGATCTCAGTCTCTTTGGGTATACGAATTTATCTACGACCACTTGGTGGGGTGGAAGAAATTGGAGGAATTTGTGGCGGTTGGTGGTGAATCTGATTCAGGATCCCAGCAGACGATCCATGCATACTTTGATGACGTGGCTGGTTGCAGCTAGAGCGTGTATGCCAGGTGTCGTCGAATACAGCAGACACACACACCTGCATGCACACATGTCATCATGAGACACTTGGCAAATTGCTGTAGTTTGATTCATTCTAGCCTAGGCCTCTAGTTTAGTCTAGTAGGTAATGTTTTGTCAATCCGTCTGTTGGACAATAATGGGCCGGGTGTTGTTATGTGGCTAGCTACTATCCAATGTGGGGGGTTTTTTTTGCCGAGCACCAAATTATGAGTATTAGATCCAATTGATTATAGTCACACTTGAATTGAAATTTAAGCATGGGATAGCTATGTAATCCTTTGTTGTGAGCATCAGTTGCATGGGTAATGCCTCGCAATTTTTTTTTTCTTTAGCATTCAAAGTTTTGCCATAGTTGGCTATATGCTCAATCTTGCTCATATGTTTATGAATGCTTTAATTTTTTATTACGTGTGCTTTTTACACTATATATTTCAAATCCAATGGGGCATTTTTTTTAGTGTCTCAATATGTGCACAGATGCATGAAAAAAAATGTTTGCAACACTTTTGATAGTGAAAATTACAAGGGCTTAAGATTTTAGGGGTAATCTTGACAGCAGTCAAGGCACTCTCAGAAGGCAAATCAAAGATTTGGGGGTAAAACTCCCCTCAGGACCAACTTAGGTGAGAAAAGTAGTTTGGTACCCTGTTTAATTCCTGTATCCTAAATTGGATTTAGGGTTTGTTGTTCCCAAGGTGTTCCCCAACAAGTTCTCGATAACACCTCTTTTTCCTGTATCCTAAGTTCTACTCGTGTAACTTATATAGCCAACCCAAAAAGGATGAGATTGTAATATATCTATTTTAGGATTGTCCAAAGCTTGATTAAAATGTTTTTGTGATTGGCCAATCAAAGATGCCCATCACAAAAGAAAAAAAAAGGTGAACTTTGAGGGCCTTCACATCTTATCAGCCCTTTTAATTTTTAAAACCTTGTTTTTATATAGTCTAGGGTTAGAGGATTGCTACAAAAAAAAATACACAAAGAAACAATTTTGCACCTAGGGATGAAAAAAAATAAATTATTGCCAATAAGATTGTTAGAAAAGGGAGTTTTGCATTGTTTTGAGTAGTTAATTCCATTATGGTGGCATTAAAATGTTGCCATAGCAGCATAGGCTTGTACGGAGGTGCAGAGAAAAGATAATGACCAATTAGATTATTCAATTACATGCCTTGAAGTTTTAAAAGATTTGCCCTTATTAACTAGTACTTTACATGTTCGTATGCAAACCACATGCAAGTTGCAAAGAAACCTTATTCAGGAAGTTCAACAATGGCCAAACAATGGATAAAAAAGGAGGTGCTCTTGGTACCGTCTTAGGTAACACATTGGAAACATTTTTGGAACCTCATGGGAACATTTTTGGGAACTTGATGGAAGCACAGTGGGAACACATTCGGAACATACAATGTGACATTGGGACCAATTTTGGTTGTCATTCATGTCCTTTTAGTAAATGTTCAGTTGCGCAATATGTTTCATTTTGGGGTGGAAAGTGCATTTTAAGCATTACCTTTTTAGATGTCCCCAAACCATTAAATCTCAGAATGCCATGTTATAATTACTTCCCACCATCTCAGTAAAGATTTGAAATTGATGGATATAACTTTCTAATAAATAAAATCCAAGCTCTGTTAAGCCATACTGTTGGAAAGCACAACAAACCTAAAAGAAAAAGAGGAGACCAAAATCCAAGAAGTAAGATGCCCACAAACAATTGAGAGAGAGATGGGGGAGAAGGGCAAGAAATGGAAAACGAACCCCAAAAAGACAGGAAGAAAACAGGGAGAAGACAGTGGAACCTTGAGAGCAAGAACTTAGAGGATAGGTAATCATTACAACAAATAATTGCTGGTGTAATAATAGTCCATTATCAAATGGTTTAGCCTGAACTGCAAGTTTAAGGCAAACAGTGAAGCACTACCTTGGCAGGTTCTCAGGTACACTAAAAGTGGATGGTTGTCCAATTTCCCTCCCTTGAGATACTTTACATGTTGCTCTCTTTGAGGCCTTCAGGAACAACAGGATATGTTGCACAGGTTGCAATACCTAGAAAATCCATCACCCCACCCAGTTATTAGCATCAACAATTGGCCTTCTGAAATACATTTCAAAATATGATGAGCTTCCCCAGAAAGTAGATGGAAAGAGTAGATGCACAAATGTTCTGGATGACACTGCCAGACTTTGACACTCTGATTGACTGCCCATTGCCAAAAACATTTGATCACATGGAGAAGAGAAAATAACAGAAAATGTTCCAATGTCCCATATCTCCCAGGGATGCTTAAGTTGAATATGTTGAATAGAAATAAAAGTTTTGGAATCAGTGCAACCTCCTGTTACAGGAAAGATGAAGACCACAATAAAATGAGAAGCAGATAGACAGAGACGCCGTTGAAAGACTTACCACACATGTTCTTGCCCATTTCCATGTGGAAATAGCCATTTATTCCCCAATTAGCACCCCATGAGTTTTTAATGATCCAGTATGGAGTCCCATTCTCATTAACACCATAGCCAACAGCCAATACTGCATGGTTCACCGTCTGCAAAATTCCAAACCAAGTTTCTGAACTGACAAAAAGAAATAATTTCAAGCAAAATTAGGATTCTCAGATACCAAAATGTGTATAGAGCTCCTACAGTTTGGAGGCTTTTCATGCAACAGGATCGAATTGACACAGAACACTAGGGACTTTTGTTCTTAACAAAAGAAGGAAATACAGGAGTGAAAGAAGACATTAGCTCTGCCAGGTACTCCTACCTGAGGACTATCATGACACCCTGGGTCAGAGAACACCCCCGATTTGTAGAGCATGAAAGAGTCGATGACTTCAAATGCCACACTCACTGGCCTCATTGTTGCCACTGCATGCTTTAACTCATTCTCAGCTCCCTGTAAGGAATCAGATTATGCTTTCAAAACTATCTACTGATGACAGAAAGAATGGGTCCTCTATTTGAAACTGCAGACATTTGACAGTCTTGTGTTTCCATGGCCCTCACTCAACACCATTAAGACTAGTGCATAGACAAGTGCATATGTCCTACTAGACAAGTCTGCACTGCACCTGTAAGAATGTGCTGCCAGCATGTGACATAGTTTCAACTCTAATTCAACCACAGGACCATATGTCAGTCGGAACCCTGAACTATATCAGTTCAATCTTCAAGCATTCCCATGTCAATAAATCCACTTCCATGATTTGTCAGTGACTTTGTGGTTAACTTGTGCTCTTCAAGAGAGGGGAAGCATCCAGAGCCCAACGGCACCTCGTAAAGGTTACATGACAAGAAAGAACAAGACAGCAATCAGACACTGGTCCAAAGGAATGTTAGTAAAAGATAAAGAAATTTGCCAGAAAACACATCATTCACAGACAGCTCATAGCCCTGGTATACAATTACATAAAGAGAATAAAGAGAGCAGGACAAGAGAAGAAGCTGATGAGAGTTCACCTCAGTAATGTTGACAACATCATAAACTTGAGCCCCAACTTTGTTGTCAAGGAACTTGCAGGTACCATCTTCTGCAGTGTAAGGGTATGACTCTTCTGTATCAAGGCCACCATTGTACCTGATATACTCAAATGCTTGTGAAGGGAGGCCTCCTCCACACCCAAAGTTGTTGAAATCACCTGCACAATCTACCAATTGCTGCTCAGAGAGAAGGACCATTTTTCCAGTAGCCTGTGCATGTGCTGCTTCCAAGGCCCCAGTTGTACTGCAGAAAGAAACAAAGTTGTAGTTCAATACATTGTTGGGTGTCTGTTGTTGAGTCCCTTGAAATTCAGTGATCCAAACCAGTTCATTCATAGTTCTTCAACTCATCAGCTTGTGCATAAAAACAGCTGAGTTTGATTCTGAAAATAAACTATGATAGTTGGAATTCTAACAGCACCAGAAGAACAGAGGTGGCAGCACAAGCAACCAGTGCTGCTTGCTTTGCAGGAAGTGATGAATCTCTTCAGTTCTTGATTGTTGGAACATCTTTGTTGGGAAAATGAAAAAGATTTGGCAGGAACGAAATTACACCTAAATGTCCAGCAGGAGCCACAGTGTGCTTGATTCTTCACATCACTCACAATCCCTTCTGTCCGCCAGTCTTTCTGCATACGTGACAGCAATGATCTTATTCAGGTTAGTAGAAACAGCAAGGACTCAAAAAACTCAATAAGCCTGGCACTGTCAGTTATGTAAATTCTGTAGAAACATCTTTTTCAATTCAATATTGAAGGACAAAAATGACTTATTTCAGTGGACCCACTTGTCTGAGATGGTCCTTATTGGCCTCCCAGTGGAACAACCTGTCCAATCAGAGCTTGCATGGAGATCATGATTTTCTCACTCATAACTTGCTTTCAAATCCCACCCCATAAAGCACATTTTGCAACTCAAAAACTGTCTACTCTGATGATAGTGACCCTTATCATGCTGGCATGTCCTTCATAACCTCTGTATGTGTAATTCAACAGTACATACAGTATTTCCAGATATTCAGAAGGACACACCTCTGTTGAGAGCTTGACATCAGTGAGAACATGATTCCCCTTAGTGGCTGAGCAATTCTGCTCACCATTCATCAAATACATGCTCCTCATCTCATCAAATGTCAAATCCGCAAACTCTGCACCGCAATCCTATATGAATGTCAATCAAAGATATCTTTGAGGCCACATTTTATGTGAAAAGTACCATTTATGACAACCCAGGTTAGAGGAATGCAATATGTATTCCTTGTTTGCAAAAGGAAACTCATGATTAGACATCCTTTCAGTTCACACCATTAATTCCCAGGGTATAGGAGAGTTTCTTCTTGTTGGTAGCTTCGATAAGCTCCAAATTCTTCAAGAATGTAGCAAACCGATGCTTCATCTCCTCCAGGCTCTTGTACAGCTTTTGATACCTGCATTGATATCCATCCAAGTGTGAGGAGGAGATCAAAGTGGTCACAGGGTAATGAAACCCCTGAACTGCACTCCATATTTGATTGCTCACTTAAGAAGATGATCAAATAAGCATCTCTTGCCAAAACATTTAGCTACATTCTTGCTCATGGAGCAAAAAGCAAGAGCAAAGGTGAACTGGCTATTCTAGATGAGACTAGAAACCAGCAATTTGTTGTACACCAACCAGAAACTTGGAGCTTCTCATACCTGGGAATGTTTAAGACTTGATTAAGGGGGACAATACAGCCAATGTTCAGATCAAAGTGAGTGAAGGGAGAAACTCCAAAAAAACCTGTAATTATCCCAAACAACTTTTGTGCCAGTTCCAATCAACCAAAACAAACATGTCATCAAGAATGAGAGCAGTCATAGTTTGATGGAGTGTCACTCACAAAGTAGTCATCAACTTCATCACAAATGGCAGTGAGTAGCTGCCACTACTCCTCACTAACTTCGCATCTTCAAACACTGGGATAGATAAGTGTACAGTGAATCTGCTAAAAACTCGGCAAACAATTATACAAAACTCTGCATTGATTTTCGATCATATTTACACAAGCAATGGGAAGACTCGGTGATGACTGGTAGCACTCAAGAGGCACCAACAGACCATCAAATGCATCACCAGATGTCTGTAGCCCATGGATACACAGATCGATTTGGTTGAAACCCTTGCAAATTTGGAGGAGAAAGTCATAACTACATGATGAGCATTTCAGCTAAAGAAGCTGTAATCCTAATGGATGACTCACAATATATTGAAACTCTCATGACAGCCTTTGAAGCACCAGAAGAGAGCGAAATTCATTCTCAACAAGAGAGGAAAAGACAAAAGACTACACAAGCAGCAATATGTTGCTGCTGGAGAGGAGGGAGGGACGGGGCAGTGACCGTATCATTACTGAAGAATAGTCATGAACAGATTGCGAGAAAAGAACGCTGTATTTTTGCGGCTGTTAGAGAAAAGAAGGCGGTATTTCTGATTCAGCTATCGGGCCACCATAGCCGGCGTGCTGCCGAAAGTGAATTTCCAGCATTTTACAGACAAGTCGGCAATCTTGCAGACGGCTTCTGATGGATTCCCGATTAGGAAAAAAGAAAAAAAGATCGTCGAGTGGCGGGAAGAAGAAAAGCAAAAAAGACATTGACATCCTCCTCACGCAGAAAGACATAAGCATAAAAGGGCAGAGAAAATCTTCCAAGCACATCAATCAAACACTCTATTAATTTGCACAGGAAAGCAAAACAGAGGATGACGTACTTGGAAGCGAAAGCCACAAATGAGACGACAGAGGGAGAGTTCCCAAGAACCTCAGCGAAGCGCTCAGCAGGGACGAGAGACGAGTAAGTCTGCTGCTGTTGCTGCTGCGGCTGCTGAGGGAGCACCTGATCCGTGACCATAGAGATACCCGCATCCAAGAAACGACCTTCCACGAGGCTTTTTGGCATCAGATTCACCATCGCCAGCACCAGGAGGAGGACGGCAATGCACAAAGCTGCAGAAGAAGCCATGGCACCCAGAGCAAGCGTGTGGGGACAGAATACTGGAATTGCACCGGTCGCTCGCTCGCTCGCACCTCGCTTCTTTGTCTCTCTGTTTCTCCCTTCAGTTTGCTTGCAGTTCCCGCAGATTCTCGCTTTCCTCCCAAAGACCGCCCTTCGGCAGAACGTGACCGTATAGCCGCTCAGATTCGCCTACCTTTCGAAGCCTGACATGGTGCCCATTCCGGTTGAATAAACTAATCTGGTGGTCTGTATTTTGTTTTTAAATTTGTGCACTCGGTGGGTTGGCGATCCTCCACTAGAGTGCTTAGCCAAATTTGGCTACAGGTCAGATGGGGAAGTAAAAACAATTTGGCATTCCTCCTCTAATTTGGCGACTTGTTGAAACCTATTCTCTAAATTTGGCGACTTGTTGGAACCTATTCTCTACATTTGGTGACTTTATATATACTAGTGGGTACCTGTGACCTTCGGACACTCTAAAGTCCCCCATTTTCTTTAAACCCGGTTCATGTTTTAGTTTTTTTTACAAATTTTTATTTTTTTTATTTTTTATTTTAATCTGTTTTTTGGCACTTGTAAAGCAAATCTGCATTGAAAAATAATTCATTGAAAAACTTTTGAATGTTACAACTTTCTCTTGCTGCTGCTTGCACTTTGTGCAGTAATAATGATCCAAAAAGTAGCAAAATTTTTCTCAAATAAAAAACGTTGATTTTAATTGCTTGGGTCGGGGGATTATTTATTTGAAGGGGGTTGTGAATTTTGCAAAGGATTTTTGAGATTTGTTTGTAAAATTCGCCATATTTTGAGGAAAAAGAAGTCGTCACATTTCGACACTCTCATTCATGGAGGTCGCCAGTATAAAGCAGGATTTTGAAAAGAATCCATAGACCACCTTGGACAGGCTTCACTTAATGATAATTAGTGCCAAGGTTTCGATCCTTAATTAGGATAGGTCAGACTTTCCCATCCCCTTCCCCACACACACAGTCCAAATGATATGTTTCTACAAAGGCCGGTTCTGTCGGCGAATTAAAACGCAGAATCGATTCTCCCGTAGAAAATTTGTCCGTCCATCCAACTGTCCAGGCTAGTTTCGTCGGCGAATTAAAACGTGGAACTGTCGTGTCACGCACAAACGCACGAACTACGTGAATTTATATATAAGATTTTTTCCTTATAAACCTAATGTGATGACTTCGGCCCATTTTCCATTTTTAGTTTCTCTTCGTGCCTTTCATACCTTTTTTTTTTTTTCCTGGCCAAGTTGTGAAACACTTGTCAAAAAAAAAAAAAACAAACAAACAAACAAACATTGCTTATGATTTATGTTTGACACAAAATAATTCTCAAAAGGCCTTGCAAAAAAAAGAAAAAGGAATTATTGATATTTGTTGAAGCTGTTGAAAATTGAACTTCCAACTTGTGAAAATTCGAGAAATTAAATTTGAAAGTGTTGAACCATTTTTTAAAAAAGTAAATAAATGTCGCACAACCTTGGCAGCTGCAGCACAAATGATATCATTTTCAGCAAGGAAGAATTTTTTTAAAAATTAAAAATTCAAAGAAATTTCTTTGAAAAAAATGAAGAATATTTTAAAATATTTTGAGACTTTCTATTTTTTTGAAATCATTTTTTTAACATTAATTAATTATTCGACAAACATGCCACCAAGATATTACAATATTCAACAAAAGGAGAGAAACATGTGCATATATATAAACAAGGATGGAAATCCATCCACAAAAAGTACAAGGCATCTTGATGCAAATATAAACATGTGAGAATAGAAAATTAAAACAATAATAATGAAGTGGAAGGTGTGCTAAAAAGACATCCTATGCCACAAATCAGCTCTTGATGTAGTGCACTAACTGGGTATGTGTGGAAGAGATAAAGAACTGTGACTAAACGTGGCAGCTTGTTGAAGAATGGTATGTGTGAAAGAGATGAAGAACTCTGACTAAGCATGGCAGCCTGCTGAAGACTGATATGTGCGGAAGAGATGATGAATTGGAACTAAGCACGGCAGCCCGCTGGAAAATGGTATGTGTGAAAGAGGGGAAGAAATGTGGCTTAGTTGTTGGTGAATCATGACGGAAAATTTGGGACTAAGCATGGCAGCTCGCTGGGAAATCGTTGTGTGAAAGAGATGAAGAAATGAGGCTTGGGTTGTTGAAGAATCATGAGCGCTTGTGCATGCTGTAAGGCTATCTACACTTGTTGCCTATAATGCAAAAGTGTCAATTACAGTAGTCTCCCGTTTAAGTACGCATCCCAGTTAAGTACGCATTTTTTGGCAAAAAATTTAGGGTTCAAGATTTATTAGTTGAACACTAGTCTGTAGACCCATTTTGCAAGCAAAATGATCAGAAGAAAAAGGATTGTGTGCAATCTCCTAATTGAATAAATAATAAATACCTCCAGTTTATAACTTTCGTACTTAAGGTGCAATTGAGAAGTATGCAAGTACGCAAGTTTATAAGTAAGATGTCATGAATCTAAAGTACGCACCTACCGGCTAAGTACGCACAAACCGCACAGGTTCAACTTGCGTACTTAACCGGGAGACTACTGTATCAATTGTAGGTACAGTACAGGGATTCATGTGACCTAGTACCTACCCACCCTGCTTCTGAAACCAAAAGGGATGGACCCCAACTCTCATTAGATCAAGCTTCATCCTTCAAACCTGCCTACCAGCCCCCTCCACATTTTTAGCTGCCCCTTGCAATTATCCTATGGAGTTAACTATCCTCTTGACCCATCTACCCTGACTTCTTGACAATTATCCTATGAAGTTTAACTACGTTGTAAAATGCACCATATATCCTTTTGTATATCTATTTTTGTTCTTACTCTTTCGCTGTTCTCTTCCCTTTCTGTCTTTCTTTGTTTCTTTGTCTGGTCTTTGTTGTGGGGTCTGTTGTTAGCTAGTAATATGGCTTTCTTTGTTTTTTTTGTCTGGTCTTCATTGTGGGGGTCTATTGCTAGCCAGTAATATGGCTGTCTTTATTCTTTTGTCTGGTCTTTGTTGTGTTGTCTGTTGCTAGCCAGTAGTATGACTGAGTTTTCTTGTTGTTTTCAGAATTGCAGCAGAAACTCAGTTCACAGGATGGTGCTTATCATCGGCCTTTACCCATTGTAAGGAGCTGATGAAGTCAGCCAGGAAGTTGTGATAGTTAAGTCACTATTGTATGTACTACTGCTGATGGTCACTGAACAGGTGTGAGACTGAGACTGGCATTTTTGTTCATATCGATGTGTGTTTTTCGTTTTTTTTTTGGTCTCCCCTTGTTTGGTTCTTTCTGTGGCTTCCTGAGGAAGTTTTAGCCTTGCTGTTTTCTTCATTGTGAAATGGAGGTTTCTCTATTCTTGTGAAAGATATATATCTATTTTTGATGGATTAGTTTTGGTGTGTTTTGGGACTTCTATTTATTTGATTTTATAACATGGTACACTTTCATAAACTTATCTTTGCCTTTTACTGCAAACTCAAATTATGTACACATATGTATGTAAATTAGGTGGGAAAAAAAAAATGTAAAAGAAATGTTTCTTCCAACATTGTGATAGCCAATTGTGTTATTTTGTTTTCAAATTAACATTCATTTGTCGGTTTATCCTTCCCAATGTGCAACTCTAAGGAGCTTGGGTGAGCAAGGTTAAAACCTAGTGTTGGGTTTGGTTATATATATATAATAAATTTTTAATAGGAATCATTAGTTGTAGTTTTAAGAATGAGTTTTAAGAATTTTCTTGATTATTATTATTATTTTAAAAATGAATTGTAGAGAATTGGTTGGTTTTTAGAAATCTAACAAAAGATACTTGCTAAGTTTTAGCCAAAATCAATTTGCACTTGGTGTTCACTTTAAAATAATTTTTGATCCCACAACATTGTAGAGAAGATTGTCATTTTTAACATTAGGAACACCACCATGTGTGTGGGAAGAAAGTTACAAATTTTTTAATTTAAAAAGGACATATGTTGGTAATGTCTTTTAAAGGAAAAGGCATTGACACATTGAAAATACAAATAAAAATGTCATATAACATTTTATTTAAATAGAAGTGTAGCTTAGGGGTAAATACACCCTTTTAGCATTAAAAGGGCTGGGGTTTGAATTCTCACCTCACAAGGTTTATGCTTATTTTCTCAACTTGTAAAAGTTTTTATCCCCTAGTATTTTTTTTCCCTTCCTAGGGCAAGACCAATTTCTTAATAACTGGATCCAATGGCCCATACCGTAGGACCCGGCTCCATTTAAGACCCTTGGCAAGGATCCCTAGCATTAATTAGCTATAAATGACGATTGTCCGAGGTGGGTTGTAGCATGCTTCCAAAAATTGCTGCTACATGCAATGACTTAGGAAATGCCCCTAGGTGTAGATATGGTTAATTTTATTTTTTAATTTCGAAAAATTGGGAACAAATCCCTAAAAATTTTCTTAAATCATTTTTTAAAACAATTTGAAAAAAATTCCAAAAAAAAACTCTGCTTCAGACTAAAGCAGTGTCTAGACCCAAGTCCAATTCTAATATTTCTTGGGTATAATTTGGCCACTAAGAGGCCTCATTCAAGAAGGTGAAGGTATCAATGTGAGTCTCTTGCACTGCAAGAAATTTAGGGATTGTTTGCACTCAACCGCTTAGGCAATAATGGCCCATAGAACCTGGGGGAACCCCACTTTTTGGATGAGACCACCCGTCAACCCATGGGCCATGGCTCAAGCGCCTTTGTCATAGTGAAAATTCAATTTGGACCAAAAGTATGGACCACATGCATTTTTAAAATAGAAAATTGTCTGATTGTGAGTAATCTCCATGATCCATGACTCAACAAAAATGTGAAAAACACTTAACAACAAATTGCATTATTAAAACAAAATCTAACATAACAAGCTCCAATAATTTGAAAAATTAAGAAGATGATTTTTAAAAAAAAAACATGATCCAATTTTAGTATGCTGTTTAGGGTTTAAGGGGTAATAATTTGGTGAGAGGAACCGTCAAAAACTCCCTCCATCATTACTTTTCAATTTTTTTTTGAAAAAAACATAATTCTTTTTCTCTAATAATGTTTAAGCCTTGAGGGGCAGCAATTTTGTGGGAGCTAGAGGGCAAACCACCAAAAATTCCCTCGGTTTTTCTTTTAGAAAAATTAGGAAAATTTCTTATACCCCCATGGACCCAAGCAACATTGTTCACAACTATCATATAAGATTCCAACAAGTTTTTTCATCCAAAGTCATTTGCTTGGGCTTGAGCCCTAAACTACCCTAGTGTAAGCACAATCAGACCACCTTCATAATTTCTGGAACCAATGAAAGATTTTAAATTTGTGTGGTCCCAAGCCCATGCCCTTCAGTGTAAACTGTCCCTTAGTCTGCTATTGTAATTGGGCTCCCTTACTAATTACTTATGGCACATAGAGTCATCCTTCATGTGATGACATCATGATCTCTAGAACTCACCAATCTCTACATGTGACATCCCCCATCAAATAAGTAAGATTTGAATGTTACATCAAATCTACCTTCCAGAAGTGTGAGATAGGTCCAAATTATAATGAAAAGCTGGAATTTCCCTCTGGTGGGATGCTCACTTCTTACATACTTCAATAAATAAATAAATAAATAACTTCCAAGACCAGTGAGAAAAAAGCTGCCAGGCATATTACACTCTTTTTCATTAGACAATAGAAATCCCAATCGACAAATCTCACCCATCACCTCTTTACTACTAGACTGGTTTTTGTAGTGGACAAAGTTTCTTCAATTGATGATTTTAAAATTCTTTTTGGGAAAAAATACTAGTTTTTTTGAGGTTTTCTCTCACCACATTTCAAAAAGAATTTCAGAAAAAAGTCACAAGATTTTTATATCAAAATCATGTAAGTAGCCAACAACATAGAAGGATGCTTAGATTTTTTTTTACTTTCAAAATTCGGCTGAACCTTTTTACAGTCCTTGGCAATACATTAGGAAATTGTTAAAGAAATCATTGATACCCATGTTCATAGTTTGGTCTGATTCCAATCAGGTACATGCAAATAGACTTACTGCATAGCATCTGTAAGGGAACAACGCCCAAGAAACAGGCATTCGTGAAATCAGCACTTGCCTTTAGGTTGAGCTGAGTGGGTGCTCCTGTAGTCTTGCAATTTGCCAAAAGCTACAAA
Source organism: Sphagnum tenellum (assembly GCA_963921925.1). NCBI lineage: Eukaryota > Viridiplantae > Streptophyta > Sphagnopsida > Sphagnales > Sphagnaceae > Sphagnum > Sphagnum tenellum. The sequence continues at coordinate 2,885,706 of OY998144.1, forward strand.
CTAATTTTTAAAAACTAAAAATTGTTGAAAAAAAAAAGAGAAACAAGAGAAGAAATCTTTTTAAAACAACACAAGAAATTTCAAGTTAGTAACAAATAAATAAAATGAAACAAGGAAAGGGAAATACAGTAAAATAATTTTAAAATAAAAAAATTTACAAAAATGAAGAAACCAAATCAAGAGTAAAAAATAAGAAAAATTAAAACTTATAATAATGAAGAAAAACCCTGCTTGAAAAAGAATGAGGTGTGTCTTCTTTCTCCAAACTTCAAACTTGCATCCATATAAACAAAAATATAAAAGTGAAAAAGAAACACTTTATTTTTATTATACAAAATAATAATAAAAACAGAAAACACATTAATAAATTTTTAAAAAAAAAAGTTTCTAGAAAAAACTAAAACATGAACCAAGTTTAAAGAAACCAGAGACTTCACAGTGCCCGAAGGTCACTGTCCGTCCGGTCATCCTCCTTGGGTTGTATGTTGGGGGGGGGGGGGGGGGGGGGTTTAGTGGGTATGTTTAATTTGGGGGAGGGATGATATATCATAGGCTGAGATTGGGTTCAGCAAGTAACTATCCAGTAATCAATACATTTATTTTTAAGGATTTAGTTTTCACACATGTTCACGAGTTTATTTTTTAATTTTTTTATATTGCAAGTATGACAAGGTTTGTTGAAATTTTCAGATAATTATTTGAACTTAAACTTGCAAATTACACCTTTTTTCAAAAATAAACATTTTGAATGTTGTTGTTATGTTATGTATAGAGTTCGTAATATTGTCAATAGAAGAGAAAGTGATGTCATATGTCACAGTGTCTGGAGGTCATGGGTACCCACTAGTATTACATAATATTCCTGATAACCATCAAACATTTCCACTAGTGACCAAAACTTCTGATAACTATGTATGTTTTTTAAGGTGCGGAATCTACCACCCCAGACATTAATGCCATGGAATGCCCATTATGTTAGGTGCATAACCAAACTTGCCCTATTGGGCCGGAGTGGCTCTTTACACAACAAAATCTGCATGGGCTTGACACAAACAACATCATGAAGCATCATTGCCTGTGTCTGGGAGAAAGTTGATTTGACCTTCTTTTATTTTGTCTTGTTCTTGCATAGTTCAACTTTCAACTAGACAAATTCAAAGTTGAACATTTTCTTCACTAGTGGGGACCCGTTAATTGCTTCAACCAATTAATAACGCAAACACGCTCTCAGGACCTGGGTTGCAGGACCTCGATATTTGGCTCTCAGGACCTGGGTTCCAGGACCTCAACGCGAGGTTTCAGGACCTGGGTTTCAGGCCCTCAACGCGAGGTTTCAGAACCTGGCTCTCAGGACCTGGGTTTCAGGCCCTCACTGTGAGGTTTCAGGACCTGGGTTTCAGGACCTCGAAAGCTGTCCATCCTACGGTCGTCTTATCTTTTTCTGGTCACTTTTCTTTGCGTCCACCGTCACTTTTCTTTTTCCCGTCACATTTTTCTGCGTCCACAGTCACTTTTCTCTGCCTCAAGTGGTCACAGAGGGACAGACGCACGAACTAAGTGAATTTATATATAAGATACATACGCAACAACTGCATAGCTTTTTGAGCACCGTCGAAAATATGTTGGGGCCACTTGCACGTGGGTGATTTGATGATCGGGCAAGCTCCAATGATATTTTGTTCACTATCAGCAGGTGGAAGCAACACACAAATAAAGACTAGCTACAATGCTGGACGGGGGAACGTTTGTCTGTTTTGTCTTCTTCCTTCCTTTTTTTCTCGTGTGTTTCTAAAAGTAAGGTGTATCCCCTTTGTTGAACTCCTCTTGTGGTTCAGTTCCAAACAATTTGTATTTTTATCAAGAAACAATTGTGGCCGCTTCTCAACCGCCAGGGCCCAGGCATGAAAGTCAGCATAGTCACATTAATGGGGAAAAAAAAAATTTAATCAAAGAATTCTTTAAAGGATCTAAAAAAGAAGCTGGCTTCAAATGGAAAGCTAAGATCAACAACACTTTAACATGCTGGTTGGGTCTTTGGGGGCCCCCACACAAGTACCTTTTGCCAGCCCCACACATAGGGATGGAGCTTCAAAGGTTTCGGAGCGTCACGTGTGGCTATGGGACAGTAACATCCTTAACTGGTGGAGAGCTAAGATCAACATGATGTTACGTGCTTGGTGCACCAAAGGAGGTTTTGGGTGAAGCACTTGGAGCTTGGCTATGGGCCACTAACATATTTAATTGCCTTTGAAAGCACTTACATTTGATTAATGTGTCGAAAGGTCAACTGGAGTAGTTCAGTCCTGTATGAGCTCCCTTATGAGGAATTGTTTGGTGGACTATTTCAAAAGAGAGAAACTATGTTGTGTGGTTTGTTAGGATTGTCATAATCATAATCTACAATTTTGGAATGGAAGCTTAAGGAGATGTACTTGCATAATTTGTTAATTATCATGTTGCAGGAGTTTTCTAATAAGTATAAAATGTGGACTCTGACAATAACAACTTTAAATCACATAAGCATGCTTTTTAACCTTATATTTAATCAAAAACGATGGTCGTCCTACCAATTGAAATGCACTATTTAGCACATTTTTTAAGAATATGGCTAGTTACCTTGGAAGGAGGTCCTTTAGAATATAATAGAGTTTTTGGCAAGGGATCTTTCATGAAAATTGTGAGAAGCATTCGGGTTCAACACACATTAGACATACAACACAAAAGACTTGTCTTAATGATTTTGTGTGATTTTTCTTTTTGGCTGTATATATTGCCTTGGGTTTTGGGTAGTGTTGGGTATGTATATCTATTCCAAGATATCAGATAGATAAATTCAAAGTTTCAAAAAAAAAAATTCATTCAGGTAGAGTAAATGATGAACATTTACCTGATTTTCAGGGTATGACTAGAGGTTAATATTTTATAATTTGTCCTAAATATATCATGCTAAAATAAGTGGGTAAATGTGAGGGGGAAAAAATGGACACAAGTTTGGAAGTTTCAAAAGTGAAGAAAGAGAAGTCTGCAATTGGCTTGCAAACATGAATTGGAGGGGCTTTCAAACATCTTATATACTTTAAAAACCCAATCAATCAATAGAACTAAAACATATTCAAAGAATAATTATAATATAGAAAATAATAAAAGTTAAAGGGATAAGGATTTCTCCAAGGTAATTTATGTAATAAATGTAAAGATGAAGTAAAATACTAAAGGAAAATGTATTAAATAATTAGTCACCATAATTTGAACAAATATATTATAACCACATGCAAAATATGGAAATGCATATATATGTTATACAATGATTCTTTTCAATTTTTAATGTTGCATTACTGGCTAGCATTTCAACAGGGATTTAGTAATAAATAGCCATAGGTTTTTAGATATTTTCTAAATAGTTTTAAAACTAGTTTTTAAAATATGCAAACTAAAGTTTTTAAAAATACCAAAGTAAAAGTTAGAGTCCAAATGTGGTAAAAGAAAATCAATTTTTTTTTCAAATTTTGTAATTAAAAAAAAGAAAAAATGGGAATTCGATGACACAATATTCCAATTTTTTTCTTTCACATTTAGGAAAACTTTTGCACCAAAAAATCACTAATTCATATGATAATTTTGATATATATACCCTTTATTTATGGTTTTCAAAATAATTACCTTCCCTTGGGTTGGGGTAAAACCTGGTGAACTATATATTAGGTGGGTAAAAAGAAAGATAGGATAAACTTGAAATACTTACTAACTAGGTAGGGTAAATAAACAAGTAATCAAAAACATTTACTAGCCAGGTGAGGTATTTATTTACCCTATTATATTCAAATACTCATTGAATTAAAACAATTTTCCATCTTTTGTTCCAAGAATTCTTGTCCTCCTTTCGAAGTATCCATTTTAGGACCACAATTTTTTATTTTATAAGTGACAATTCTCTAGATGTAGGTTAGTTGTTGGAAGAACAAACCTATGCAAATAGGGTAGAAAATTTAACCAACTCCTCTTTTAGTTGGCATCTTCAGAGCACAACACTTTTTTAAAGGGTAACGCATTTGGATGTACATTAGTTGGTTTCATTCAACAACAAAACCCATACCATTTACCTATCGTAAAATGGGACAAGATTTTTCCAACTTTACCCAAAAAAAAAAAAAAAGAAATAGAAGAAGATTTCCATGTTTTAGTGGTGGCACTTTATAGTTTGGAAAATATTCTAGGGAAAGGTTCATAAGGGAAGTGAGGGAATTTGAGATTAATTTTGAAATGGGAAAAAGAGATTTCACAAATAAAGAGGGGAACAAGGGGGATTTTTTTTAATAAATTATAATATAAAATATTAGGCTATTCTATCCCCCAAAATGAAAAAAAATTAGTGAAATATACACTTAGGCAAAAAAAAAATTTTAAAAATCCCCAACTACTTTTGTTGAAAAATTTGTCCCACAAAATCAATTAGAACTTTTATAGTTGTGATCATGTAAATTGGAATACTGGAAGGATTTTGTAACATAAGAAACTGACCCAGTTTATTTTTAGTGCATCCAGAGGATGCATTACGAAAAGCTAAACTCATAGAGGGCAAAGCAGGTAATGCCAAGGTTGGAAGAACTAACCATTGTTTTTGAGGGTTATCATACATCATCTTCAAGGCTCAAGGTACTCCGAAAACCTCACATATGACCCACCACCCTTCAGTATTTTATAAAAAATGGCAAACAAACAAGCGCACATGTTTAGCAACACGACTGAATACTCACTTGTCGGCAAACTTTTACCTTCACCTAATGCCACGAGGAGGGGGACTCAGCAACCTTTTTTCTCTTTTTTCTTATCAGGCCTAATGGCTGATGACTTTGAATCCGGGGTAAAAGAGCTCCTCCCCCACACCCCACCTCCCCACCACCACCACCACCACCCAAGATGCTCGACCCTCAATAAATGTAAGGTGCCCGTCTGAGAGGTTTCAAATTTTGTAAGCAGGTCCTTAAGTGGTAGTTAAGGCCCATGGATGGGGGCCGTTACCAGAATAAGGTACCCATCAAATGACCCTGTCAGCTACTACTTATAGTGTGAACAAGAATTGGCAGGCTCTTTCGAACATTTCAGAACTTTCTTGCTCAGAAGCTTCGGATGACCTACGGTGTGAAGAGGGAAGATTACGGATTGAACGTTCCCTCCAACTGCAGACGAAAATCTCTTACAGGTCATTTACGTTCTCTGAAGTTCCCTCTCTTTAGGTTCCCAAAGCCTTTCTTATTCATTTGGAGCTTTCAAAGCGTTCTGAAAACGTAGTGTTGTTTTTGCTTTTGTGGTTGCGCTAGTTTTGTGCTTTGTGGTCGTCTCCGGTTGTGTTTGGATTGGAGCTTGCATCCATCAACGACTGCAGTAGATTCCCGGGTTGTAACATTCCGTCTTTTGTTTTTAGTTCCTTGTTGCTCTAGCAGCGATTGCAAGAAAGCGCCAAAATGAAGGGGAGCGGAGGAATTCCCAGTAGCGGAATCTGTCTAGCGGTTTTCGGAGCACTTCCCAGCAGAAGCTCGCAACCACGGAAGAAGCGGTCGCAACAAGCAGCGAAAGCATCACAGCGATCTCGCCCCGAAGTCGAGGGAATCGGAGTTGCTCCGGATGCGGGTGGAAAAAATCGTTCCTCACTGGATTTTTTCAGTCGCACAGCTACGAATTCATCAATAATGTCCTCAGGGCCTGGATCGTCATGCAACAACAGAAGGTCTTGCCAATGGATTGTCCACCTTTCTGTGAACTGATTCCGGGGGGATTTGCTTTGCTATTTTTTATCATGGCTCAAGAGAAGCTGCAGTCGATAGTAGTGTGTTCTTTCTTGCGAACGAAACTGAGAGAGGCTCTTCCTTGTTTTTGTGTTGCTCGTTTGTTGGCGCAGGGAGCAGCTCTCGCAAGGAGGTGGAGATGGCGGATTGCTGCTTCCGGATCCTGCACTCGGCGTTCCTGATCGAGAATCTGCTGTGATGAGCAGCACCCCAGGAATACGCAAGCCCAAGGGACGGATACAAACGTTTCGCGTGGAATCCCGTTGGAAGGCGCCGCACTGGAATGCGTCGAGACACATTTGGGTAGGGAGTTACTGTCTAATTGAGGAAGCGATGCGAGCTCATGACACTACGCTGCATTACACGCGGAAAACGCCTTACTATTACATCTATCCTCAGGGCTATTTCGATCCTTTGCCTGCGGAACTCGAAGACGCGCCGCTGACGGAAGAGTTTGTCATGTTCGTCAAGGTTATGGCAAAGAAATTTGGAATGACAGAGTTCCGGAAGCTGAAACGGAATCCGCTTTCGGAATTAGCCAGTGCTCCATCGAGAAAGCCATGCTTCTCATCACGGAGCAACAAGCTGTGCGCTGGGCGGAGCAAGCGCACTTGGGCAAACAAGATGGAGGCTCCCTCCGAGGTCAAGCGTCTCTCCTTGTCATCCGCAGATTCTTCTGAGCTTTCAAGCCGTGAATTGGCGGACTTTGCAGCTGAGTCTTCTCCAGTCCAGGTACCAATCGATTTCAATGCGTCAAGAACTTTCTTCGCCATGGATTTCTCGATCGATGGGTACTTGGAAAAAGGCTTCGGCCTCTCTGCTGATGATGACGGGATTGGAGGTGATCGGGAAGATGAAGATCATGTGCTGGACATGCAGCTGACCACGAACTTTGTGCCATCTGCAGCAGCTGATGCCCAATTTCTACCGGCTGCGACGACGGGGGTGGCGTCGTCCATTCCCGGCGACGTCAGTCGCGGTATCTCATCACAAGTGTCGAGCGCAGCGGATTCTGAGCTTACAAGACAAGTTCTTGAAGTGCCTGAGTTTATCTCTCATCATGCGCAGCTATTCCCTGAGGTACCAACAGATTTGAACAATGCGTCAAGCTTCGACATGGAGTTCTCGATCGATGCGTACCCCGAAGACGTAGGCGTCCTCCCTCCCGCTGATGTTGGGATTGGAGGCGATCGGGAAGATGATGAAGTGGCGGAGTTTGTCACTTATCCATCGCAGTTGTTCCAGGTACCGAAAGATTTCAATGCGTCGTCAATTGACGACATGGAGTTGTTCACCACCGACGACGATCTCGAAACAGGCGGCTGCGGGAACGACTACACTTTCCAACTGGCCGAGCTTGACGACTCCACGTTATTCTCGTCCCGGCTCGACGATACAGAGGCGAACCTCGTCCCTAGTTTTACGATCAATGGAGACGCCATGGCTATGCCGGGTCCCCACAACCCAACGTTCGGCAGCGTTGCCGCTTGCTCGGAAAGGCGGCTTCTGTCACCCAAATCCCTAATTTTTCAGTAAGATGCTTGGTTGTGGAGGAGATCATACACAGCTTTGAAACAACAAATGTCTTGGGAATTGTTTTATTAAGATAATTTTGAAGTCATTTTATTTTTAGATTTTGACTAGACAATTAATTGAGTAAGTATAATTTAATTATGAACTCTAAAAGTTAAGGTTATCAATTACTTAACAGGCCATTTTAATTATGATTTTTATTTTTGTTTTTAGTTTTTCTAATCTAAAATAAACTTCAAGCCGTATATTAGTGCATTCAATTCATAAACATAAGAAAAAGTTAATTTATAGTTATGAAAACATTTAAAGTAAAAGGTCTAAGAAAATCATTTGTGTGTTTTTGGTTTCTTAACCATTCCTTTAAGGGTTCCTAGTGGTTTATTCAAGGATGCTTTCATAAGTATTTTGTTCAAAAGATGGGGTACTTTAGCATTAAATCTTGTTTTGTGTGTTTTCATATGAATGTTTTTTAACTTGCCAATTTAATAGGTCCTAAAGAATTCAAGTTGAAAAATAACATTTACATATATTCAGTGAACATTGTTAAACATAGATGTAAACATTTTTTATTTATAAATATAAGTTGTAATTAATTATATTTTTAATACATTCCTTTTGATTCCTTGTAAAAAATATTGCAATTAAATAATTTGACATAATAATTTTAAAAGGATTCAAAAAGACATTCATGTAATATCCAACAATTTTTTAAATATTTTTATTCACTCAATATGATATTATTTTAATTGGAGGCACATAACAATATGTTATGATTATAATGTAATAGATACTATAACATCGAAGATTGTCCTATGCAATCCTTGAATCGTTAGAATGTCCTTTTTGCGACCTTTATGATGATTGTGCCATGTAACCAAGTTGAATATGAATTGAACTCCTAACCTAAAATAATGAAATCAAAATCCTTACCGTTACCCCATCACCATAATTATGAATGTGCAAATTGAACCTTTTAGAATTATTCTAAACCATTAAATTTTGAATTATTTACATTAAGGTTGGCAGACCCTAATTTTTTCAACATAAACAATGATTACTAATGGTCTATAAGTAATTGTTTGAAGTTTTATTTCATAATGGATTGCTTACAAGACATGACAACATCAAATGGACCATATAATTGGCTGTAAGAAGGATTATTAGTGGCCAATCATGAAATCATAGAACATGTCAAAACGTGCTTGTATTTTGAATGTAAAATGGTTCAAAAAACAACATGAAATCGATGAAAATGATTATTTCCTTTGCTAAAAATTGAAACATTTGACATTCCACAATTACCTTGTGATATATTATAAAAGTACATGTTTTATAATGTCAAGTTTTTATTGTAAAACAATAGTTTTCTATAAGGCTTTATTTGTTGTTGTCCCCACAATATGGCTTTGGAGTTTGTTCTTTCATGTTTCAAAAGTATTCCCCTTCAAAGCATAGGAATCCCAGTTCAAAGCCAACAAAAAATGCAAATGCAAAACTTGGCATAAACCATGCCTTTTATCCTTTGATTTTTAAGTATGTTTTTATGTGTGTGATTTTGTTAATTATTTGGATATTGTTGGGTGGCAATCTAGTAGTGCATGACAAATAAACATTTATGATTTTTCCAAAAAAATGTAAGTAACTTGAAATTCTAAAATACTTTGTGTTTGATTTCATCAAAATAGTTATAAAATGAATTGGAATTTAGTATGTTAATTTTGCTATTTAATTGAGGATTTTTTCAAATGTAATAAAATTCTAAAATATGGATGTTTTAATTTGCTCAAAAATCACAAGGGATGGAGGATTTAACATGTGTTTCCAACCTTACTCTTTGCAAATATTCATGTTTGTAATGGTTCCCAACACTTATTTTCAACACAAGGCATATATGGTTTAGTTCTAATATCTAAATTATTTTAATGTTATTGTATTGTTTCTTTATGTGAGTACATGACAAAAGTTGTTGGTGTCAAATTAACATCTACATTGCACCATGGTAAAAACCCCCAAAAAAAATTCGATTGCTTCTAATCATTTAAGACATCCCATCCTTAGCCCAGATCATGGTCTATGAGTCCAAATTTAACAATTCATCCATTAATTAACATTAACATTTTGAGATATTATTCAAGAAAGTGAAGGTATTATTGTAGGTGTTTGGTTCAACTTGACCCCATTGCAAACAACATCAAGAAGTGCTTCTTTGACTTATTTTACTATGCTTTCATTGTTGGGAGTTTATGCTTAAATTTTTGTTGCAAAATTTTGATATGCAACATATGTTCATGTTAAGGTCTTTCCTACTTGTCATAACTATGAGTAAGTGAAATGGTGACTAGGCCATTGTTTATTACATTTCGTGATCATACACATTTTCATTATTTCTGTCATATTAAATGGTAGTGTATGCTAGTGGAGGCATTTATTTACTCATTGCATATTGGCCATAGTTGCATGTCTATGTATAAGGAACTTCCCTTGTTCATAGATGAATGACAATTCCGTAGCAACAATTTTGTGTTAGGATATCTCCAATCATTGTTCTAGTTTTTCATAAAAAGTACATGATGTGAAGATATTGATGTTGAAAAGTGAAATATGTTTATAAACAAATGCCTTCACAAAACAATTTGTTATTTAAGGCTTGCAATGTTTTTTCAAATCTGTAGTTGTGGAGTAACATGAAGCTAATCAACTTAGTTATGGTAAATAAAATTATCCATCACACCTAAAACAAATGAAGAGAAAATGAATTGAAAGATGGAACAAGTGTATGAAGTATTTTGCCTAAGTGGGTTTATTGAATTAGTCTATTTGTGTAATTATTATACATCCAAAACATGTTCTTATAATACATGGGTGGAAATGGTTTTAGTTCCATAACAACCACCAACATCCCTTAAAATTTGCATGCCCATGGTGGAGCTTCAATTTAAAGGGATTGAAGATAATCATTGCAAAACAAATTATATAAGTAATCTTGGGCACTCAACAAGACTTACAAAGATGGCCACCTTAATTTGCTTAAAAGTCAAGAATGGACTACCAATCTATGTCATGGCTTTAGGCATTTAGGATTAATGATCATTTGCAAGTTGTATGACTTAGAAACGATTAAGAGAGAGTTATTGCCTATTGGTAAACCTTAGGGCCAAGTAATGAATGAGATGTTTTCTTCAAGGTATGATATTAACAAGTGGTTCATCACATGATGATTATGCCCTTGATGGAGGCAAGTTCAAAGTAGTGTTGTGATTGTATAAATCTGCAATGTATAATTAGGGGATTTAGGTTTTGCAACCCAAGTTTGAATTAACACGCTCTTGTTGGAATTGACACAAGAATTGAATTGTGAAACTAATTTGTCATGAAATTTAGAATTGAAATCATGAAAAAACATTCTTGAGCTTATAAGGGTCAAATTATTTTTTTAAGTGTGCAAATTGATTTTTTTGGGGCAAAAGTTGATGAACTTAGAGAATCTCCACCAATGTTTAGTATGTCACTTTGGACAAGAAAATTGAATGTCTAAATTTTGTTTTCTTTTTGCCAATAATAAAATTATAACCAAAACTACAAATACATGGGCACTACTAATAACAAACCACTTGGACCAATCATAATGATCAACCAATCAAAAATACTGAGTTGCAATTAAGTCCAATTTATTACAATTTTTTTTGGAGGTGCACAAATGTGTTGTGCCTTTTACCAACCACAACAAGTTGCACAAATTTGGTGTAGAAAAATGAATTTCATGAGCTAAACTAGCACGTTTTGATTTTTTCATAGTAAAGTTTACTATTTGGAATCACATACTAAGCCCCGGTGAAGATGCTCTTATAACTTAATATTAATTTGGCAAGTTCAAACCACCAATAGTTAATAAGGCATCACAAACATGTTGGCCCTACCAATAGATAAGATGTTATACATGTGCATTTATGTATTTATACATATACATATATTATTTTGTGATTTATTTGTATGTGTTTGTGTGTACATGCATTTATGTGTTATGAAATCATTTTGCGGTATTGTGTGGTAATACAAATTGGGGAACATAATTGGGTAATTTGAAAGCAAAATAAATGGGTTTATGATCTATCCAATATATTTGTGTCGTTCCAAAATGACATTGTTGTATTGGTGCATTTCCTACTTTCATCATAATTCAACAGTTATTTTGTTCCAAATATGAATTGGAAGTTGTAAATATTTTGATATCAAATATATTGCAATGAAATCACCCCACAATCCTCCATTCAAAGCAGGTCATAAATATTTTCATATGTTGCTTTTCCATGATGTAAATTAGGCACAAGTTCTGGATTTAATTCACGTTGACAACACTCCAATGCTTGAAACATACCAATTGTTGGACATTCTTGTAAACAACACATGTTATTTTTTCAGATTAATTCTGAGTTTATTGAATATTTTAATAAATATGTTATTGAATCAAATAAATAATCTCCTACTTTGTATTCAAAATTTTGAACTTGTTACAAACCATCTTTGGTTAATTCGATATCTATGTTCATTATGTGTTATTTTCAATTTTTAATTTGATTATTTTTAATTTTAAGTTTTGAAAATTATGTGAAATTCATCTTTGCAAATTGATATAAAACCAAATGAAAATTGAAATCAATCTACAATGTTAAAAAGAAATCAATTAACATTTAACCTAATTTCACTTTAACTTTTTTAGTCCACCTAATTTTTCAATTAGAATTAATTTTTGAAATGAATTTTTAAAATTATGTTCAGAATATTAAAATCTTCATTTGGACTTTAAGAACTCCTTACTTTTATTTTATGTATGTCAAATAAATTTGAAACTTTAGTTTCAAAATATATTCTATAACAAATTTATTTTAATATTTTATTAAAATTACTATTCATCCCCACCTCATAATTGATAATTTCATAAATCAAATATATGTCATTAGCAAGAATCACAAAGATGGTAGCATAATTAATTATCAATTGTTGTTCACCAAACTAAGAGCTTCCAATGTTTTTGACTAACATTGTTGCAAGGTTGTCAATACTATACATCTTAACTAGTTGCATGTATTGTGCAAAGAATTTATAATAAAATGACAATGCTTGTGCATCATTACTGCCCAACCCATCAACAACTACCAAGATAAAAACCTTGGTAGATTGCCCATATATCCTATTGACCACTAACTCAATGGTTCCTAACTTTTCCAAATTTGCCCTTTGCATAAAATATAGTATTGAATGTGTGAAAACAAAGCGCAAGCAAACATGAAAAAGGTCAATTTGTTCAATAACAGTAGTAGCCTTAACTCTTAATGCAAAATTCCCAATCTCCTTTCTCAAACCTTTTTCTAAAAATGACCCCGAAGTTGAGCACCCATATGAAGGACCCACATTTAGGTGAGGGAAAAAGGTGGAAACAAAGTTAGACCTTATAGTTAAAATTATTGTCAAATATCTAAGTGGATCTATTAAGTCACAATGCATATATTTGAACCCACTTCCAAGGACATTTGCAAAACCATACTTGCTGACAATGTAACCTTCAAAACAAGCGCTAAGCATTTTCTGCTACACGTCAATGATGCCAACAACATTCATAGATGCAATTCTTTTCTTGATTGGGCTAGGTACCCGTTGAACCATACAACACATTTGACAAAGTTCCCAAAAACAACTTGAATGCAAACAAAACAAATTGCTTATGCATTTTTCATTGTAACATAGACAGAAAATAAAAAATAAAAAACTTTAATGAAACCCAAACCCAATGTAGTTATGAAACACTTGGATATCTATGGTAGATAAAAAGCTTGTCTTATGCACAATAATATACACAAGAGATAAAAAACTAAAAACCTTATGACACTAAAATCCAATGTAGTCATAGAACACTTACAGATTTATGGTGTGCTGTGATGTGTTGAACACAAACAAAAACCTTTAAAAGGACTTCAACAATTCAAAATAAACTTCCCACAAATGAACAAATAGAAAGAAAATTGCAAACATAGCTCAATTTAGGTGCTTCAAATGTCACAAAACTTGTATACTACAAAGAAGGCAAAATGCTAAAAGAAAGTGCTTCAAGAACATAACCAAATAAGATTATATAACAACCATGATAACTCATCAACTTCAAAATAACTGTGTTGAGGTGTACAAAACGAGGGTTTAGACTTAGGTTAGGTTTGTGTTAAATCTAGGGCTATAATGGATTAGGGTTATAAAGGTTCACAACTACATTTAGGTTTAGTGGATTAGGGTTTAGATCTAGGTTTGTAGTAGATTAAAGTTTAGAATACACTTTTCAAGGTTCCTCGCCACTTGTCTTATTAAACCTTAAATACTCTAAATTAGCAAGAACCTTAGCTTAGACCTAACAAAAAATTACAGCTAATTAAAGACTTGTTAAATAATTGCATGGATACAAAGAAGTAGGGGGTAAGGGCTACATTTGACACATAATCAAATGCTTAAAATAATTCAAATAAAAGATTAACTTAATAAATAAAAAGTACATACATATGTTCAATTTTCCTAATCTATAGAGAATGCATAGTGGGATTATATGGGAATTCCAAGGTATGACATTGGAGGGTATTTTTGACAAATTGAATGAAAGCAAATGACATACCTTGCAATGTCCTACCTACATTCTCATAACTACAATCAACCATACTTGAGCAATGACATATGTAGGGCATGAGAATGAGCTTATACCATAAGAGGTTTGCCATGAAGGTGAGTCAATTGAAAACCTCCAATTCATAGTTGGGTCTTGCAAACACAAAACATGAATTCAATTTCAATTGGTTAATTTATCACTAATAAGGTAAACAAGGTTTTAATAATGCAAAACTTGCAAAATTTGGATCCAATTCAACAATCCTTATTCCTATGGTAGCAAGGTGCAACAAAAACACTCATGAGAAGCAACAAGAGAACACAAGTTGAATACAAAATGTGACACGAATAGAATGTTAACACAAAATACCAATTCAAAAGTCCTAAAACGAGCATGGAAACAAAATTGAAAGAGTTAGAGCTTGAAAGAGTGTATTTATCTTGATCTTGCTCTTTTCCATTGCTTGTACTCCAAACTTGCAGGCTAGAAGAAAAACCATTGTTGAAACTTCAAGAGATAGATAGGGAACAACTACCAAAACACCAATGAAGCAGCATCCATTCCATCAAGGACAAAGTTCTGATGCTATGTTGAAGTTGTTGGCCATTCCATGTTAAAGAAGGCGAGTTCATGTACCACATGGCTCCCATTCTTGACAAGTGTAGCACTAGATTCATTGCCACCCTTTGAACCTCTTCCAACCCCAAAACCAAAACCCATCATCCTGTCTGCTATAGATCAAAATCATACTAGAAAGAAAAGAACCAAAAGATGCATACCCTTCTAAGCAATCCATCCACCATTCTCAATAGTAGAAGATTATCTTATTGACATTGGCGCCCACTCATAATACTGTCCTTCCTTCCTAGGAGATTGTTTCTCAAGGTATAATTATGGTTGTCTTGACAAGTAATGGAAGGAAGGCAAGCATGAATTTTGTCATTCATTCTGTTACAAAATGGAATCTTGTTGGTTTTGAAAAGAAACAAAACATTACCTCTACAGCCGCCTTCATGCTCTGATAACAATGTTCTACTTTGACCACAAAACCACTACCTCATGCTCTCCAACCTGTATCACCATGACATCCACTTAACTCAACTAAGGATTACTTCATAGTCATTTTCACATAAATCTAGCAAACTTGGCAGTTCAAAGGCTTCACTAATGTGTCAACCAAAACAACTAAACAAATTGTAGATGGCAATTTAAGCATGCTTCAAACATTTATTTGGACAAAGTGAAGTTTGAATCAAATGTCCTTTCATGTCACTGAACACTTTAAACAATCAAAAGCTCATACATAAGCAATTTGGGCTGGTTTCAAGACAGATTGGTTCTGGATCCCATACCTGTGAAGAGACTGTTAACTGCCAGAATGCTTTTCTCTTGTGCTTGAGAATTCAAGAGAATCTTGGAAAGAGTGAAAGCTACTTTACTCATATTGGGTCTCAAGTTGGGATCAAGATCCACACAATCCTTGGCCAGCTCTGCAGTCTTGAGTGTGTAGTCAAGAGGAGCAGAGTCTCCAAGCGAGGGATTCATCCATGCTTGTAGTCTTCTCCCTAGTTCCTTCCCTGCAAGGATGGACATCCGGGAGAAGAGTCTTCTTCAAAGTGTTTGTGCCAGTCTGATCTGCAGTGCAGAAGCTCACTGCCTCCTTGCTTGACATGATTTCCAACAAAATCACACCAAATGCAAACACATTGAGCTTTGGTGTGATCAAACCACCAACTTTCTCCTCTAGTGCCATGTATCCATGTGTCCCTGAAATCTGGATGCTGTGAGATTGTTTGAAAGTTGAGTGCTGTACTTGGACTCCTCTTGGAACTTGCATCACCCTTGTAGAAGAAGACTGTTGATGATCTGAGGCTGCATGATCCCTTTTGCTCTCGCTGCTCTCCACTAGTACTTGGTGTGCTCCTGCTGGAACCCTGACTTTCTGCTGCTGCTGCTGACGTACCCATCTGACCTTGAATTTTCGCAACTCCAAAATATGCAATTTGAACATGAAGTTCAGTGTCCAAGAGGATATTGCTACTTTTCAAGTGTTTGTGAATGAAGGGTCCAGCATATGTATGGTGATGGAGATACTCAAGTCCCTTGGCAACATCAAGGACCACTTGCAACTTGCTTGTCCAAGTGAGAAGACCTGAAAATCCTGGCGAGTACTGGCTGTGAAGGTATTGTCACAGGTTTCCACTTGCAATAAATTCATAGAGAAGATAAATCCGGCCATGTTGCACATTGCTGCAGCCACCAATGAGTTTCACAAGATTTGTGTGATGTACACTACACGAGTTCTTCATCTCAGCAACAAAATCTGAGCCTCCTCCTCCTGATCCCTTGTTATTGTTGTTGTTTTTGAGCACCATGACTGCTACATCCATGCCATGAAGTGAACCCCGAAACACAGAACTTCCCATTTTCTTAGCAGGATGGAAATTCTTTGTTGCCATGCTCAGATCCTTGAGTTTGAAAATGATAGCTCCAGCTGACAGCATATCCTTGATGCCTAGCACCTGTTGTTGCTGCGATGATGTCACACTGTAGCTGCTGCTGCTGCTAGTGGTGTAATTTGCAGAGGAGTTGACTTGTGAGGAGGACTCCTTTGACAATGTCTGGCTAGAAATCGAAGTTGTAGTGGTGGTGGTGCTCATGTTGCTGTTGCTGCTGTTGTCATGATCCAGCAGCTGCCACACTAAAATTACCTTAAGCTTACATCTTAGACTGGCAGTACTGAAGACCATGAGCTGTTGCTGCTGCTGCTGCTGCTGGGAACATGAGCTTGCTGCTGCTGCAGGACTAGTAGAGTTGCAAGTACTTGATCTTAATGAACAGCAGTTGGGTGCAGCTGCGCTAGTCTGATGCTGCTGCTGCTTTGAAGGGTGTTTTAAACCCTCCAATTCACTAATGTGCTCAAATTTGTTGGTAACAATTTCCTGTCGAAATGGAAAAAGAAGAAACATAACAAACACATTACTGAACAGAGGTTGCCATTAGATAGTAGCTACACTTGTTGCACATCTCATGCAAATGCCTCTGGTAACCCTCCATAAGCACCAGTAGCAAGGCGAGCATCGATGGCTCGAAAATCAAGGGGACGAGCTACCATACACGCATCTTACCAGTCCCATGGCCTTCTGGACCACCAATCAAAATAGAAAAAACTTCTCCTTTGTCAGCATCTGCCACATGTCACAGGACTTTGCAACCATGAAAGCAGCTTCATGATTCAACAGGCAGCTGGTATCCAAAGCAACATCTGCTCTAGTTTTATTCTACACCATTCCCTTATCCAATGATAGTAAACGTACTGCATCCAACATATAAGCCACACCAGAACCACATCATGACCTGAGCATCACTTTCTACAGCAACAACTGTAGCAGCTGCCCCAAACAGCACACCACCATCTCGTTGAAGACATCTAATGAACCTTTTGCGCTCCTCTGCTCTCAATCCACTGGGATAGCCACTTTTTAAAACTTGAATAAGAGTGACCAGGTACTGATGAGCAAGTTCAGGCCATGTCACCTCATTCACAGGCAGATCACCCCCAAACTCTGAGCCCTGAGAGGAGTAAGAGCTCTGCTCCCTGCCATCACAGATGGAGGAACATGATAATGATGGTGAGGAGGAGACCGCCAACGACAAGAAGTCCTCCTTCTTCACACATTGTTTTTCAGGCAGGAAGACACCAACAACAACCCTCGGCCTTTTCTTGTGCCGCCAATTCATAACCCTCAAGCTCTCAGACAACGAAAACTTGACAATTGTCAACATATATGTCGCTCGCACCTCAAACAAATGGGCACTGATGTGGAAGCTGCTGAGTGAGGCCAGCTTCGACACCACCCATGTCATTATAGGCAACAACTTCAATCACCTAGAAGAAACGGACCGAAGAGGGAAAGTAGGGGAACGCTTCATGCTGATAAGAAAGGCGGCCTTTCAGCACCATATGACACTTCAATACGGGTTGGCGGATGCTTGGAAGTTGGACAACTTCCGAAAAATGTCCAAGAAAGAATACACCTTCTTCGACAATGGTAGGTTTGGAGCGTGCTCCGCTGTCTCGTGCATTGACAAATTCCTTATCTCTCAGGACTTGGACACGAGGGGGTGGGGTGCGGGGGGTGGGGGTGAATTGATGTAGTTACATCAATATGCAAACTCTTGGACCACTCCCCTCTAGTGCTAACTATCTCAGGATAATCGACCGACTCCTCTAAACTAAACAAATATTTTGATTCCTCCTTGTTAGGAGACGAGAAGTGCAAGGCGACAATGCTCAAGGCATGGGAAGGAGAGATGCCCAAGCCCACAGAAGATATAGGATGGGTTCCCTAGTTTAAAATGGCCATCTAAATAGTCACAACTTGCAACGCCTTGCTAGTCAAGGAGCAGAATCGCTTAAGTGGTATGCAAGTTAGGGCCCATTCCAAAAACATCTAACTAGCAGAGGTGCAAATACAATCAGACCCAATAAACGAGTGTGTATGTGGTATTTCCTTTAAATTAGGGAAGTTGGCTGAACTATTCCAATCATCAGTAAAGTGTTTCAACCATCACTCAGCGACGAGCTAGTTAAGGTACGATGACACCTGTGTTCTCAGGTTTTCTTTGATTTCCACCAAATTGGTAATAAGAAGACCTTCTTAAAGGAATTGGAAATTGACATGAGGAAAATCTCCAAATAGGAGGACCTCTCCCACTACATCTCCCAATTCGACACCAATCTATACACATCTGAACCCCATTCCCCGGACATTGTAGAGGCCCAAAGAAAGTGTTGGGGGAACATGATACCTTCTTAAGTCACGGAGGACATGAACGCTGAAATGACCTAGGAGCTGACTTTGGAAGAGGTAATAGAAGCCATCACCTCACTACCTAAAGGCAAAGCTCTAGGCCACAACAGTCTACCCATTGAGTTCTTCCAAAAAACGTGGAAGAAATCGCCCCCATGCTCCTCCTAACATTTTGAGCTCTCACGGGGTCTGATTTCGGAATTCATCAACAAAGGGATGATTACCCTAATCCCAAAATTTGGAAATCATTCCAAGTTAGGAAATTGGCGACCAATCACTTTCCTTGGAAGTATCTACAAAATACTCACCAAAATTTTAATGCGAAAGATCCAGGTTCATTTACCTTTCATGATCAGACCCAACCAAACAGGTTTCATGATGAGGATGAACATCCTGGACAATAACTTTTTAGCCCAGGAATCATTAGAATGGGCAGTAGAGAGTGGGCATGACCTAGTCTTGCTCTTTCTCGACTTTGGAAAAGCCTTTGACAAAATAGAATGGGGCTTCCTTTTTCCAACCTTGTCCAAACTAGGTTTCAACCCCAAATGGATTAAATGGGTTTCATCCTTGTATTGACTAGCCTCCTCCTTAGTCAAGGTTAACACACAATTCGGAAGAGATTTTAAGTTATTTAGATCAGTAAGGCAAGGTTGCCCATTAGCCCCATACCTATTCATCTTAGTGACAAATGTCTTGGGCCAAATGCTAGGCAACACGAAATACAAGGTGGAGGGGTTGACCCTGCCCAAGGGAGGTTGCATCCGGGACCAAACCTTTGCTGATGACAGCACCCTCTCTTCAAAAGAACCCAAAGCAACTTGGACAAAGCCTGGATAGTCCTGGACCTCTTTTGGCTCGCATCAAGGGCAAAAAGCAATTGGGGGAAATCCGTTGCCATTTGGGCTAGCATAGAGAAGAGAGATTGGGAATGGGGGCAAGAGGTAGGGCTAAAATGGGTCCTTGAGAGTGAAGGAGTTTGCTACTTAGGCATTTAAGTCAGTTTTTGGCTCCCCGTAGAGGCTAACTTTGACAAACTCATGACCTTTCTTAAGGGTAAAATGATTGCGTGGGGAAACTACAACCTGTCCTTCGTAGGCATAATTTTAATAGTCAACTAGGTCCTACTTTTGTCCATGTGGTACATGGTGGCTTGTTGGAACCCCAACCTTAAAATGTGCAACCAAATCAAGGGTTTGGAACTTCATTTGGGGAGGTAAAATGTCTAAAACTCGGGCAAAGGTCAAGTGGGATTCCCTCATGCTCCCCCCTTTGTGCGGCGGCTTAGGTATCATCGACCTTAAAGCAGAATTAGAAGCCCTTTTCACCAAGTTTTTAGTGCGAGGACTATCTCCCAGAGGTGAACCTTGGAAGGAAAATCTTGAGACATTACACTGACTGGATTCAGCTTTCGGTCCATGGTAAAGGCCTAAAGAATCATGTCATCAATTGGTTATTCGCTGCCCCCAAACTCTAGAATACGACCTACTCATTCTGGAAAAACATCCTCAGATCCTGGAACATGAGGGTAGGTTTCAGGATGAACTCCCACATTATCAACTGAATAAGCAGAGACATCATCATCTTTAACATTCCCTGGAACCTAGTAACGTTCCTTAGTCGTTTCCAAATTGGAGATTAGATTAGGAACAAGGTTGCGAGCTACCTCGCCCCTTTCACGTGGATATATCGAAGGATGAGAGTTTTTTCAAACTTGGTCTAAGCCATTGAATTCCGCAGGATCTCCCCCAATGGCTTCATTAGAACTATGAGCTCTCAAGAGGTGACACTCACTTTCACCCAAAGGCTATTTAATTGATCAGAGACTTTTCCCAAGAAAAGCACGGACCCCTTTCAAAGTGGCCAGAGATCTCACTGTGCTCCCCAAATCTTTTCTCCTCTCGATATTTTAGATCGGTTTCATCGAAAGCCTCCCCTGGAATCCAAGAGAATGGCATTGGCAAGGGACCCCCCCACTCGGGGATTTGCCCTTCTTTGGGTATTCAACTAAACAAGGTTATAGGAAAGTGAGGAGATTGCCCGAGGTCCCTGTTATTCACTCCTTCATCTAGCAGTTCAACTTCAACAACTCAACAGATCCCCAAATGCTGGCTAGAATTTGGCATAATTCTCGCCCCCACAAGGTTGGCATCTTCATTTGGCTCACCTTAAACCGTGGGTTCCATGTTGGCACTTGGCTCCAATGCATGGGGATCCCCCTTATGTGCAAGGTTTGCCCAAATGAGACTCTCGAATCATCGCAAAGTTGCCTTTTTAAGCCAAGCCAAGCACGCTTGGGAGGCCTACTTTAAAGTTTGGCAAAAATGAGGGGCTCCGGACAACGTTGCCCTCTCCTGGCCCTTCATTTTACTAGGTGAACTAATGTTTGAAAGAGAGGATGACCCTCCCAAAAATCAAGGTTACCACACTGGTAGTTTTTCTTACATTAGACAACAACTGGACATTCTTAAAAGCTTCATTCTTTACTTCCTTTGGTCAGAAAGATGTAGGATGCATTTTGACGGTCAGTATTCATTTAGAAATGTTGTCCATTAAGCTTGGGTGGCCACTATTGAGGTTGGGATGGCCACCTAGAAAGCCATCAACTCTTTTCGACCCACCCAATAGCTTTGTATCCAAGATAGGATTGATCAAGCCTTTAGGGTGGGGTGGTGTCATTTGAATATCTTTGGGGAGGATGGCGCTACCATTGTGTGGTGCTTCCTGCCCCCTTTGTACTTCCTGAACTTTCATTAATGCTTTGATGGGGCTGTTGCCTCCTTTCCTGAAGTTTCTTGTCTTTTCTCGTGCCATAGTAGCTTGATGATCCAATAGTGAAAGTGTGGAGTGTGGGATTGCATAAATTGCTAATTTCAAAACCCAAAAAGTGCACTCTCTTCTTAAAAAAGAAACACTTTGAATTTTTTCACTTAATCCACCTCCTATGTCCACATTCTAAATAAGGGAAAAAAAACTCGTTTCAATCTAAGCAATCTAAACAATTTTATAAGGTAATGAGTAAGTAAACCCATTTTGCAACCAAAATGATCAGGAAAATAAAATGGATAACAAGAGTGCGTGCATTTTTCGGTGTCCGATAGGTAGTTGAAAGAGGGAGTAAGACTTGATTGGCCTTATAGTTCATTTGGTGAGGGAGTAGTCGCTTGTGCATAAGGTTTAGCATCACACTCCACATTACAACAGAGAGTGCCGAGTGCCCACCCCTACTAATCCTCATTTTTAATCTCATATTGAATTATTTTTTTTGTGGGGTAACCACACTGAAAAGCAAGGTCATAGATTTTTTGTTGATGTGGTCATGGTTATGACTAAATGTTCTAATATAGAACTTTAATGGAAAGCCACTAAAATGGAGCCTTATGTTCGAAAAGCCTTTGTGTATCAAGAAAAAGAAGAAGAAGATGAACATCTTGAAAAGTGAATTGTCATTTTGTAAGGCTATTTTCAAATATATTAAAAATCAAAATTTTCTGTAAAGTATCTTAGACAAAGGATGGAAATTGTGTTGATAATTTGACCCAAAGAAAAAAAACAACAACAATAATGTATTGAGAAATGACCTCCAAAGAACTTCAACATTTTTGAAAAGGTAATATTTGGGTCTTTACTTTTTGGTCGTCGTCGATTCAACTCTTTGGAAACACATTACAAGGTCAAATGTGTGGAATAAATAAGGCTCTGAGAGTAATTAGGCCCCTCCCTTTGAAGGGCTTGATTTTGGGAGTGTGAGCTATTTAGTGAAGGTAGGCCTGAGGCCTCAAAACGCGATTTGAATTTTCAGAGCGCCACGTGGCATCATTTAAAACACCTTGCTGTTATATATATTTTTAGCTCCCCTTGAACTCTGGTTTCTGAGTTTATTCAAATATTCTTTGAAGACATGTAGGAAACAGAATGAACTTTTTGGGTCCTCAACAACTCTTGCCTCCTTAAAGAAATTGACATCTGTAGATGTGTGAATGCTATTGGGTCATGGTTGTATGGCATAAGACTCCTCCTTTCTAATGGATTTATTAGTGTGCCCCTGTCTTTTTTGCAGGCAACTAAGGGTATGCATTCATCACGCTTTTGCTTGCATCGAGCTGCAGACACACCATCATCAACTGATTCACTCTCTCCGTTCGCTGACGCAAGTCTTTTACTTTTAAGGATACGTTCAAACCAAAATCAGTCTTTTCAAGCTGAAACAAGTAAAGTCTAACTCTGGACTTTGTGGTTTGTGCTTCATCAATTGCCTCTTCATCTCTACATTCTCCAGGATCTCCAGATGAAGCTGGATAAATGCCTGAACCAACCAGCCCACAAGCTGGTCCCATGGATGGTTGCTGCCTGTGCCCCCAAAGCACACTCAGGCTTGGGAGGCCTGGCTGGATGTGATGATCTACCAAGGATCTAAACATGGATTGTTGTGTTTGTGTGAATGGTTGGATCCACAGATGTTGCAAATTGGATAGCTGATGCCTCTACAAAGAATAATGCAAAAGACACAATGAAGGCAAGATTTTTTCTTTTGGAATGACTTCAACATTTACATATCATGTTGTTCCTTTTCAAATACCAATACTTCTTGTATGACGTAGGTTTTCCTTTAAGATTATTATAGCCTGCACTAGAGGTACTATCAAAATATTGAATGTAATGGGTTTCCATTCTATCAACCTTGTACTTATGCATATTTGAATACAAAATATCCAACTTAAATGTTAGATTGACTGTTTTGTTCATTTCAATGTCATGTTTCATTTTCTTGGGTGGTCTATGCATGTGTTGTGTGAATCGTTGGTATGGATCCATACTTTGTCCAATATATACTTTGTTATTATTCTCGCATGTAACTTTATACACAAAATGTTCTTGTATGTTGTTCAAAGAGTTTCTCCCTTTTTTGTAGGCACATTGCGCTTGTGGACAACATTACTTGCTGCTGGATTTTTTTGTTGTTCTTTGATCCAAGGGGTCGACCACGGTTTTTTTTTGGACTGATTCGCATGTCCTCTTCATGAGTTTCAATACCTTGTTTGTTCTCTTCTTCGGATGCATCAGGCAAAAGCAATGTTTTTTAAAAACGTTTCAAAGGTTGTCTTTCTGCAACTTCCATTTCTTCAATGTCAAAATCATCAAGCTTAACTATTTTTGGAACATGTTGTGCATTGTCAGCTTCTGGATTTTTGGACTCTTGACTTACCAATGATGTTGGTTGATCATTGGTTTTTTTGCAGCAGATTCCACCTTTTGAGGAGAGATAGCAAAGGGCAGGGGTGCAGATTCATCTTTCACAACTGCATCCAACTCTTGAAGAACATTCTCCATGGCTTGGTAGGACAATGAAAGGTAAGATGCCATATCATTCTTTTTGTCAAACTCAAAGTACATTCGTTTGAGATGGTATGGACTCAAAGTTCCCTTGTAGGTAGATTGTATTTCTTGACGGATGAGACTATATGCATCTCGCTTATTGAGATGAATGTCATCTTGGTCGTAGTTGATATTCAACACATCCATGAGAATGAAAGCATGACCTGAATTTTTTCAAAAATTGTTAAGTTAGGTTCTATATTGTTCAAGATTGTATTTGAAGATAGTAGTGTCTTCTTGACTTGCTGGTCCACCTAGATTTGAAAGCTAGTTGTGCCTAGTATGAATGCAAAATGGTGTATAACAATTATCATTTTAAATGAGCAGAACCTTTGAAGTTGACACCAGCTAGGAAGTGAGTCACCTAATCATTCAGATTTGTATAATCAAAATTGTATCTCTTGGTTTGATGAATCATAGTATATTTTAGACATTTGTCTGAAGATGTATTTCCAAATTATGTTTCTTTGCTTTTATTGTTACAACAAACAATCCTATGAAAGCGCGATCTTTGTTGCAAAAAAACTAAAAATCAGATTAAAACATGACACTTTGGATTTGGAAAGCATGCGACTTTGATCAAAGATTTAGCTATCTCTGTCAACGAGAAAGTGTGGAGCTGTGATGGAATCAATATCAAACTATTTGCTGTAAACTTCGGATGGGTCTTTGTAAGTAGAATACCTGGGCATGGCAAATAGTTATTGTGCGCTGAGAGAAATGTTGTTTTTTTCTGCACCCATTCGTCGATAAACTCTTTCAGTTGTCTGTAGCTTTGAAAGGATTGCTTGCTTTGAAAATATCGACATCCACAGTTGTCCAGAAGTGTTTCTTGGCCCGTGGTTGCACACCATTTTTTTTTTTATGGAGTTACTAATGCTTTATTTGTTGCCAACACAGGAAATTGAAGTGCAGATTTTGCTATCAGATTTTGGAGCACAGAATCAAGTCTACTGGAGGAACTTAAAGCCATGATTGCAAAAAAGAAAATCTAGGTTAGTTATTTGTTATGTTTGTCATTCTTTTATACACATTGAAATGGATGTTGGAAATATAAATACTGGAAAGCCATAGGTTGTTTAATTCTCTTCATATTCTTAAATTCACAAAAAGCCATTTTAGGGTGTTACATCTAAAAATCGTTATATGTCTTATGGTGTTTTGAATCTATTAAAAACATTGGAAGTTGAAAAGGTTTAAGAGACTATAAATGAACCTAAGACATATGCTCATTTTTTGAATGTGACACTTGTGATAAAACTCTACCCATTTGGTTCGTCTTCTATCCTCCTTCTTTTTAGATAATTTTTCAAGTGCTTTCTCTTTTTTGTGTGATCATTACCATTATCAAATCCTGTGTTTTTGAGAATCACTATCAATATTTTGAACAAATCTAGCATTTGATTCAAGTCTTTTGATCTGTTGGGAGTTGATAGCAGTTGTATCCAGTTTACTCCATTGATGACATTATGTGTATGATATCTACCAAAGTACATAGAAAGCAATGTCAATGCTCCTACATTTTGGGTTTCTTTGGGTTCCTTTACAATGACAATGATATTACTATGAGCCAGTGAAAGTTTCAGGCAAGAATTCCAAGGTTGCCTTTGAGTTGTGCTTGGCACTTTTTTTGAACACTTTTCGGCTTTCTGTAACTATTGTAATGTCTTTGTCCATGATTAAGAAATTGTGTTTAGTCACACTGTTGTGTAGGTGCAATATAACCGATGAGTTGTGATCAGGAAGGTCCACATTTTCCAACAGCTTAAAGTTTTGAGCTTGGCAGTGCTCAGGTATATGGACTGATTTTTTGCTTCATTATTTTTAGCTTTAGGCTTTGAATACCATCTTGATTGCATGACACAAGTTTTGAAACCAATCTAATTTAAATGTTTCAAACACCCTCTAGTTTAGGGCTGAAATTGTATATTGTTACTTGTGTCTTTCTATAAATTCCAAAAATGGATCAAAAGCCCGGGACATAGATTACCTAGTAATTCCATGCCATGGTAATCACGAAAAATTCTTGTTTAGAATTTCTGCTTTTGGCATTTTCAGAATGATTTTGCTTTGTGTCGTGTAAGTGGGAAGCTTCGTGTAAACCCATTTGTTCTTAGTTTCCCCTGTTCTTTTCTCTTTCTGTCTTTCTATGTTTCTTTGTCTAGTTTTTGTTGTGGGGTATGTTGCTTACCAGTATTATGGCTGAGTCTTCTCGTCACTTCCAAAATTGCATCTAAAACTCAGTCCGACAGACCTTTACCCATTGTAGGGAGCTGTTGAAGTCAATGGGGAAGTTGTGATAATTAAGTCACTATCATACATATTACTGTGACATTGGCACTTTTGTTCATACAGCTGTGTGTTTTTTGTTTTTTGTTGTGTTTTTTTGTCTCCCCTTGTTTGGTTCTTTCTATGGCGTTCTAAGGAAGTGTTTTTTTTTTTCTATATCGTGAGAATGGACATTTCTCTATTCTTATGAAAGATATGTGTGATCATTATAATTTATCAAATCTTATGAGTCACTTTTAGTGTTTTGAACAAATGTAAGCTTCAATTCAAGTCCTTTGATTAGTTGGGAGTTGATAGTAGTTTAATCCAACTTACTGTTGTGATGAGGTTTTGTCTAATATTGCAAACAATATACCATTAGGAATTTTGAAGGAAAATATTGGAATGTTATTCCATCTCTGAATATGATTGTACTTCCAACAGTTGCAATGGTTGCTGTTGGAACCACACCTAAGCACTTCCTTTAATTCCCTGCCATGGGAATGATTCAAAATTATTCTGCAACCATAATCACTTGATAAAGCCACATACCAAATAGTTGCCCCTTAAAAAAACCTATCAGTTAAAAACAAGATTTTGAAAACTGTAGAACGAATTCTTGAATATGTTTGGACTGCATTGAAACTTATATTATTAATGGGTTGAAATATTAATTGCATTTCCTTTGTTTGCAGTAGGAGTTACCTCTTGGAAGGAAGCTTATTATGTAAGGAGATTCTGAAAACTATAAAGTCAATTTTGGAAGATTTTTAATGCACATTTATGATTATGTTATTGGTGGGTGGATAAATGGGTTTCCTTTTCATCCATGGGTAAGTTTCATTGATGTTCACTAAAAATTCCTTTCATATTGTGTTTTTTCTTATAGTATAAATATAATTCTTAAATTTTTTTATAAAATCTACCACATTTTCCATAACACTAGACTTGAGGGGAAAAAGACCAAAAATAAAAATCATGCATGAAAAAAAACTCGACTTATTATACAAAAGAAATTAAAAAAATTTGGCTTTGAAAAGGTTTGAAAAAAAACTCGAATTATTATACGATATTGCCATATGTTAAACATTTCAATTTTGAATACATTTGTACTTAAATTAATAACTTCACAGTAAAGCTTTCAAAAAATGTTCATAAATCAAAAAATATGTACATTGAATAAATGCAAGGAATATAACCTAACATAATAAATTTAATGTAATGTATAATTTTTTAATAAAATTATACCACATTTTCCATAACACCAAACTTGAGGGGCAAAAAACAAAAAAAACCAAAAAATGAAATTATGCATAAGGTTTTCTTACAAAAAATTATATGTTTTATACAAAAGAAATTAAAAAAAATTGGCTTTGAAAAGGTTTGAAAAAAAACTTGAATTCTTATACGATATTGCCATATGTTGAACATTTCAATTTTGAATACATTTGTACCTAAACTAATAACTTCACAGTAAAGTTTCAAAAAAATGTTCATAAATTAAAAAATATATGTACATTGAATTAATGCAAGGAATATAACTTAACATAATAAATTATTTTTCAATGTAAATTATATGTATTGGTTTTGTGCAATTTTTTATTATTTCATATATTTATAATAAAGGTTTGAATTTGATTTGAACAATAATAAATTTCTCATATAAGTTTTTTAAAAGTATAGACGATATTAAATTTAAATTATATGTATACTTTTGGGATGAAATTTTATTATTTGAGACATGCATAATAAAAATCTGAAATTGATAACAATAATAATTTATGTAATTTAAAAGATACTTTACATTTCAAATCTAAGAAATTGTAGAATTATAATGTAAATATAACATAAATTTAAGTAATTAAATAATTCGAATTTCAAAATAGATATAGTCAAAAATTCAAATTGATGCAAATTTTGTATGAAACCTAAAATGCATCATCATTGTACATCTTCAAATATATAACCCTAAACCCTAAAGCACTTTTAATTGAATTGTGTGCATATAATCTTCCAATTTGTATTTGGAATTTGTGTTCTACAATTTATGGGATCATAATTTTTTATATAAATAATTTTTTATAATTTATATAATTTTCAAATTATAGCACATATGTTTGAACTTTGATCATAAAATCAGTAAATGTATAAACATCAAAATAAAATATGAAAAAATAAATTTATAAAATATCATGATGTTTATTTGTATATATAAATTCAATCAAATATAATTTTTTAAGAAATATTGAATTGCAGCAACATAATTTTTCCATATGTACTTGGAAAATTGATTATAGCACATGTGTTTGAACTTTGAACATAAAATTCAATATATATATATAAATTAAGGTTAAATATGAATTATAATATTTTTTATTGAATTGCATAAACACAAATTTTCCATATGTACTTGGAAAAATTGATTGTACAATTTATGGCCCCATCATTATTTTCAATATAGTACAAGTTTTTATTTTGGGTTTACATACAAAAATTTCAAATTGTTGTGCATGTGTTTGAACTTTGAAAATTCAATCAATAGAAATATAAATATCAAAATAGAAAATGACAAAATCAAATGAAATGTGCAAGTTTGAATTATACCATTTTTTATTGAATTCCATTAACAAAAATTTCATTTATGTACTTCGAATTTGCATTGAATAGTTTATGGCATTATCATTATTAATATGTAAAATTTTATTCTTTAGGGTTTGCATATATTCTCAAATTGTTGCACATGTAAACACTTTGAACATAAAATCAATAAAAATAAAAAATGTATGCATCACAATAAATAATGACAAAATTGATTAATATATATATCTTCAAATTAAAAGTGCAAGTTTGAAAATACTATAGTGTAAAAATTGAAACTAATATGCACTATGTGTAATTCACATGATTGGTATTACCAATCTCCTTTCAACTTGATGTGCAAATTGGGTACATTTTTTATGGGTTCAAATCCCAAGTTGAAAATTCTTTTGACAGTTTCAAAATATATATTCATGCAAATATACCAAATGCATGTAGTATCATATAATTTTAAATAAATATGCACAAATATTGTAAATTGTTCTTTAAAGTTAGGTCTATGACTTCAATATTGAAAATATATAATATAAATTACATCAAAGTTTCAATTACATATTTATAATTGGGCATAAATATGTGCATCTTGACATTTAATAATTTAAAAAATTCTTATTCAATTCAAAATATTCAAAAATATCAAAATGCATGCATATTAATTAGAACAATACATAACAATATGAAAAAATTTGAAATGGCATACATGTTATTAAATGACAATATTGCATTTTTTTTAGTTATTATAAAAATAATGTATGAAAACAAATCAATATGATATAGTTTTAATGTAGTAAACTCTAAATAAATTTTATTATTTGTTAACCTTGCAAATAAAGTTTATAAAAGATGATAATTGAATTTAAGTCATGAAAATTAATGACCAAAATATAAGGCTATGTAATTTTCAAATAATATCACACATTTCAAAAAGTTAACCAATAATTGATAGAATGATTTAAAAATTTTACGTTGGTTTATTAATTTTGAAATGTGCATAATTTGAATAACGTTATAAGACAATGAAATGATTATTTTATTATGGAGATGAATTTAAACATTTCCAAATAGAAAGTAAAAACTTTGTAACTAATGACCAAAAAACAATGAAAGTAATTATATTTAATGAATACATCCAAAATATATATTTAGGTTTCAATGAAATTTGAATTATATAACAAAAGGTGTTGATGAATTGTAATATATTAAAGAATGTCATGTGATAATTGATACAACCTAATATATCTAAATATACCCCCCAAAAAAGGTTGAAAATAGTAAATTACAATTGGCATTTGAAAATAAAGTTATTAGAATTTTCACTACACTGATATATTGAATATGTGAGCAAAACATGAACAATAATAATACATTAAAATATTCGAGTGTAGTTTTCAAATAATTTCCTTTTCAAATATATTATCATATTATTAGTAATTTTGTGGGAAAAAATGTTTTTATAATGTTTTTTATTCAATTGCATGAACAAAAATTTGACATATATACTTGAAATTTGTATTGTATTATTGACGGCAGTTTCAATTTCAAAATGACACAAGTTATTATTTAGGGTTTACATATATTGTCATTATAAAATAATGGAATGATTGTTTTACCATAGACATGAATTTTAACATTTACAAATGTAAAAGAAAGAATTTGTAACTAATGACCAAAAAAAATCTATAATTATCAAAACATTAAATATCATATCACAAAAACATGAAAAAATTATATTGAATGAATACATGTAAAATATATATTTAGGCTTTAATGAAGTTTGAAAGTATTTGGGAAAATGTGTTATGGAAAATCATTATAGTTGTAATATATTAAAGTATGTCATGTGGTAAATGATATTAATTTATTTATTTTAATATACCGAGAAAAAAATTGAAAATAGTAAAATTACAATTGACATTTGAAAATAAGATTCTTAAAATCTTACAACATTAAATATTTTTATAAAATCAAAATAATCTTACAAAATTGAATATGCAAGTTAGACATCAACATCAACAGTAAAATAAAATATTTGAATGTAATTTAAAAATAATTTCACATGTTAAATAAGAATTGATAATCAATAAAAATAATATCAATGTTGTAGTTTAGTTTAGTAATCATGATATACGCATATTTCAATAAAGAAATATAAAACAATTGAATGAATTTTTAAAAATAATTTTAAAATACTTTCAAATGTGAAGTAAAGAATTTGGATTGATTTCAAAAACTATCTATAACTTTCAAAGGATTATATACCACACCAAAAGAAGATGAAAAAAATCATATTGAATGATTACATACAAAACATACATTTTGGCTTTCATGAAATTTAATTTTCATCAAAAAAGGTGTTATGGATAATAATTATAATTGGAATTAAAGCATGTGGGGCAATTGATACTGATAAAAAATTATAATGAATGTTATATGTAATATTTGATAAAAAAAATTTAAATGAATTTTGGTAGTAAATAATTTTTAATTCAAAAAAATTATTAATCTTATTTAATATGGATTAATTCAAAAATTTCCAAATAATTATATAGCCCATAACTATACATATCATTAAGAAACCACTTGTATGGAATTTGGATATTTTAGTGATTATGGATTATATTTATTCATAAAATATAAATATGCACAATTACAAAATATTTTTACTTTTGCATCAATTTTTTACTTACTTTAAATTATTTTAGCACTATAATCTAACTTGTGATTTATTTCGATTGTGCAGTTGGTGGTATCATCATATATAATGTGATCCAAAACATTTTCATAAATCAACAATCAAATGAAAAGAAAAACGAAAACATCAACGAGAAAACTATATAAGTAAACGACAAAAGGTTTTCAAACCTTTTGATAGGTCATGGATTGAAATTGGAGCATTGCATTCATATTGGAGTGAATGCACATCTTCATTCATCAAGAATATGAGATGTTGTGGATTTTGTGGATTCACAAAATTACACCTTCAAGGAACACATTTTAGTGTTATTCCAACTACATTTGGAATTATTGCTGGTGCAACACCATATGGTTGTTCAAACATTATTATGTTTACATACACAACCATTAGTGATGGTTTGCATGTATATGTATGCAATGCATGTTTTAAATTATATGAACAACCAGAACAAATAAAATATGTTGTATTTCAAAGCATGGATTACATGAAACAAATCCTTGCTAATAATCCGTTAGATATTCAACTTCTTTCACTTATTGATATATCAATGAATATTGAACAACGAAATTATGGATTTATGCATGGCCAAATACAACCATCTGGGTTATTTGACAATCCTTTACTTTATTGGAATTCCAAGTTTCAACCAACTAGTACATCAAAAGATGTTAATTTGGCTCTCAAAGATCTTTTACACCAAAGTTTGTCTTCAAATCCACTTATACAAAAATACATCACCAATATTGAGAAACCAAATCCAACTCATGGATTATGTGTTTTATGTTCTTCAATTATAGAAGAAATACTTACAAAAAGTAGTATTGGTGAAAAGCCTTTTTCAAGTATGGATGTGGAACCTTTCATTCAAAATTTGTCATTACTTTTTGACATGCGTCTTGGAATTCCTCACAATTTTGATAATCCTTTTGAAATTAGAGAATTAACTATGCGCAACAATGACAACCCTTTCAAGACTGAAAAGTTATTAGTTCGAGAAGATTGCATGTGCACCAATCCAACATTGAACATGTCACTTGAAAAGGCATTATTCCCATTCCTATTTCCACATGGATGTGAAGCATATGATGGAATTGGTGGTTTATTGCCTTATTTGAAACAAAGAATATTTACGTTATTTTCTACTTTTACATTATATCCACCATACATACTCTTGATGTATCAAGTGCGACAAGCAATTCAACTATTGAATGCTGCAAAACATTTATGTTTGGAAAGAAATGTACAAAAATTAAAATGCCAACATCCTCAATGGTCAGAAATTGATGTTCTTAGGAATACTATGAAGTTCAAGTTACCACCCTCTATTCCATTAACGCCACAATGGCATCATACCCAATTCAAAGAGTTATTAGTGATGGTGGAGAACTTTGGAATGCCTCATTTTTTCCTCACTTTGACTTCTGATGAAACGTCAAATTTGAGATGGAAAGAAATTGAAGACATTGAAAATCTTGCTATGTTTTTCAATAACACATATTTCTTGGAAGGATTGCCCAGTTGAATGTGTTGCATTATTCTATGCAAGGTTACAAACTTTCATGTCAACCTATGTTTTTGGTGGTGAAAGCATTCTTGGCATTGTCGAACATCATGTAACACGATTCGAGTTGCAACATCGAGGTGGGTGAAAACATAATTAATTCAATATGAACAAAATATTAAACAAGTATATTTTGATACTATTAGACATTTAAATCCAATAAAATAGAGCTTGAAACCTTGCCAAATGTTACCATTAAAACACTTACATATTGTTTCAAATTTATATCGAATTTAATATTGCATAACTTCTTGGAAAACATTAGTATAACAATAATCAACCAAAAGTCGAATAACATAATAATTATTTTCATTGAAATAATTATACTTTTTAATTTTTATTAAATATGTGTTCATTTTACGATACATTCCATTAATGCTAACAATAATTCAAAATTGTCTAAATTCATATTGTACTTTCACCTAGGTTCTGTACATGCACACATCATACTATGGATAAATGACGTTGATGTTGATCGCATCACGAATGAAATAGTTGCAATGGTACCTGCAACTATTGATGAACAATTTGGAAAATTCATATTACTAGACAATGAACATGATTTGACATTGTTCAAGCTAGTGGAACGAAAACAAATAAATCAATGTGGTCCACGATGCAAAACCAATAAGCACATTGGAACTTACAAATACGGATTTCCCACTACTATATTTGTTGAACAACATGCGGCTCAACATCCAATCACGCAAAGGTGGGTCAAAAAAATTCAAATCAAGTGTGTGATTTTTGAGTTAATTAATTGGTTATTACCAAAAGAGACCCCAATCTTATATTTGCAAATTTCTTTTTATTTTGAACACTTAATAATTCAAGTTCAAAAAATCTTTTGTGCGTTTTTTAAACATGAATTTTAATATGATATCAATTCCATGATAATAATAATATTCAAATCATTTTAAACTTGTTTGAACTATTTATAAACTAGGTGGCAATACTATCGTCCACGATATGAAGATCGAAATGTGGTGCCTTATCATTGTACTACATTGATATTATGGGGTGCGCACATGAACATTTAACGAATCACATCTTCATATTGGTCATATTATCTTTTGAAATATGCTATGAAATGTGAACCACAAGGCACTATTAAATTGGATGACGTTAATGCAAGACGTTTAGGAGTGGTTGATGCAACCCCTTTGCAACTTCAATTGATATCGGCAACAATAACAACCAAACTTGTATCTCCAACTGAAGTAGCCCTCTCATGTTTACAAATCCCAATCATATCAAAAAGTGTTGGTGTAAAGTATGTTGATTCAAAACTACCTAACTTGAGTACAAAAATGGTGACTAAATCCAAGATACTTTGATTTCATCCCATTGATATATATTGTGCGCGACCTTCTAACATGGCCCAATACACATTTACAAAGTATTGGAAACAATTTTCTCCACAACAACAAGAATTGAAGATTAAAATTTTTTTGGGCAAAGACAAATTAAGGTTTTTCTTATTTAAAAGTGAACACTTAGTGCGGTTCACAGACTTCAATCCTGGCAAACATGTTGAATCATTTTTTTTCAACATATTGTTAAACAATGTTGCTTTTTTTAAAGGACGCGAATTGATATCTCCCACAAATCTAGTAGGATCATATTATCATGAATGTTTTGTTCGTGGTATTGTGAAAACTCTTGATTGTTTGCAAAACCTCATATCTGAATATGGGAAAAGAAACTTATATGATGATGAGAAGCAAAACCAGATATACAACAAACTTCTAGAGAAACATCCTTTTGAGAATTCACAAAATTTACCAATCAATATCAATATTGATATTACATGTGTTGGATCACAAATTGGTCTAATTGATCCAAATTGTTGGATACATGATGTCGGTGATTCTTTGGAAAATAAAATTTTGTCACATGAACAAATGCATATATTCAACATCATTTGTTCTAAGACAAATGGTTTGCATGTCATTTCAGGTACATGAGTTATTTCATTTTATTTCATTTCAATTATTAAAATAACTACCATCCTAAAATTATGAATATTTCTATTGGATGTATGAAAAATATATTATGGTAATTAAATTATTATATAATAATAATTCTACAAAAAATACATATTTATTAAATTTTATAATCAATTAATCTTTTAGTTATGCATATTCATTATTTGTGAACATATTTTATTTCAGGAACTCTTGGTAGTGGAAAGACATTTTTCATTCAATATTTGATTGAATACTATATGTTATTGAAAAAGAAGGTTATCCTTACTGCAACAACAGGATGTGTAGCATCAAGGCTTAGTTCAAAAGCTTCAACTGTCCACAACACATTTCATATACCATGCAAAGGATATATTCGACCATTACAAGAATTAAGTGTTGAATTTCAAATTTTCAAAGAAGCTGACATCATCATTATTGATGAAATGTCAATGATGACAAGTACATTGTTGCAAAGCGTTGAAACTAGACTACGGCAAATTGAGAATGATACAAATGAACCATATCATTTTAAGTTAGTAATTTTGGTGGGCGAACATGCACAACTTCCAGCAATATGTCATTGCCGCTTGTCATACACAGAAAATTATTGCCAAAAACATTATGTATATAATGCAATTGATTGGAATTTTGCAATGTATCATACTTTGGAAACTTCAATAAAACATGCAGAAGATCCAGAATATTGTTCTTTTTTTAACATAATCCGTTGTCGAGCACCAACAAAAGAAGAAATTTCATTAGTTTTAAACAATTGCTACATTGATGAAGATTTAGTAGAACAATACATCGATGACAAAACAACAATACTTTGCACACATCGAAAGGACGTTGATTATTACAACGATTTGATTCTTCACAAGAAATTTCCAGCTAACCAAATTTATGCTATTCAATTGGAGACAAATGCAAGGAATGTTGAACACATTCAATCTTGGGTGAACAATAAAAGATTCAATCACATGCAACATGTTGCATTAGAAACATGTGTTATGTTGATTGAAAACATTGATTTAAAAGTTGGTGTTGCAAATGGAACCATTGGAATCGTCTCAAAGTTGGAGTTTGATTTGGAAGATAACATTTTTAGCATTTCTGTTGCACTCAATCCATCAGGATATTTGCAAATAGTTCGGAAAAAATCAATTCAAAACAAATATGATTTCTCAAGGACATTTTTACAAAGCATCATTTCCTTTAATGTTAGCTTATGCAATTACAGGGCACAAATCCCAAGGTGCAACGATATCATCCAAAGTGATGATACATATCATGAATCTTTTGCACGAGGATTAATGTATGTAATGCTATCTAGAGTCACAAGTCGAAAAAATTTGAAAATTGTTAACAATCTTCAACCTTCAGACATACAACCTATGTTGCCATGGTTTTTAGAAAATGTGAACATTGGTGTAAATTGAAATACTAGCACATGTATCATTGTAATGTAATATGCACTATGTGCAATTCTTTTGATTGGTTTTACCAATCTCCTTTCCACTCAATGCATAAATTGGGCGTATTTTTCTAGGTTCTAGGTTGCTCTAGATATATTACACCAAATTCAAGCTTACATGTTAGAATTTTCAATAAACTTTGTAAAATGAAGCTCTTTATTCAAACCTAGGGAAAGGGAAAACAAACTGGCTTTGGGTAAAGCTCCAGCTAAACTGGTATAATGGCCAAGAAAAAAGTCCCAAATTGATTTTTATCATTTCTTAACATTACAAGTATCCCCAATTTTAACATTTAATGGGCTGGAGGTCTCAAGTCCAAATTTAAGATTTTGCAAGTTAAATATATGGACTAAGAGGCGTCAATCAGGGGTTTAGATGACTAGCACCTGCAGTGGTACTGTGGTAAAAACATTTATAAACATTATTGCTTCTAAACATTATAAATACATGCCTTGGATGAAGAAGCACCAACATTGGTACCATGGTAAGAATAGAAATTTTCATTTAAATTGTTTCTAAATATTATAAATATGCCATGATTGGACAAAATCAGGGTCTCTGATTCCAAATATAACATCTCCTGGGTTCAATTTGGCCACTAAGCTGCCTCACTCAAGAAGATGAACGTGACAACCCAGTCATCAGTGTGGCTAACGCAAGTTGGCCAGGGTGAACCAGCACCCATGTTTGTACCTTGACCTTTTCGAGTGAGGCCTCTTAGTGGCCGTATTAAGCCCAAAAAATGTTAAATCTGAACTCAGACATCCTGATTTAGTCTAAGCATGGGATATTTGTAATGTCTAGAAATAATTAAACGGACTAGCCTGGTTTCACCCAAAGCTCTCAAGTCACTGTGCCCTTGTTGGCTGATTGAATATCATTGAAACTACTTAACTGCTAGATGGGAATTTGAAAAAGTTTCTCAGTTTTTTAATAAAAACAATCAAGGCATTAAGGCTAGTGTTGCCCTGTTATCAGGAAATTGTTTTTTAATAAATATGTTGGGTACTAATAAAAGACACACTGACAGGCTATTGCGACCTACATGTCGGTTCTCACTAGCAGCAATATTTATTTTGGGGAAAAAAAAAGGGTGAGATCGAGTTGCACAAGAAGTCCAATGTTGATGGACCATATAATTCATAGGGCTCTTGTGAAAATCCCCTCTGATCTCATTTGTATCATTGAATCATTCAGAGACATGTCTGTGGTCATCAGCTGGGGGAAGCGTCCAGGTGCTGCAGAAGACTTACGTATGCCAGTGATTTTGCAGCTGTTGCTGGCTTGTTTATCCCTCCCAATATGTAGTAGCCTAAGTAGTATTCAGTTTTCTGGGCAGCTTGGTCTACAACGTTAGAGAACTACAGTCTGTTAAGATCCTGTAAATAGTCCAACTCTTCCAAATTAGTACTGTTCTTTTTTTGCTGCATTTCCTAACAATGTCCAGTGTGCACATGAAGGACTTCATAAGAAAAGTGTTCTAATATCACAGAATTACAGCATCATGCTGCTGACACTGAATGCTGTAAAACTGTTCCCATTAACTCAACCAAAGCAGAATAGTTTCACCTGTGTTATTTTTCTGGTGAAATGTCACCATTGTTTGAGAAAGAAATTGGGATTTTTTTTTTCTTGTGTAAGTTTGACTAAATTTGCTATTTTTTGTTAAATTTGGCCAAATTTTCGATACCAAGAAAATGAGAAAAAATACCCTGTTTCACTGGTATTTACTGAAGTCAAATTATACACTCCTTTATCCAATCCAAAGTATTTAAACCACCAGAATGAACCAACTGCCACTTGTGCAGCATCCATTGGAAGCCTATCATGGCCATGTTGTGGCTAAACCCCAAAAAACTCGACACTCAGGTTTCATCTTCAGAAGTAGCCAGAAATATAGAAGGCTAATGTTTTTATTATCATTTTTTAAATTGCCAGATTTGGCTCACTTGTCTTATGGATGATGGCCATTTCAGCTACATCACAAAATTGAAAAAAAAGGAACTTCATAACCACACTAAATCTAGGAACCACAGTATCATGTAATGTTTCCTCCTGACGTAATGCTGTGAAATTGTTTTCATAAACTCAACCAAAACAAAACAAAATTCACTGGTACTTACATAAGCCTTGAAACCTAGAGTATTTATTATCCAATCATAGTTGTATAAATTGCCAGAATTAACCAACAGCCACTCATGTGCCATCCATTGGAAGCCTGTGGGGAGTAGTGTTTCTTTCAGCAAATTTTGTTTGCAGCCAGAATGGCAATCATCCATAAGAAGATGTAGAAAAAAATGTGATCATCCCTCAGAAGATTTAGCCAATTCTGGGTATAATCCACACATGAAGTACAGATCTTAATCATCATTTTATAATTTGGGCTACACACTGGAAACCAAATATAGAAATCTGGTGAGCTTTGTTACTTTCACTTTTACTGATTGAAAACCTTGAAAAGCATGTAAATTTATATGATGAACCCTAGCATTGCAAGAAAGTAAGAACTTCATGGTCAGACATGGCTCATCATCCCAGGATACTCATCTGATGTGTCTTAAATAAAGTCACACTGGGTGATTCAAAATTATACTGTCCACTGGGCAGTTTATGGTACATTTTAAAAAAGTTTCTGAACTTCAGCACTGACCCTGTTTGCTTACTCCGCATGGAGAGACACAGCACACATGCACCAGTGGAGTTTCCTCTGCAATCTCATAGATATAAATGCACCTCACTTGTCTTGGAATTGCAACCTCCATGCCGGTTCTCACTAGCAGCAATATTTATTTTGGAAAAAAAAAATGCGGAGCTAGAGTTGCACAAGAAGTCCAAGCTTGATGGACCATATAATTCATAGGGCTCTTGTGAAAATCCCCTTCAATCTCATTTGTATCATTAAATCCATCAGAGACGTGTCTGTGGACATCAGCTTCAGAAAGCGTCCAGGTGCTGAAGAAGACTTATGTATGCCAATGATTTTGCAGCTGCTGCTGGCTTGTTTATCCCCCCCCGCCCCCCCCCCCCATGTAGTAGGCTACATAGTAGACAACGTTTAGGTTAGTGCTGCAGGAGCAGTGCTACTCTACTTGAGAGAGAGAGACAGACTTAGTCCAAAAAAAACGGCGTTAGGCCTACCTTCACTCCAGGTTCCAGAAGGGACCAACTAGTTTTCAAGCTTTATCCAACGTTAACAATTGCATAAAAGCAACGGCATAAAATTTTCATGAGTGCAGATGATTTTTTCCACTCGTGGTTTCACCACCGTCTGCTTTGGTTGGGGGCTTTTGTTTGTAAACCCATATTTTTAGCAAGATGATCAGGAGAAAGGATTAACAAATATTTGTATGTACATAAAACAAATATTATTATGACCGATTATACTTAAATTCAAAAACTCTATTCTTTTGTTTATTATTTTAACCATGTAGCCAATGGCTAATATATGACTCTGGCTTTGGTTGCCAATAATATTTTGTTGGCTCTCCTTGTAAGGAAGAGACACCAAACCTTAAACCCTTTCATTTTGTTTCTTGGTTTTCTCCCTTTTGGGGGAAGGGAGGCGGGGTGCTTTGGTTTATTTATGATTGGCACGGTTTTATTGTCAAGAAAGAGCATAATGAGGTTTGAGGATGGACCTATAAACACCTCCCATGAAGTTTGGGGGTGTCAGGCAATGCAACTTGAAGTTGTTTTCATTTGCTTCCACATTTTGAGGAATGTTCATCAAGTGTGACTGTGCGAAGTGTGTGAATAAGTGAATATGTGTTTGGGAACTTCATGGGACTTTTCATATTTTAACTATTAATGGTTTGACATTGCTATTAATAGCAAAGCTTACATTTTCGCTCATTTTGGCTCGGGGCTCTTAAAGAAAGGAGGGGCTTAAGCTAATTACGAATTATTATCGAATCAGAAATTTGTGGGCAGACACCCATTATTTTGTATAAGTAAGAAAGATGCAAAAGTTGAATCGAATGCGACAGGGCCTAATAAGGAAGGAGATGTTCCATGATGTTAAAGAATTGGAGATAGCTGGTGACCATTCCTGGAAATGCGAGACCAAGCGAACTCTACGTCATTCCGTAGTCTCGACTTTCCCGAGTCTCCACGACCGGGCAGAGCCAGTAAATGGGAGGACGCACCAGCCCACTTACTACCAAACTGGCAAGAACTTAATATATGTGGATAAAGCTGATTTGATGACGCTCTATATCTACCTTATCGGATGCATCACGCCAGTTGGTGAAAATTTCTCTCTTTTGCAAGCCAACACAAAAACACATTAGCAATAGAAAGGTATGTGCAAGGGATGTGCATCATCATACCCAGGATGGTGCAAAGGTTATCTTTCTTTAAAAAGTGAGACTTGTTCCGAAACTTCACTAAATCCAACTTGTCCCCTTAAATCTCTGGCAGCAAACAGAATCGCAATCTGGCAAAGAGTATTAAAATCCTACCCGAAGTACCAATCTTATTTTTTCCTGCAGCACAGCAAAGCAAAGTGGTCTAGAAAAAACGTGATGCTCGTGCGAGAATTTAGGGTTTTCAAATCAGACAGAGAGAGAGAGAGATGCCTGAGAAGAAGGCTAAAAAGCTCAACCAAAATCTCCAAAGCAAAAACCCCACTGAATCTATTGTGCTTTCTGAAAGCGCAGGACCAGCAAATTGCAACTTGGTGGTGGGGTTTTGTGGTGTGTACTGAAGTGGGACCCTCTCAAAGCGTAAGGGTGAACGGATAACTACTTGAGTGCGTCACGCTTCTTTTGTTTTCTTCGAGTTGTGTAGCAGTGGTGGGATTTTAAGTGATTGAGTGTAGGAGGGCGGATTTGTTTTCAGCTTCTGTTTGCAGGAATTTTTTAAGAAGTCGAGCTCTGGAGAGAGAAATGCTTGTGGGATAATACTGGTAGTGTTCCATTTTGGGCTAGTGGGTATGATCAGTTGTGGCAGCAACAGGGGATGGGGTACGCGCATGATGGCAGCAGTAGTAGCAGTTGTCCCGCCACAGGCAGCAGGAGGCGTTGCAGCTGTTGTGCCCATGAAAGAGGCAAGCTTCGCACTAAGCAAGGTTCAAAGTCAGCTTGTCCTGATGCGCCATGGTAATAATCAAAGCAACAAACGTGCAGTGCTCTACTATTGTTCTTGTCCTTCTCTTGTGGTTGTTGTTGTTCTCGGTTTCCTTTTTTTCCTTTGATTTCTTCGGAGTTCATCCTGCATCACCTATGTCTCCAAGTTCCTGGAAGAAGACCTTGTTTGAACTTGGATTGACCATCCGAGTTTCCTAAGCATATGCTTCGCTCTAGGAGATGCAACAAAAGTTGTCACTTTTACAATCTGGCGGTGATACTCCTTGGTTTCTGATGTCATTTACCTACATAAGCATACTTAGAAATCTGATCTTTGTACTCTGTTGGGGATTGTTGGAAGCTTGTGAGAATTTCTCTGATTCTATACTTGTTGAGGGTTGTAAGGGCCAGAATTAGAATAAAAATCAGAGTACAACTTTGGAAGCTGAATTGTCTTTGCAAAATGCTCCAGAACCTAGAATAACTTCTAAGGAGGTGGTGTGGGGTTTCTGACTTTGTTGGATGCAGGTGAAAGTATGTGGAATGATTTGAAGCTCTTCACAGGGTACAAACTCTAAACCCTACCTTAAAAACTCAATCCCATTGAGATGTTTATCTGGAGCTTGCAAAAACCTTTTGATATCAAGGTTGGTCCTACTGATGGGATTGAAGATAGCAATCATTGTCATGTAGGCAACTGACCTCAATCTCTTCTGCAAATTCCTCATCCTGGTCCAAACGCCAAACCTCCTAGGTCTTATGATGACAGCCTCTTCTCAATTGGTTTGGTCTCTTTGGTTTGTTGTACGGTTAGGTTTTCATAGTAGTGGCACTACTTAGAGGTTTTATTTGGTTTTGCAATTCATCTGGGTTGCACAACTTTGTTATAGTTTTGATGATGAGGTTGTGAATTGGTTTGAACTAAAGTAAGAAATGAATTATGCTTTTGCTTATGAGGTTGTGTATTGGTTTGGATCAAAGCAAACATTGAACACCAGTTTTTGCTCATGTTGCATGATTTTTGCAGGGATGTTGATATTCCACTCACAGAGAAGGGAGTAATGGACGCCCTTGCAGGAGGGCGTGCTATCAGTGAAATTGATTTTGATATTATCTTTACCAGTCGACTCGTGCGCTCCAAACAAACTGCTCTCATAGCCATGACCCAGGTGAGGACGTCTTTTTGCAGTACTTCAGGTTTGAGTTTCTGCCGCTTTTGATTATTGAAAGAGCATTTTATGATTTCTGCATACTGGGTAGTTAGTAAACTTGTTTTTCAGCAATACATGTCTGTGTGTAACATGAAAAGAGTTTTAGGAGTTACTGCATCATCATCAGAGGATAATTTAGGGTTGAGAGCTGTGTTTCTGGCTGGTTAGTTGTGTTCTTGTAGTGTGCTAATGTGTCTTAGTTTTGGTATTGCAGAGCAGTTTCAAGAAGGTACCGGTGCTTGTGCGGGGTGGCTTCTATGGCAAAGGTAAGACTGGTGATGAAAACCGTATCCGGCTGAGGGATGCAGCGGCAAAGGCGTTAGAGACAGCATCATGTCGAATGGTGCCTGTATATGCTGACCCTGCTCTAAATGAGCGCTGCTATGGTGATCTGCAGGTAAACAAATGTATATGTTCTGCATGTCAATTCAGATTTGGAGGCAGATTCTTAATCCTGAATACAAACAAGGTTGGACAAGCAAGCCTAAGTGAAGAGTGTTGTGTTGAAAATCAACTCAAAGATTCTTTAACTTGTTCTTCTGACAGGGTATGAGCAAAGAAGCAGCTGCTCGTGAGTTTGGGGAGGAGACAGTGACCAAGTGGCGTAGAAGTGCTGACACTCGACCTCCAAAAGGAGAGAGCTTGCAAGTGAGGTTCATTGCTCCATGCTGAGCATTGCCTCTTGCCAATGTGGTGCATGGGTTCTTCTGTGGTTTCCATGATTAGTTGTTCTGGATCTGCAACCCTGTGAAAATGGACCACCACCTCTTGCCAATGTGACATATGGTCCATTTATGATTTTCATGATTAATTGTTCTTGATCTGCAATTCTATGAAAGTGATGTCAATTGTCAGGTATACTCTAAGGAGATGACTTATGATGACTTTGCAGGATACATATGGCAGGACCGTTGGGTTCTTTAATTCGACTATCGAGCCTCGCTTGAAAGAGGGCCGTAATGTGCTCCTTGTTGCACATGGAAA
This sequence comes from Sphagnum tenellum, assembly GCA_963921925.1. NCBI lineage: Eukaryota > Viridiplantae > Streptophyta > Sphagnopsida > Sphagnales > Sphagnaceae > Sphagnum > Sphagnum tenellum. Next base: position 2,929,683 of record OY998144.1, read on the forward strand.
TGTGTTGCGTTGTATAATCTCCCATCTTTCAGGCCTCTCTGAACTTGAGATGCTACGCCTACAGGTGTGCTCCTTCTCTTAGTATAAAAGCTCATCAATTTCTTGCAACTCCTAACTTCCAACTACCATGACAAATTTCACCTACATTTCCGAGCATGAGAAATGCTGGAGCTTGGGACTCTATTACCACAATAACATCCAGATGAATAAAAAGTTCCACTGTTTAAAGGATGAAAGTGTATCAGTAGTGTGTGAAGACTAATCCTGCATGGTACTATAGTAAAATAGATTTTGCGTTCATTGAGGTACCAAGAATTCTGTAATCAGAAAGTAATGTGTGTCATGCATGTCTCTCAAACTTTAGTTGAAGACCAAATGAGTTTTTATGGTTTGAACATGATCCAGAGTCCAGACTGCTTTCTCAGTCATTTTGATCAGAGAACGTTTGCGTTGTGGCAATTGTCTGTTTGAATGTATCCCCTCTTGAGCTATGTGAAGAGGCTGTTTGGGTTGTTGAATCGAACCACCCCTTTGTTTGTGCAGGTTTTAACAGCATTACCATATGCGTATGCATACAATGGAAGTATTTTTGCCCAATGTTGTGGTCTTCCAACTGTAGATCGAGGCAATACACCACGCCAAGACCTTCCACTGGGTATCACCTCTGGATTGAAGAAGGGAGAAATCGACTCCCTGATATAGTCAATTTCTCTTCATTTACCAATTGTTTACATCCAAATGAGTTTAGATTTTATATATCTCTCCATAGCCTTCACAGGCCTCCTGTTTGCAACTGGTACTTCAATGAGGGAGTGCTGTAGAGGAGAGTGACAAGTAGGACACATATACATCAAGAGTTTGTGATGGATAGAAACTGGCCCCTCTCAAATTATGATTTGTTTGGAAACAAGAAGCATGGTTTTGTTCCCTCATGATTTTTGTTCTCTTGTTCTCTTCTCAACTCAACTCCTTGTACTTCTGGCTGTGAGCTCCTCTCCCCTGCTACCACCACTAATAGCTGAGAACCTCAAAGGAATTCCAAACAAGTTCTCTCTATGAACTAGAGCTAAATACTCTTGCTGCTCTTAACCCCTAATTCTCATGGAAGATTACCTTCAGGGATGTACTTGAAATCTGGCAACTAGGATGCTGAAAAAGATCTGGCACCCAGCTGAAGAAACTGGGTCTGTCTTCTTGTTCACTTGCACTGGATTTGTAGGACTCAATTTCGTGGGATGACCTTTCACTGCAGTCTTCTTCAATGTGATATACTATTTTCCTTGCCAACCATAAGAAGTTGAGTTTCTTCAAATGACATACAAATGATAAATTTCTTCCTAATGTTGAACAGTGTAAGTGATTCCCTAACTGTCAACCCAACTCCATCTCTGCCAAGTGCCAACCAGCATTGTGGGGAAATTGAGGTGGAATTTATGGAAGTTCCTCAGATTGTCTTTTCTTCCCCTTCACCATCTGTTGGAGCCAAAAAGAGCCAACAAGGGGAAATTGATTGCCAGAGAACTGAAAAAAAACAGGAAACCTAAAGTAAAAGGTGGAGAGAATAATGTGTGTTTTTAGTAAATGACAAGTGAGTGGGAAAAAAGCCCATAACTTGTTCATAGAAAAGTGTAGACAAGGAGTATCCACGTCAATGTTCATAGCTAGCTTTCATGCAGATCTTCTCGGCTAGAACTTTTGGATCAAAGTGGTGCCTACTCTTTATAAAGAGAGCTGTTTTGGCTTATGCACTGAAACATTGCAAATTCCCCTCTCTTAATTTTCATAAATGGTTTTTGTGTCATTCATGTTCAGGCACATTTGCAAGTATTTTCCCAGGTGGGATAGGTAGTTTTTTAGGCTTTCATCTCCCATTTGCTGACTCATTCCATCCTAGTTGTTGTACATAAAGTCTTGTAATAAGGGATAAAAGCTTTGAAAACTTAGCATTAACTCTTCTAACATTTTTTTTCAGCCCATGAGCTCCCCACCTCTATGCTATAGATGCTATATTAAGGTTGACAAAGGCCTAATGAAGCTTTGGGGGTATAAACTAGGGGCTGGGCAACTATGGCTATATAGATTACTAGTGTGAACCCCGTGCATAATGTACCCCGTCGATCCCCCCACCCGGTCCTTGACATTTTCCACTCCGATTCACTTCCACCTATTAAGACCCCTAAAACCCCATCCCCACCCCTTCCCCCCCTCCACGAAAAAAATAAAAATCATGACCCTCCTAAACCCTTAGCTCAAAAAAAACGTATCCAAATCTCCTCACCCACCCTCCAAATCCCAAAAATATCTCCATCATCAACAACGACAATTGCTGCGTGAAAACGGATGTCAAAATAAAAGTAAGAAGTAAGAACTGGAAGTTTTGAATAGGTTTTGGGCCCTCGAGTTCGGGAGGACAATTTTATTAAAAGTGATCTGGGTTTCAGGACCTTGACAGACGAATTTATTATAATTTCTAGGGTTTGTGTTTGGTTTTTTTAAGGTTTAGGTTTTATAGTTTAATTTTTAAGTTTTCAGACTTCAAATTTTTTGGTTTAGTTTGAGCTGATAACAAGTTCTTCCATGGCCTGCTCCAAAGCGTAACCAGTTTTTTCACCAATGATTCACATTTCAAGTGCCTTTCTCAGTTGTCAATTCGCATTAAAAATAGACATTGTTAACAACAAAAGTCCGGCCAGCAGATGACTACTTATTCCACTTGGGAAAATGCTTATAAAACTGCCTAAATAGGGTTTAGGGTTTAACCCTAAACCCAGAAACCAGTTAATTAGTAGAGAAGGCCACCTTAATATGGACGTATCCACCTTTCTAACCCAACCCAACCGACCTAAAGTTGGGGTCTTTGGTTTGGTTTGAGACTGGATGTTGTGGCAGAATTCTAATCTTCCAACAAACTATGACGTGATGGAATACCGCAGAGCTGTAAACTGAACACGTATAATTTCTGCTTTTCTTCAACAATCTCTCACCCAGCTTGAAGTTATAAGTCTAATTTGAAAATGGGAGCTCCAAAATTGTGTCAATGCAAAATTGATATGCTCAAATTCTAAGAAGTGATGGTTCTAGCATCAAGAAGAATTTTGACCCAGGCTAGAGCTTCAATTTCAAAGCAAAACTCTGCTGCACAAAGTTTCTTGGCAAAGCTGCAACTTTTCTGAAGAAAGATATTGATTTTTGTCCAATAGAGCTTTGTGAGGAATTCTGAGCAGAGGTGGATTCTGAGGACTTGTGGAGCACAGAAGATTAGGTCTCACTGTTCGGGCAATTCCTATTGTTTAGAGTGATTTTGCAAATTGAAGTTTTTGGTTAAGAGTGAGGACTGTTCAAGAGTGATGGCGAGTCTTGGCTCATGGAGGGAGATTTTGCAAAGCGCCATTCAGAATCATAAGCACTTGAAGCATTCACAGCACCTGCAGCTGGTACTCTTCCCGTCTCCTCAAACTTCCATGTGATCAATCGGGACTCTTCAGTACCCATCTAAGGTCTTTGGCAGTATTTTAGGCAAACCAGTTTGTGCAATGACTGCTGTGGCTGTCCAAAGAGAGGCACCAGATCGTCAATGCTTAAAAACCCTTCAATCAGTCGGACTTGCACAGGCAGACACTGAGTTACTACTCTTCCTCGTCCAACTCTATCTCCTTCCATCTTTTGTTGAGTTTTCTTGCTCAAAATGGTTTGTGCAGGCGACTGTGAGAGCTGATGGCAGGCCAGCCAATAGGACCCTGGTTTTCAGGTTTTTACTACATCCTCTACTCAAACAGATTCAGTAGCACTTTTTTCTACATTCTGAAAGAACTTGTAAGTGCCTTGGAACTCCCCTTAGAAAGCAAACGTTTCCCAGTCTCAGGTGATGCTTCCGAGCTTGAAATGCAATTTGTACTTGTATCATCGATTGTCTAATGTGCACAACTTCTGACTGTAAGCTGTAGACCTTTCAGAGAATGGATAAGGAACTGAATTCCAGTAATAGTTCCATTCAGCCAGCTCATTGTCTTCCTTCGCTCCCTGTGTATTTGTATTCCCATGTATACAACATTTTGATATGCTGAGTTTGCAATGCAGAGGATTTGTAGATGGCACTGATAAGCTGCAGTTCACCACTGATTCCCGGAGTCAAAAGGCAGGTAACCTGACCCATCCATGTTTATTTTTGTTATGTTCTTGCTTGACAATCCCTATTGCATGTGCTTGGCGTTGACAAAGACCTGTTTGGTTGTTGTATGGCACAGACTGAAGAAATGAAGCACTGCCCATTTGGTGAGGTATTTTGATCTTGAGAATCATTGTTTTCCTCTGGGAAATGGTTGGTCATTGTCTTATCTATCCCCCTTTAACCACGAGCTTGAGAGACTTTTGTGGAAATTCAAAGGATGCAGTTTAAGGGTAACCTTGTTTCCTTTCTATTGCTGCAAAAAGAGTAACCAGATCATGAAGGACAGACTATTGCTCACAAGGTGGAGATGGCTGGCAGATTTGTTACTACTTCACTGAGACATGGGAGCAGTTCCGTCTCAATGGCATTTTGGACCTTATTGGCAGCACGGAAGTGGATCCTTCAAAGAAAATTGTTAGTATTTCCCCTCAATTCAACATGCCACTAATTTCAATGGAAAATGACTAGAGGTTTAACATTATCTCCAGCAAGGCTACGGTTACAGTTCAGGGCAAAGTAGGGCTTGCTTACTAGATATGCAAGAAACTGATGTAATGAGGTCTTATGCTTGGATGGTGGCATGTGTATAGTTGAGGGAGAAAGCATGGTTTGACAGTTCACCAAGGTCAAGGGCAAGCTTTGCAAGTCCTCATCCAGGCTACCCAAAGAGCTCAGAGTTTGAACAACCCCAATTAGATCCCTCACAGGGTGCAATTGATACTTTTTGCGTCCTGACCCTTGATCCAAAAGAGGTAGTTTCATTCCACTTCTTAACACCTATTCCTGGATTTTTACATCCACCACGTGGGTGCACGTTAAATGCCCACAAAGCTGATGAAATAGTAGTATTGTCAGTAACATCTACATTTTCTGCAGCCATGATCTCACTTTTCTCAGCTGGAAATCCTAGATTACTGTTTATCAAGGCTCAAAATGTGTTTTGTGTTAGTTTTAGCAGAGTTTGATTGCACTTGCAATACAATGTGTGCACTGAGTATTTGTAGACCATTACCAGATCTCAGTGGTAAAGTTTAGCTGACATACAGAGACGATTAAACTCAACTCTGATTATTGCAGGTCGACTACTATGATGCAAAAAAGGGGCATCGCATCATGTTCAAGTTTTTGGATGAACAAGATGGTAATAGCATCTGGTCAAAACAGGAAGTATATCCCTAGACTTTCTAATTAAAACCTCTTGGGGTTTCCCCTCTCGTGCTAGAAAGTAGGGCCCACCAGCTCAAGAATTAAGACCTTGAATGGGGAAAATCAGTTGAGCAAATGCTGGGTGTGTTTCTACACTTAATAAAGGCTAGTGCTGTTGAAAATGATTGACTCCTTCGTGGGGCTTTAAATTAATGTTGGATTTTGTTTTGGATCATAGACTTCTTGGTTTGTAGGGCATTATTATAAACAGAATTGATGGAATAAAAAAAGCACAGAAGTGCAGAGAAAGTGATATTATCTACCATTATACCTCACAGTCTCTTACAAATGTGCAAGAGCTTGCTTATGCACCTCTGTATAACAAATCTTCTATTTATGGCAAGGGCATGACCACACTTCTTGAGGACATGTTGAACACTGTACAGCTGTTCCCTCTCCTACATTTGGAACACATGTCAATGAGGCCATATGCAACAAGACACTGGATTTGCAATTACTCCAGATGATTTGATTCATGATGGTGATTCCCCTCTTTAAGTGCCACAACAAACATTGGCACATGCATTCAGAAACCCCAGGAAAGTGACAACTGCTATCTCCTCATGTTCTTGTTGCATTCATTACAACAATTTCAATGCCTTACGCCCTCTGGAAACATGCCTGCATCTATCTTACACCCTTGGAAGCTTGAGTCTAAATTCTGATGTCTAGGCCAATGAGCTTTTATCACCCAACCTTGCTGTGCATGAGCAGTTTTCCTCTCAAGAATGCTTACATCCCCCTTGCACAAACCGAGTTGTTGTCATCACATATCCCAACAAAGATTGGAGGCTTGCAATGATTGGTGGCAGAGTGGTGAAGTCTAGTGGCAATTCTGGTGGGGAGCAAGAACAGGGACACCTGCAATTTTCAACAGTAGGAAATCATCAAATTTGAACAACAAAAGGTGCAGGATTCTTGTGTGCCACAAGCTGCAAAGCTGAAGCAGTTGAATCAGTTACATTGGGTGTGTGAACTCTGGTCCAGTTCTTGAGCAAAAGAGGGCTGAGTACCATAAATTCAAGTACCAAAAACTGGGGGAAGATGAAGGCAAGTACTAAAGACACAGAACCTGACAGAACCATGCCAACATATCTATGCCACTTCAAAAAGCTCTGGCAATATATTGCTTTTCCAAACTTGCTGATACCCCACTACATTGGATGGGTAAATCATTGAGATGCCAGTGCATGGTCTCAACTATCAACAGGTATCCTCAAGCATTGATTGAATTTGTTGGCTTTGCTTGTAAGGGAGAGACTGCTGAACTATGTAGGTTTTATTTGGTCCCATGTTTTGAGGAATGAGCAGCAAGTGGTACTTTGAACTCAGTTCTGTCTTTTGAGAACTTCACAGTGTAGCTCCGAATTATTTCTGATTATCTTTTGCAGTGTGAAAAGGATCTCACCTGTCCGTGTGTAAGCATTGGAAATCAACCCATATTTTTTCTTTTATTATTCACTGGAGTTGGATTTGATTTGTGGAGGAGGTGACAGGGATGGCACAAGTTATGAAGGAGTGAAGTTTTTGAGATATATTTGGCTGTTGTTTTTTCTTGTGTGTGGTTGCAATTGTGTGGGTGATGAAGTGTGATGAGCTGATGATGGAGATTAAAAACAGGTCGTCAAGAAGCGAAGCACCAATTTAATTTTTTATCATTGTTGTTGTGTTGTGTTCTTAGCAGAAGGTTGTAAATGTCTCTTCTGTTCTGTGATTGTTTTGATGATGGGATGAATGCCCACATTTTGGTGTAGTTTAATGCTTTGTTCACCTCTCCTTGAATTTCTGCTGCGCATGCGAGAAGGTGGACAACAGCCTGGATACTGTAGAGTCCATAGAGACATACAATAGAAATGATGACAAGCTCAAGGGGACCATATGGCTGATCTGTGTGTGATTCATCATGCCCAGGTTTATATACATGGGCTGTTTTATGCATTGACGTAGGTTGGGGGTCAAGTACTTGTGTAATTGAGAGCTCTGAACTTAATACTTGTTTCTTGGGAAAGTTGATTCTGGGTTCTGAAGATCGATTGTACTCTGCCAGAGAGTTTGGATGTGATTCTTGTTTGTACCATCCCTGGGTTCTGTTCAATTTCGTTCATATTTGTGATTTTAAGGGTTGGATGGGTATCTGGTCAAAAATTGTGGCATCAGTTTGTCAAAGAGAACACACCAGAAGATCATGATAGCCTCCACAAGAGGAGGCTTTGAGTGTGCTGATCTAATTGAATGCCTATTGTCAGAAAGGAAGTTCCAGGCCAGAACATTAGCATTAGCTTATGAGTAGCTAGTGTGCAATCCAGTGCTGAATTGGTGTTACCTCAATTCCTTAGTAGTCATTACTAGGCAAGTATTTATTGCCTCAGGTTATACCACCCTTGTCAGTTCTTTGATACCAGGAGCACGAGCAATTTATATACCACACCTCCAGCCTTGTACCCACCCACCCAACATGAGATTGAACTTTGAACTTATCATAAAGGATAGAGCCACAAAGGACACAAGCATTACAGAATGAGTCCCTTGTTCTTCTTGTCTAGCTTTTGACGCTTTACACTGTGAAATTCTAGCGGCTATCACATCCACTGGCAATCAGATATTTTAATACCCTCCGGTCTTAATCTGGTATCCGCCCAGCGCTGGGGTGGAGTCCTCATCCTTTTGGCGGAGCTTAGGGTTGCTGCGGCGTGAACTGTCCTTGCACACTGTTTTTGCTCATCAATTTCCACCTCGCTTGGACATTTGCGGTGTGTCGAGAAGAATTTGGAACACGAAAGGTTTGAAAATACTTGAACCCAAATTTGTCTCTGCTTCATTTAAAATTCTGGCAGCATATCTTTCCTTTTGTCTTTCATGTCCTTGTTTCGTTTCTCGATTTTTTTAGTTTTGCTTTGGAGGTTGTAGTATTATTCAGATTGGAATTCTTGTATTTGGTTGAAGAATGTGATTTTATGTTTCGTTTGTGACCTTGCTCTTGGGCTTCAAGTTCGGGGGACCGCAAAAGAGGGCGCAGGTGCAGCGGAAAAGCAAGCAGCAAGGACACTACCCAAAGCTAGTGTGCGAAACTAAGGGGCGTGGCTTTCGAGTAGGAGCAAAAGTAGGCCTCGAGTAGGTGAAGCAAAAGAGACGTAGCAGGAGCCAGGAATGGGGTTGTTTGGAGGCAGAGGGAAGAAATCTCAGGAGAAGAAGAAAGAGGAAGAAGAAATTCCTCCCCCGCAGCCAAGCAAGCCTGCATTGGAGTCTCCGGCAGTTACGCAGGCAGCGGCCAAGTCTGAGGCGAACAATTCCGGAATCCAGACAGAGGCAAGCGTGTTTGAATTCGGCTCTGCTGCAAATAGCGACGAGAAAATGACTCTCGCTGGTTACTGTCCTATCTCAGATGAGATGGAGCCTTGCAGATGGGAGATTTTGCCCTCGGGAGGCAGCGAGGCTCCACAATTCCGTGTTATCTTTTGATCTCTTTTCTGTGTTTCCTCGGCTACTAATGTTTTTTGTTGGCCCTTTGTTCATCCAATCCAGTTCTTGTTTTCTGGTTGAAGTCCAAGTCTCAGGAATTCAACAAGTGACTCCTGTCTTGGCACCATAGGATCAGTTTCCATCTTTTCCTCATGAATTTTTTGCACTTGGTTGTCAGATTCATTTGAACAGAAGAATGCAAAGGACTGCATTAATGTTTTCTAGGGTTCTAACAGCAGGAGGCATGGTGATAAAGATATCAAAGTGTGAAGCTTCACTGCTATTTTGCATAGGCTTTGTTGAAATTGAGCTTTTTTTGCATTCTAGCTTGCTCAGCAGAAAATTCTTTTGACATCAAGAAGAAGGAGCTTGTTGATTTGATTCATTTTTGCAGAAGTAAGTTCCTTATTTGTTTGCAGATTAGGTCAACTGTTCCAACATAATTCAAAACGAATTTGTGGTTGGAGTTACTAGCAGTAGATGGGTGGCTAAAATGTTTTCCTCAGAAGGTTCCTCTACCCACCTTATTGTTATTTCTCATTCCCAACTTTTACTCGTTCACATATTTTGTTGATGGTGATGCTGGCAATGCATCTTTTTGTTGTTTGTACTGGTGGTTGATCATAGTCACAAGGCAGATTTTTCTCCACCTATATTTTTCCCCTGCACAGATGCGTTGAATCACATGATCTGCATGCAGGCAAATCAAGGTAAGCCTATTGCTCATATAGCAACACAAAAATTATTGAACTGTAAGACTCCAGTTAACCACAGTTGCCTCAAAATGGGACTGAAGATCTATAGTTGGTGTATAGGAGGAAGAGCATGCTTTGTAGAAGGCAAGGGCATTTGGATGGTAAATGGTAACATGAGCAATGCAACAATATGGATGGTTTATGAACATAAATCTCATTTGACTCTCTTACAAAATTTCTTTTGGTCTAGTTTTCCAAATGCACAACATTTCTGATTCTTGATCTCCATTACAGAGTGAGGTGAAACATATGAATGATTTTCTAGTTGCCTAACCTTGTGCAAGAAGTTAAGATAGCATGTGTATTATGAACTGATGAGGATCCAAACACATGCACAATGTGCATGATGGAGTGCACTTGCAACACGCATACAAGGGAATCAGCTTGGATCTACCTGCTATTATCATGTCTCTTCTTCAGCAGTTCTGGAATGACAGAAAGCTATAGGACAAGCCTACTTGGACCTGTGTGATTTGTCACGCATGACTTCTGTCTTGTTGTAATCATTTTGAAATCAATAGTAGAGTGAGTTTGCTCAATGTTAGAGCCTAACATGTGCGTGATCATTAAACTTTGAAAGGACATGATTGTCATAGAGTGTAATTTTGGACAAGAAAATGTTTCAACCAATATGCAACATAGGAAGTAGAGACTTAAAAAAGAAAGTGAAGGTAGAAAACACTTTATCTCTCTATGTACACCCATTGTTTGTGAATCCACCCAAGATCATCTTTGACAGGAAGGTTCAATTAACATGCAAATAGTTTGCTGAGGCTTATGGGTTGTGTAGCATCAGGCCATTTCCCAAAAAGTTTAAACTTCAGTTAGATTATAGAGGAGGAGGTTTTGGAGTTGTTTGGACCTTTTACCAACAAAAATGGCTATCACTATAGTTTTAACAATAATCTAGAGTTGGTGAAGCACATTGAAGAACTATGGATGATCACCCATCAATGCACAAAAATGCCAACCACATGAATAATCAACAAAGCCTTAGCTCAAGGCATTGTTTGTGAGAGGAAAAATCACCATGTAGATTGGGTTGTGTTTGCAAAGTGGACAATCAAGGATCAACTTCAAAGAATAAACTTATTTGAGATAGGACAATCTAGAACTGAGAAAGGGGGTGTGGAAGAAAAGGATGTGGAATTAAAGGACAATGCAATGCCATCACCGTTAAAGGTTGTGTACCAAGTCCCGGTGCACAAAGGTGTTTCACAAGGTGCAAAGGGGCAAGAAATTGAGGGTTTCACAAAAGGGCAAGAAATTGAAAATGGCAAAAAATGCTCTTAATTTTGAGGGAGGAGTCTTCTAAAATGGAGACAGCTTTTTTTTCTCTTCTGAAATGCAAAGATGAATGTAAAGTAGATTTGTTGGTACATATTGTGCATGTTAAAAATCGTCAAAAGTTAAATGATGATGCAAATGTTAAGCTCCTAGAATTATAACTTGCATTAGATGTTCAGAATTTGGTTCTGAAGAACTTGGAAACATTTTTAGAAACTAAAACAAAGTTTATGCAAATGGCTGAGATGGTCAAAGGTATAGGGGCATTACAACATAAGTGTGGTTCTCAAGCTCGTATGGTGGAAGCCTTTAGAGGTTTACGAGCAAAAGGGGATGTAGAGGAAAATGCAATGTTGAAGAAATATGTTATTGCCAAAGAGGGATGGTTTGTAGTAAATGAAAGGAGCAACAAATGCAAGTAGCAAGTAGCTACTCTTTGTCATCAAATTGGTGTGATGTAACGTGGAGGGGAATAACCAACCATAAAGCCTTTCCTGGTATGTTATAATGCCAATAGTGATTTTGATACAAAAGGTCAAACTGTCATAATTTCCATTTGTTCATTTTGTTGTCAAGGTTTTGATCCAACTTATGATTACCAGGTTTTGTTTTGCAACCATGCATACCATTCTTGATGTGCCATGGCACATTCCAATTCCTCTTACAGATGCATGGAGAAGAATTGCAACCAAAAGCTTCAACCAAATTGGTGGAAATTGAGTGGAATCAGAAAGCCTACAGTTGAAAATGCAACAAAAAATGGTGTTCACATGGGAAAAGGTAAGTTACTACCTTAATCTATGGTGTTTTGTAACAGTTCAAGCTTTTCATTGGGATGTGTCCAAGATACATGGGTCTTTAAAATGTTCAATTCCTTGCAAATCTAATGTAAGTCTCCAAGTTAAAATCCTTCAAAGTTCAATCCATTGAACTCATGTAGCTAGGTTTAATAATCGAATAATCTAGAATTCCTATTATGTTCTTTTATAATCAGTTTGGATGTGGTGTCAAAAGTTATTTTTCATAGTCCCCAATTGTTCATGTTCATATAATTATGTTGTTAATCCATCTTTGAAGAATTCTTCAAAGTCCATGTAATCCAAAATTGTCCCTTCAAAGTCCCCATTCCATTCATATAATTATTTTGTCCATTTTGTTCTATTTTGAGTTTAAATAGAATCTAAAACTGTCTCTTCAGATTGCTTACACTTCCTTCATATTTCATATAATCCATCTATGTTCTACTCTAAGTTCATAGAATCTAAAATAATCTCTCCAAAATCCTACATTCCATTCATATTCCACTCTGAATCCATCTATGTTGTCTTCAAAATCCCTGAGGTCCAAGATTGTTTCTTCACAATCCATCTATGTTCTACTCTAAGTCCATAGAATCCAAAATTGTCTCTCTAGAATCTGGCACTCCATTCATATTCCATCTAGATTGTCTTCTAAGTCCATAAGGTCCAAACTTGTCTTTTCAAAATCCCTCTGCTCCCTTCATATTCCATATTAAATCCATCTATGTTCTATCCTAAGTCCATAGAATCTAGAACTCTCCTTTCAAAATCCCACATTCCATTCATATTTTATTTTTAATCCATCTATGTTGCTTTCTAAGTCCATAAGGTCCAAAATAATTTGTCTTTTCAAAGTCCATGTGCTCTATTCATATTCTATTATGAATCCATGTATGTTTTTTTCTAAGTCCATAATGTCCGAGGTTTTTCATTTCAAAGTCCCCAACCTAATTGGACAACAACACAAACACCATACCTGATTTGATTTTGCCATGTATCTTCCAATCCATAGATAGTGAACTTAGTGCGTATCAAGAATGTGAATATTTCACTGTGAAGATCCAAAGTAGTAGGAATAAAAATCAATCCTATTGGCTATTCCACCTTATACCTTAAAATTTGAAATAATTGAATGCATCAAGACCTAACATACACATAATCATGACATATTTCACATTGCTCAGTTTGGAACAAAAGAAATTCAGTTGACAACCTTCTGAACTATTGGTTCCATTTTGGTGTATCAATACACATCTTGTGACAATTGAATTTAATACATGTGGAGGATCATAAGGTGGGTCTAGGTAGGAAGGAGGTGGTGTAACTACACAATTGGAATTATGATAATAAGTGATGCACATGACTTATTTTGTTGAAAACATGTATAACAATAACCGATTAAATAATAAAAAAGGGTGGATAGTCACATTCATGATTGCAACTAATAAATGGTTTAGGATCTTGTGATCTATGGTTGAACTAAGGATGTGATTTCCACAAGCATAATGGACTAGTTCCAAATGCATTGTGGATAACCACATAAAGGCTTTTAAATACTTGTCCTCTTCACATGAAGAAGATTGTAGCATAGTCTCTAGCATGGCCTACCCCTCCAAGAGGCAAAACTAACCTAATGTATGGCCCCTTTCCTAGCAAATCACATACACAATAGTGTAACATTGATAAAATTTCCTTCATTCCTTTATGGTAGGGTACTAATTTCAAAATGAACTGAAATTTTAGGAGAAGAAAATCCAACTTCCAAATGCCTCAATTTCTTAACATTAACTAGAGAGATGGCTAGATAATGGGCACCTAAAATGAAATCTTTTGCTTCTAAATGAGAGATTTAGAAAACACTATTCAAAACACACATGCCAGCCAAGCTTACCCCATGTGGGTAGGGGATAAAACAAGTCAAACTGAAGCTTTGTAACTTATAGATATTCTTAGAAGCTAAAGCCAAACAAGAAATACAAAGTTGACATGTTAGTAGAAAGGACACCTACAAAGAAAAATTGTAGAAACCCAAGGTTATGATAGTCCAACATAAAAATACTGGTAAGAAAAGGAACCTAAACCTTGTAACAAAAGTTGTTAGTCGAGGAAGGTCATTAACTTTTATTAATTTTCAGAACAAATACAAAGTTGTGAAACAAGTTTTATGGCCATGAACCAAATTACTTCGTGTATGTCCTTCCTTTTTTTTGGACATGAACTAACATCAATCATCAACCTTTCACCTCTTTCAACTTTCAAACATAGAAACACTTCTTTAAACCACCAACATTTGAATTGAAGGTGAAGGCATGTTGCTTGACTTGAGACAAAGTTATATGAAAATGCAGCAAAAAATACAAACTCTACAAGATTGATGAAACCTTGTGAAACCTAGAAAGATGTTGAGGTTCGAGTAGCAAAGTTTAAGCTACCAAGTTTGTTTCAATTTCAAAAGCTTAAACCTAATAGCTCCCCCCCCCCCCCCATCTAAACCCAAAAAAATCCCTCTCAAATAGCTCCTCCCCTTATTTAAAGCCTAAAAATACCCTCCCAAATAATGTCATGCAATCGTGTGGCTTCTCACTAAAGGTTAAAGGATTACCAATCCCACCAAAATACATATCTATCTATTCCTAGCATTTTTTTTCCATCTTTGATTTGTGCATTCTAAAGGCTATTGAGTTATATGAGTTTGAAAATTTTGAACTCAAAACACATTTGTTTTTAGATTTTATGGACTTTTAAAAATATGGTGGGTTTTTTTAGCGTTAAAAAGTTCATATTGTGATACCTTCAATTCATGTGATGTAAAACTCTTTTGCATTATTTTTATTAATACATTTACACCTTGAAACCAATTCCCTAAACAAGTTCAAGATCCATAATTGAACCAGTAACCTAATTGCAATTGGCATTACACCCCTGTTTTTCAATTTCAAAAGTCTATAACTCTTAGGATTTTATGATATTTGCATAACAAAAAATTGCACCATATAAATATTAAAATCTATTATTTGAAAATAAGTCCCTATTAACCAAGCCCCAACATATGTAATATGATATAACATTTGCAGTCATAGCCATTGCAAAAACAAATAACCTTGTAATGCCAAAATTTGTCCACTCTACAATGCCAAAACCCCATAGCAATATAACCTTAGTGAGGACCAACTCCAATAGAAGATTCCAAAGAGTTATGGGGAATTCTTTAGAGGAACATTTAATGAGGACCTCTAGAAAGAAAATATGTGAATCAATTAAAAGCACACCATATTTTAGATTGTTGAATATCATGGAAAGAGAAACATTAATTGGTGATATTATATATTTTTCCAATGGAAACTAATCATTTTTGAATGAAACTTGGGGAAAACAAAGGATGTCAAAAGATGTGTAAGAAAACCTACACAACCCACATGATGTACTTTTAAAACAATATCAGGTGTAGGACAATGATATATGTTATTAGTAATTAGTGCAAAAACAATATCCAATTTTCAGTACTTATTTTGTATCAAAATACAAAAAATATAAAAGTGAAGATGTTAGGGGAATTCATTGTAGGTTTGCATCTTATTTCAAAGGTACATAGGTTTGTGTTCAATGTCGAATGGTTCTAACTACCTGGTACCCAACTGATAACTAAATTAGAACAACAATAATTTATAACAATTAACTATCTTAGTCTATCTATTAATTATTATAATTAATATTATGTAACAAGAAATAATATTCATAAAAAAATTTAATTCATAATAATGAAATCAATAAGAATAATAGTTCTAGCTTTAATAATATTAATTATTTAGATTTTCCATTAACTATAAAGAGTGACAAAAAGAAATACATTAATACTAACATTCTTATTATCAAATTTTATTGTAATTAAAGGTAGGTTAGTTACATTTTATAATTATAATAATAATTTATAATAATAATTATTAGACTATGTCTTAATTTAAGCAAATAATTAATAAGGTGTATTGATTAATTTAGCATATATGGTGCTTAGGCTTGGTTAAATTATCGTTAACCACCTAAAATTAATTAAATGTTTAATATGGCACCTAAGGTACGTTAAAGTTAAACCATGTCTAGACCTATGGTGCATGCCATGTGTGATACATATGTAGCCTGAGACATAGGCCAAGTGACACCTAAATTGGGCTAAGATTTAATTTCAAGGTGCCACATGGTATGGTGTAGACCTAGGCCACATGGCACCTAGGTCTAGTTCAATTATACCAAACCTTTTATTAATTTAGTAGATTGTATTGAAGTTTGGTATCATGTGTCTTGTATTAAACTTTCAATTTTTAATAAAGTATGTACTTAAATGAACATGTTATTGTGTAGGTATGTTATCAATCCTAAAACATTATACATTTTTACAATAAAAAGACAATTTTTTTTTAATCACATCAAAAAATTCAAAAAAATTGGGTTGTGTTTTTTATAATGTTGGAAAATTATCAACAATTCAAATTTAATGAAATTTGTTTCATAAGTTTTGTAGTTAAAAAACACCAACATTAGTGCCACAACTGCAATTTGTTATTAGAAGGAGAGTCAAAGAAGGCTGACAAAAAACATAATAGTGCCACAATTACAATTTGTTATTAAAAGGAAAGTCAAAGAGGGTTGACATAAAACCCAATTCCTTTTTTATCATGTTTGTCATATCTTTTGAGAATTCAAGGACAACAATACAAGTTTAACTAAGAAAATATGCATTTACAAAACTCTCCATATAGAGAAAAATCCATTATTCCCTGTCATACTTGCAAACGGAATGAGGCTAGTGAGGAATGGTAAGAGAAGATACTGACACTACCATGTGATAGGAAGCATATGCATGGTGATATTTCTTTAATCAATGGGAGGAACTTTAGAATGGTTATATCACATGTTCAAGGATGACAAGTTATCTTCAACTTCATTAATTTTGGTGGGATTAGAAAATGGATTTAATATGCCTTGGTCTAATTTTTGGGTACAACTTGTTTGTGTTTCTATTACTTCTAACCATATGTGTCAACAAAGAGATTTCCAAATTACAGTTATGTTGATATGCCCAATGGGAGTTACCTTTTAATTTCATTCTTAATAATCCATCACAATCATTGTGTAATTAATGAATTTTGTTGGTTTTTACAACTTCAAGATAAATTATCCTTTTAAAAAAAAACCAAACATTTGGGTGTAGTTGCATTAACAAGAACTATAACAAGTGTAATGTGTGTTTAATTTTTATGTTTAAAAGTGATAATTTAATTTGGTGTTGAAAAAATAAGATTTTTTTAATATACTAAGGTTCATAATACATCATTCAAACATGTAAATAAAATTTTAAAATATTTGATGAATAAAAAACTCTCAAAAACACTCATTAAACATTGTAGTGTGTGGTTTTTAACATTAAAAGGACTTATAGACTTCAAA
Organism: Sphagnum tenellum; assembly: GCA_963921925.1. Taxonomy (NCBI): domain Eukaryota; kingdom Viridiplantae; phylum Streptophyta; class Sphagnopsida; order Sphagnales; family Sphagnaceae; genus Sphagnum; species Sphagnum tenellum. The sequence goes on from OY998144.1 coordinate 2,946,800, forward strand.
ACTTTTGAAATTTACATATGTTTTGAAATGTTTTACATAACCTTGACATAATAATATAAATTAAAAAAAATTGAGGAATTTTGAATAATATTCTAAATAATATTCTTTCTAAAGTAATCCCTTACTAGGTAGGTGTGGTTCATGTTATCCCATTTGCACCCATCTTTAACTTATGCAAAGTCTAAAGCACATTGGATTTGGTTCTTGTAATGTTTGTTGTGTAGCATTTTGCATGAAGTGTTGACATAATAAGAATGCACAACTTGCATTCTTTGCAAGGTTGACTTGTAGTTGTATAATATAGTTGAAAGATAGTCAAGCCAAAGTTAAAAACAAAGACATCAATCCTGTGAATTGCATTTTATTCGTCCAATTGACATTTATCATCCATCTTTATGTTTTATGACTCACTAAAGTAGTTGAACACAAGATTCTTGAAGTTGACACACCACCTCAAAAGGCACGATTATAGGCTATGTCATTTTCCTAATCGATGTTTCGATTATAGTTCAATTGTACAACCTATAGGTGCCAAGAATATTACGTGAGTGACCTTTTAATTGAGATTTACTTTCAACTGGTCATTAAAAGAATAGACAATTCAACTTACTTGGTAGCCCCAAATCATTTTTTAAATATTTAAAGTTGCAATAAAAATGTATTTGAAAATGACATGTAATCAAAAGCAAGGTGGTTGAAAAGGGGTTTTTTCTACTAGTGGCTATGGCAAAATCCATCCCAAGTTCCCATTGCATTAGATAATGGCCATTTGTCAAACTCAACTTATCATCACCAAATTAAGTCTATAAAGTTCTTTTAGACCATACAATTATTTCAAATTGCAAAGAAATAATATGACTACCTTGCATTGGTGCTCTTTCAAACGAGTTCATTTCCTCCAATTTCATTTCCACATATGCAAGTTGCTACACAAAGGTTAGAAATTAATTTAATCAATTTCTACCAAAAAAAACTTGCTAGATCATGGAAATGATGATCCCTTCTACCTTGACCATCAATAAATAATGCAATTTCAATTCATTGAAATATTCTATTTGAAATTATTATGGATAAATATAATTTACAAAATTCTTTTAACAATTATAAAGTGTAACAACTGGAAAGAAGAATGATTATACACGCAAAGATTTGATCTTACCTTGTACATTGTTGGAAGAGGTCACCAACAATATGGATTATTTTCGTAAATCAAGTGTCAAAAGCATTAAATATAGTCAAGGGAACTTCTTTTCATGAATAGAACAATCATGTTGTATTTCTAGTTGATCAGATAATGGCAAACACACTAGTAGTTCATTACCTAGATCTTCAAAAGACACAAATGAAATCATTTAACTATAAAGTTGTTGATTGTTCAAAAGCTTCAAAGTTACATGAATCAATTCCCACTTAACACCCTAACAATTTTTTCAAGCATGATAAAAAATATGTAAAACAACTTAACATCCACAACTTTTATGGCTTGAATTTAAGAAAGTCAAGTGTTTTTAGTTTACAAAAATCATAAATGAAGTGTGTGAAGCTGAGGAGATATATTTGGGCACCCAATCCATGAAAATGAGGGGTAGGTTATACTTGTGTAGGCTACCATTTCCTTTTGTAATAATGCATGTATAGAAAGATGATGGAGGCAATATGGCTTATGGTTGAATCTATAGTATATTACATTCTTGACAATGACAAAGATGAGAGAAAAAATAAAAGTCTAGACAAAAATTTATGGCAAGAAAAAAGGATGTTATTATTATGTATTCAATCAATGAAGGTTCATAGCAATGTTTTTTGGTGCAATTTTTTTGCAATGCAACAATAAGATGAACATTGAGTAAAATACCAAAGGAGGGTGAAAGCACACTAAGGGTTAATCACTTTTGTTTAAAAAAAATGATGTATAACAAATACTATAGTATGTAGTAAGCTAAAATTTTGATGGCATCCTTTAATTCTCCTAAACAAAAGTAAAAACTTTAAAATTTGCACAACATTTTGAGCTAGAATTAATTTTGATCCAACAATTAGATGAAGAGGATTGGATAAAATCAATGTATATAGAGTACATAACTTAAAGTTTTTCAATGGCCATAGGGCTTCATGTTTATGATCCATGAAATGTTACTAAACAAAAGAAAAATGAAAAGTAATGTAATGCCCATCTAAAAATTCTCATCCTCTTTAATATGGATGTGGTTTTTTCCTAAGAAAAATATTATTATGCATTTATCATTAAACAAATGAAAAATAACACATTTTTTAATGGAATTTCATCCAAAAATTTAAATTTCTAAATTCTCTTAGATTTTATTGATGTATATCAATATCATACACCATAAAAAAAATTCACCCAAGAATTCCATTCATAACCTTGGTTTTGAAGTATATATTCAAATTTCAAACTCTATGATAAGTATTATATATTTTGTCACAAATATATTCCATACAATCAAATAGTTCAAAATAATTGAATAGATGAAGTCTAATTAAAACAAACAAAAATAACCCAAGATGTGATGTCCATACATTACCAAAAAAATTAATTGTAGAAAGAGTATATGTGTGACTATAATTTTGGGGGGGCTTAATGTGTTTTCACCCATAGGTTATTTGCTTCTTCTCTTTTAGCACAAAACAAAAAAAGTTCAAGAAAAAGCTTGAATACCTAGTTAAGTAGTACGATGTTTTTTGTTGAATAATTTTGGTGCACCAAGAAAGTCATTCCACAACTTTTTTGCTTTGCTTTCCATTCAAGAATTCTTATCTTCTTTGTTTTATTCTCTTAGTATAAATCTTTCAACTTCCAAACCTTGGAAAAAAGAAAATGGAATGGAAAAAACTTGTTCCCTTTCCCTCTCCACAACAACATTATTTATAGTTTGGCTTTCTCTTGTGTAAGTGCATTGGTTATTTATGCGACAATTGTTGAAAGGCAAGAACAATAGAAGGGTCTTGGCATACTAAGGTGTCCATTTTTTGATGTCACAAGGGCAATTTGGGGGGGAGGGGGGGGGGGGGGTAACCTTTAAGTTTGGTACGATATGTGTTGGGATATGATTTAAAATTATTGAAGGGATTCATTTAACTACTCTATAATATTTGTAAAATCAAGTTTGAAAATTTGAAAACAAATTGCCATCATTTCATTACAAGGTGGATTTTTAAAATGATGTAAAATCTTTTGTCACATTCCATAAAAAAACATTTCTGGACTTTTATTAAATAATAAACATGTGTGAAATGTTAAATTTTTTTCTAGTATGATTGTGAAGGTATTATAATGTTGAAATAACAGGTTACAATTAAGTTTAATATTTTAATTTATCAAGATTTCACAAGATAGCCAATAGTTTATAAGGTCCATGATTTATTAAAATGGAAAAAATGAGGATTGTTGTTTTGTTAAAAGAGATTTTATTACTTTAAATAACAATGGTCAATTATAAAAATTGAAAAAACCTATGTTTTTGCTTTTAATTTCCTCTAGTTGATCAAATCGAAACATGTGTCACAATTTAGAAACTTCTAAGTTTAAGTTTTCAATATTCCATTTGCTTCCTACTTTCAAATGGACAAATTTACGTTGCCAATACACTAAACATTTGAGTTAAAAATTCAAAAAAGTAAAATTATAGGTTCCACATGTGCCATTTTTTATACCACCTTAATGTGCTAAGACTCAAAAAACAATGATTATCTAATTATGAATGCCTCCAAGAACTCCACACCAAAACCTTATTGCAAGAAGCTTGACACTTCGCCTTTTGGTTGTCAAGCACAAATGATGTTACCTAAACCTTTTGATGGGCCATGTGTGAACATGTGCATACAACTAACACATATATTGAAAAATAAAATCTATTTCTTTGCAAGTTGGACATTGTGTTTTCAAAATGAACAACTAGGATTTGAATAATTTGTCCTCTTTAATCATTGGATTAGTTTATTTATGAACATATTAACCTTGATTTACAAGGAAACACTATACATAATTACCAAATAAAATATCTCAATTTGTGCATTTCAAGCAAGTTCACATTGAAATTGTTCAAGGTGTTAAATTGTCCATTGTACTAAAAAAATGTTTTTCAATGAATCCAAAGCCAATTTGTTTTTACAACTTTATGAAATGATGACCTAATGATTACAACCATTCATATCAACTAGTATTTCAAGTTTTCAGAAATCCAAAAAAATGGAAGCCTCAAAGATGGTTGTAAAAACATTTCATCTTCAAAAATCTAACTCAAAATGTTTATATTTTATGTAGTTTTTTTTCAAAACTTGAATATTGTTGAATTATGTGAAATAAATTTGAAATTGCAAAAGTACATTATTTAGGTATTTGCATATATATATATTAAGATGTCTTAATTGGTGGAAACTTTCCATTTTTCCAAATCATCATAATTTGAAAATACATTAATATAATATGACGTGTGTTAAGTTGTTTTTCAAGACATTTATCAACACAAACAAGTACAATCAAAATACAATGTGTTCATATCCAAATATAAAATGCTTTTTGTTTTAAAAAGTTAAGTACATATAGCTTATGATTATATCATTCAATTTCAATTAGGTTGTGACAATGTTTTCACATCGAATACTTTCTTAAGGATAGCATGGAAAACTGTCATTTCAGACACTACTTTAGGAGATTCAATCATGTTTTCACCCTTGGCACATCTACATTTAATGAAACACAAACAATTAAAAATATTTGGTCACAATTTGGGAATTAAAATATTGTATAATGGATGAAAAATTTAATGTAATTTAAACTTATTTGCCTTAGAGCAAGTCAACTACCAACAAATTTAATGGATTTTAAACACTAGTTTGATTTTAGCTTATGCTTCAAACAGTGTGAAATTGAGTTTGATTTTTAAAATATGCACCTAAAGATAGGTGCTCTTATGAAGGGCCATTAAAACAATATGATTAGCTTTGATTGATCAGTCACAACAATTGGCCCATCTTAATTGTGCACTGTCTAAAATTTCATGTTTATGGGTGGGGATGGAGAAATAAATAACTTGCACATTAAACTTACTTCTAAATGAAGACATGCATTTGGGCTCTAATGTTAGGCCCCAACCTCTTGAGCCTCAACCTTTCTTATCCATAAAGGGAGCAAAAGTTATTGAATCTAAGGGTTACCTACTAACACGGAGCATTTATTGTACACGATTATTTAAGATTTTGCCTATAATAATAACAACAATGAAATTGCAGATAAATTTTGATTAAAATTAATTCAATCATCAAATTTAAGGATAAAAAGAAGTTTATGCCCATTAAATGTCAATGTACTTTTCTAATGAATATTTTTGATGTCATCTCACTTTATGACTGAAGTGGCTGCATTGTTGTGGAGTTTCCCTTCATTTGTGGATAACTTTAAATATTTTTGATGTGGCAAAGCCAATAGAGGCTCACATATTGGTTGTGTGGGTGGATCTACACTTAGTAATCAAATTTCCAAAACTCTCAATAACACCTTGAAATTCTAACCAATTGAACAAGTATCTTGGTTCAATTGTCTATTAGGTCAGACAATTGGACAAAAAATCATCCAACCTTAGTAGAAACAATACCATTTTTTCATGGGCGAAAAAAAGAAGGAAGAAATCAATTCATGGGTTGCATTCAAAATTAATTCATGTTTATTGAAACAAACCCCAATTTCAGTTGTATTTTACAATCAAACTCGTAATATGAAAAATGAAAGCACTACCTATTTTGCAAGTTTACTCTGATGCATGTTTTCCTCACATTGCTCTTCCCTACATTAGTCTGCCTGGATAGTGATTTTTCCTTGTGGTGGATCTCTTATGCATGGTGCAATTTTGCAACTTATATCACCAAGAGAATTCATAACATCAAACAGATCATCATCCCCTTTCTTGCAGCACACATCTTGCTTGCAGTCAAGAGCAACACAACCATTCGTATATATACCCAATGCCGACATTCAAGTTTTGGTCACTCTTGCTAACCTATTTTGCAATCTTGTGAACAAATGGAATGCATGAATGGCCCTCTCCCTGCCATAACATAACATAGTCTTTGCTGTTTCCAGACAGAAAAAAAGGCTCTTAGTCATATTAGCTATGGTTAATATTTCTTTCCTTTTTCTCTAGACCCTCTGCTCTCAATCATGTTAGCTTGGCTTCTGTCTTTTGTTGTGGCTATGCCCACAAAGGGAGACTTCAGAATGGTGTAGGATTTGGGATACAATTTTGGCTTGAACTGAGAACCAATCTGTAAATGAGAGCTTTTGAGACCAACAGCTTGAGACCTTGCACTGTATACTCTAGGCTGCAAGTTTTCTTTTATCAAACTCATTTTGCATTTTAAATGACCTAACCATATCACAAGATTCTATTGTTTCTCATAAAGGGCAGAGCCATCAAGCAAGGAGTCACTCATCATTTCTTTAGACACCAGCTTTGGGAGGAAGAATGCAATCTCTACAACTTAGAGCAGAAGTTATGATCGCATGTTAGCTATTGGATAATACCTCATCCTTCTTTTCTATAGGTCCCACTCCTTGAGGACAAAAAAAAGGCAAATTATGTACATGAAGCAATTTGAAAGCATTTTGAGCTTTCAGTGATGTCTGTTCTGTCTCTAGACCTCACCTTCTGGAGAAAAATAAAATGACAGTGTGTATCTAGAGGGAGAGAGAAGACAATTTTCCTGGCACCCAGCTGGGTGCCTCTTCACCTTGCAGCTACTGCCCCCTGTCTGTTTAGGATGGGCTCTATGGCAGTATCTACAGCAAATGGAGTGGTTCTTTGACTGCACTGGTATCTAGAGAGAGAGAAGACAATTGCCTGCCCAGCAATCACAAACAAGAGCCTCTTCACCTTGCAGGTGATGCCCCGTCTGTTGAGAATGGGCTCTATGGGCGTTATCTACAGCAAAGGAAGAGGTTCTTTGACTGCATTTCTGAAAGAAAAAAATGGGGAAAATCTAACACACAGGGAAGACGTTCGTTGAGCCCCATTTGTGTAGTTGAAAAGGCAGTAGCTTCAAGGAAAGAGTTCTTTAGAGCCTACCTTGGATCTGGAGGTATGAAAACAGTCAGTCGCTACAGCGTAGTTGGGAAGAGACTCTTAGCCACAGCAGCCGCTTCTCAACTCACTGCAGGAATGGCTAAGAACTTTGGTTTTCATGCATGCTAAAAAAATCTGTACATGAGACACAACGGTGGTTGTTATCTGCAAGCTAGTTTCCCAGCTGCTCTTCTGCATCAAATTGAGGACAAAGTAATTGAGGGAAGTGTGCAAGAAAAGATTGAAAGTTTTATGTACAAGAAATAAATGATCAAGGCGAACACTCGTTCAGAGTTGCCAAATGCGGTCGCCATGGACCACCCCGGTGGCGCCCCCTGGTTCTGCGGGAGGGCGGTCTCCTGCACCACCGCGTTGTTGTTGCAGCATCAGAGGGAAGAGAGAGTAGCGACGGAAAGGCCAGGTGTTGTTGTTCGGAGCTGATGAAATTCCCTGCTGCTGCTGCTGCGCTCTTGTGTAAGTCGTGATCAGTACTAGGGATCGCTTCCAAGACAGGAAGCTGCAGATCAACCTCCGGAAGTCCGTCATCTTCCTTCACTGTTGTTATGATCCCGGCCCTAATCTTCGGAGCTGGATTGTTCTCACTTGACGGCAATATTGCGCCGGAGGACGAGTCGAAGTAGTCACCCAATTTCGTACTCCTGCTTTCTGACTGCAGCTTGACGGCTGAGGCCTCTCTTCTCTTGCTGGCTCGCTCGCTATGGTTATATGTCGTCATCTGTTGTCCCGAGGCGTCCAACTGCTGCTGCACCTTGCCTGTGTCCAACATCTTGAGCAATATGCTTGTGCGCTTCCTGTCTAGTTCCTCGTGCATCTCGATAGCCGGATCCGTACGGCGCGCCTTGTGGGAGGAGGATCTGCTTGGCGCTTTCGTCGTCGTCGCTGCCTCGTGGATCCTAGCGAGCTGTTCACTGGACAAGATGTCTGAAATCCTCATGCTACCGGTATAGAGCTGATGCAGATGTTGGAGCAGACGCTTTTGCAAACTCCTGGAACCCAATACCTCATAAGCTAGTCTCGATCTGTCGTCACCTTCGAATTTCAAAATGTATTGCTTCTTCACCATGATCACTGGATCTTTGCTTGTTGGATCCCTGAGAACGTCTTCGCCGTTCTCCTGCGAATGCTGCAAACCCCGTTTGCGATCCCTCACAGCTTCCTCGACCAGAGAGAAAGGAAGATTGACCCCTTGTCGTCGCCTCATCATGACCTGAGACGACGTCGAACGCTCTGTTGTTGCCTCGTTGCTGAAACTCCAGGTACTGCTGCTGATCCATTCACTCCCCGTTGCCATTTTCAGCCTCTGCACTTTAGCGGAGGAGTCCCCAGGTTGAGTATTGTCGAGTTGCTCTCGTTCCTCCTCATGAACTCTTCCTTCCTCAAACAAGTGGTTATACACCATGTTGGTCGGATGCCCAGCTCTCGACGAGCCTCCTGGCGCAGCAGCAGCGTGAGCCCTAGTACTACTGTTCTTCGCTCTACGATGATCACTCCTCGTTACCGCTGCTGAGATGCTTGAGTATCTTTCGTCTTGCATCACATTCTTTGGTTCTACATACGCGTTTTTGTCGCACCTTGCTACCTTGTTCAACCGATCGACGCACATTGCTGGAAATCTCTGGGGAGAAGTTGCTGCAACTGCCTCAATGCAGCACCTGACAATCCCCGCGGTACATCTCCGCGTCATCCCTACCTGGGTGTTTTGCTGCTGTTGCTGCTGCTGCAAACCTCGCAGCACATTTCTTCTTTCGTCGTCCATTGAGTGGTCAGACAGATCCAAACTTCCTCTTTGAGACGAGGAGCTGCCTATTTCGTCCTCATGATGATTACTCCTTTTCTTTATCCTCTCGCCGCTGCGACGGTCTCTGTTGGCGGCACAACGTAGTGCCGTCTCATCGTCAGAAAGCTGATGCAAAATTCCTCCTCCTCCAGATGAGTTCTGGTTAGACTTCGGTGCTGCAGCACTCGTAATATTCTTGGTTTCCGTCTTCCGTCTGGAGCCTTCTCGATGCCATTTTCCGGGCTCAGGCTGCATCACCTCCCTTACGACTAAGTTCTCCTTCTGCTCGGAGTGTGCTTGCCTGTGCTTAAGAGGAGCGGTGTCCCGATGCTCCAGGGCTGATCGCTTTGAGGAGGTTTTCTTGACGCTGATCTCCTGCATGCGCTCTGGAGAACCTTGAAGCACATGGCAAGAAGGAGGAGGACCGTCAAGACTTTCGAGAGCGGCTTTGTTATCAATGGTACTTCCGGTGGCCACTTTCTGTTGTTCCCCAGAGAAAGATTTTGCAGAACTCGCTCCAGAGTTGGAACGGCTGATGATGCAAGGAGTGGTGGAGGTAGTGGAGATGCCGTAGCAGCCGTGGCGACGCACAAGATCGAAAACTGTTTGGAAGGGGATCATGAAGAACCTGTTGCTTGGCAGTAGCGTGATCTCTGGTGGTGGAGCCCCGACAGCGCTTGGGCAGCGCTGCGAAATCTCTCCAGCCGTTGCAGCTTCCTCGCTCTTGTGAGAATTGGAGGACTGTAACATGATTTCCGCTGTGCCAACTGGTCCGAAGTACCCGTCAATGCGTCCACCTGCATGCACGATCCTCAGCTCCTCGGCACGAGAAGGTGCCCCGCCCATCACTCTCTCCAAGTATCCAAGAGAAATTCTACACCACCTATCAATCACCCACCCGATAGAAGGAAAAAAACTTCAGAACACACGTATCGACAAAAAAACGCATTCTGCACACCAAACAGATTGCGAGTCTATGCAATCTGATCGCCCCACAGATATTGAAAGCAACGAGGAATTGGCAACAAAATCTCAAGAAAAATGCGCCCCTCTGAGCAGCATACGAACGCACCCGCAGTCTGAAGAAATTACGAATTCATCCTCAAGATCATGCTCCTCCGCAACCGGGCCGCGCTCGGAGATGAATCTCTTTCGTACCGTGGTCGAAATGCACTATTGACCAAGACGACTCCCTCATTGCTTACTGCTGGTACATGCTTCGTTCCAGGAGAAATGAGAGGAGCTCCAATCTGCACATCAGAAATGGACTTTGAAACAAAGACAGATTCATGTGGCGCGATAAAGACTTCAAGCAATGACACTCCAATTCCAGACTCTGGTAATACAAGATTGCTGCTAGCCTTGATTCAAGAAACTGCAATCCAAGAATCCTACCTGGACGCGGCAGTTACAGTTTAAACCTGCTGATCTTCTTGTAGACCATTACACAATGTCTGAGCAAGAACTGATTCCTCTAGATACAATTCAAACCAATGTTCAAGCAGACTAGTCTACAAGGTTCCTGCAAGAAGTCTGCAAACTGACGTACATCGGAGCTGATCAACCACAATTGCAATTCCACAATGCAACACATACTACTAAACTGCAGCTGCACTGGGACTAGTAGCGGACTGCAAAGAGGAATAGCTTATGCGATCTCCGACTAGTATTGAACAAGATTTCTTGATTCGAGATGCAGGGCAGGTACTTGCCTTCCTCAAAAGTGGAATGGCATCGCGGCTGAGCGATCTTGAAATCCGATGCTCCTCCTGCAACGGAAGTCGAGAACTCAAGTAGATAGCCAAAAATCCTCTATAGCCTGCAGAGCCGACCGTCTCTGCTGCTGAAGAACTCGCACTTCCGCATGTACGACGACGATCTTGCCGAGCTATCATCAGGTTTCGATCTCCAGGATGTCGACGAATCTAGCATAATTGCACTAGATTTCGAAAGATCGATCTCGACTTTGACACAGGTTTCTCCTGAAATTCCTGCCCTGAGCAGCCGTCGAAACTCCTCCAGCGATGTTCGTTCATCAGCCAAAAAAACAAACTGTAGCAGTACTTACAATATGGAAGTTGATGTGACTCTAGAGATGAAGGAAGAAGAGAGCAGAGACGATTCGAAGAAACAATAAGAAGAAGCCAGTACTCGGTCTACTCATCCTGGACGTTGTGAACGCTAAGTTGACGTCCAAACAAAACTTCAAAGAAACTCAACCCCGGCTGGCGGTCATGTCAAGCTCCTCGGCACATGACAATATTACTGCCGTCATGAAACACTGGATCTACAGAGCACTGTGGGATTGGATTCTATCCTATTCTAAACTATCTATCCCGAATCATGCAAGTCTGAACCTCAGAGCTCGCTGTTATTATACCACCACGAAGCTACTGACGAACACGTAGTTTACTCTCAGATTTGGACAGAGTGCCAAGCTGCAGCAATACATGATGAGGGCTAGCGCCTCTCTGAAGAGGAATGAATACAATACAAACAAAACAAAAAAGGTTCACCGAATGCAGTCCATCAATGTCCAGGCTACTCTTGATCAAGCAGTCAAGCTGCTTTGCTGCACTTCTATTTTTTCCCGATCTACTCTTCTGATCACACACATTAATGAATCAAATGAGTAGTAATAGTAGTAGTAGTAGTAGTAGTAGTCCTTGTCGCTTACCCGCCGTCCCCGCCTGCCTCCTTGATCTCGACTTCCTGCTGCGACAGACGACGACGACGACGATGATGATCCCTGCGTGGCTGCATCTGTTTGTCTAGAGAATTCTTTTCCTCACAACAATTTGCTCTCTCTCTCTCTCTCTCTCTCTCTCAAGAGAAACCGACTGTCAAAGGACGCGGACGAACGAGGACCAGAACCCGACACGAAGGCCACGAGAACCCCACGGGCCTGCCTGCCTGCAGCAACTGGAACAGAGGGTACACACAGCACAGTTAGCGTAGTAAGTAAAGTACTCTACTTACTCTGCGCACCTGCATGAACAGGCCAGTTCAGAGACAGACCAAGTCAGTCCAGTCCAGTGACCAGTGACCAGTAATCGGTCCCTTTCTTTCTCTCTCTCTCTCTCCCTCTCTCTTTCTTTCATTCCCCACCTCCCAAGAGCTACCTACCAACCTGCCTACCTTCTTTCTTTCTCTCTCCTTCCTTCTGCAATTGCTGCTGTTGCGCTGTGGACTGTTGTTGCTGTCGATTTCCATGTGGCCATCTCCCGTCCCCACCTCAAAACTCCGCCTACTTCTTACTAAGTGGGGTCGGTGGGGTCGCTCGCTGGCTGACTGGCTCGCTTGTTTGTTTGTTTTGTTTGTTGGTTTGCTTCCTTGCTTGCTTTGCTTTGCTTGGGTGACGGAAAGTGGGAACTTTTCTTTTTCCCCCCATCTCAATAGAATTTAAAGAGTCCTTTTTACCAGAGGTTGGTCTTGTCTCTAGTGGTGTTTTTTAAGGATTTTTAAAAATATTGCCTAAGTGGCCATCATCCATAGGACAATGTAAACAAAATAGTGATCATCCCTAAGAAGATTTCGCCACATCTGGCTATAAACCAAATATGAAATACAATTTTAAAAATAAACCTGCCATATTCAAGGCTACAGGCTACACATTGAAAACCAACTGTAGAAATCTGGCGGTTATTACTATTTTTTTTCTCATTTTTGGGCAATTGAAACCCTCTAAAATCGCTTCATTTTCAATTATTTTAAATTTTTAAATTCACTTTTTGGCGAAATATTGGCAGTAAAAAAAAACCACTGATGTCTAGTCCCTAGAGAGTGATTTTATTTGGATATAATTACTTTGGCCTGTGTAGACGAGCATTTATTGTAACCACGGTTGTTTGTTTGTTTGTTTGTTTTTTCTTTGTTTCTTTCAATTTTGAGATATCTAAATTTTGGAAAAACAATTTCAAAGAAAAAAAGGAAAAATCTACAATGGAGCAACCAAAATTTTTCAAAATTTGTGGATATTTCCCAAAAAATTCTTAAAATCCAAAAAAATCTTGAAATTTTCCATGTTTTTGTACATGGTTCAAGAGGTAGCCAAAAATATGTAAGGATGTTTACATTTTTCCTTCCATATTCTTTTAATAGCCAAATTTTGCTAAATCGCCTCATGGATGATTGCCATGCTGGCATTATCACAAATGTTTTTGAAAAACAGGGACCAAAACCCCCAATTTCCCTAAGAATTTCATTTCTGACTAAATTGAAATTATAATAATGAAAATACTCGAAGTTCAACAACTCTTGGATTGCTGATCTAAATATTAGGAAATTCACCTCAATTCATCCTTTCTCATGGAGAATTGTAGTAGCCCCAGGCCCCCATGGTTTGGGAGAGATCTCAATGTAACAAACAAACAAACAAACAAGCAAGCTTCCTGCATAGCCATTAGGATGGCCCCACTAGTTATTTAGATTTAAGGAAGGGAAGAGTTTTGTTTTTGTTGGGAAAAGTCCTCTAGCTTGAAGGGAAGAGTTTTGTTTTTGTTGGGAAGAGTCCTCTAGTTTGAAGGGAAGAGTTTTGTTTTTGTTGGGAAGAGTCCTCTAGTTTGAAGGGAAGAGTTTTGTTTTGATTGGAAGAGTATTCTTTGTGTGAACACAAGAGTTTCATTTTCTAATGGAAGAGTATTTTTGTTTTGTTTCATTTGAGAAGAGGTTTTGTTTGCTTGTTTGTTTGTTTATTTATTTGTTCGTACTGCATCAACTGGCATTGGGACTTTGTCTTTTTTTTTTTTCCTCTTTTTCGGATTTGGTCAACTAGCCCCACCCCACCCCCCCTATTGAAAACTTTCTTGTGTGGTGGTCTTCAGCAAACTTGAGCCTGACCAGTAGGTGTAGTAAAAAAATGCAAGAAAGAAGAATTCTGGCCTTGTTGCAGGCTTCAATGAAATTTACAAAAAAAATAAAGTGCTACAAATGATTGATTTTGTGTCATTTAAAAAACCAGCTTTTCTGAGGTTTCTTTTAATGGAAAATCTTCATTTTCGTTTGCATTAGGTAATAAAATAAAAAAAGATGGATATTGTGAATTGTTATTTTATGAATTGTGTGTTAATTTGTATTTCCTACACTTTGTTATTGGCCTTGCCTACCAAGGCAAGGATATTGTGTTTAGATTCATTATAGAGTATAGACCTAGCTTAAGGGATTTTAGCCCCTATGTAATAGATCTATATTTATATGAGGATTTTCGAAAGATAATGTTTTGGCTTGTGTTGAAACTTGAGATTAGTTATAGAGTTATAACAATATCTTGAAGGATTTTGGTTTCTTTTAGGGGACTTTTTTGAAGATTATATTTTTGCATGTTGAAATATTTGAGTTTTCATCATTCTTTTTCTGCCTGGCCAGGCCACAGTATGACACACCCCTTGTTGATGGTAGCCTTTTTCTCGCCATCTTGCTCTGGGGTGATGGCCACTTGGGCTACACTAAGAAATTGGAGGAAAAAAATCACACACACTAGTTGTAGTTCAAAGCTATTTTTTGGGCTTAGGTATACATGATTCCAGTACTTGCCAAGTTCCAGCTGGTGGTACCTAATAGCTACCTAATATACCATCATTGCACCCAAAAGAAAGAGGCTTCATTACTTGTGTTTGTACACTAAACATCCAGCTAATGTAATCGGTTGGTTGCTAGGGCTTATGACCACTTCATGAGTGGTTGTGAAAAGGGCTTAGGGTTGTAGGGGGTTAAGGTTTTGATGGAACTTGCTCTTACCCATTGTAGGGCAACATAGGTATTTGGGGCTATCATCATGCCATACAAAGTTAAGGGAACAACTATCTAGAGCTTTTAATGTGTATACTCCCAATACAAAGCAACCTAGTTAGAACGGGCTATAAGGTTGTCGAAACTTGTGTGATTCATGGACAGCTTCAAAGCCTAATAGTGGTTGTTCATGAACTAATAACAATGTTGGACAATAGTTGTAAAAACTAGGTTCATTTAGATCCATCAATTCTTGACATTCATCTATTGATGTTCATCCAATGGCCTGCTAGAGTTGGTTTCAAATATTACATGTTATATAATCTATTAATTCAATATTACAAATTAAAATTTATAATTGCATAAAGTTGTGGTTAACTTTGTGGGTGTCATCTTAAAAAAAAAAATTCTTTTATTGGATCCAATCATGGGGCTCAAAACATTTTAATTTTTTAATAATAATGCATTGACTCTGGCTAGCAATAGCATGAATGAAAATTTATTCCTTATATAGCATGTATAAGTTTTGCCACCTCTCATATGTGAGAGCTCTTATATATGTGATAGTGCATTGGGCTCCATCAATGACATGCTTACTAATATTATTTTCCACCTATAGACTTAGTTTCGCAAAAATGACATCCTCACCCACAATACCCCCACAAAAAAAAGATTATATAACTTGTTGGCAAACTATAAGTTTATCCTTGCGTTTCAAATTTTCCCCTTAAAAATAGTTCTTTGGACCTAGGTAAGAACCACCATGTACTCGAGTGGATTACCATTTCAATACTTAATTGGAGTAAGCATCGAGAGAGAGAGCGCTCCGATTTTAAACCTGAAAAAAATGTATTCATACCTCCATGGAATCTTAGCAAGGGTCCACATAGCATTTTAAAAAATTTAACTCCATTAAGAAATGGTAACAAAGTTATCCATAAAGGCACCCTTTCTTTTGGCCCTAGTTCGACCCTCTAAATCCCTATTTCATCTCCAATTTGATTGTAGCTGAAAATTGAGCAAAATTGTTGCATGCCCCAGAACCCTTGTGGTTTAGAAATTTTGATCAAACATAGACCTCGACTCCAAAAGTAAGGGTGAGGTTTGCTCTGAAACTCCAACCTCCAATAGAACCAATTTGATAATTCGAACTTCAAAATGATACTGATTTCAAAGTTTGGGTGCTGGCCATGATCTCTCTCTCTCTCTCTCTCTCTCAGAAAATTGGAGAATCTCAAGAACATGCAAAGGTTAGCTTGGCAATTGTGTAACCAAATGTGAACATTGGGACCTTCATTGGGGCTCTCCCCCAACATGAAATACATGGCTGACACCTTGCAGCATCTTGGTGTCATGCCAAACACAAATATAGAGGTAGTCATATACTTTAAGAGAGATAGGGTGAGTACTACAACAAGTAGAAATCCATGCCAAAAGAAGTAGCCCTTGGGCGGGGGCATTCTCAAAATAAGGAGCCTAGGATAAGGTGCCAGTTGAGTTTGGGCTTGCATTCTTGAAATGTCCCTGAGAAATGTCCCCTACCCCTTAACTTTACCCATTGTAAAGCAAGAGGCTAATCTTATCATGAGCCCAAACATATGTAGATCATAAGACATAGGAGAGGAGGGTTCTTGCATCTACTCCTTAAAGAGTGGGAGGGGTCTTACTCCCACGAATAGGCTTAAGATCCCTCCCATACTATTAAAGAGTAGATATCCCTCCTCTTTGCCCTCAAAATACACAACGAGTCACCAATGTTGGTTGGTTGGTTTTGGTCTGGTTCTTGAGTAACTCAGATGACAGATCCACCATCCCCATGGCATTGGAACATGAACTGGACCATGCCACCAGCCTTGAGTGTTGCAACTGGACCACAAACCAGCCTTGTGCTCGAATGGGAACTTGAAATTGGAATATTGTTGTAGTTCTTCTTGACACAGAAGTTCCCCTTCCTTTTCTTGGTGAGCAATTGGTACATTTTCTTAAATATAGCAGCAGGCAGGAAATATTCTTCACTCACATGGCCACCTTCAAGTGGTCATAGAGGTACCATGCAATTTTGATTGCTAGAATATGTGGCGTGGGTGGTACTGGACCAAGTTTCCAAACTAAACCAGGGTGCAACTTCACTTGAAACATTGGGAACTTGAGGGAAATTCAAAAATTTGGAGAACCCCATTCAGAGTTGCATTGGCAAGTAGGGATCTTAGGGGGAGCAAAGACAATTATAGTCACTTTGAGCATGAGACCAATTGTAGTTTAGCTCAATCCTTTTCATTACTAGCAATTTAGGGCACTTGTTAAGTAGAGTCCTGCAAAGTTTGTTTTGATATAGTTAAGTGATTCTGCTTTAGAAAGTGCCACAATTACTAGAGTTTTAGGTTTTTTCTAATCTTTCTCAGTATCCAAGTAAGTCTATCCTATTTGTGCATTTGGTTAGAATTGTGTCTAAGTGAGCTAAGTTGATTAATTTCCTCATCACACTGCAATTTGTGGTGATTGAAGATTACAGGTGAAGTTCAGTACACGTATTGATTTACCAAGCTCCCAAGTTATATTCATTCTAGGGTCCAATTGGTTTAATAAGTGAGGGGGTGCAATCTCTCTCTAAGATCCACTCTGTGTGCAACAAGTTTTTCTTTACATAATTGCAAGGCTCATAGATTAAAATGATGTTAAAATTGTGTGTTGTATTTGTACAAGGATATCTTTAATAGTCTAACACTTAATCTAGATTATTAAAAATTAATATTTAAAATTTTTTAAGCACATTCTAAGACTCGTAACCTTTATTTTTGTGTTTAAAAAATATAATGAAATAGTGTACTAATATACTTAAGGATTGTTTAAGCATTGTGTTTTTACACTATCATTGTAGTGCCACATGGTGACCAATAAGATGTCAATGACTCCTTCTAGCACGAGCATGAATAGACCTTGAAGATTTGGCCAAGTGATCGTATGAAAATGCAATTCAATCTTCGCTTGATGTCCTTCCTCCCTGACAAAAGGAGGTGTTGATTATAAGGACTCACCTTCAAGATGAAAAAACAACGTTACATGATAGCCAAACATTGATGGAGAAGCTAATTATCACAAGGCCTATTAAATCAAGTAAGATTCATCTTTGTAACCCCAGTCAAACAAAGTGCTTTTAAAAGGGGTTAATAGGAATCTTAAGGGGTTGCTTTTGAAAAACTAAATCTCCATCCATACAACCATCAAGTTGGACATGCCACAATAATCAAAAATGAGATTGCATATCACATACATCACACTATAATAGTCAACTTTCTAGGAAACAAAATAGTTGAACTTCACATTGCAAAATAGATGTTGGACGGGGTTTTTATTTTATGTCTTCACCAAGCGTGCAATCCACCAAACGAATTCTCATGTTGTACCCGCCCCAAAGTTTCAATGATGCACTATGATTTTCCACATGGAAACCCATATTTGATTTTGGTGCCCCTAAAGATCTAGGACTACCCATGTGGATCATTCTTCACTACATGCCATTGGAGTATTGTCCAATAAAAGTTGTAGTAGCAATTCAAATTGACGTGGTATTTGGTTATGATGCCTCCAATGCATCTAGGTAGGATCCCACGTTGTATATCACCTTAAATCCTAGAAAATGACTTATAGTTGAAGTTTACATTGCAAGCATGGGAGAAGATGTTCAGGTGCAAGTTTGCATTGATTATATTTAATTCCCAATTTCATGTAGATTTTATAGTAGCCTTGATCACATGGTTCATGATTATGGTCACATCAAGGCAAGAAAGATGTCAAAGGTGGCTAGTCATTAGTATAGATACCCAAACATTTACAACCATGAAAACATCAAGCCAAAATTGCTACTATTTTGGCAAAGGTCCTTAGAAAGACAATGAAAGGTATACTAAAGGTGCAAGTAAACTCAAGACACCAAACATCCATATCTATAAACACCAAACAACACATAGTGTGAGGCAAGTTTAAAATATCATTTGAAAACATGACTAAGATAAAGTCATTCCAAATATGACTAGATAACTATGCAAATGATGTGAACAAAATGATGTGTCATTATACAAACAATGCGGTCATACAATTATTTTTAAATGATTCAAAAATGATTATTAATAATTTAAGATGAGTATAAATGAACATAATGAACTACAACATGTAACGAATTGATTTTGATTAATACTATAAATATAGGTAATATAAAAACCTTTGTTACATTTTTAAATATATAATTAATACATAATCCATTTTAAATAGCAATTTGGATAAATTAAATGATATTATACATTGAAATTAATTTTAATCTTAAAATTATGATATATTATAAATTATTTTTTATGTTGTAATTTTAAAATAAAATAGGAGTGTAAGATGTGGAAATATATAATTTACTTGTACATTAAATTTTATCATTAAATTAAATTAAAAATCTATATAATACATGTATATAAATTTATTTATTTATTTTACATGTGTAAAAGATATATTATTACACAATTATATTAGATTATATGTGTGAAAATGAATAATTAGTTCATATTTTAATGTTTATTATTACTATTATTCAATTTAAATTAAAATATTTAGATCAAATGTATACCTCATATTTAATATGACTTATATATATAATTTATAAATTATTTTATGTGGATAAATTATATGGATTCATCCATTTAAATTAAAAATTATTAGTAAAATTATGATATATTGAAAGTGAAATTGTATAATATAAATTCCTAAATCAAATGAAGGTTTAAAATATGAAAAAAATATTTTATTCATTGTATTAACCATAAAACTTTTTCCATTTACAAATCATGTGTTTGAATTTAATTTGTCCAAAGCATCATCATTGAAATGTTTATTAATAAAAAAAATTCAAATTTAGTTTTTTGAATTTAATTTATTTTTAAAAAATTAATTATATTATAATTTACATTATTGAAGGTAATTTATGAATAAAATTTCAATTTTTTCATTTCAACAAATTCTCAATAAGATATGAATTATCAAGTTTGAGGTTTTTGTGCAATCTTTAAATGAAGTATGGTTTAAATATAATAAAAACTAAATTATCTATACAACAAGTGGAATGGCTTAATGGTCAAAGAATTGAACTTCATCCTTGGGGTTCAAAGATCAAACTTCACAAATGACATTCATTGTGGTCAACATTGGAATATTGATTGAATATTCCATACCTCCATAAACTACTTAAGTTAAGTGGTTACCCAAACAAGCTTTTAAGTATGTAAATTAGGTGGTCTACTTAGTCACTTAAATTAAATTTCTCACCTAACTTAAATAGTGACGGGTGACAAAAAATAATGAAATTAAATATAATTGAAATAAATAAATATTTATATTATTTATATTACATATCATAATCTATTATGATAAATATTATAAATTTTGAAATAATAGTCCCCAAGTTTTTTGTCTAATTTATAATAATGAAAAACAATTCAACAATGACTAAACTACCACTAATGACTTCACATATGTCTTTTATGACTAATGAATGATATATGCCACATCATTGTGCCACATCATGTTCTAAATGACTATTTTTTCAACAATTCATCCATAGTGACTTTAAGGTTATTAGTCATTTTTGTGCTTTATGACTGGAATATTAATCATAAATTCAATCATATATTTGAATAATTAGTTCATAAAAAAATGGCTAGATTATAACAATGGTATACATGTAAAAGGTTTTTCCTTTAGTAGGATAAGAATTTGGTGTTCATATAATATTTACAAAAATATTAATTATATTCATATGCATGCAATATTTAAACATTTTTTTAATGTGTTTTTTCCATACTACAAGATTGTAATTTTAAATTTTCATTAACACATATTTAACATTGCTTTATATGGTATTTTAATTTAAGAAGTTTGTGCGAGACAATATTTTTGAAGTACTCAAATGGACAACGATCTTTAAATCCTTGTCTTGAATGCTTCAGTACAATATGAATACATCTAATTCAAAAGTTAGGGAAACGCTAAGCGTGCTTACTAATTGGAAAAAAATGATGACACATCTAAGAAACATTGATTGATAAGGTGCCTAAAAGTTCGAAGTCCAAGGTTCATTCCTGCATGTGTAAAATAATCATCAATGAAAAAACAATGGTTGTACACAACAAAAATTCCAATGAATTCCCCAAATTGGTGGTTTACACTTTTTTGAAGTTCCTACCTAATTGTGCTAACATCAACAAAGATCATGTCATCCTATTTAAGAGGTTCAAATCTTCAACCTAAAAGAAAATTTAAACACCTTCATTCATGTTGAATATTTTGAAAAGAAAATTTATTAAGTTAAAAGGGTGTGCAATGCCACAATAAATAAAAACTTGAACATAACACACTTTCATCATTTATTTGGAAGGATGGAAACATTGAACTTTGACCTAAATCAAAGTGAAAGCATGAATAGGAGGACTATTTGGACTATCACACTTGTAAATATTTTAATTACATATGAATGTAAAATTTAAAACCATCTTCAGAATACTCACATTGTCATAGACTTTAATGAGAATCATCATAAAATCTTTGGATGAATTCTAAGAAGATTATGGATTCGTAATGGACTTTTGAAATGATAACATTACGTCTTTCACACAAAAAAAATGAAAAATGTGGACTCAAAAAATATGTTAAAGTAGTGTCAAAATAATAATAATAAAATAAAACATCATCAAATGAATACTTTATTAATGAAATGCATTGAAACTTTCCTAATATATATATTTTTAATTTTTAAAAGCTTTAAATGATGTGATTGTTGTAAATCTTTATCATTGAAAGTCCGTAAGTTTACATTAAAAAATTTAATCTTTTGCATGGGTTTTTTCATCAATCACATGTTTAAGGATTTTCATAGGTTGGCTTATTAATATTTATGATAAAAAACATAGGGAATAGTTATAGGATTTATGGTTTGATAAGTTTTAAAATTGCAAAAAAGAAAATTACTAATGTTAGGTTATGAACTCTTAAATGCCACTTTTGAGACAACTAACCATCTTTTCACCCATCAATGGAATTTCTTGCAACCTTAAATTTGGGCTTAAAACCAAAGCAAAGGCTTGCAAAGGTGCGAGCCAAAAGTGAAGCCCAAAAGTCACATTTCATGCTTTCGGTAATGTAAGAGAATGTGATCAAATGAACCCACAAACTCCTAGTGGAGTTTGAGTCTTGATGGATTTTTCAATTTTTAAAAGGAAATTTCAGGGGATAAAACTCCTTGAATTGAAAAGTTCTTTATATCATTTGAGACCTATTGAAACTTAAATGTCCAAAATGGGCTTGCATGACCCATTTGGGTACTTATAACATAAGTTATGGTCAAAACAAGGGCTAGGAATCAAACTACCAATTTGACCTTGACCATTAAAAGTCAAGAATCTCCTTGATTTACTTGCATGCACGTTGTGTGCCACATACCGTTGGAAAGTTGTCAACAAAGGTTATAACTTTGCTTTAGACGTCACCTCAATCGAAGATCTTCACAAGAAGTTATGGGCTTCCAAAGTCATGGAAGTTTCAATTTTGAAAATTTCGGGACTCTCAACTTGGGAGTCTTGGGACAAAATGACATTTGGGTGCAAGCCCAGTGGGCATGCATAGATAATACTATAAGGGGGAAGATGGTGGCTCCCCCCAAGTCCAAACTGTGGTGAGTCTTGTGAATCTGTGTTTGTTCATGCTTCGTTTGTGCACCAAAAATGTTCCAACTACACACTAACCAACTTGTTGTTTGGTTTGTGTAAGTCCAAGTGAATAATTGACCCACTTATCATTCATCCTAGTCCCATTTCAAAGCCTAGCACACCCTTTACGCCCAAAGTGTTGCGAAGCAAAAAACGTACCACAACTCTTTATCATTCCACTATTTTCACCTTTGGATTCGTAGTTGTATCTATCAAAAAGTTTTCAGGTGCATCAAAATTGGATAGATGAAGCTTCATTGATCAAATATATAGTTAATAAAAAAAGGTTGGAAGCTCTTAAATAACAAAAAATTGAATTGTTTCACGAAATCCTATCAAAGTGGCCCAATATCCTACCCCAACGTATAAATTAAATGGAATGAAATTTTGATAAAAAAATATAGCTAAGGGCCCTATTTTCCTTTAAATCATTACATTACAAAGGCATAACTCGTTGTAACTACTAAAAAGTTCAATTGTGTAAGGATATTGACATCAACTACCCCACATGTGTCATTTAATGGCACTTAAAACTTTCATACATAGGTTCCATAAATGCTTAAAGGCATAACTATGTGAGAATTTACTAATTCAAGCACCCACTAATGGTACCTAGGGAAGAATGAAACTGTTAGACATTCAACAATGCATATTTAAACAAAAAATTTCCTTGATATTAGAAAGCCTTGGCCCATTACACCTATTTGGTCAGTCCAAAAAAAAAAATAGTTACCTAATTTATATGAATAAATAGGAATGAAAAGATATTAAATTTGACAAAAAATTCTTCAATCACAAATTGGGCTAAATGATTATAAGGATGACTTTATTGTATATGGTAAATTAAAATGGGGAAAAACTCTTCAATAGATATATAACCATTGTGCATGTTATTGAAAAGGAATTAATTATGGGGAGCTTTGAAGGTTAAGTTTTGACTTTCTGATTTGTGTTATAGACCACCAAGGGGTTAGGTGGAATTTGCAATTATTTAATTTGATGAAATGATAGACTAACCTTTTGCAATTATATGGGGTGCTATAGGGTGTCCTTCAACCAACGTTGTATGTTTTCTTCTTTGCAATGGATTTTTCCATTTGCTAAAAAAAAGTTGTACCTTTAACTAGAACCAAGGTTTTGTGAGCAATAGGATAATTATTAATTATTAATGGTTTACATACTTATGGTCCAACCTAAATATAAGGTATTTGTATATGTAATGTAATGAGGAAACATACCCAATTTGTATGGAAGTTCATGGATACCTAAGCAATATACTTACTAGGGTAGCTAGGTATGAAATCAGGCTTCAAATGCCATACCATACTGTGTAAGTTTTTTCCATTGCCATGTTGTTTGTAGTACCAATATTTAGGGTTGTAGGCATTGGATGGAGCTAGTTAGGGGGTATGATTTTTAGGGTGCAAGGAGCATCCACAACACATAACTTTTTCCTTTCTTCAATGAGATATTTGTGGTTGTGCCAAATTGTTACAATCTTTTTGCCCAACAAGTTTTGATTCAACTTTGAATGATGCATTCAAAGTTTTTCGCAAATTATATTCTACTTATGGCATTTCCTTTGCATTGCCATTGACAATTCATAATTTTATATGTATACAATTAAAAGCACAAAGTATTATGTTTGAAGTGTGGTATGTCCTTTAGTTTTCAGGTTTTTTTCAAGTGGGTTTTTTAGTTTTTGGTATCTTGCAATTATGGGGTCTATGGGAGCCATTTTGTTCTTAAATTTTTAGGCTTGCGTTGATGATAAAATAGGTGATATTGTGATCATTATAGAAATTATTGAGGTCATGTTGGAAATACAATAATCTATGGAAAGTTGAGATTATTTTTTTGGTTTTATGTCATTCTCAATCTACATGAAAAGGTTGTGTATGAAATATATACGATTTGGTCTGAAATGCAATAAAAATAACATACCTATGTTTATATATTTTCAACATGAATTTAAAATTTTAATATTAATATTTTATTCATATACAAACCATTTCACAAGTATTCAAACCTTTTTTGGGGTGAAAGCACATTATGGTGTAAACAAAAAATTGTCACAGTTTGATAGTTTTCAATACTTATGGAACTTCAATATATTGCAGTGAATGTTCAGAAAAAAAATTGTAAATAAAATTTTCAATTAGTGTGGTTTACATCCCAATATATCATTCTATCATGAAATTGGAACAAATGTGAAAAAATAAATTAGTAATTGGAGTACATTTTCATTTTGCAATAGCCTAACACAATGCTGCAATTATACAAAAGGACTACAAAGGACTAGATTTCATGGTAGTTTATCCATGACATTTTGCACATGTTAAAAAACAACCATGAAAAAAAATCTTCTTTTCTAAAATTTTCAATTTCTTTTCAAGTTGTGAAGTTCATACCAAATGTTTAAAAAAATTTGTTAATACGTTATGATGTCATAGTAATGAAAATTTTCATCTTTTAAAATTGTAAAATATTCAAAAAATGGTAATTTGCTGTAAAATAGGGGTTCGAAACCAATGTTTATAAAATTATTGGTGTATTTTAGACAATGATACAACTACCAATCAATTGTATATTGATGGGTTTAATAACTTATTTTATGTTTGAAACTCAAATTAACTACATGTGATCTTTTTAAAAATTCAAAAAAAGTGAAATCTTACATGTTATCTTTTTTTATACTATATGTAGTCCCAATTTTCCCTTAAATTTTTTACATTGTAGTGTGCTTTCACCCTTTGTATTTTACTAAGTGATTCTTAAATTCTTGTACATACAAGCTTGGTACATGAGTAAGGGGTTAGATCCTTCATACCAAGACCAATCTAACATTGAAAATACATAAACTAGTACAACATTGCTAATTATGAGTGTTGGGTGGTTCTTTGATTTTTATGATTTTTGGTTATAGTCTTTCAAGCATATTAAAATTCAAAGAACCTTTATTTCTGACTTTTCAAAAAAATCAAAATAAAAAGCATTCAATTTTGATTCTATAGAATTTCATAATAAAATAACTTTTAGTTTAGGCTTTTTGATGTTATTATTCAAGGGTTAGAACTAATGTTATATGTGCAAGTCTAAATGGATGATTTACACAATGTGTAAAACCATTTAAGTGTAGATTATTTACATTTACACATGCACCAAGTTTTTACACTTACATTTTCTATTTGACACAATTTTTTTATTTACATATATTTTTATGGTGTGTGCCTATATTTCTAATTTATAAATTTGCACCTTGCCATGTATACTTTTTTTCATCATGTAAATCTATGTAACAATGTGACACCCTCATTTTTCCAAAAAAACCATAATTATCAATGATCTTAGCAAATGCAATACCTTCAGTTTGTTATGAACCCTAATCTTTTGTGGGAGAATGACAAATGAACAAACAACATAATGTGAACACAATACACAAAAGATATGCATATTTCACTTTATTTTTTCTTCCCTTTCTTTAGGATTCAAGATAACAATTGTGGAAATGGGGTTAATTCCCCAAAAAATGAAGGAAAATTTTGCAAGAAAGGGGCAAATGATAGGCATGAAGAAGAAAAAGAAAAGTAGGTAGGATAGAAGGTTGTGGAAATGGAAGTGGAGTTGATTCAACAAAGAAATAAGGGAAAATGGTAAGCATGAAGATTCAAAAGGAAGGATGTATAAGAGAAAAGATAACTAGTTGTGGAGGAATGATTTCTTGCACAATCTTGTTCATTGTGGTTTTGTAAGCTTTCCTATGTTGTTTCCTTTTGTCATAGTTGTTTATAAATGTAATTGGTGACTTGTTGTCATCTTCTAACTATTTGCATTGTTATAAGCTCCAACAATGACTTGTTTCAATTGAGGTTTTCAAATGTTGTACACAAGTTACGTTTTTTGTCATTTTGCACTTTCTTTTCTTGTGGTTGTCTTGTAACTCCCTTTATTGTGGTTTTGAACAATAAGGTATAGGGTTTAAGGTGAACCCTTTCATATTGTTCCATTTCATTTATTTATTTGCAAGTGTAGGTGGTGCTATGGTTATTTTGTAATTATTAACATTGTTGTAATTAGTTGAATATCAATAATGTACTTTAGGTGAAGCTTTTACACTTTATTCCTTACTATTTTTTTATTAATTTGCATTTTTATTTTTGTCATGGTTGGCTTGCAATTACATTCATTGTGGTCTTGCAAAATAGGGTTTTGGGTTTAAGGTGAAATCTCTTATGTTACACTTCTTCATTTACAGTTTTTTGTAAATGTAGGTGGCAATGTTATGTTCATTTTGCTTATTTTTAGCATTGTTGCAAGCTTCATTGATTCATCACCACATGATTTCATCATGGTTTTGCCTTGTTTAAAATCTCACAATCATTAATGATAAATGGAACCTATGCAATACCCTCAATCTTTTGCAAACCATAAGATCCTTCCATTGCAATGGAAAGTGCAATGCCCCCATTTTGTTGTAAACTTCAAGTTTGTGTGGGAAAATGACCACAATACCACATACCCATGTTACAAATGCATATTCCATTTCCGTTTATGTGTTCTTTCTTCATGAAATGTGTACAAAAGTTTCATTATGGTTCATGACTAGTTTACTAAAAATAATATTGGAAGCATGAATCCAAAATTTCATGATTCATGTTTTGGTTTTATGTGTAGGGCTACGGCAAATGGGAGAAGGTATTTGGATTTAAAGGTTTTAGGCCCATCCCCAAATTTTAAAAATAACCTCAGTTTCTCCTAAACAAAGAAATTTTTTCACATCTACTTGCCTCCAATGATGCTACAAGGAGGGACACCCATGCCTTTGAATCCATAAATATTAGTATAAACAGTGAAACCTTTGCCACTCAAAAATCTCAATTAGCATTAACTTTGTTCATTTTGCATAAACAAGCTAAGTTTTGGGTTAAGGTTAGTGGCATACAAATGTACTTTTTTTTGTGTTTCACACTTACATTTACATGATGAGTATATCAAAAATCATACACATGCAACATTGTTTTAAACTAATCTTGGGCAGTTTTTTACTTTTATGAAAAACTTCTAGTTTTGGTTTTTTTTAAAAACTAAAACTATTTAAATTCCTATTTTGCTGCGATGCACGAATGAAATCAAGAATCATGTTCTAGGTTTAGTTCTTAAAAAAATATGGTTTCAAATCTGGTTCTAAAAACCAAACCTATTTCTAATCTAGTTCTTGTGATAGTGATTAACTATTGATTAACCTGTACTTAAACCCAATGCCAGTAACTTTTTTGAAAATTCAATTTCGAATCATAGCCAAATATAATTGAAATTTTGATTTTGCATTTAGTTTTTCAAGGAAAAAAAACTTTAAGTTTATGTTTTTAGCTTCAAAATTCAAACTTATTCTTGTTTGATTTTTACTCAACAAATCTAAAACCAGTGACTCTTACCTGCCAAAATGAGTAACCCCTAACATTGGTTAGAACTGGTTCCTGAGCTTTTGAGAAACACCCCTTAAAGGTCATATACCCAACTCTTGCCCACCAGATCTTCTTTTGAGAAAGAAAGGTTCACACAAAACTAATAATTACTAATTATCATCATCTCCTCAACAACTCATGGTCATGCACTGCAATTGCCTTGAATTGTAGATTTACTCAATGAGGACAAATTATAAAGTAATTTATAGGTAATTACATGACTTGCACTTCACCCTAGATGACACAAGATGGTTTCACAAGCGCAAATGTTGTTTCAAACATATGAAATATGACAATATAAGTAAATACCTTTCAAATTGTTAGAAAAAGTTACTCTCAACAACTTTATAGATGAAAAAATGTATTACAAAGTCAATCGTCTAGAATCTGCAACATGTTTCACTTAATGATCCATTTGCAAAACTAAGCAATGAAATAAGTAGCTTGAACTCTATATGTTTGTCACACATCATTTTGGGGTCCCTTTCTTTGAAGAGGTGTTTTCTGATTAAAATTTTTATTGCATGTTTCCTCCAAAAAAAATTATTTGTTAACTTTTTACATGCATTACATGTTAGGAAAGATTTTGCACCCAAGGGTTTTAGAGAGGTTAAATTGTATGGAGCATTATTCATTTGTTCTTATCCCTACTCATACGGTTTGCAAGATTTACAATGCAGAAATAATGTGTAGGGGAATATGTCTAAGGAATGGGGCATGGCCAAGGGTCCCTGAAGTGGAGCCAAGGAGGTTCTTATTTCAGTAATGCCCGGACTCTGTGGGTGTTGCCCAATGTAAAGCACTGCCAGACTTTTTTATTTTTAAACTTTTAACCCGTGATTTCCAATGGGTACTCGCCAGTTATCAATGATTTTTTAATAAAAAAATTGTTGGCCATCACATTTTGCTTTATAACATAACCTCAAAATACACTTAAAAAAATCTGGCAGTGCTTTATGAATTCCCAAGTCTTTGGTGGAGACCATCGTCCGGTGCACACTCTTTCTTGGCATAATAAGGAGGTACAAATTCGAATGAAAGTTAGAACTTCATAACCCGAAAGTCATATATTTAGTGGGGGAAGGCCTTGCTGTCAGGGCCTTCCACCCTCTGTACACGATCTACCGCATAACCCCTTCATATCGGGACTTTTCCCAGGCATAACAATTGAGGAGCTCCTCGCCCGTAGAGCTGAGCTGGATCTCGACCAACAAATCACTATTCCCTGTCAGCAAAGTGAGCTTGCCACAGTGCAAGCTTGCAAAATGTCCCCATGCCAACTGGGACTGAGAGATTGAAGTCGGGAGGTCCCCCAATAACAAAAGTAATTTTTGGCCCCGGTCGTTAGTAAAGTAGTCAAGCACACAGTTACAACTTACAACGAGATCAATGCCAAGTTGCAAGCAAAGAGAAGAGCATTTGGTGATTAAAAGTATGTGAAGTACAATGCTAATTGAGCTGTTCCTTCAGGTGTCTGAAAATGCTTCCCACACCCACCCCAATGGTTGGACCCCATCATTGCAGATAGACAATTATCACATAGCATGCAAACTAGGTAGTCCAGAGATTTGAAGTTTGAACCTACTTACAACCACTTGCAAGGTAGTCGTGCGTTCATGATACACTTAAAAAAAACCAACAACTAGGTTAAATTGGCTCAAAGAGCTCCAATATATTCTAACTCAAGAGACAACCGTGCATACCAACCAACAAGCACCTATCGAAGAGATATTTTTCTTACTGACAACTCTAATAATTTTTTGTGAAAGGGTGCCACTTTGCTCCATCCAGGATGGTAGTAGGAAAGAAAGAGCCCGACTGAGCAATAATAACTGGGAACCTCAGTGTTCCTATGTGAGGAAACTATGGACTAGGTAAACTGGTGAGAGGCCACTCTTTAGGAAAATAGTCTAGAGGCTGGAGAGAATCAAGGCTATTTCTGGTAAACATGCGCCTGAAGATGTGATTACTGGACATAACCATGCTAAACTTCTTAGCAGGTGGATGAGGATCTTTTTTCATCCATCCACAGAATGGATAGGTATCACTGGTATTTTTCCCCACACACAATGAGAGTCTCAGGTACCTTAATATGTGATATGATTGGGATGTGGTTGTCCAGCCAGTCAGCCCCTGAAGCTGATTATGCACATAAATTTTGGGCGGGCAACTCCTAGTTGCAAATTGAGTGGAGAGTTCGAGTTTGGATGTTGAGTTTGCTTTTGTTGCTAATGGTGGTGAGCCCTTTACAAACTCCCTCTTGTATTAAACAAAATGGTGAGAAAAAAGAAGTAGTCTACTTAGGGTTGTGCCTATAATATATTATACTAAACATTGGTTTCTTGTACTTGGGACCATTGCCCTTATTTTTCTGGTTTTGCAAAAGTGATGAATTTTCTGCTGAAAGAACACTTTTGACAACTGAAAAACAGATGAATATCAGTTTTTTTTGCCTAGAAACCTTCCCAAAACCATAAAATGTGCCATTAAAAAAAAATTTAATTCATTGCTTAGGAGATGACCATTTGAATCGCCCACTCATTGCTTTGGGTGACTGCAAGTGTTCAGTAGTTCCATGTTATCCCCATCCTCAAATGTGTTCCACAAGTGTCCAAACACCAAAGCTTACGACTACAAACCATGAGAAGGGTATCTTGACCATCATGATGACTCAAACAGTCAGACTCATTCAAAACTCACTTTGAACCATTTGTTTTCCCGATTCATTCACCATGACAGCCCACCCACACCCCATTGCCCGATTCTAGTCCGACACATGAGATCCGGAGCAAACAACATTATACAAACTTGTCTGCCATTCCACACCAGTCCGGAACCCTTGGGCAAGGGGTTGGAGGGGACGGAAGGGAGCTGGGTGGACATGTAGGTAGTTGGTGCCTGTCTCCTACTAGTAGGTGACTTACTGACTGTCACCAGCAGCTAGCCAACAGGTGGACTGGTGTATGGATTTGGTTTTATATCATAGAAAAATAATTTCCAAACTCTCTCACTCTCATTCCTTTTTACTCCAGTTGAGGGATTAGCCAATACCCAATTGAGGATTAGCTAGTTAATTCATAACTAAATGACAAGGAGAAGATTTTGCATTCTCTCATCGTACATTTCTACAATGACTTTTTCACGTACATAAAAAGCCTTCAGATAAGGTCTTGTACTTCAACCACCACACTAGGGACTTCCCCTACCCTCAAAAAGACACACACATATATGTGTCCTTGGCCGACAAGGCATGGGAGATTTGGCTTCCATAAGAGAATAGTCCCAAGCGAGAAGCATATGTTGTTGCACTCCCTTCACCATGATGCCATATCTATAATCTAATTTTTGATTCTTTGGTTCATTAACCCTACCAAAATGAATGGTACTCTAGGTTGATTCATGCATCAAATACCATGGTCATCACATGGGAGATTTAGGTCTACTCGTGTATTGAGTGTTGTTGTCACAACATGGGAGAGTTGGGTTCCATGAGAGAAAGTACTTCCAAGTGATTTGCTCTATAGGTGAGGAAATATTCTTTGATGACCACAATACTCAATATACAACTAAACTTTGAAGCCTATTTGTTTTGTGATCATCCATTAGGTCATGGCATGGGTGGGTTGGGTTCCATGAACGAACCTAGTCCCAAGAGATCTTCTTTATATTTGGTGAAACACCTGTTGATTCCATGAGAGAATGTAGTCCCACGTGATCACCTCTACATGTGGAGAAACACCTTTCAATTGACACCATACGGATGACCACAAAAACAAATAGGCTTCAGGGTTTAAGTAATTGTCTATTGAAGATTGTGGTTATCAAAGAATTGATCAATGACATACCCAAAATGGAAATTGGGGAGATCCAAAAGGAACTAAATGAATACATATTTGGAATTGGAGGATAAAAATGGTATGGCACATGACCAACGTATGAAAAATGGAGTAGGATGCAAGTTTTGCCAACTTACTATGATGGAGTTTGTCTTCACCTTAGGCTCATATTGGAAGATCCAATATTTTATTTTTGTCAAATTGACACAATTGAGTATTTTTCCCTCAAGTGCTTAACCAATTCTCTTTTTAGGTAACGACTAGTAGATGGTCTATTGGTGAATTGAACCCACAAGCACTTGCAAATGGCAATGAGTCACAACCAAAAGGCTTTAGGGTATCAATGTTTCCTACCAACCACTCAAAACCACCTCAGAACAAATCAAATCCTAAAGAGTGATTCCCAAAAGTCCAAACTAAGCTTATGATTGCAAATGAAAAGCAGAGATCGACCACCTAAATAATTAACTTCCAGAAGATAGACTATTAAAATTCCATTGTAAAACACCACAAATGACAACTTGCCACCACAAACTTGTATCAAGTTGTGCCAACAGAAAACTGTTTTCTGACCACTTATCATCCATCCTTCATGGTTCACTTACTGGTGCTGCTTCACGCTGGCCCTTGAAAGGATTTGGCATCTATTTAA
Organism: Sphagnum tenellum; assembly: GCA_963921925.1. Taxonomy (NCBI): domain Eukaryota; kingdom Viridiplantae; phylum Streptophyta; class Sphagnopsida; order Sphagnales; family Sphagnaceae; genus Sphagnum; species Sphagnum tenellum. The sequence goes on from OY998144.1 coordinate 2,979,096, forward strand.
CCAAAATCATCTGTGGTCCAAGTCACCAGTCAGGGTCCCATAGGTTAACTTGTTTAGGGCAAAGCCCAGAATGAGAAAACTTCCTGAAATAAGGGGCTTAGTTTGAGGTGGTAGACAAGTCCAGCCTTCCATTTTGGGAAGGTCCACCAGTAGGCCTTGCCCACCCTAAAATAAAACCTCATCATAAGCCTAAACATACATTGACCAAGAGGCTGTAGGAGTGGCAGGGATCTTACACCTACTATTTAGGAGCAAGAGTGATCTTCAACTTCTATAGGCAATTTTACATCTGTAAGGTGATATGTGAATAGTGCTCCTGGAAAATAATATAAGATCCCTCCCCTTGCATACAAGGGATATTCACAGATAGGAAGGGCTTTCAAATACACTACCAATTTTTCCAAGTGCTTTATGTGTCATGTAACACCTTCAGAGTGCATTACACTAGGGTAATGCCCTCAAAGTGGGTGGGTCATTACCTAATGCAAAGCACCCCAGCTGCAACTTCTTATGTTCCTTGTTTTCTTGTGATACTCAATATATCTTATCCTAAAATGAAAATTTGTGAAAATATCAATTTGATATGTTGAAAAGCATCATAATTATCATATACTACACTCTGAATAATTTCACGACTTATATCACAATATTATAGTAGATGATGAAAAAATATATAATTTTAGAAATGAAAAACGAACTCATTTTATTTTTTTAATTATTCATTTAGTCAATGTGAAAACTGACCCTAGGCTATGGTATGCTCAGTAGCATCATAGGAAAAAGGTGAAAAACGAGGGAGGGCATTTTGGAATACGAAATGCCCCCAAGAGCGGGCATTTCTCTTGTGAGAACACTGCACCCCACCTTCTGCAAAAGAAAACTTGAATAAGATTACTTGCAAATACACCAGGAGATTTCTGCAGGTGTTTAAATTGGCAAGAAACCTTAAAGTTTAATATACCATTCTTAGCATTCTTCCGGCCTGAACCATGTTTCTCTTCCAACAAATTTTGTGGTTTCTTTGACCAAAAATTATTGCTAAAATTTTTGGAAAAAATCACCAAAGTTTTTAATTAAAAAAATCCTCATTGAAGTCTAATCATTCCTCCTTTTGATGTCGCATCATTTTATCATATAAATAACATTTTAATTTATAATACTGGACCAACTCCTTCATTGGTTTTGAAGCTCTTCATTGATGAAACAAATAAGGCATATCCATTCCAAATGGCACCAAGTGAGTGCGTGTTTATAAAACAGATCCATAGCTAGAGGCTCTATTTTATATCAAGCCTAGGGTAGACTGGCTGGTGATTGAACATTTAAGCGCTCAGGGCAAGCCAGATCCAAAGCGAGTGCTCTGTTGTTCTCAGTGTCCAAGCAAAACTTGAATCCCTCATCTTACACACTAACAATTGATGAAAAAAAAAATTTAATGATAAAGTTATTGCCCCTCAAAGTAAAGGGGGTCAACAATTAAAAAGAACAAATCATTGAACATTACAAAGGTCGGTTCTCAAACAGCCCAAAATTTCCTTGTATGTTGCCTTGTTGCTATTAGAGTTCAGAGATGATTTATAAAACTTCAGGTGGTGCTCCTATAGCACTTTAAATCGTTTAAAATGAATAAGAAATAAAAAAAGTTATGAGGATTGAAAGCAGAAGGGGTCCAAAGAGGGGAAAACAAAATGCATTTTGTAAGTTGGAGAGCTTATTTTTATTCTTGTCATTTTTTCACTACTCCTTTTCGTTTGCACTTCAAAGATGATTTCATTTTGCTTGAGGTGGCGCTCCCATACATTTTAAATCACTAAAAATGAAGCAAATATGATGAAGTTATAAATAAGTGTTGGGTCAGAGGCAGGCGATTGGTGATAGGCCGGTCTAGCTTAAGAGCATTTTATTTGGGCACAAATGTAGAGCCACTTATGGTTGGTAGCAGGGGTTTTTATTCTAATTTGTGAGGTATGTTGACTGGCGATCATCCACAAGAAGACTTAGCCAAGTTTAGATACAGACCAGACAGCAAAGTAGAATTTGTATTTTTATTTTTTTTGGAGCCTGCTATATTATGGCGTCATCCTAGAAACTATGGTCTAAATCTGGAGAACTCAGCTTTTTTTCTCCTTGAAATTATGGCAACGTTTTGCCATTTTTTTTATTAAAAAAATCCTTTGTAGGATTCACAGCTCCCTTCTTTTCTTCGGTCACCACGTGCCAAAATTCTGCGCAACAACAAAATACTACTTGGATGTTAGTAGATCTCATTTCTTTGGCATACTTCTTGGATGGGTTCCCATATTGGATTTTTGTAATACCTGCCAGTTCTGGGTATTTGAAAAAACTTCAGCATCAAAGAACCATCAGTTCCAGGTATATGAAAATTTCCAGATTCAAAAAACCAACAGGTCTGGGTTTTTAAAAAAGATTCAAAGAACCACAGGTTCTGGGTGTTTCAAAAACTTCAAAGAACCACCTGGTTTCCATGAAAAACTGGCAAAGACCCAGCCGTTTTTAGGTGGTCATTTGATTTTTTCCCAAAAACATTGAGAACTGTGCTTACATATTGTAACCGGGTATTTGATTTTTTGATAATTGTGATTGTATATCAAAACTGGGTATTTGAATTTTTTTTATAATTATGATTATTACCTTCGATACCCAACAAGGTCTGGTGCAATTTCTAATACCTTCTCCACTCTGGTCCCAACCAGTGTTTTTCTTTGGAGATTTTTTGCAAACTGGTGAAAATTCAGTGTTTTTTGGGGTTTTTTAAGTGCCAAATTTCGAAATAATCTTTTTCAATGTTAAAAATTGCCAGATTCTATTCTTAGTTCCAGTAGGTAGCCAGAAAATAGAAGCATTTTCTGCTTTCAACTTTTAATTACAAAATCTGGCCAAATTCTCTTATGGTTGATTGCCATTTCAGCAACATCACAAAAATGGAAAGCAAAAGGAGGCGGGAGGGGGGGGAAGTGATTCCAACTAGTCCTTGGCACGCTTGACTGGGTTCCCACTAGGTCTTGTCATGAAACAAGTGGGTCATAACTTGTAAGCTTTGCTTCTTGGTGGGCAAAAACCTTGATCAAACTTGAAAAGAAACTTTGAGGAAATCCTGGACATCTGGACTGTTGTCAACCTTGTTTAATAATGGGTATGATTTCTTATCAATGGATTATGTTGGTGGTGCTGCTGAAATGCATAGGGTAGACCGGCCCATCATCAATGGCCTGCTGACTGAACACTTATTTATATCTTATCATATGTGCTTCATTTTGAGTGATTTAAAATGTTATGTGAGTGCTACTTCAAGCTCCAGAAATCATCTTTGAAGTGCAAATGAGAAGGAGTAATGAAAAAAAAACAAGAAGAAAAATAAGCTATCTAACTTACAAAGCACCTTTTTTTTTCTTTCTTTTTAGACCTCTCCTACTTTTAAACCTCACAACTTTCTTATTTTTTATTCATTTTAAACGATTTAAAAATGCTATAGGAATACGACCTAAAGTTTTACAAATCATCTTTGAACTCTAATAACAACAGAGCAACATACGAGGAATTTTTTGGGTGTCTGGGAACTGGATTTGGTACTGTTTGGTGATTTTTTTTTGAGTTCTTTAAACCCCTTTACTTTGGGGGCCTGTAACTTTCTCATTTATAATTCGTTTTCAACAATTGTTAGTGTGTATAAAGAGGAGGGGTTCAAATTTTAATCGGACACCAGAAACAACAGAGCCCTCCCTTTGGATCCACCCTGCCCTGAGTGCTTAAGTGTTCAGTCACTGGCTGGTCTACCTTAGGAATGAGTGAAAGGGGAGTGGCAATGAAAGTATGTGTCATTGGCAATTGGGGAAAAAATGGTTAAGGAAGGCAGTTTGTTTGTTTAGTTATATTGAGATTTGAAATCTCGTTGGCTGTGTTGTTGGTACTGCTGGAAAGCTCTGAATGAGTAGGGGTGCACGGTCATACATAGACCTCTAATGCAGGAGTTATTGAATTTTGAAAACAAGAAGCCAGGTCTTTAAGAATAGGTATGTAGAGGGCGGTAGGCAGCCAGTGAGGGAGGAAGATAGGAGAATTTTAAATAGGCATAATACACGACCACCAGCCATTGCTGTTGGATCTCCATGTCTGGTCCTTTTAGCCTTGAGATGGTGGGAAGAGTGGGGAGGTGTGTGCAATGGTCACGGCATACATGCTCAAGAATGTCAAGTTATGGTTACTCAGCATTTGAATGTTGAGCTGAGGACTTAGTGGTTGGAAGATATTCCTGGTCACATTGCCTTGTTTTATAAACTAGCTACAATGCTCGGGTAGTAGTTGCCTGAGGGCCAAAGAGAGATATTCAGTCATGCTTGGTCGGCAAATACTAGCCCATGGCATCATTCTTTGCATGTTGCTTAATTGCATTGTAAGTTTTTTAGTGGCTTGAAATCAGTGCATGTGCAATGAACATGTGCTTTTTTCTTAGTCAGGATTCCCCATTCCCCCCTCCCCCCTCATCCCCTTTCAGAGTATATATATGGCTTCTTGCTTGCGTAAATTTTTATTGCAATACTTTAAACTTGGCTTTTGTTTTTAATTAGTTTTTTGTTTTGTCAAACCTCACTTCCAAGCACTGCATATGCAACAATGAACATGTGGTCTTCTTGTCACTAGTCAGGGTTTCCAGATGCTAGTATTTCGGAGAAACGTGAATTTGGACATGGGTGACAGAGAATCCACTGTTGGAAAGCTTGTTAGATCTTTTACATCAGATGTGAAGCCCTGATGTACATTGATCTAATGTCAGGTTCAAAACTACAATTGGATGTTGATTTAAGTGTACCAAGGGGTGTGTCACACTGTCGCCTTGCCATTTACATTAAAACATATCTCAAGGCCAAAGAAGAATTATGGACACTCAAATATTTCAACATGCAAAAATATAATCTTCAAAAAATCCTCGAAAAGAAATCAAAATCCCGGAAGATATTATAACTTTAAAACTAATCTCAAGTTTCTTACACAAGCCACAATATCATCTTTTCAAAAATCATCTTATAAAAATAGACCTATTACCTATGAGCCAAAGTCCCTTAGGCTACTGTACTCTACAATGAATCTAAACAAAATATTCTTGCCTTGGTAGGCAAGGCCAAAAATTTATTACATCAAGTTATTGAAGATCTATGGTAAAGGAACCTTTCAATTCAATTCCCTTATTATTATTGCACACTAATTCCCTTATTGCTGCATGCTGTTGTTCCCTATCCTTGCACACACAAAACTGTGTTGTCGGACATTGATGTTTTCTTATCCTTGCTCAATAGCACGTGGGTTCCTTGTAAAGAAGTAGTAATCTTGGGTATAAGGTGTGCAATGGTCGTAGGTGTTGGTGTGCAATGTGCATGATGTGAGTGTGATAACACAGATTTTTGTTTTTTTCCATGCAATGAGGTGTGCAATGAAGTATGCCATCTGGGGTGAATGGAAAATTGTGAACTGAAGTTGTATCAATTAGTTGTATGTCACCAATCGTCACATACGTACCATATTTGCAGTACTCTGAAATGTGGGTTTTGTAGGCAGTATGGGATATGTGCTGTACACCAAATTTCAGCAAGAAATATTTATGTATCAGGAGAAAAATTTTAAATGTGCAATAATAGGGTTAGCTACGCAAGCATAGATTTCTTACTTTGTGAGTATTGGTAGCTCAACGATCTTAACATGCATTCACCATGGAGACTACACTACACGATCATACCTCTAAGTCCAGGTATTGGGGTTGTTGGAGCACCGCACATGAACTTGGATCCCCCTCATCAAGCACAATACCAATGAAGCTCATCTGAATCAATAGTAACGGATGAGAAATAATATTAAAGCACCCAATTAGGATAGGTTGGGGTAACAAAATTCACAGCCCAGACTAGGAAAGTAACATAGCAGCATATCACTGGATGTATTTATATTTATATCATATCACAGTACCTTGGCAGCTTTCACACTAATTATATTATTTGTAGAAATGTTGAAATTTTCAAAAAAATTGAAGGAAAATACAGAATATTTTGGACTATTCAGGAATTTTTTTCTGGCATGGAATCTTCAAATTAATTAGATTTTCAATAGGCATGTGTTGAAGCTGCCCCGGTCCTAGAGCATATGCTAAATCAGCTTACCTGAAGGTAAGATGTGACTTTTCTGTAAGCCAAAAACTTCCCCAAAGTAAAAATGCGGTGTGCACTCAGCAAGAATGCCTTCATTTGTATGAGCTTTAATATTGAAATCTGGAAAGATATCTTATTTAATTTATATGTTCATGCCAGCATTTGGATTAACATAACAACGTTATTGTACATTATTACTAACATCTCTATCTAAGACCAACTCTACTCATGCCCCCTATTTGGGCTTGTACCAGTGTTTACCACATCTAACACCCAAGTGTCATTTATTTCCACATCCCCACCAGGTTTTTTTTATGAAAATTGTGGTATCTAAAATTTGGAAAAATATTCAAAAAAACTAGAAAAAATAGTTAAATTTGGATTAGGAAAGGAAAAAAATTCCAAAAAATTCCAAGCTTTTTGTCAAAAGACAATAAAATCCCTGAGATTCCCCAGTCATAAACATGACAGTATAAAGTGATGCACTATTGAAATGCCACTACCTCAGCCAATCATTCTACTCAGCTGCCTTGATTGTATTCTACTGACCCTTTTCCAGAGCATTGTAAGTTGTACATATTTATTAATCCAACCTCAATTTCATGCTATCTGAAAGCTACACTTCATCCAAAGTAACATGCATATATGCCATCATATTTGTGGTAGTAGAGATTCTATCACAATTGTTTTTTAAATGAGGCCTTTGTTGAAAATGTGACGAAGCCCTTTTTGAGAGAATTATGTCTTGTAAGTCAGAGTTTCACACTATTTAAAAGCTATACTTCATCCCAATAACATGTACATTCCATTATACCATTGGCAATGGAGATGCTCTTACACATTGAAAAAACCAGGTCTTTGTTGGAAGTGTGTGACTCAGCAGCCAACAAACTGCCCCCCTTGCCTTTGACATAGTTTGCATTGAGGTTAACTTCTCTCGTGGACAAACAACATGAAGTAACTACCAGCAGAAAATCTCTAGTGTATTTGGAGGCCATCATATCCAGAAGAATTTCTCCTTCGCCAAGGGTGGGGTGTTCTGAAAAGTGAAATGCCAACTTTCTTCCTGCGAGTACCCCCACAGATTTATCACAAGGAAGAATAATTTTAAATTATTTTCTGCCAGAGATTTACCTCAGGTAATGCTCTCAGAGCAGGGCGATGGCCCTCGAGATGGGCGTTGCCAAAATAAGCACCCACCAACAAGTACTTATTTTGGTAACTTCCTTGGAATGGCTCACCCCAAGGGCGTCATCCTACACTAATGGTTGGAATAGAAAGGAGAAATGAAGCAATCCTTGGGAAAAGCAGCTCTGCATAATAATATAACAGTGTTCAGTGAGCAGATTTTTGTAGATATCTAACAGAGAGTAAGCACAAGAAGTTTGTCTATTAGCTACAAAGATTAATTGTCAGTTGTGGATCAACATGGCTTTCTGCCCATATTTTATCAGATCAATGAATTTTCTAACATAAAGGTTTCACCAATATTTCATTCTGCCACTCTACCCATAAGGCTCATATATAGGATTTTGGTACACTCAACTTGAGATGGATAAAACACAATTTGAAAAACCTAAATGTTGATAATTGAAACTAAGCTTCCAAACAATTGTGAAATCGCTATAGTATTATTGCAATGAGAGATTGCAGCTTTAGAATTTTGCAATACTTCATTCAAAGTTTGTTGGATTTAGGGATTTCGAACGTGGGTCCACAAAATGTTACAACTTGATTCATCTCACATTTATCACTTATACTTGAGCCTGCAATGTTCGAATTGCTCAATAGAGTGGATGTGGATAAAGCAAGGTTAATGTGAACTTCTGAACAGCATCCTTAGCCATCGAAATTTCCTCCTCAAATTACAAACAGCTTACAAACTAGAAAATATTTTATGCTTGTCAGAAACTGGATTAGCAAGTTTGCAAATAGAATACTAGTAGGTATGGCCACACTTGGTGTTATCTCCAAAAGGTGTCCACTAGATTGCAAACTCCCGAAAGATGACTCAATGTTGGTTACTAATTAACATCATGTGTGTACACATACATTAAGGAATTGAAATCAAGAAAATCTGTCTATGACTTACCATTGACTTAGCATTAAGCATGAATGATGCATTATAAGGTAGTTAGTCTAGTAAAGCATGAATGGCTCATGATAAATCGAAGGAGTGTTCATTCCCTACAAATACCAAACAACATGGTTTTGTTCATGACTCAAGAATCCGAACCAACCAAAAGCAAGTATAATTGGGGGTGTATCTCATACTGGTATTCCACCCAAGTGTGATAAAACCTTAAGCATTTGAAAGGGTGTAAATGGTTGTTTAGATCTAAGCCCAAACATCCATATGCTTTTGGTTCTTCATACACAATGTAAGAAAACCCCTCACTTGTTGTGACTACATATGTTGAACATTTCACTCTAGTAGAACCAAATTGCACAAACATGGTAATGGCTGAATTTGTACTTTAAAGTTTTAATCTGCATTTCCATGCACAGAACCCACTACTAATTTGAGAATGATCCAGTAGTACAGGGCCAACTCCAGGACATGTCTGCTGATTAATTTTCCAAATTTTTTTTAAAGGAATATTCCAAAATATTCTTCATTTTCCTTCACAACACATTGTTCTTTAAGAAAAGTAATTTTTGAAGTTTTGGCATTTCTAAAAAGTGATATAATTTGTGATGAAGCTGCAAAGGTAGTAGGTATATTATTTGACATGTACTGCACTTATTTGAAGGGCACCTTATATCCATGGACATCCCTCCCAGAGAAAAGAAGGATCTTGCACCTAATTTCCCTCCCACTGTTAAGGGGCAGGCATAAGATCCCTCCCCTTCCTTCTCCTTCCTAGGCCTCATGATTCCTGATCTACATATGTTTAAGTTTATGGTACCATTAGCCTTGTGCTTTACCATGGTTTAACCATGGGTGGGAGACATTCCCGAAATATGAGCTGGACTTATCTATCATCTTGTCATAGGCCCTTCAATTTGGGAGTACCTCCACCGAAGGGCTTTACCCAAAACATATTTATACCTCACACAACAAGGTTTGAAAACATTCAAACTGTGAAGTTTTGAACTCCAAATTTTTTAAGTAACTCCAGAAACAGAACCCAATTACAACTAATCACTCTCAATCTTCGGATCGCTATTCATAGTTTCTCTCACAATCAGTGCTTTAATTTGGAGAAATCCAATTGCTATCACTTATATGACCCTCCTTTCCTTGCACCTCCCACAAAATGACAGGACTCGTAAGAAGACATCAATGGAAAAATGGTGATTTTGGGTGACAGGTTGCAAAGGTAGCATACCAAAGGGAAGTACAAGATGCAAATCACGACCCACAGTTCCATTTTTCAGCCCACATAGCTTGATATATCCATTCTAATTCAAACATGTTCACTTCTCAATGCAAGTGGACAGGGATGAGAGGGGGCAGCGATTCATGGTCATTGATATTGGTTCAAGTAAATGAAATGTGTCAAAAGATGTACATCAAACAAATTTCACCACGAATTGAAAGCAAAAAAATGAAGGCAGTGAAGAATGGAAATCAAGAGGACAAGATGCCACGAATGTCAGTGAGAACACATTGCTAAGACGAGAAATTGCAACTGAAAAGGCAGCTGATGATAAATCAGGATGACCCAACAAATTGATAGTTGAGACAACAACAAACTTATATACATGCACTTTGAAGAAAGATAAGAGCTCCAAGAGTCAAGATTAAATAATGCAGATGCTAGTGTTCTCAAGGATTTGCCCAGAAACTAATCAAGAATTCAGCATGGATATCATCATGAGAAAAAAGCATATCTGTGGGATTGCAGACCAAAATAACTCTCATGAGAATTGAGAAATATCCATACTCACAATGAAGATAGCCAGAACAAAGGTTCAAAACTTTAGGTTGAAGTCAAAGAAAGACTTCCAGATAAGGACCTATGGAACTGGGAAGGAGCATCACAGAAGGGACAAACTAGAATGAAGAAACAAAACTAGTCTGAAGAGAAGATATGGGATTGTAGTTAAAACTCTACAATCAAGGTAACATCAGGTCCAGCCAAACCAAAAACAAACACAAGAATGAGGATGCAGCCATAACCTTGTTAGTGTCAGACCATCATCTTCATCATGAATGGCAGTAAGAAGCTGCCATTAGGAACTCCCTCCCACTGACCTCATCCGCAGCTACCGGTGACTGGGTGTAGACAACTATAATGATGTACTCAAACCTGCAGGTGGACATCTATACATAAATCTCTGTCCTGAGATGTGGGTGAATTTCTGGAAATGCAACAGAAAGACTTGGTCATGCTAAGCACTTGAGAGAAAACATCCAGAGAAACCTGCAATGCACTTGAGAACAGCAAAAATTCCTCCTCTTGTAAACTAATATGACAACATGATAGTGATCTGAAATCTTCTTGACTTATATAGGACCCATATGCACTTGCTTGAATTGCAAGTGCATTCTATTACACCAAGTCTACATCACCATGAAGTGCTTCAGGTTCAAAACAGGGCTCAAGATTTGAGGTGAAACAATGGTTCAGCAAAACTATGTTTTCCTCAGTTAAGGACAAGCCAGCTCTGGCTTGCAGCTGTTGCAAGCAACTGGAGAAAACAAACAAGTACCATCGGCTGTTCCAATTGACAGCACCATGGAAAGACCTCACAACTAACACAGAAAGAAAGGCGCAATCACATTTCATGCCAAACTCCAAAACAGCAACAGCAACAGCAACAGCATGCTCTCAACAATTCTGCTCTTGCAAGGGTTCTGCTCTCAAGAAATCTGTCAAGTACAGAAATGCTTGCAAGAATTCTGCTCTTGAGAATTCTGTCAATTGCTCTTGATTGTTTTGATCCACACAGCATAATGTCTTCAAAGTTGCAAGGGACTCATTCTCCAGGAAGGAAAAGCCGGATAGAACAAGAATGCATGCAGCAGATCAACAACAATCTATCACATCAAGAGAGATCAGACAAACTCACGATGCTGATGATGATGTGCATATGGCTGGCTAGCTCATGGGAAGAAGAAGAAGCATGACTAACACCTCTGTGTCTGTTTGTGGAAGAAAAAACTTCTGCACAACTTTTCCTGCAATCCAATACCTAAGCACCCCACGGCGAAGAGCAGCTGCTGCGGAGGACTTTCTATCTTTTCTTGAAGCCGTATTTCTTCCTTTCATAGAACAAGTCCGTCTTGGCGCTTCCGAGGTTCACGATCTTGGGACAACCATCGCGGTCTTTCTCTTGTTGTGTGCACTCTTTGCAATAGTAAGCATCCGAGATACCTAAGCCTCCGCATATGACACACCTGCCTTGGAAAGACCCGTAGTTGCACTCGTCGCAGACTCTTACCAGCGTGCATGGCCTCACGTACGAATCGCAAATCACGCACTTCCCGTCGCACTTCTCGCATAACCTTCCGATTGCAATCCCTGGCTGCTTCCTGCACATAATCAGATCCGGATGATGCTTCGCCATGCTGCTTTGCTCCCGCTTCCTGAGCTCAACACCCCTCCAGGACTCTCTCACCCTCCAAACGCCTCTTCTACCGCAACGCCAACTTCTCGCCCCCTTACCGTCGACGACAGCAATTCCTGTCTTTCCCCAACTCTGTCTCGCTTTTAAACGAGCCGGTGGATCCGAGGAGACGATGAACTGAAGCTGACGAGAACGACGAGGACGTTGCAGCAGCAAAGTCGTGAAGAGCTTCAAACCCTAATCGCAACTTCTCGACAAGAGATCATAAGGGGGTGGGGCCCGGCAAGGAAATAATGAGACGCGAGGCGTCCAGATCTCGGTTTCTTCACCGGATAGTTCGCAGGTTGATCAAAGAATGGACGCTGTCCGCATGCGTGCGTCACCTTGTTGACTGCATCTAGTGGTTTTCGAGGATTGAATGTCTCTCTCTCGCTCTCGCGAGATTTTCGCGAGATGCAGCGAAGGGGTAGGTACCAGGAAGATAGAACGGGTGTGGAGAAGAACTATGAATGTGTCCGCGATCAGAAGAAGCTTTGCAGAGATGAATGCAGCACTTCGTGCAAGTAGATGATGAGCTTCATCAGCTGTGGCAGTTGCTACTTTGACCACAGTCTTGATCTTTCTGCAGCTTCTTCCCCTTCAACCTCACACAATCCACAACACTTTCTCCTTGTACCATACTTCTGCAGCAGCTTCTCCTTCAGACCCACAACAATCCACAGCAGTTCTCATTGCAACCGACTTCTGCGGCTTCTCCTCCTTCAAAGTTCAAACCCCACACTCCACAACCTCTCTCCATGCAAACACAACTGTTTTCTACAGAGCTTCTTCTCGTTTGAACTACCTGCAGCAATCCTTATGAGATTTCTCTCTCACCCATTTCCCATTTCTACAGAACTACTTCTGGCATCCACATGTCAAGAAGGATTAAATGCATAGAGATCAAATGCCATCATCATCATCATCATGTAAGTTCTCTATTTCCTGTTACAACTCTGAATTCATTGTCCATTTCTCTAGTTTGCTAAGCACCCGGTAACTCTCTCTCTCTCTCTCGCCCTCGTCTTCTCTGCTTCCAATTCTTCCATTCTTGACACCAAATCTCAAGAGCTTGCATGGGGTGCTTGCCAAGGAAAATGTTCTGTTTGGTGGTTCCGTGAATCTGGGACTTTCAAGCTGGCCAGGCACAATGCAAGCCCAATCCTCTGTTTTGTGAATTTCTGCAAAGGCTGGGATGTTTTGTGTATGTCTTTGTTTACAGTTCTTTGCTTCTGAAGAAGTACAAGAACCGTGGTTGTATGCACAAGAGACACAAAGTCTTTGTTTTTTTCAAAAGGTGTATGACTCTTTCTGCATGTGACTCAAGGCATATAACTCTTTCTTCCATGCATTTGGGCTGGCATACATATCTCTTGCATTTTGCAACAAGCATTTCAGCACCCAGTATTTCAATAGTTGAATATCTGTTTTGTTGCAAGGGTGTGTGCTCCATGAGAGAGATCAAACTATTGCTCTGATTGCAATTCAAGTCTCTTCTTTTCAAACTGCATGCAACTGCATCTCCCTGTGAAGTGGATGTTGAAATAATCCACACTGCCATGACTGGGATTTTCAGCAACCAGAGGGTGCTCTGTGTTTCAGTTTCCTACCCAAAAACCTTTCTCTGCTAAAATGGGGATCCAAGTATCTAGTGCATTATCATCACCTCTACAGGACGCACTATAAAAAAAGCAAGCAAACTGTGATGCTGTGACACTGTTCTTTTGAAGAAAAGAAATGAAGGAACATCAAACATCATCACAGTTTCTGAAATCGTTGTTCATGTGCAAAGCATCTGTGCTAAGCAAAGATGTTCAGTCATTGCACATGGCACATAGATACTATGTCAAAGTGGGATTGTGATCCCCACACCATTTGCACAAAAGTGCACTGCCATTCTTTCAAATCATGCTGCCTTCTTGATGAGGATATATGTAGAAGCTGTCACAACATCATCTTGCTTCAAGCTCATGATTAGGTTGATGAGAGACAGATTGAATGTTGAGAAATCAATTGTGGATCTGATGATTTTGTTCATAGAGAAAGTTGATCATGAAGCAGGGATTCTTGAGCAAGGGGGTTTATTATGCTGCCTTGTAGGGTTTTCTGATGCATATTGCATTTGATGATATTATGACCTGGGCATCTTTGTTGGAGGCAGATGGTGAGTTGTAGACAGTGTGAGGCTGAAGGAAGAAGTTGGATCATTTCATTTCAGGTTCACCAGATTGAAATCTTGTGGAGCTTTGGGCCACAGGTTCCTGGAACTCTGTTATGGTTTTGGTGTTTTAGGGCTGCAATCTGTGGCTGAATCCAAGTTCAACTTGAATTTCTTCACATGAATGTGGCCCCCTGTATGTACCCATATACTTTCAAACCATGATAAATTTTCCATGCTTCAATTGAGAATGTGTCGATGTAAGTGCTCCTCCATGCAGTTTTTTGTTCCCTGGATGGCATTGCAGCTCAAACTGTAAACAGAATGATGCAGCTCGATCACAGAATCTATGGAGGAAGTAATATTCTGAGCACAATCCACAGTGAAGATTGCTGTCCATTGCTCTCTTGTGACCTGCACTGCAAAGGTGGTCCTAGCAACATGGATTTAAGGTTGAAAAAGACGCAGAGCCTGACAGGTTGAGAGAGCAAGGTGATGCCCTCTTGCAAGCTCAAGTAGATCATGTGGTTTTTGCACCTACTTTGGTCTCCCTGGAGAGAGCATCTCTGCAGAATCCAGGTGGACAAAATCTGCAAAGGGGTGCCATGAAGCCAGTAGGCTTGCAGATTGCTCTTCTTGAAAAGAACTGGACTCAAGGTTCTCATGCAGATCCTGTTGTGGTAGCTGCTGCTGATGTTGGAGTACCTGACTCATCCCATTCAGCTGAAGAGATGCTTCCTTCAACTGTAAAAGAGGTACCAGAACCAAGAGCAGGTTCACTGTTGTCCAGCATTGCAGAGCAGCTTTTTGGAGTTGGAAGCAGCCTGTCACCAGTGTCTGACAAGGATGCAGAACAGACAGATACTTCGATCATCATACCTGAGCAGTCAGAAGTGACAGATACTGTAGCCAACATCATTCCTGAGACAGCAAATCCCATTGCTGAAACACAAGTTCTTCTGGGTGGGGACAAGCCATGTGAGTTGACAGAAGCTGTCATTACACCCACTGCAGATCTTCTCCCTGAAGAACAAGTTGGGCCAGCCAAGCTGAGAGAAGACGTCACAACACCACCCATGCTGGATTTTCCAGAGGCAGCTACCATTGCTGAATTGCCAGTTTGTTTGGTTACAGATGAGCCAGCTGAGCTGACTGAACTGATTGCAATACCCACTCTGGATCTTCCCAACACAGCTTCCCTTACTGAAACAAACAGGCAAACTGAGCTGACAGAAGACACCACGATTTGCACCCTTGTGTATGAGGATCTGGCAGAAGCGCATCTCATTGCAAATATGCTGGATTCTTCAACTACAAGCAGAACACCTGAACTGAGAAGATCCTGTTCAATGTCCAAGTTGATAGATGAGTCCATTTGCATGGAAGATGCTCCATCTGAGGACCTGAATTGTCCACCTGTGATTGAGCCATTGTTACCCAGAAGTAAGGGTCCTCCTCCATGTGCAGATTGCAAGCTTGATGGACAGGAGACAGATGATGCATCCGCCAGACCACCCAAAAGAGCTTCTGTGATGGGTCCTACACGACACTTTTCAATAAACTCTACATTAGATTCTGGAATGTCATCTTCCGATTTCCATGGTTCAGGGGGAGGAGTAGGAGTTTACAGAGCACCATACAGAGGAGTTGTTCACCCTGGTCGTCCTGTGTCTTTGGAGCTTCGCCCCCATCCATTCCGAAACACTCATGTTGAGCGACCCACATATGCAATTCTCTGCACAAAGAATTCAGTGTGGGCTGCCTGCGAACCTGGACTTATGGTATTGTTTGGGTGCAATTCCCCTAGTTCCACTGGCATTTCAATCTCTCTATGGTTCTCCGCAAAGTGCTTCCCATTTGTAGAAGAACACAAAGAGCTCACATTGATTAGATGGCATTTCATCAGCCATAAATAGATGTGATGTTCTTCTCTAGTGCATAAGAATGCTGGTCATTTGTTCCTGAGAGATTCCTCCCAATTTCACATATGGGGCTGTTCACATCAGGAAAGACTCGTGGTGACAGGTGTGGCATCTAGAGAGTGCAATGGGAAAGTTCAGTGTAGGTTCATCAAATTTGAAGGGAGATGAAGATGCTGCTGCTTATCATCTTCTGACTACAGAAGAATCGCCAACTTTGTCTTTGGTTCTGGATACTGCGACCCAGATTGTGTGGAGTGGTCACAAAGATGGAAAGTTGAGAGCTTGGCCTGCACAGGTTGACCACACTGATCTGCAGACACAGAAGATGGAGGAGCCAATTCTTACTTGGCAGGGGCATCGATCTGGCATCACTGCAATTGTGGTCACACCCTATGGTATGTGCTTCAGCTTCAAAGCATCTGCGTATCTTCTTCTTTCTTGAAGTTTTCTAGTTTGCTTGGATTTTGTTTCTTTTATGATTCCGGGGGGTCCTTGAGAGGACAATTGTCTTGTCATCTCTTTGCTCCAAATACTACTTTTATCATGGAAAGGCACATACATACATGCGTGTGGATATTCATTCTACAATTCAGCTTGGCAGGTGAGGTGTGGACGGGATCAGAAAGTGGATCCATGAGGGCCTGGTCATGCGAAGTGATATCAAGTGGTTTGATGTGGGCAGCAAAAGGTGATTTTGCAGCCTGTGCACTCCTTACCAATGCATCAATTCTTCTGCGGGGACCAGCTATCAGTGCCCCTTTGCAGACCGAGGTGCTCTTTCTTGTGGCAGAGCACTCACACTGCTGCATTTGGGCAGGAGAGCTCAATCACATTACACTCTGGTATGTATCGTTGATCCAATTCTACTGATGTGCATCACAGTTGTGCTGTTATCTGTTTCAATGCCTGGAGAACTTAGTGAAGTGGGCCACTCAGTTCTGAATCCTGAAATTCCACAGGCCCCCTGACCCAGAAGCTTGTCAAGTTCATTCTTCCTGCTTTCATGTTTCAGGGATGCAAGAACGAGGGAGACAGTGAATGTGATTACCACCAGTGCATATGCAGATCCAAGGAATATCCAACAAAAGTTTGCTGAGCCTGGAGCTGAACTGCCTTATTTGGATGAAGACAAAAAGAAAGGATATGCAGCAATGTTGAAGAAGCATGCAGGCTGTCTGCAGCGCTCAAAGTATGCTGTTCACCGTGCAGCCGCTAGGGTACAACAGGGTTCAGAGGAGTCACGACAATTGGAGGCTTTGGCAGCTTCTGCAGATGGAACAGTGTGGGGTGGAATGGGAAACGGGCTTCTTGTGCAATGGGATGCTGATGGCACTCGCTTGCGGGAATTAACTCTACCGCCAATTGGAGTGGGAGTGAAATCCATTGTGGCTGTAGGTCGACGGCTTTGGATTGGTTATGCCAATGGAATGGTTCAGGTAATCTCACCCTTCAGGAACAAATGATATTAATGCAAGATGCAAGATGTTTGTTCTCGGAGAAAGTTTCAATACCTAAACAGGAAAAGGGGCTGCTGTAATCAACCTCTCCAGAAGCTACTCTCTTCACTAGCAGTTAGGAAAACAGGAAATGGATGAGCTGCTTACAGTTCCTCCCCAGGGTGCACTGAACTCCATTTGATCTTGCTGCTTTTAGATCGTGCCTCTGACGCTGGGTACAATCCTTCAGAATTGCAGATTCAATAACATAACTACATGCTGGCATGCATGACATTTTTTCCAGTCTGGATAAACCACATGTCTCTAGGTGGTTGCATGGAGCTAGACATTATTTTGCCCAGCTAACACACTAAATGTTAGAAGATAAAGCAGGTTATGGCCAACTCAAAAGGCCGGACATTAGGTGCCTGGGGAGCACACCGAAAACCAGTGGTCCAGATGGCAAGAGGTGGTGACTTCGTTTTCTCTCTGGGTGCAAATGGGGGAATACGTGGCTGGCATGTTGCATCTCCAAGCCCTTTTGATATAGTTATGTACAGTGAGCTTTCTGCAAAAGCTGGTGATTTCACACGCCAGAGACTTATTCGGTATGTTTCTTTTTTCATTGTGCAAGAGTCAGTCACTGCTCTTGTTTTTTTCCTATGCCTCCTGTTGGGTATGCCAAGAACAAGACTTTTTGAACTGGGAGTAAAACAATTTTATGGGTTCAACGCTTAACATGAAAATTTTGATTGTGGGTGACTCTCTTGAAACTGCAGGATTTTGGTTGGTACTTGGAATGTGGGCCAAGCAAAGGCAAAACAAGATGCTCTCGAGGCTTGGCTGACAGGGCCTGCAGCAGATGTGAACCTAGTGTGTGTGGGGCTGCAGGAATTTGATATGGGAGCAAGTGCAATTGGCAGGGCAGCTGTCAGTGAGAGGGTGAGTGATCACTGATCGCTTGCCTATGTAGACTGTTGTAGACATTTTGTGAGGAGGTATAGCAAATCCCACACTTTCTGTAGAATATTCCAACAGATTATTATGAGCTGCCACAGCTGCTGGAATCATTGACTAAAATGGGGGAATCCCCATTTTATACCTTGGTAGACTGCGAATGTAGACCAGCAAATTATCCCACTGCAAGGCTCCCTGGAGATTTAAATGAAACTCTCTACTGCGATTCTAAAGCTTGCCACTGGTGTTGGAAGTAACAAATCACTAGCTGTGTGAATTCTTCTAGTTGGATATGAATCCTTTCAGTCCAGGATCCTAAGTGCATGCAATATGGATGGGTTGTTTGTGACTTGTGGATTTGTACAGGTGGGGCTTGGATATGAGGAAACAGTGACAGATAAGGGTCAGAAATGGCTAGACCAAATTGGCAGTGCAATTGGTGTCGGCATTGAATTTGAGCAAGTAAGCTTCCGGGAGCTGGCAGGCCTGCTTGTAGGTGTCTGGTAAGCATTTACATTGACATCTTTAAGGAATTGATGAAACTATATCTTCTCTTTCTCTCTGAATCCTGGGTGCCCATCAAACCCATCATTGGAAGGGTTGATTTTGTACATGCACTTACGTGGTTTCAGAGACTTTGGATGCTGTACCTGAACAAGTACAAATGTTGTCCAAACTTTGAATTTTTTCTCTCTCCCTTTATCAGTAGCAATCCTGAAATCCCTCAAGGAATAGTGGAATCATACTTATTTCATACAATTTCCCACTTTTTCACCAAGATTTGGAAAGTAGGAAATTTCTGTCTCCTTTCTGTCTGTGGATGTTGAAAAATTATATTGGAATGGTATTGTCACATGTACAGGGTGCGGAAAAGATTTCTTCCATTTGTTGGCGATGTGGATGCAACAGCAGTTGCCTGTGGATTTGGGCGTACACTTGGTAATAAAGTAAGCCATCTTCTTATTATCAGTATGTTCCTGTGACATTGTGGTGCAAATCAGGTCAGCACGTCACTATGAGTATAAAAGACCTGTGACTTGTCAGGATATACCTGCACAACAGGCCATTTAAGAACCATCACTCTTTGTAGTCAAAGTGAAGGTGTTCACACTTGTGCAACATTGTGTCTTATAGGGAGCAGTTGCTGTGAAAATGTCAATATTTCGGCGGACATTTTGTTTGGTGAATAGCCACCTTGCAGCACATCAGGACAAAGTTGCTGCTCGCAATGCTGATTTTGAATATATCTACAGTCAAATGGTGTTTGGGTCCCGAGTGGGTGCTGCTGCCATTGCAACTGCCAGTGCTGCAAAAGGTTTCTTGTTTCGTGCCCAGCTTCAAATGGCCTCTTTTTATTTCCCATCAAAGTCATGTGATGCTTTCATGGCTCTGAAACTGTTTTCATCTTGTGTGCCACTTGCAATGATGCTCCTATAAGTCTCCAGACAAGAGTCACATACCTCAATACTCTACTGCAACCTCTTTGAATTTCTCACCTCATAGGAAAGTATGGTTATGTTCTGTGTTTAGATTTGACTCCTATCATGTAGGTCCACTGATGCAGTGAAGGAAAAGACACAATCTTGCTGTAAAAGCCCAATGGTTGCATTTCTGAATTTGGCTATGAATCTGTGTGGTTGTATTTTGTGCAGCTTATGGTGGATCAGAATACTCCTATCTGAGCAGATGGATCCCATCGTGCCTCAATGGCAACACTCAGACTGGCAATATGGCCCCCTCTTGCTGGTGCGCAGTTCAATGTAAACAAAAAGTTGGGATATGTCATGCTTAACCATGATACCACCTGCTTTTACTGTGCAATATTTTTGTATGGTATTCCCACAAATGCATATATACAGAACCCCAAATCCCTGAAAAACACTGAGTGCCTTTGTATGTTAAAAAGCTAAAACCAAACACAAAGAAAAATTTCTGGGGATCAAAGTCTCATCTTCTGAGCTGATTGTCAATTCCATTACAGTGAAAATTCATCCAACCAGATGCAGGCTCTGTACCTTGATGTGTGGATCTTTGGTTGTAGAAGAAAACATTGCTGTAAATCTGGTTTTTTTTCCTGGATGAGTGAACACTGCAGAGCTGTTTCTTTATGTAACAACATCAATTTTGTGCAACTATAGAGTTGTGATGAAGGTCTCTCAATAGAAAGTGAAAGTTACAAGACTGCATTCCCTGTTAGATATTTGCAATGGAAATGCAAATAGCTGTTATCAAACAGGCAATCTTTGTTTTTTTGTGTGCTCTTCAAACCCCGCATTCCTGACAAAGAAAGTTATGAACCAAAGCTTGGTGCACATAAGCTTGAGTAGTTCCTTAGAAGAGAGGAGTAGTGTTTGGTTATCTCTCTTGGATTTATTATAAACTGGTTGTGGAATTGTGGAGCAGGGTTAACAACTAACTTGGAAGAAATCACAAATGTTATAAAACGAAGAGTGAGCAATGGGATAAGCAGTCTGACCACTGAGTTTGACAGCAATTTTGTTGAAGGAAGAGAACGAATAATATATGCAGTATGTTTTTATTCCCAATTCCTCAACTTTTCTGACATAAATGGTGCTTCAAGGACAAGCCCTGGAACCTGAAACCCAAAACTTCAAATTAGCCATTAGCTGAGCATTCCCCACACATATAGTAAAAGTCACTGCTTGATTGCAACCTTTGATGTCCTCCTGTGGTAGTAGACCAGCTTTTGTGTTCACAGGTCCTGCTGGTTAGAGAGGTCCAAGGTGGTTGTATTTTCAAAGGTGCTGCATTGCAGGTGTCCTGATTGACAACCTGACAGTACAATTTACTGGAATTGCATGTTGGGTGCAGGGAGATGAAGATGAGGAAAATATCATAATGCCTGATCTTGCTGAAGCTGATCTGCTAGTTTGGTTTGGGGACTTGAACTACCGGATTGACATATCTCATGACGACGCCATGGAGCTGATCCAAAGGCATCAGATTGATTCACTGTTAACCCAAGACCAGTTACGAACTGAAATGTCTGCAGGACGCACATTCAATGGCATGCGAGAGGGGCTTATAAGATTTGTACCATCTTACAAATTTGATCCAGGCAGTCAAGGTTTTGAATATATATATATATATATATATATATATGTCTTTCAGACCTTAACTTGTGATTTTTCAGACCTTTTTAAATGCTTTCAACTTATCAACAAACTTGGAAGAAATCACAGCTCTCAAATGCTTTCACCATGTAGGTAAAATGACACTAATTATGTGCAGAAGAGGCATTAGCTGTTATAACATGCTTTTCTGATAGTTAACCTTGTTCAAGGCAGCTTATGACACCAGTGAGAAAAAAAGGATACCTGCATGGTGTGATCGAGTTTTGTTCCGAGATAGCTTTGACAAAAACATTGGTACCCGACACAGCATTCTTGTGCGACCTGTAAAAGCAACAGTTTCCATGTAAATTTCCTCAACTCATTAACCTTCATCATTGTTTTTGGAGACTCATTCCTTCATTTTTCTTCCTCTATAGTATCTGTCCCTCATCATAATCTGGTGAAAACAACAGTCACCTTGCAGGATCTTATAAAGAACTGATTGACAAGAGACATGGACAAGTACAAAGAGTTCAGTTCTCTCATCATATCAAGGTCATCATCCAATGATTGTGCTAATATTTACAGAATCTTTCCAGGTATGATTCATGCATGGAAGTATTGGACAGTGATCACAAACCTGTGCGATGTGTGCTTGATGTTGATCTTGCAACCATGGATGAGTCAGCCCGGCGGCGAGAATATGGGAAAATCCTGAAAGTAAATCCCAAAGTCCGGGCACTGCTAGCACAGTGCAATGTGATTCCCCTGATTACATTGAACACAAACCTGATAACATTACAGGACTGCACACCTTCCTTCATGCATATCACCAATGTGAGCAGGAGTTCTACAGCAACATTTATTGTCCACTGTGATGGTGAGCCTCTCACAGGCAAATGCCCTTGTGGACACCACAACAATGATCGACATACTAGCAAGCCACGCTCTGTGAGGGGCAACTATGGTTTTCCTCAATGGCTTAAGGTGCATCTCCCAATTGGGTTTATGTGTCCAAGATTGCCATCCATTTTCTGGCATTCTCTGGTGATTTGAGGCTCTCAAATGCTTGCAACCCATTCCATAAATCAGACCACATGCAATAAATATTAACTGATTCTCAGAAGTGAAGAACTCTGTGTGCAAGTACAATCCACACATTGAGAAAATGCCTGGAATTGTGGTCCGTAGTTTTTTCTCTTTTGAGGGGGTTAGAAAATAAACAAACTAAAGGCCTCCACAAATGAGGTTTTTTTTCATGAACTTAGTCTATGTACTCTTTCTTGGGGCAGGTGCAACCAGCCAAAGGCATGTTGAAACCCAATTCCAGTGTACAAATAACCCTACAATTTGGGGCCAAAGCAGAATTTGAGGCAGAGCATAAGAAGTCAATGTTTGAGAGGCCAGCTTGGTGGATTGGGGATGAGAAGGCAAAGCTGATAGTGTTGACTATATCTGTCAGAGGTTCAATATCCACCTCTTGCCAATATCATCGTTTCTGCGTATGTAAGCTTTCGGCGACAGTGCTTGGATGCCTTGAGGAGGTACACCTCCTTCCTTTCTTCACCTCAGGATAAAGTGCTGCACAAATAGAAGTAGGAATGCACTTTGGCATCATGGGAGTTTGTGGGAGTGGAAGACTTTTAGGCCATCCAGCTTTGGGAGACAAGGAAAGATTGAAGCAATCCCCAGATAATACTAGTCTTGCAAAAAGTTTCCAATTCTCTAAGAATCCCAGATGGTTGCAGATTTAATACAATGAACAGTAGCAATGAGATTGCCAAATTGACTTTTTTTGAGAAGTACAATCTTCTGATAATTGAAGTTTTTTGGAGTACAACCATGCAGAGATCAAGTAGACGGATTGCTCGGCAGCAATCCTCTCCTATTTTCCTAAAGTGAGATTCTTACGAAGACATGCTTTGATTTGTGCAATGAAATACTCTAAAATGTGTCTAAACAGGATAAAATGATGGTGCCTCCTTTGTCCTGAATATGTAGTCTTGAAACTGGACTGGCAGGCTGATGTGGCAAATTGGGATTGGTCTGTTTGTCTTTTCTTTTACACTGTTTGAATTACTTAAACTGTGTTTTAAAGCATTGGTTACAGTCCAGGTTTAGGGTTTAGCGTTTTCCAACATTGTTGTAGAAACACATCACACTTTTTATTATTAACTTAGTTTACCACTTTAAAACATGTACAATAAACAACAGTTACACTTGGAGGGGGTTGTTTTACTCCAATTGCACCCAAATTGCATCCATCAACTTCATACATGAAACACTGGCAAATAATGAATTCTACCAATTGCACAGTTTACACTGATGTTTTATGCCTCCTGGCCTGGCATATGGAGAACACAGATAGCTAATAAAGCAATGGGTGATGAGGCCTGTCATAGACTACCCCTCCAAACCTCCCAAGCATATTCTCATGTTTGATGTGCATGGGGGTTTGATCTCCCTCATTGATATACATGGCGAATGCAGATTGCTCAGTGTCCAACATTGGTCAACCACAACAAATTGCTATCTATGACTAGTTGGGCCTTGCTTACCTCTGCAGGACCTGCCCTTCTTACACCATGTAGCCTGTGTGCAGGTAGCTTGCTCCAGAGTACCTGCAATTGAGGGTGAAGCTCATCCAATGAAAAAAGAGGATTCACCAAAAGATGCTACAAGCTGGAGTCATCTCATCCACCAGAGTCTCATTACATTTTGGGACTTGCTAAATGAACAGTAGAGCCTGTTCAAAGAAATCCTCAACCTTGCCCAAACTGCACCATCATTGGGAGGTTAGGAGACACTTGGAACGATAGAAAGTGTGTTGAAGACAACAGGCTACACTTGTCACTGAACAAAAGATGTTCTGATCTTGAGTTGGCTCCACCCAGTAATGAGGTAAGCATGATATAAACACCAGATTCATCTTGTTCTAACACTCTGCTGCTTCTGCACAACTCTTCGATTTTCAGATGGAAAAAGTACCACCCACTGTCTGAGCCCCATCATTATTCCTGTGATCTGTTTCCAGCCTTCCACTTGTATCACCTTCCAAAAAACCCATTAGCTGCTCTCACATCAATAGTAGTAGTAAGCAAGCCCAGTTTGCAAGCCTTTGAAATTATTCACAGTGCCATTGTGAGGACTTGAAGCAGGCGTGGTTTCACATGAACCAGTCCATGGTTTCACATTCATGATAAACCTGGATAATAAACAAAGAGTGGGACAAATCCTGTCTTCTGAGTCTCCATGGCCAAGTCTACCATTTGCACCTTTACACGAAAGTGTAGATCCCTGATTTGTGTGTGGGTGAAAACTACAACATGCATGGATGTGCCCCACATGCAATGTAAGCTTCCCATAGTTTTCCCTCAACAAATGCTTCCCATGTGGAGAACCTCAACAGCTTTTTGGCAGTATGCCAGTCCCATATGGGATAAAAGTGCGGTGCTATGGGAAAATGATTACTTATAAGTCATTTTTTCAATATCCCAAAACCTATGGTCATGTTATAATAGCATTATTTGAAAAGTGACTCATAACATGTTGATTATATGCAAACAAAAGTAATGCGTGTAGAGAAAAGGTAAATGATTCTTGGGCATGCACACTGGTTTTAAATGATAGTTGTAAAGTGACTCATAACATGGTGGTTATTGAAGAAATTTATGATCTAGTTTTAAATTCAACTCTCTTTCAGGAATTCAATCATGCATATTGTCATGCATTTATTTTTTGTATTGTAATTAAAGGGCACACATTATTTTTTTAAAGGAATTTTTGAGTATAGTGATTTTAAATGATAGATGAACTACTTACACATGGTAGGTATACCATATAACCAGATCCAATATAACCAAATATTTTTTAACATGTTTCAGGTATGGTTATACCAACTTAAACTCTAAGAGAGTTAGGTTAAATTGTTGGTTATCACAATTTTCCAAACCACCAGTTAACCATAAATTATGGTTATTGAATTTTGCATGTTGAGGTTATCTATCAGAATATAATCAGATATATAACTTGCAGTTATAACTTGCTAAAGTATATAACTGCCCAATATTGGTCCAAACATCAATCATAAAGGTATCTTTCCAAAGCCTTCTCTCTTTCTGTCAGAAGCATTTCTTTACCTTTTTTTTCCCAAAGAATTCAACTTTGAACACAGTAAGGCAGTTTTTAATTTTTCCAATTTATTGATTTTGCACAAGTGGCAATTTTTTGCTGAAAAAACACGTTTTCCCAAGGTTTTCTCAAATTTTTTTTAGCAAAATAGCAAAAATATTGGCTTTAGAAACAATCACCAAAGTCTCATGTGAGGTGGTAAAAAATTGCTCGCACTGATCCCCTTTTCCAATGGGAAAAGACAGGGTGGCTTCTAGGAAAACTCTAATATCTGGAAACAAATGTTTTAAGAATCTTTTTTTGCAAATGGCAAGGGTACAAGTGCACCACCTCGCCCCATTACCCTACACAACAATAGGGTTTGAAAGACAGCTTCAGTGCTAAGCACCAAATTGTTGCTACACTTATCATTTGTATCTCAACATTCTAAATTTAAAAGCTTGATTCCAACTTTGTTATTCGTAAAGTCACGTAGATTTTATTCCATTTACGCAATAGCGTAAATGGTTTAGCATAAATCCTTGCAAAGCAAAAAAAGATCTCGTCATCATTGTTGTCATGAGTCGTCATGAGTGTTTATGAACGCTTAGAACCCTAAAAATCTCATAAAAGAAAAGACATGTCTTTTTGACTTCACTATTATTGTTGTTTTTTCAACTCTTCCAACTATGGTTATTTGCACTCTTTGAAATGTTTGTGGCACAAATTGTGAGGATGGGGAAGCGAGGATGGACAATGAAAACAAGGAGAAGGCTTTTTAAGTCTGTTATTAAAACAAGGATGAGTAGAAACTGACTCTAGAACTTGAGAATATAGAAAGGAGAGATGGTAGACTAGATGCAAGCTCTTAGTCTCACTTGTAAAGTATCTATGTTGTTAGCCTTTCAAAAGTGTATGCATTACCTTCAAAATCACTTGATGATCAATATAGAAACAATTGTGAATTTCTTATGTTCTTATTTTATGTTGAAGTGTTTTGAATGTACACTAACTCATGCAAGGAATTGGTCATGAATTCTTGCAACTTGATTTTGCACTAGTAATCATAATGGGCCAAAATTTTAGAATTGCTACAACTACTACATGATAAAAACATCCTTCAATCATAAAGAACCAATTTTGTAACAATCTCCTCTAATGAAAGTGAAGATGTACACTTGTGCAAATCTAGCAACAAGCAAACACACAACTTGCCTTCTTGGCCTATTCTTGATCCCCAACTCCATCTCCTGAGGTTGCTTGGGATCTAATTGAAGCTCTTGTAACACCAACAAAATTTGAATTTTCCACTAGTCCCACATACCATTGCAAATCTTACCTAACCATAGAGGTGAAAGAGATGCAATAAACTATTCACAAATGTAGATGAGGAACTAAGGGAGCAAGCCCACATCATATTTCATAACATCTCTTTGGTCCTTGTTGAGCTTCAAAATATTCACAAACATGGTAACTTGCCCTTCCCATAGTATAATATAACTTTGCATCTAGTACCTACAATAAATACTCAACAACAACATGATCATAAACCATTGCCATGGAATAGAGTGAATAATAAAAAGCTAGTTGTAGTGGTGAACTTGTACTACATTTTGACGTTTATGCAATTTGTTCCTTTATGCATGGCCCATAGAAGCCAACATCATATACAATTGTTATATGTGCCTTGGGCTCCACATCTCTTCAACCCATTATTTTGCAACAACAACTCCACACTTTCTAGGAACAAAACAAAAAGGACCAATTCAATCTATATGGAACAACCAATCCCTCTAACATAGGAAATGCAACATTGGTGATCATGTCACAAATATACAAGACCAAATATTGCAACTATGCATAACCTTGTGCAATAGTAACTACACAACCCTTCATCCACTAACATATTTTGTGCCTACATCCAAGACATATTTGCCCATGTGACTAATGAAACACATTAGTATCAATTCAAGCAAAAGATAGGCCAAATATTATCCACTTGTTTTGCGGCCACTCCCATGAAACCTATGGACATTAGAAGTTATGCTTAGGAAAATAGTCACATATGATAAGAACACAATGAAGGCACACATATACATTTTTTTCCTTCTTCCAATTTCACCTACTTTTAGATAAACCAATGATTTGTAGTTTCCAACACAATAACACGTTATGGATTTTTTGATTGGTCAAAGAAATGACTATTGTCCTTTTCAACTACAATTGTAACTATTTTGTCAAAAAAATCACCATGTAGTTGCAAAGGCCATTGATATGTCATGGTTTTGCAACTATAGTCAGTATGACAACTAGTGCACTTTTTTGGATAAATATATATCATTATTATTATTGAAATTATAATAATATGTTTTAAGTAAATTAAAATTAATTAATTAAAAATACCTTGACTTTTGTGACTAGAATAATGACTTCTAATCAGACAATCTAAAAGGCCATTAACTGACAAATGGGATAAGCACATGAATGTTGACCTAAAAGAATTAAGAAAAAACTTGAAATCAACATCTGTTTGAAAATCATCAATGAATATGGACAAGGGGAATCTAAACTTGAATGATGTAAAACTTGCAACACATTGATAGTTTCACAAGAGGTTAAGGTTGGGGCAATGGGGGTAAGAGCCCTTGCAACGTGTGCAAACTCCCTTACACACCCAAAAGTTAAGTTTTGCTTAAACCAACAAATGTGGAAAAAGACGTGTGCAAGATTTAAAGAGGGCATGGTTGCCACAAGAGCTTAATCCATAAGCAATGCCCTAAGAATATGTTGTGCTTGAAATTCCTCCCCATCCCATGAAAGGAATTATCAATGCATAATAGTTTCTTGATGCCCAATTAATCCACCCTCAAGGGGAAGAGGGAGACACCATTGTGGAAACAAAAGGAATAAGTGCCAAGTAACCATGTCAAATGGATCATGGTCAAGGCAATCGAAGGGGAGATGAAAAGTTAATTACATCTTTCACCACAAAACGAAAAGGATGGGTGAAAAAAAAACAAGGCCAAGGAAAACTTAAATGAAAGGCAATGAAGGGGTCCAAAACCAAAACCTAGGCCTATGCAACCAAAGGCAAAGTGAAGACCAAGGGTGAAATCAAAGAGCCAAGCGCACTGCTTGTTAAAAGAACATGAAAAATTTGACAATGCCTTTGGTGATGCATCATGTCATGTTGCAAAAATAACGACCCACACTTTTAACAAAAGACCTTGTGTTGGGCTTCACCTTGGCCATGAAGGGTGATGAAGGACCAATTGTGTAGTGAACATGAAAAAACACACCATGACTAGAAGACAGAGGAGACCTTAAATTTGAAGGTGAAATCATAAGAGGAACAAAATAAAAACAAGTTGGTTATCTTCTCGTGAATTTTAAAAGTGAAAATAAAAAAATAACCCAACACCCCCTTTAGAAGGGGGAAAAATTGAAGGAAAATGGGGAGAAAAAACATAAGCCATCTTTAAAAATAAAATAAATAAAAGGTAGCTCGGCTTTAAAAGGGCAGCCCAACTTTTATATATTTATAAAAGGGTAAGCTAGTTCCCCCCCCCCCCCCCGGCCCCCAAACCTTAAACCCAAAAAATGTTAGATTTGAACTTAAAAACCTTGATTTATCTAAACATGGGATATTTTTATTATTCAAATGGATTTGAGATTTTTACAATGGTACCAACATGGGGTGTTGGTTCACCCAAGGCAAGTCAGTTGTACCTAGTGGTGGTGATCTGAAAACCAAGTGAATAATAATGTCTACGTGTAGGGAAACCCTAGGTTGGGGACCTATCAACTTTAACAACCTTTTAATTTAAAAAAGATTGTTGATGGGTTTTTTTGGTTGACCCATAGCCAAAAAAAAACACTCATTTTTTAAACATTCCCAAAATAAAAGATTATGATGTAGCCTTCCTATTCAATCTCGTTATACAAGTTAGAAATTGGTTCTTGATATTGGAGAGGACCTTTTGGTTTCCAAGATTTCCTTCAAAATTTGGAGCCTTGTTCAGTTTAAGATGGAGTCCATGTCCATTTAACCTTACTTTTGACGGACAATAACAAACTTGACCTAACATGTTGTTATCACCCTCAAGTCAAACTAAGTGGCAAAAGACCTACGAGAGTTTGAACCTATGACCATTTGTAATCCCAAGGTCCTAAAGCATGTTATACTAATGAGTTACAAATCCCCACCATGGTTTAAATGAAAAAATGAATCGCATGGCCAAAAGCATTGATTGGCAAAATTAATAAAAAGAAAAAGAAAAGGTCAACAGACTAGGAGAAAGCACCCACAACTTGGAAATCCTAGTATGGGAACAGTAATAGACACCACTAAGAGTAGGAAGAATGGGACTTGTGTAAGTGGAAAACCACTCACACATAATGTCCTTGGAAAGAGGGCCCATTATGGTCGTGGGTTGTTCAGGGTCCAAGGACTTAGAATTAATAATGGGGTCAAAAAAATTCCCTTTTTCTATTTTAACATGTTCATTTTCCTTCTCCTCTTTGTGAACCTCCTAGTGATCTTACTTGGGCTCACCATCCTCCCCTTGTTCTTCCTTGTGCTTTCCATCCTGATCCTACATGTTAACATCTTCCTCCACTCCACTTAATTATTTTTTGGAGGAAGGGATGTATGTACTTTGTTTTGATTTTCTGCCTAATATGTATCTTTAGAGCGGTCTTCTAAAGGGGTTCAATGGGTTATGAGGTTCACCATCTCCTTGTGCAAGTGTGTTGAGGTTTTTTTAATAAAGATTGGTTGAGGATGGAAGGGGTGGATAGAGGTCCAACAAGTTCAGTAGGAATTGGGAGTGAGGAAGACAAGGAAGTCGATCGAAGTTGTAGTTCCACCAATAAAATATGCGGTTGGGAACTTGAAATGAGGATGGTAGGAGAGAAAGGTTTAATGAAAGAGGGTTCTAAATTGGATTACTATGAAAAGGATTGGGGCAAAGTCTAAGCTACATTTAATAAAATGGTATCTATGGCAGTTTCTAAAGGTTCTTCACCAATTACTATGTTTTCTTCTTCAATGTCTAGGGATGGTGAATGTCTAAAAAGGTGTATTGGTTAGATGTTTAAGGTTGCCAACACTTGAGGCAAAAAGCCCATGGGAAGGGTGAGATTCCATTCCATTGAACCTTGGAAAAATGAAAAAAGGTTTATAGTTGTCCATATAGTGGCCATTTTTGTCTCAAGATGTAGTATTTTTTCAAGACTTTTGGAGTGTTATCTTATGTTTTTCCATGCTTCCATCCCTACTTTAACAATCATTTGCCAACTTCCAAGGAGGATTTTTCCCAAGATGAAATTGCTCTTGTTTAAGATCATGCTCACAACATTGACACTAAGTATGCCATAAAATTCCAGATTGAAGCAGTTCCCAAGGAATTTCAATATTGGAAAGAGAATGACTACTAATATTTTGGGAATAAATTGAAGGTTCCAAAGTACCCCAAGTAATTTGTTCCCATATGAGGGGTCTCAAAGCAAAACTTATGGTAATTCGCATAGTGCTAAATTTTTGCCATGCATCTATCACCATCCAAAAGCAAGTGAGAAACATACGTTATAATGTTTATAATGTTCATGTTGCAAAAAATGTAGTTTTTGTGATGACCAGTCCTTCTCCATGCCCTAACCAAAAGGTCATCAACTAGAATTAATCATATAATGGTACCCACTTTTTGAAGATGCCAAGGATGCCAAATCCTAGCAAAAAGGTATTTCTTTTACTTTAGTGTGAAACCTCTTTTGGCAAGATGGACGTTTAGTGGCATTGTTGCTCTTCTATTTAACAACCCCAATATGTAGCCTTGCTTTGTTGTGTATTCAAAGATGTTTGAAGATTTTAATTTCCCTACCTTCTTCCGCATCCACTCAGAAGGGTCAAAACATAAGTTTGTAACTATAATGTTACCAAAAAACCAAACAATTTGCTAATATGTAGTTGAGATGGGTGGATTGTAGTCTATGGTTGGTCTTATGTATCTTTGTTTCCTTAGTATTCTAATTTGGCCCATGGATTTCAAATCTATGAGATGCATGCTTTGATCTACTCAAACAAATTGTTCACATTATAGTTTAAAGTAACGTCTTGCATAAGTGTTGGAACCAACAACATGTAAGATTTGGTAAACAAAGTCAAGGGGGGTAAATGAAAAGCTAACAACCCATTATCCTAGTGGGAGGTGGCTACCTATTGACATGCTCCATGGAACTCTTCATTGGAGATCTTTTAAATTTTGTTCTCCCCCTTTAGAATAAGAATAAATTTTCCTTAATTGTTATATGGATTTCCATCTATTGGATCTTCCATTCTGAAGGTTTTGGACCTTGTTGATCCCTTTCAAGGACCAAATCTTAAATGTTGTATCCTTCTTGTTCTCCAAATTGCTCCATATTGGTTGGTAAGAAAACAATTGCCATATAATAGTTGCCTAGCTATCGATTCCCAAATGGTTGGGGGCAATTGCCTTCTACCAAGGTTTAGTGATGTCCAAGGTTAAGATTCTTTGCTAAAGGTGGGAGCCATCCATTCTTAGGCGACATGATGTCATGAACCAATGACTACTAGCTCCCCAAAATCCCTCGTTGGATTGATGTGTGTTAGAAATTTTATGCCTAATAAAGGTTTTCCGTGGAACCCAACTTGGTGAAAGGCCCCTAATCAAAATCTTGGCTAATAATGCATTGGCTTGAAGTTGGGGGTCTAAGACTTTTATGCCCCCTTTGGACATTTGTTGAATTATTGTGTCCCATCTACTTGAGACTTACCCTCTTTATCACTTTCCCTTGCCCAAAGATAGTTTTTTACTAATCCTTTTGCCTTGGCCAATGCTTGACTTGACATGTCGAAACATGAACATAAATGTTAGATGGAAGCAAGAACCACTTGGTTGGAAATTAAAATTCTACCAGCTAGAAACAATTTTTTACCTCCCAAATCTATAATGTATCTCTTGATTTGGTTTAATAGTCAATTGTCTTTTTCCTCTTTATTGATTGCCCATCCAAAAAGGAAGCCTAAATAGTTTGTAGCCTCTCCTTTCCTAAGCCATTTGAGGCCTTTTGATTCTCCCCAATTCCAAGTTTTTTCTTTTATTGAAATCCAGAGGGCTACTGATTTATGTATATTTAATTTGCCTTAGAAACAACAACAAAAAGGTCTAAGGTTTGTCTTATTTTGTCTAAGTTGTTTTTGTTGCCAACCAAGAACAAAGCAATGTCATCCACAAACATTTGTGACATTGCTTGGTTGCCATCCGAAAGAGTAAGCCCTTATACCCATTCTACTAATCAATGAACATATGGCCAAGGA
The DNA here is from genome assembly GCA_963921925.1 of Sphagnum tenellum. Lineage (NCBI taxonomy): Eukaryota > Viridiplantae > Streptophyta > Sphagnopsida > Sphagnales > Sphagnaceae > Sphagnum > Sphagnum tenellum. Next base: position 3,011,803 of record OY998144.1, read on the forward strand.
CATCCATAGGCACCGAAGGGCACCCTTGTTTGACTGATTGATTCAAATCAAATTTTGGACAAAATGATTTGTTGACTTCCATTGTGGCTGAAACAACCATGTATAGTGCCATGGCCTAAGAAATCCATTCGGTGTCAAACCGTAACTGTAACATTGAAGCTTGTAGGAAATTCCAAGAAACCTGATCAAAAGCTTTTTCAAAGTCTAGTAACAAAATTACTAGGTTTTGATTGCTTTCTTCAGGCCAAGAAATGTCTTCATTTGCCATCAAAACATTGTAAAAAATGCTCCTTCCTTGAACAAAAGTTGTTTGTGAGGGCATGATCCATGAGTCCAAGTGTTGCTTGAGGTGGTTGGTTAGTGTTTTTACTAGGATTTTGTAAGGTGTGCCCAAAAAAGAAATGGGACAATAATTAATTAACAAAAATCTATCACCTTTTTTGGGGATGTGCACAATTTTGCTAGAGTTGAGAGATGTGTCAATGGACCTAGACTCAAGGACTTCTAAAATCTAAGCCTTGATGTCCTCTCCAATGATCAACCATAGGGTTTGGAAGACTTCTGCAGGGATTCCATCTTCCCCTGGAGCTTTGCCCTTGGGAAGATTTTTGATAGCCTCCCTAAGTTCTTGCATGTGTAATTCACGAAGTCAATCGTTATTTTGGGCCTCAATGACATTCCCAATGATACTTTGGAGGCATTGATTTGATCCCTTGCCAAAGTATTGCCTTTTACATTTGGGTCACAATTATAAAGGTTCTAAAAGAAACTTTGTGCAAGAATTAACATCCTTTTGAGGTCAATCCATTTGATCTAAGAGCTCATTAATAAGAATAGGTCTTCCATTGTGAAAAAAAAGGTTGAATTTTTTTTTGGAGCATTTATCTCCTAATCTAATCCATTTGGTTGTTGAAAAATGAATTTTGATTTCAAGCTTTTCTTGATGAACATATTAGATCCTAGTTTGGGCGTCATTCAAGGTGTCTCTTTTAGCTTGGTCATTCCAATTTCTTTGGAGATCTAGCTTTGCTAATTCTAAGACTTGAGTTTGAGAGTTGTATTCAGCTCTTCACTTGGTTTGTTGTTTCCTTGTGAGTTCTATATCAACAAACCTAATGGCTTCTAGGGCTTTAGAACGATTTTAATTCCATGAGGTAAGGTTATTGTTTTGGATGGCTTTTGTCCAGGCAGATATTAACACCACCTTGCTGTCATTTCGAAACAAATTGCCTTTGATGAAGTGACCTTGCCTTGATGGTTTCAATTTGGGTTTGCATAAATGGACAAAGATAGGTGCATGGTTAGAAAGGTTTGGGAGAGTGGGCAAAATTCCAGCCTTGCAACCCAAACTTGCAAGGTTAGATCTCAATTGATGTAAATACGATCAATCTTTGAGGCAATTATGTTGTCCCAAGTATACTTCCTTTTCTTGATTTTCTTGAATTCATCCAAAGTGAAGGAGTCTTGTACTTGGAGTTTGAGGACTAGTCTGTCGCATGCTTCTTGTTCCCGCCACTTAATTCCTAGAGTGGGTGCTCCTCTGAGTTTATCTGACAATGATTCCACAAAGTTGAAATCACCTGCTAATATCCAGGTAGCCTCTAGAAGTTGGAATTTGCAAATATTAAATGAACCATCATCCCTGGAATGACTTGACCTATGTACAACTAAATTTTTTCAATAATATTGCTCTTGTCCAATAGGTGTAGCATTCTCTTTTATCTGTGAAATATTCGTAAAATTCAAATGTAATTTTTTATTTTTTTCAAAAATGAAAAGACTTTGGAAGTAGTTGCTAAAACTGAGGGAAAACAAATCATTAATTTTTTATATTTTATTTTCAATGTGTAACCATGAATACAGAAAGTTCATTAAATATTTGTACTCTACATTTGGTTAATAGCCAAATTTGGCTAAATCTTCCAAGGGACGATCCTCACTTATGCTACATAAAGAAATTCCTTAGATATATATACATATTTTAGAAACACTGAACAGGTACATGGATCTCACGATAAAATATTTTGTACTATCCATTGTTTACAAGTAATTAAAATTGGCAACTTTGCATAAAAAGTATGGCTTAGCTTTGGCCTTTGCAAATAAGTTGTACTTCTCTGTCTAAAGAAACCGAACCTGTTTTAAAGGGGTCTGGCCCAAGAGTGGAATATTGCAAGAAGGTGGTTACCATAACAGGGACTAGCTCTCTCCCTTTTTTCGGTTCCTGCGGGCTGTTCCTCTTATGAATTGAGCCAATGCTCAGCTCTGCTTTGCATGGGCCCTTATTCCAGTAGAGCCCAAAGCCTTGGGCTTTATCCAACACAAGATTTGTACCCAGTGGAACACTACAATTTTTTTCAGGAGCTTCTCTGTTTGTATTGTTCATCTGGAGCTGGCAGAAGTTGATCAAAATGACAGATTGCCCTGTTCAACTAGTATACCTCCATGGAGAGCCTTGCTTGGTGCATGCAGATTCATGTCTAATCTCAGATAGCATTCCAGAAATGGTTGGGGATGTGGATACTGGCAATGTTGTGGGCTATGAGCTGCTATCAAACATCTTTGCTGCTGGTGGCAAGTGTCCTCCAAATGGCAGAGCCAATACCCAACCTGTTGCATCAATGTGTGCCCCTTCAATTGTAGGCTTGCAATCAAATTTCTTGAATGTGCTCTTGTTACTGGAATGAATAATCCGTTGCATACATGGAGAAAATAAACTGTTGAATAGTTTACACCTTGCCTTTGTTGTTTCCAGCAGAACAAGACCACCATGTGATATCATTTTCCTAAATTCTTCTAGCATCATTTGTTTGTGGTCAATCTCTGGAGTTGGAAGCAAGTCAGACATAAGAATACACTGACCCTAAATTCAAATGGAGAAAACTTGTTCTCATATGTGGAAATATCATCTACATCAACTTTTAATACTATCTTAAGTTACAACCTTGTAGATTTTTTTGCTTCACTAAATGAAGGCAGTCACCTGGAGTAAATTCTGCCTATGGAGTCAGAGGAGAATTATGGTGTAGGATGCTTGGTTAGAGGGAATTATTGTTTAAGATCCTAGTCAAAGGGAAATCAGGTATAGGATTTATTCTTCATGCTTGTGGAGGTCTTGCTATTACAGCATTTCCCCTGACCTTGGACTCCACCCTTGAATCAGAAGGTGAAATGCCCTGACTGCAAGACCTTCTCCTATACAAAACAAAAGTGACTTTCTAGGGCACTGTAACCTATCACCTATAGACAATGAATTCCATGGGTTGGGAACAATTACAAAAAAGATGACTCTTAAAGCAGATCAGTAATCTGAGAACTAAACATTTAGATGAAACACTTGACCTTACCCTCTGATAGCCTATAATAAGCTTGAGAAAACCCTTTTCAAGGATTATGCACAGTGCATGGAATTCCACAAATTGCATGCATGGATCGAGCCACATGAGGAGAAGTTACTGGCAACAGAGTCAAGGATTTCTACCTCTCATCTGAGATCCACTTTTACTGAAAAGGTGGAACCAAGCAGACTTTTCACATGCAGAGGAAGTCTTGCAATTTGATACCATCTACATTTTGAAACAAATGAGTCCACTGGTTGCAATGGCAGCAGCATGCAATGAGCCCCTGGTGAGGGTGTGCAGATCCAAAGGGTGGGGATGAGGATAAGAGGAAACAAGGAATTAGAATTCCTTTCATCCTGGAAACTATTTTTTTGATTTAATTCTGACAACAAATATAAATGACCCAGCACCAACATTATATTGAATAGAGCCAATGAAATTCAATAACTCAAGAACAGTGGATATCTGCCCACAATAAATCTTCAGCATCAATTACAGACAACTCAATGGCAGCTTTTCCATCAACAGTTTACAGAAAACTGAAGGCAGTATCTTCTCCACATCAACCCTCACACGAAATATAAGTGCAAAGGTGAAAAATTGCATTCCAACCTGAGGATTTCTGAACCTGGTGAAGGAACCTGATGCAACCTAAGGTTCCTTGAGGCTTCTCATTCTCTTTGTGATTGCCCAGGCCATGCAGGTCCACCACCTTCTTGGACTTTTCCCTCAACAAAGCTTGTGGCAAGTACCCACATTCAAGAATGGCTCAGCATCCTCTCCAAACGTTTCACCCACTGTATCAAACATTTTGCTGCTTCCTCTCTGCCAGAACAGAGCCTCTCTCATGCACATGGCTTTCAATCGAACCTGTCAAGAGTAATACTGCAACTTGGCCTTCAGAGCATGATCAAGTCTCTCTGGATCAAGTTTTACAGCCCCTTACAGAAATGCCTGCATGGTGTCACAGCTAGGTTGATGCCACACCAAAGTGTGTTGTCACCATGTTGACTAGATGCTCTTGTTGTGAATTGGTCTTCTCAAGGCTGTGGGATCATCTTCCATTGTCAACTGTGTTGATGCTTGTATTAATGTAGAATCTGCTGTATGGCAGAACAAATGAGAAAATGCCAGATTTGTTGCATTGGAAATCCCTTCATTTGAAATGGAGCAATCCTCTACATTGTCATGTCTTCTTTACTAGAGAAAAGAACCTGCAATCCATTTCAAACTCTCTCTTCCAATCGCTGACTCATCCTTGCTTTCCAAAATTTCCACTTCCTCTTATTCTACCAAGGACTATTTCAGTTCACAGTTCTGCACCACAATTGACCAGGCAGTATGTGCAATTGACATTGTTGCACCACAAATGATGCACTTGAGGATCCCAAAAACATTCACTGAATGGGTTGCACAACCACAGGTGTTGTCTGACACCACTTACAGGGTAACCACAACTACTGCACCAAGTGGTCACCAAGTCAATGGAGACTTTTGATGGTGCCTTGTTTGCCTCCTTGGACTAGATGCTGAAACACACAAACAGAGAATAAAATTGAAGCATTCACTTGAATTCCATCAAGGGATAACAGGTAACAGGTTATGTTGAAATCAGATTAAAACTCGGCAGATGAACCCCAGAGACTCCCTAGCAGCTTGAACATAATGAGATAAAAACGATAAGGAAACAGGTCTAAAATGCAGGATGGGTGTGCTGGAAATTACACTGATCATTCTCACAATCATGCTTTGAGATGATAAATATTTACAATCCATCCAAGAACAAGTCTGAACTATAACTTTAAAACACTGTGGAAGTGAACATTGGTTCACATCCAAAATACAATTCACATACCAGAGGTAACCGCTGACAATTGGATTAGGTCACCCTTTGCAGGACCCAAAATCTACAAAGGCCCCATCAGCAGTCAAAGCAAAGAGATCTCAAACAGTTTACATCCCTGCATCTCACAACAATATTCAAATGCAATCACCCAGATCCACTGACATGATACCACAGGTTCAACTATTTCATGGATTAAAAGCTCATCAGAAGGGCTAGAACAAAACTCTTTGCTGCCTATCAAGTCAACCCCACTACAACCGGCCATCTACAACAGAATACAAAAACCAGATGGATTGAACAGAAATTCTAAGGTGAATCCTTTTCTGATGTGGATGTGGAGTTGCTGATGGTAGTTGCCGGTGGAGCAACTTCGGGTTCTTCTAGAGGGGTGGCTGTGTTGCTCTTCACTTCTGCCTGAGCTTCAGTTGAAGTTTTAATCTCTGATTGAAACTCCTGAGCTGCCTGTGTACATGCAGAAAAGCCACATTCATACAGAACCTTGATGAATGCCACAAACATCCCAAGAATCCTAGGCATGCATTTTCTTTGGGACAGAACACGGTAATGCTGAACATTGCAATCAGGTTAGCAGTAAACATGGACATTTTACCTGTGAGAAGCTCTTCACAGTTTTACCAAGACTCTTTCCAATCTCTGGCAGTTTCTTGGGGCCAAAAATAAGTGCAGCAACCCCTGCAATCACCACTATTTCTGGCACTCCCAGACCAAAAAGCCCACGCACAACAAAGTTTCCCCTTTCCTGCCTTTGAAATTGTGTGGTTGTGACAGTTGCTGCAAGCATCTGTCTACCTTCACTGAACATCAGACTTGATTGTGAAGCATGCACCCCTGTCACAACCACACACAAGACCAAATACAAATTCTTAGTATCTTGTCTTTGTCTCTGATCAATCTTTTGTAAGATAGAAACATGAAATCACAACCCTTTACAAGCACTGACACTGAACTTCCACAATTCAGTGGAATGTTTAATCAACAGACAGAATTTGCTATGATAAATGTCCAAAAGACAGAAATTGAATAGTCAGGTCTCTTTGACACTTGACTATTGGAAATCCTTAAGACTCAAACCAGCTTCTGCTCACATATCTGGAGCACTGAGAAATCTAGAGCATTGAGAAATCAGTTCAATCTACAGTAACCATTGCGCTTTGTGCCTGACAAGCTGAATATTGTCCCATCAAACCTCCCAAGAGAAAACATATTCCATCACCCCAGCTGGAACCCAATGCAACTTATGTCTGTCAAATGTGTCAACCAATACAATCTGACATGTGGGGTTATAAAGTTTATCCTAAACTCAGACTGTCCTGGTGTTTTTGCACCAAAAGAAAAACCAAACCACATGCTGACCTCTTCCCACCCGCGCAAATCCTGAGCAATTCGATTCTGACACTGCAACACTGTTAGGGTTTTAGATCTTGACACTAATTTTAGTATTGATTTGCTATAGATGGAAAGAAGAAGGAAATATGTGTGCAAATCAATAGGCAGAGAGTCAAGAAGCCAGGACTAAATAGAAGAAGAGACAGGAAATGACTGAAGGCACATACATGGACAACTACAGAAAACCAATTCAGAATGGCTCTCTAGAGAATTCCAGTTGCTGGCAACACCACAACGACCTAAAGTGCGTTGGCATTTGATCTCAAATAAGATTGGGGATTTTCTCTTTCAATCTTCAACTTCCAGACCATCGGCCACTCCCCACCCACCCACCCACAGAAAAGTCATAGTAAAGAAACTCCCAAAGAAAAACGCAGAAGTGAAGAAGACGAGAAATAACAAGAACAAGAAGAGCCAACCTGAGGATGCGAGAAAGGGTGTGGAGGTGCAATTCACTCTTGCTACAGCAGGAGGCGAAGAATGAGCAGATGAGGAGCAACTCGAACATGTTGGTCCAGAGCCACGTCTCCTCACCGCAGCGAGCTGAGGCGAAACACACAAAGACGCCGTAACTGCTGCCATTTTTCTGCCTTCTCTCTGCAAAATCAGTTTTCTTCCCTCCGGCGCGTCCTCACCACACCCGCAAAACCACAAATCCCCGAACCAAAAACAGAAGCAAAGAAAATAAAACCAAACCAAACCAAATGCGCTAAGAAAATGCGCTCTACTGCTCCACTTCTGATGCTCCTAGATCGATAAATAAAACCAAAAAATAAAATAAAATTTGGAGCTTCAAAAGTGGATTTGCTCAGCAACTCGATAGAAGAGGGAATGAGCACCGATATAAATTCTTCTAGCGTGATGGAAACTGGCGTCAAATCCTTGCTCAAAACTGCTCATCAATGTATCCGCGCACGAAGAGCAACAGCAGAGAGAGCGGAATTGGGGCGATCGAGGGAGAGAGGGGGGGGCCATGGCAAAGCGGATGAGGTGCCAACGCCAAAACGAGGTGGAATTTTTTGATTGGGGTATACCCCGTCCCAACTGTTGATGTGGATGCGATTGACCAAAATTATAGGACCTTTCAGATTGCAACTGCTCAGGACCAGAATGTTTTTTTCCTGGCAAAATTTTTAGGGGAAATTCTTTCCAAAAAAAATCCAAAAATTTCCCCAATATTTCTTTGCAAAAATATTTTAAAATGTAATTCTAACTAAACCTTTTTTTTGGGGGGCGGAAAATTTTTGCCACTTTTTTAACATCATATAATTGGGAAAAAATTTAAGAAAAAAAAAACCCCCCACTGCTCTGGACTCTGGAGTCAGTACCAGTGTAGTGCTGGTTCAAAAAGGGGGGGGGGGGCTTGATAACCATCAGGGTATCAATAACTGGCTTGTTAACTGAGTCAAAACTAAATAACCGGCTAGCACTGATAATGACCTTGAATGGGCAGTTCTAGGAATTTGAGCACTCAGCTCGCATTCCCAGAACAGCCCCCTTCTTGGCATTATGCACCACATAATTCTTTGAAACTTGAGAGGCCAACTGAGATATCAATTCTCAGGTGCAACAACTGCTTACTAGCCTCTAAGTTGCATTTAAGTTCATCCATCCAAATGGGGTGAAAGCCATATACAAGAGGCCATTTTTACTTGTCTTTGTGAGGTTTCCATACATAAATGGTGCATTCACACTTGAAGTTAAATCAATATTAACTGAAAATCTAGGTGGCATCCAAGGTGGTACCCAATGTTAAATGGGTGACAGCTTAATGTTAAATGAATGTTAGTTTAACATAAAATCTTCATGATAAGTAAGTTTAAGTCTTAAATGATTAGTATGGTGTTAAGGGACTCAACTCTAGAGTTCCTACCACTGAGTATGACCGCACTGAGTATGACCTCCTATTTTACCAAGTTGGGTTACATATCCATCTGTACAAATTGAAAGTTGTATTACTTCCTTCACCTTTACAGAACTATCTTGCTCCTTGTCAAGTGGGCTTACATATTTATTTCGTCTCTTTAAACTTTTACATTTTGAATTTAAGATGATAGATGTGAAAATCTGACTTTAGTTTATTTCATAAATTTTATATGATAGATTGCATGGGATTGGATATGGCATAAACATTTTGGATTTACCGACTAGGTCCATATGTTTATTTGTTGTGTTCATACAACATAGACTATACCCACCTCAATCCAGGGTCCCCTCTCTAAAGAGGCATTTCACGCATGGTTTTGAGAGGTGTAATGCATAACAGACTAGTGAACTTGGTAATAGTACATATATGCTGGACCCAAAGAAGTTGTACATGACAGTTTCATACGTTTGAAAGAGCAGTTGACCCTAAGAAGGGTAGGCTGAAGGACAAAATCTCAAGTGACAATTAAATGATACATATCATCCTTGAGTGGAAAACGATTTCTCCACCTTACAAAGCTCTGGCAGAAAATTTCTGGTGTATATGGAGGGCACACTACCAAGCAGAATTTTTCCTCCTTAAAAGGTTGGACTTTTAAAAAACAGAACACTCACCTACTTGTCGGGTATCATAGGGAAAATTAACAAACTTGTGGGTGCTTTATGTTAGGTAATCACCCCTTAAACTTTACCTTGGGCAAGTGTTTATTTCAAGAACACCCCATTCCTAAAGGACTCAACAGAATTTCTTGTTGTAGTTGGAGAGAGCACATTATCTCCATGAATATCCCTCCTAGACAATAGGACGGATGTTATTCCTACTCCTTAAAAGTGGGTAGGATCTTACATCTAGACATACCTATCGTAGTAAAAAAAAAAAAAATTTAAATGAAACCCTCTCGTCATAGTTTTGACATTAAGTTTTTTCTTAGTTGATCCTAATTCTTCAAATTTTAAGGAATGTGATTTTAGTTTTTGCACATTTTCTCAAACTCAAAAACCTCAAGCCTAATTGAAAATCAAATTCAGTTTCATGTACACATTACACACTCCCCCCAAAACTGCACTCCCCAAAACTGGAGATTGTATAGGTATTGAAGTTGTATAACAAATTGAAATTGTGGATGATGTAAGTATAGAGTTCTAAAACCAATTTAAAAATGATGAAATATCTTTAAAATTCAGACTACTCACCAACTTTTCAAAAAGTTTTAAGATCTTTATCTAAAAAATCTAAAACTATGTTAAGATTTATTTTCAAAGTTTTGATTTTGATTCCAATTGTACTAGGCTAGAAGGCGAGTTTCACAATATGTGCCAGTTCCATCAAAAGGGTGTCAATTTAGGTCAAAGGTTATATAATAATCTGAACAAGAACCCTCGAGTTTAACACTCCAAACCAAGACACCAACTAACACTGGTAAGAACCTACTCATAGGTGTAGGATTCCTCCCACTCATAAGAGCAAGGTTGAAGAACCATTCTGCCATTCACTTTGTGATCTATGTATCTCCAGAATGTAGCAAATTTTGTAGATTATAGTCGTCTCATCCTAGGCCGCTTATTTTGCAAATGCCCTTGGCCAGGGGAAGGGGGGAGAGAGAGAGAGCTTTTACCCTTACATGTAAGCTTGTGTGCCTATCAAAATGCAAAAAAGAAACAAAAGATTTCTTTAAAAGGCCTGGTAGTGAAAAAGGGTAAAAGGGGATATACGCTTTGCTTTGGTCCACAGATGCATCATCCTAAATTTCCAGGTTTCCTAGATTTTGTGGGGACGTACTCTAGAATGTAGCAAATTCTATAGATTCTTGGTTTCGTGCCGCCTCTGAGATAGACTTACAAGACTATAAGAGCTAGCCGCCTGGAAGTCAGAAGTATGTAGATTTGATGGTCTCATATCTACGCTGCAGTTAGATTTTGGATTGATGGTTCAAAGCTGTGCCCTGCGCGTCTGTTGTGTTTGTGCCGTTGCTTCTTGCGGCTATGGCGTCGCGCTCTTTGTGCGTTCTCTCTGCTTCCCCTCTTCATTTTCCAGCAATTGTCGCGGCTTCTCACAGAGGACGTGGCGGAGGTGATGGAATACGCTTGTGTGCTGTAATGACACGCACAAGCACAAGCAAAAGCTCTGTAAGGATGATGACAGGACCTGCTGCAGCACGAAGGAGATCGTTCGCCGTCACCAGAGCACAGGCTGAGGATGGAGGAGCTTTGACGCAAGAAGGCGGGAGCTGGGGAGAGCCTGTGTCCCTTGGCACTGCGATTCTGCCTCCTGATGTCGACCTTCCGAAGCTGGAGGCTCTCCTCTTCCAGGTTCTAGATTCATCTTCTTATCTTGCCTTCCATTCTTCTCGCAACTTTCTGATATACACTGCTTGTCGCTCATTCCGACTGAGCTCAAGTAGAAAACTCTAGGCCTTCCGACATCCCGGAGGAATGCTACTGGTTCTACACGGTTGCCCAATTCCTCCAGAGGGCGAACGGCTTTACAGTTCCACATTTCATATAATTCTTCACAGGCCCATTCAGCTAACGAGTTGTAGCCCAGGTGAAGATGGTAGCATCTTCACTCTCCATTCCCTCTTTGCAATGTTTCTTTGTCACTTTGTGCAACCAGAAATTCCTATCTCGTTTCACCATCTCACTGCAGGGTGCAGAGAATAACAGGCTTTTTGTTTTTTCAGTGGGGCAACAGCATAACACAGAATGCAAGCCTTCCTCTTCCATATCCTCTTAAGGTAGTCACATTTTCCTCTTTTGCGTCTGTCCTACAGAAAAATCTTTGTACCACTGCATGGAAAAAATAGACAGAATTGAAAGCTATAAGGAATCAAGGAAATCGCAGAAACTAAAAATCAAGTTCATTTGAAGCAGAAGCAAGAAATGCAGAGCAGAAACTCTGGTTGCTATTGCATTATTAGGAGGTTTTCTTGAGGATGCGGTACATGGCTGCAGGTGGACAAAGTTGAAGGTGGAGTGCGGTTAGGTTACATCAGCTTGAACAATGGAGTGATAGAAAATTTGGTGCACATTGATGTCATTGTTAGTCCAGCAGAAGGAGATTCAAATGCCATGTTTCAAGCTCTACGGAATGGAAGATACAAAGACAACGTGCCACCTGGTGAACCAGTCATCATGCAAAGCCTACTTCAAGTTCTTCGCCAATCGATTCAAATTGCAAGGAACTGAACTCCATTTCTGTAGGGCTGGAACCAGACTGCAGCCAACCAATTGAAGCCTTAATCATTTAGAGGGTAGTGATTGGGGCCTCCTGCACACTGAACAAGAAGGATTATGATCACCAAAGTGACAAAATGGACTATGAAATCAGAAGGTCCATCATCAATGTAGGCACTTTCAAGATTTTCATCAGAGAAACATGTGAAAAATTAGGTGAGAAGAGATGGTAGCTTTGACACTTACCCTCTTGGCCTCTGCTGACCTGCTTAATTCATTACCTCACCCCTGTGGAATTGTTCTGGTGACACATGGCTCATGCAAGCAGATTTAAGAGGAGCTTCTCCAAAAGACAAAAACTGAGCCTTCAGATCAACCCTGGAGCTTCCTGATCTTTATTGAGCCCTTTCCTAACACAGGAGTCCCCTCCAACTCTCTCTAGTCTCTTACTCTTCAAAAGGGCTCTTTCAACTTTCTGCTTCCCCTCTCAAAGTCTCCTGCCCAAAACCAGAAGCCTCCCACATCACCATCATGTCTGCCCTGAGTACTCCATGTCTTCAAGTCAACCAATGATGAAGTTGAGTTTTCTTGTAACAAATCACAGAACTAGGTCATAGAGCTGACAGACTCGTCAACTTGCTCATAACCTGGTTCTGTATCTGGAGACTCAAGCTCAGTTTCATGGTCACCTTCTTGCTCAGCCCCTGGCTGAGGTCCACTGGTCCAGTTGAACCTTTTCTGATTTTTTGTCACTACTTCCCGAACTGCAACTAGACGTGCATCATCTTCAGGTACTTTATGGCGCTGCAAATACAAGCAAAAAATTGCAGGTTAGATGGAATTCAGATCTGACAACATATCATCAAACAGTAAAAAAGAGGAGGCCCAATCTTTAAAAACAGAAAAGAAACTGAGAAATGGTTTGAACAGTATCCAGTCACATCCATGTTCAGTGAGCTTCAACAGCCCCATGAATGGGAGCAACCATATGTTGACTAATGTATTGCATTTCTGTCATACTGATAGGGGAAGACTCAGCCAACAAAACATAAAAAGGATGACCAAGGAAATTGACAAGAAAGAGAAAGAGAAAGAGAAATAACAAAAAAACCCAAAAAAGAACCAAGCATGGCAAGAGGCAGAGAACGGGTGAAAATATAGAGGACACTACAAGCAAACATAAGGTATACATAGAATCACACTTGAACTGCGAAGAACAGTGTGCTGACAGTGTGTGATGCAATGCATTTACAATACCTGCAACCCATTGTAGTAGGCAGAGACTGCTCTGAAGGATAGCCTCAGGTTACGCTTCTGCATCATGTCCCATATACAATTTGCTGTCGAAAAATCCCCTCCCTGCAAGAAACAAAATGAGATTTGCTGCTGATTGACTGAACATTTGGAGTTTGTTCAACATAGAACAAATTTACATTAACAAAAACAAAAAATGCTGACTCTTAGTATTGCAAATTCATCCAAGAAGGGCCCAGGTTTTTAAGACATCATACAACAAGCATAATCACACTAAAGGTTATTAGTGAAAAGGAAAAATTGACTCTGCTTTTCAGGTCAGCCTCAACATCCTGATTAATGGAGTGTGCCAGACAGCAGATGATATTTTAGGTTCAGGGTTTATCACATCAGACCTCAGGTCACAAGAAGAAGCTGGAATCAGCAAGGAGTGAAAGCTTACATATTCATTTGATGCAAGGGTAAGAAAGTTGGACCCGATAATTGTGTTGAGAAAGTACCCTCTTTGATCCATTTGTTCCTGTGGAGAAAATAAGATGAGGAACTGTGCAATAGGGGCAAGATTTCAATTACTACAGTAACTGAGGACCAAAGGTTTGATTTGCAACAAGAAGTCCCTGGAACCTGGATCCAACATACCAGAAGCCTTTTGGCCGATGCCAATTTGAAGTTATTGAGTTTCATAAGACAACCTTGAATGAGTGTCTGACCCACCACACACACATGTCAGCCTTGGATAAGCCTGGTTTGTAAAATGATTTCACCCCAGAATTTCTGGCACTAATCATGAATGCCAATTGACAGCAAGACAGAGACATGACATGACCTTTAAGCAGGCTAGCTCCAAAAGAGCTTCAAGCGTATGTGATCTCGGTTCTAGTTCATTTTGACAAGATCTGGACTGTTTATGTGACCAATCTGTGACTTAAATATGTGTTTTGCAATGGTATACAAACTACCCACTTCCCTGAAAAAGGCAGGATGAATGCATGGATGTGTTAGACAGAAAGTGAATTATGTCTTGCCACTGGCTGAAGATAAGCAAAGATTGCAAACTAATGAGCAGAAACTTACAATGTAGAGATTCAGTGTTGGATTTTTGCCAGACTCAACAAACTTGTCAAACACAGTAACGGCATTCTCCAGATCCCCTTGTGCTATGTGGCACCTACAGATTAAACGTGTTTCAGTTGAATTTGCAAGCTAGCTTCGCCTCCTAGTGAAATTTCACCCTGGTGTTTAATACAACAATGCATCATAAATTTCCTCTTATGGTAAATTTGAGAATGTTGTTCTTGATAAGGTTGATGATCACCCTAACAAGCAAATAGTGCAGCACACAGAAACCAAAGCAAAAAGATTACTTGACAAGTTCTGTAACAGAACTGGCATCAACTTGGTATCCAGCTTGCTCCAGCATTTCAATGACAGATTTTACAGCCTGCGAAAAATGAATAAAAATGTCAAAATAGTCTTGGAGACAATAGTACCACTTTCATTACTTCCTACAGAATGACTGACAACATTGAGCTGAACCTACCCAACCTTTGGGAGGTGGACATTGTCTCCATACTTGCTCAGAAAACAAATAACTCAAAATTCTCAGATCTTTCTAGCATGCATACATCCTTATAAGTACCAAGAACTTTCATACTTATCCTCATAAGTCAACCTGAATAAAATTGGCGGATGACCCAAACAAAAAGGTAGGAGGAGGACCCCCTGCACCCAAAAGATGGATCTTGAATAGCCCAGCTGGTTGGTACTTGGATGCTGAATATCCACTAAAGTTATTTCAAAATAAACTTCATAAGTACTGAGAACTTCTCCATACTAACGACTCTCAATTCACAGCTTTGTAACAGAATGTTTTCCCATAACAGTCACTAAAGTTTGCATGTGATTTTAGAACACTCTTATGCACACTAGAAAATTGTAGCATTGGATACAAAATAAGTTGCATTGACCAGCTTAATTCACATCATCTGAGCTTTGACACCCACCGTAGCATTGCCAAGCTCAGCAAAGGCCCGCAAAGCAGCAAAGTAGACAGTGAAACGACGATTGACATAGCTGCGTGTAGGTTGGAGGTCTCCCCCCGTCACAAGGCTAGCTAACTCCTCAAAATCATCACGTGCTTCACCCTCTGCAGACCCACCTTCACACCCTTTGGACTGCTCCAGTAGTTCAAAAATCTGCAGAACATACCTCAAATTCATCAAAGCTGGCTCTCTTCTTCAAATAACAGGTCCCATGAATATCACTGTTAGCATAACATACTCCTCTGCCACCAGAAGGATGCATAAGAAAGGCAGAAGGACAAAGCAACCTTGTGAACTGTGTCTTCATTGACAGGTTTCCTGTTTTTGTAAGCCATGATAAGTGCACTGTAGCAACTACTGTTCAAAGTCAGACCACATGCAGCCATTCTTCGCACCACACCATATCTGCACAAAATCAGATAAAAGAATCATGGCATCCCCTTAAAATGACACAAGTTTGAACAAAATTTTGAAAGTTTCAACCCATGCAACTATCTGTAACATCATGCAGAACACCTCCAAGCTAATTAAAAAAATTTGTCTATCTGATTCTAAGTTGCAAACACTAGTTATCCCCCAAAAGCTCCAAGAAAGCAAGTCTTTTAGTAAGTATTTTCAGAGATTCAGAAAGTGCATCCTGAACAAGGTTGCATGGAGTAGTCCTTAGCTTCTAAATGTGCAACACAACCAAGCAACACATCTCTTGGTAGGTGGGAGATCATACGCTTCATCAACACGGCCAGCAGTTCCACAAGATTTCAATAATGCAAGAAATGTACGATGCTTAGGCTGGATTCCATATGACTCCATCTCCTCTGCAACCTGATATATGAAGGAATCATACAGCATGAGTTGATCATAAATTTTGATAATCACAGACAAAATAACCATCTGAACAAGCTGGGTTGCAAACAGTAAAGTTAGCAGAGATAGCATTCTTCAAGTTGACAAGAGAGTGAGAAGTTCAAGAGGGGACAGACCTGAAAAGCACGGTCGATTTGGTTGCATCGTCCACATGATGTTATCACACAATTGTATAACACCACCTGCTCATCAACAGGAAATTCAGTGGATAGCTCATGAAGGGGTCTAGGACAATGACAAGAAGCACCAACGAGGATGGTGAACATGGAGAGATTCTACAATTGCTCATGACACATATGGAGAACCTCATTTCACAGTATTGAAAGACTAAGAAGTTGCACTTACATCAGGTACAAGGCCCATGGTTTTCATCTCATCAAAGAAATACATAACATCCTGCAACCGATCACCCTTCATGCAGCCAGTGATGAGGGTGTGGAAGGTATCCCGCATTGGCTGCACTCCATCAATTTGCATGTCCTCATAAACATCCCTCATCAAGTAAGATCTGCATGCACTCCTGAACCTAATTCAGCTGGCCATTAAAGCAAAAAAAAATCCACTGTATCTGCAACTAATTCTTCAACATTTCAGGAATTGCAAGTACATCCAGCTTGGCATTATGCTTGATCATTTTGATGTGTATTGGAAAATTGAGATGATCAAGGCTAACCGTCTGCTGTTGTTGATTTCAAGCAGGGCCCTGTTGTATTCAGCAATGTTGTTAGCATAGTTTCTGGCTGCATAAGCTGCTGATACTGCAGCACTTGAGTAGGACCTTTCTCTTTGTCCCATCAAAAGAGAGCCTCCTTCTTCTGAAGCACAAGAGTACTCAACAACACCTAGCTCTGCATCCAAGCACCAATTCAGCCTAAACCCTAACTTGCAGTACCCTGATAAATGAACACTCTCACTCCCTTGGCGTTCACCAATAATCCACCAGACACTTCAAGTATCCAGGTTCGGATCTTGAGGAGCCGAATGCCAGGAGTTGCTTCGCACCCATGCCACGACCTGCGATTATTCTTAAAAACAGACAATATTCTGCAACAGGAAGGGAAAAAAGAAGCAGTACTGGAAAGAGCCGAAGTAGCACGCCAAGGAGCCGGAAAATGTCGTAGCCGCGCCCGTCGCAGAAAAATGGCGGAGAGACGACCCCGCGCCATGCCGTTCCCTCTCCTCCCCTATCAGCGCAGGTTTAGCAAAATGCACGTTCCTTCAGACCTCATAGAGATTTCCCAACTCGCTTAAGCTTCTCTTCTCGTCAGAAAATCTCTATTACTATCCTCCGTGTTCTAGAGAACCACAGGTGGGTTGTGCAGCAAAGGTTTCCAGGGATTACGCGCGTCTTGAAGGAGGCCCTGCAGCAATAGTGGAGATGGTTTAGGGTTTGGCCCCCAAAACCCTAATCGCGCAAAATCGTGCATTCCTAAGGACGGATGATGTCTGTTATGGATGAAAAAAGTTGGTCGATATGGTTTTTCTGATGAATGGTGGTTTCTTCCTCTGGAATTCATCCAAAGACCGTGCGCGCGCACGCGAGCGTTTTCGGCGGTTATGTACTGCTGTGCGCGAGTACGTCGTCGGAGCTGCAGCCATCGCGAGAAGAGCTTACACGGCACAAGCAGTGGGCACCGACGCAGCACGCTAGGTGATGGGTCTTGTAATGATCTAGCTTCTGTTGCATGATCGTCAAGCATCATCCTAACTGGGGAGCTAGGTACATGTCGCTGAGTACGGAGAGGACCTTGCTTCTCTGTTAACTATGGTGACTCGATGTGGGAAATAGAGATGGGCGTTTCCTGCCAAAGTCTATACTCATGGATCTTACTATGTGGGAGCTGAGCAGATATCAGCTCAGTGTAGTAGCCTTTTCAAGTAGTTGAGTGTTTCTATCAGTTTGTAGGTACCATGGTTGGATATTGAGAGATACCACTGGATCTGTTGCAGGAGGCTGCTATGGATTCTTGAGGAAGACAAAAAAAAATTCAATTAAATTTCCTCTGAGAAGCTCATTCAAGTTGACACTTTTTATCTGGTGAATGGAGTCCTCCTATACGACTGAGTCTTCCTGTTTCTTCTGGAAATGTGATAGAAATCCAGATGCAGATGTTTGTCTACACCCACTGTCAAGAGCTGAGTAAACTCCTTGGTGAATCATGGCAGCTTGCCACTGCTATTCACAATGAAGGAAGATGCACGTGATGGTCTGAGAGGTTGCGTATGACTCCCGTAAAGTTATGACTGCACTCATCTTGTCACACTCTCTTCACGCTGTTGTTCAAGAGTTCCTCTGCTATCTCATAAATATGCTTTTCCTGTGGCTTTTGTGGATGTTCTGCATCCAGGTAGTCACCATCGGTGTGCTTAAAGGATATGTTCAGAGTTCAGGAGGCCCCAGCCACTATTTATGTAGGCCTCTCCATTCCTCAGGTGTAGATGCTTGCTTGTATAGGAATAAGAGAAAATGAAATGACACGTACGCTCACAAGCTGCCTGCAGCTTGAATGAGGATACCATCGAGTTTTAATGGTAGTGCATCTGGCAGCAGGGTGCTTCCAACCAAAAAGATCCTTGGCTCAAATCCCAGGAGCCTCTCTCCTTTCTCATTCACTTCATGCTCGAACATGGCAAGGGTTGTTGGGCCTCTCACAATGGGAATCCTGGAGCTGTTCCATGTATTGGCTTGATCAGTGTGCTAAACATTTCTTCTCCTGGTGTTCATATCTTCATCTCTGCAATGCCTTTGGGGCTCCAGAAATCCTCAGGTTGGAATTCAATTCTTCACCTTTGCACTTATATTTCTTGTGAGGGTTGATGTGGAGAAGATACTGCCTTTGGTTTTCTTTAAACAGTTGATGGAAAAGCTGCCATTGAGTTGTCTGTAATTGATGCTGAAGATTTATTGTGGGCAGATATCCACCGTTCTTGAGTTATTCAATTTCATTGGCTCTATTCAAAGTAATGTTGGGCTGGATCATTTGTATTTGTTGTCAGAATTAAATAAACACAATAGTTTCTAGGATGAAAGGAAGTCTAATTCTTTGTGTCCTATTATCCTCCTCCCCACCCTTTGGATCTCCACAAACCCTCACCAGGGGCTCATTGCATGCTGCTGCCATTGCAACCAGTGGACTCATTTGCTTCAAAATGTAGATGGTATCAAATTGCAAGAGTTCCTCTGCATGTGAAAAGTCTGCTTGGTTCCACCTTTTCAGTAAAAGTGGATCTCAGATGAGAGGTAGAAATCCTTGACTCTGTTGCCAGTAATTTGTTCCCATGTATGCAATTTGTGGAATTCCATCCAATGTGCACAATTCTTGAAAAGGGTTTTCTCAAGCTTATTATAGGCTATCAGAGGGTAACTTATATTGTATTTCTAAGGTCAAGTGTTTCATCTAAATGTTTAGTTCTCAGATTACTGATCTGCATAAAGAGTCATCTCTTTGGTAATTGTTCCAAACCCATGGAATTCATTGTCTATAAGTGAAAGGTTGCAGTGCCCTAGAAAGTCACTGTTGTTTTGTATAGGAGAAGGTCTTGCAGTCAGGGCATTTCACCTTCAGATTCAAGGGTGGAGTCCAAGGTCAGGGGAAATGCTGTAATAGCAACACCTCCACAAGCGGGAAGAATAAATCCTATACCTGATTTCCCTTTGACCAGGATCTTAAATGATAATTCCCTCTAACCAAGCATCCCACACCATAATTCTCCTCTGGCTCCATGGGCAGAATTTTACTCCAGGTGACTGCCTTCATTTAGTAAAGCAAAAAAGTCTCCAAGGTTGTAACTTCAGATAGTATTAAAAGTTCATATAGATGATATTTCCACATATGAGAACAAGTTTTTTCCATTTGAATTTAGCGTGAGTGTATTCTTATGTCTGACTTGCTTCCAACTCTAGAGATTGACCACAAACAAATGATGCTAGAAGATTATAGGAAAATGATACCACATGGTGGTCTTGTTCTGCTGGAAACAACAAAGGCAAGGTGTAAACTATTCAACAGTTTATTTTCTCCATGTATGCAGCGGATTATTCATTCCAATAACAAGAGCACATTCAATAAATTTGATTGCAACCTACGATTGAAGGGGCACACATTGATGCAGCAGGATGGGTATTGGCTCTGCCAGTTGGACACTTGCCACCAGCAGCAAAGATGTTTGATAGCGGCTCATAGCCCACAACATTGCCAGCATCCACATCCCCAACCATTTCTGGAATGCTATCTGAGATTAGACATGAATCTGCATGCACCAAGCAAGGCTCTCCATGGAGCTGTACTAGTTGAACAGGGCAATCTGTCATTTTGATCAACTTCTGCCAGCTCCAGATGAACAATACAAACAGAGAAGCTTCCCAAAACATGTGCAGTGTTCCACTGGGTACAAATCTTGTGTCCAACAAAGCCCCTTTGGGCTTTACTGGAATAAGCGCCCATACAAAGCAGAGCTGAGCATTGGCTCAATTCATAAGGACTAAGTGCTTGATGGGTTTCTTTGGGATTTTGGTCTTACCAACAGGTTTTCAATTTTGTGCCCAGTGCATTCCCAAATTTCCATGTGTTCCTCAAGCTGTTCTCAATAGCACCGACATGTTATCCCATATCCTTGCCCAAAATTGTACCTTGTAACTGGTATTAGCAGTTCCTCTGAAACAAGCAACTTTTCTAGTTGATTGATCTAAGTCAGGTTTGGGTGCCCAGACCAAAGGTTCATAACTTTGTCAAAATCAGAATGGGATCTAAATCATGTAACCACCTTCTTGCTGAAACTAGATTCCACTCTTGGACCAGACCCCTTTAAAACAGGTTCGGTTTCTTTAAACAGAGAACTACAACTTATTTGCAAAGGCCAAAGCTAAGCCATACTTTTTATGCAAAGTTGTCAATTTTAATTACTTGTAAACAATGGATAGTACAAAATATTTTATCGTGAGATCCACGCACCTGTTCAGTGTTTTTAAAATATGTATATATATCTAAGGAATTTCTTTATGTAGCATAAGTGAGGATCGTCCCTTGGAAGATTTAGCCAAATTTGGCTATTAACCAAATGTAGAGTACAAATATTTAATGAACTTTCTATATTCATGGTTACACATTGAAAATAAAATATAAAAAATTAATGATTTGTTTTCCCTCAGTTTTAGCAACTACTTCCAAAGTCTTTTCATTTTAAAAATAAAATAAAAATTACATTTGATTTTTAGCAAAATTTCACAGATAAAAGAGAATGCTACACCTATTGGACAAGAGCAATATTATTGAAACAATTTAGTTGTACATAGGTCATGTCATTCCAAGGATGATGGTTCATTTAATATTAGCAAATTCCAACTTCTAGAGGCTACCTGAATATTAGCAGGTGAGTTCAACTTTGTGGAATCATTGTCAGATAAACTGAGAGGAGCACCCATTCTAGGAATTAAGTGGCAAGAACAAGAAGCATGGGAGAGCCGAATCCTCAAACTACACTTTGGATGAATTCAAGAAAATCAACAAAAGGAAGTATACTTGGGACTACCATTGCGATGCTCCAAACATGATTGCCCCAAGGATCGATCATGTTTACATCAATCGAGATATGACAAGCTTGGGTCGCAAGGCTGGAATTTGGCTCACTCTCCCAAACCTTTCTAACCATGCACCTATTTTTGTCCATTTATGCAAACCCAAATTGAAACCATCAAGGCAAGGTCACTTCAACAAAGGCAATTTGTTTTAAAATGACACAACAAGGTGGTGTTAATATTTGTTTGGACAAAAGCCATCCAAAATAATAACCTTACCTCATGGAATCAAAACTTTCTAAAGCCCTAGAAGTCATTAGGTTTGTTGACATAGAACTCACAAGGAACCGAAAAACCAAGTGGGGAGTTGAATACAACTCTCAAACTCAAGTCCTAGAATTAGCAAAGTTAAATCTCCGAAGAAATTGGAATGACCAAGCTAAAAGAGACACCTTGAATGAAGCCCAAACTAGAATCCAATATGTTCATCAAGAAAAGCTTGAAATCAAAACTCATTTTTCAATAGCCAAATGGATTAGACTAGGAGATAAATGTTCCAAAAAATTCTTCAACTTTTTTTTTCACAATGGAAGACCTATTAATGAGTTCTCAAATCAAGGACAAATTTTGATTTACCGTAAAAGGATGTTAATTCTTGCACAAAGCTTCTTTTAGAACCTTTATAGTTGTGACCCAAATGTAAAAGGCAATACTGTGGAAACGTATCAGATCAATGCCTGCAAAGTATCACCAGAAAAGTCGTCATTGAGGCCCAAAATTTACTTCGTGAATGAGACATGCAAGAACTTTGGGAGGATGTCAAAAATCTTCCCAAAGGTAAAGCTCTAGGGGAAGATGGAATCCTTACATAAGTGTTCCAAGCCTTATGGCTGGTCATTTGAAAGGACATCAAGGCTTGGATTTTAGAAGTCTTTGCGTCTAGGTCCATTGACACATCTTTCAACTCTAGCAAAATTGTGTTCATCCCCAAAAAAGGTGATAGATTTTTGTTAACTAATTATTGTGCCATTTCTTTTTTGTGCACACCTTACAAAATCCTAGCAAAAACACTAGCCAACCGCCTCAAGTGACACTTGGACTCATGGATCACGCCCTCGTAAACAACTTTTCTTCAAGGAAGGAGAATTTTTGACAATGTTATGATGGCAAACGAAACCATTTCTTGGGTTGAAGAAAGTAATCAAACCCTAGTAATTTCGCTACTAGACTTTGAAAAAGCTTTTGATCAAGTTTATTGGAATCTCCTACAAGCTTCAATGTTACATTTACGGTTTGACACCGAATGGATTTCTTGGTCATGGCACTATACAAGGGTGTTTCAACAACTATGGAAATCAACAAATCATTTTGTCCAAAATTTGATTTGCATTGATCAATCAAACAAAGGTGCTCTTTGGCACCCTACCTCTTCCTTCTTTTTGTGGATGTCCTTGGCCATATGTTCATTGATTAGTAAAATGGGGTGCAAGGGTTTACTCTCCCAGATGGCAACCAAGCAATGTCACAAATGTTTGTGGATGACAATGTCTTGTTCTTGGTTGGTAACAAAAACAACTTGGACAAAATAAGACAAACCTTAGACCCTTTTTGTTGTTGTTTCTAAGGCCAAATTAAATATGCACAAATCAATAGTCCTCTAGATTTCAACAAAAGAAAGAACTTGGAATTGGGGAGAATGAAAAGGCTTCAAATGGCTTAGGAAGGGAAAGGCTACAAACTATTCAGGTTTCCATTTTGGATGGGCAATTAGTAAAGAGGAAAAAGAAAATTGACTACTAAACCAAATCAATAAATACATTATAGATGTGGGAGGTAGAAAGTTGTCTCTAGTTGGTAGAATTTTAATTGCCAACCAAGTGATTCTTGCCTCCATCTAGCACGACATGTCAAGTCAAGTGTTGGCCAAGGCAAAAGGACTAGCCAAAAATGTTTTTTGGGCAAGGGAAAGTGATGAAAAGGTTAAGGCTCAAGTTAAATGGGACATAGTAATTCAACCAATGTCCAAAGGAGGCATAAAAATCTTAGACCCCCAACTTCAAGCCAATGCATCATTAACCAAGATTTTAATTAAGGGCCATTCACTAGGTTGGGCTCCATAGAAAACCTTTATTCACTAGAAGAAAAACAAGTATTTTTTATTTGTTTCTACAACTAAAATTTAGTTGTAAGAAATATTTGTGACTAAAATCTCATTAGTCACTTTGAACAAGTCACATGAAACATTCGTTACAAACGACAAGGTGTATTGCATGAAAGAAAAAGTCAACAAATACAAGTTCATCCTTTGACTCCATTATATACATATTGTCACATGTGACTATGATGTAATTGTTTTTGTCACAATTAAAACAAATGATGTGTTGCCACATTTCTTAATATTAAATTATTTAAAATTTTATTATTATAATGATTTTGAAATAATCTAAAACATTCAATTTAAATGTTTGGATGATTTTATATTATGACACGTGGGCCAATGTAAATATGTCACCTGACACTTTTTAAATGAATTTAATACAAAATATTAATATTAAATTGGTAGGTGCCCAAGTAGGTACATAAATAGGTGCCTACAAACCTAGGCTACATACCTACCTACTTACCTATTTGGATAAAAAGGAAGGTAGGTAAATCTTTCGTAAGTTAAATACCTATTTATAAAAGTAGGTACTTAGGTAAGTAGGTTGTATTATGTACCTACCTAGTTAGGTAGGTAAATAAATAGGTTGGGGAGGTTGATGGTTTAAAATCATGCATAACTTTTCTTTTTGTTTTGGGTTCAACCTTTTGATTAGTTCATCCCATGTGCACAAATTTCTTAATGGGAAATTTGATTATTACACCCCTTGTTTGTATAATGTTCAAAATAGGAATGGAAAACAAACAAAATGGGATAAGTTTTGAAGTTACAACTTCTTCACAAATTAAATTGCAACTCTAATATTGTCCTCATGCCTTTTGTTCTTAGTTTATTGGATTTATAAACAATTCAAATACATGGTTCACTAAATAATTAAACAACCATTTAATTAATAATGATTAAATTTAACATATATTTAAATATAAACTATACACTACAAATTTTAAATATTCATTATCATCTACTTAAATAAATAATAACTTCTTAATATTTAACTAATTAACTATCTAGTTTCTCACAACTTGTCAATAGATAATTCAATGATTAATAAATAGTTAAAATATTTTATTATTTTTAAATATCTAGTCAAATTATAGATAATATAATTAATGTAAAAATGATTTAGTTATTTTAATTTTAAAATAAATATTATTTTCAAATTACAAATAATGAACAAACAATTGTTATCAAAACAAATCCTCCACGATTTTAAAAAAAAAGTAATTTTAGAATAGTTATATTAATTACTATATAATTACATTTATTATTGTAAAAACATTTATCATAGATAAGTAATTACAAATTTTTAAAAATAGAAAATTAAACTACTTTATAATAATTCCAAAAATTACAATCATTACAATAATTATTTTAACTACATTATATTTTTTCCAAACTTTTAATTCAGATTTAAAGTTATAAATTAGAGATTGTGAATAATTATGTTCAATTATAAAAAAATATGCATATATTATAATTAATTTTTATCTGAAGTAATTATAATGATTTTAAAGTAATATAACATTAATTGCAGTAATTGATTTTTTTTATTGTAAGAATTTAAAATATATAAAGTGAAAAATATGTTTTTAATAAATTATTTAGTGTAACTTATAAGTTATAAATATTATCATTTATAATTATTTATAAAAGTGATTCATTATGGATAGAAACTAGTAGAAAAAAACCTTGAAACTCACTCAATAATTTTAAGAATAGAAATATTAGTTTTAGATTCCAAAAAAACAATTCAGAATTCAAATATCCTTTTTTAGATGAAATAAATCTTTGAATTTAAATAAATTTTCAGAATTGAAATGTCAATTTTCAGATTCAAAATTGAAATATTAATTCTGAAAATCCAAAATAATTTGGAATTGCAATTTCAAGTTTCAAATCAAATAAGTTTTTAAATTTAAATTTAAAAGATAAAATTTCAAGAGTTGAAATAGCGAATTTCAAATTCAAATATCAAATATCAAATTCAAATAATTAAGCAGAGAAATTCCAACAACATTTTTTAGAATTTATATATATATATATATTCAATTTTGTTTAATGTTATATTTTTTAAATGAGTTCCAGTAGGAATTTTCAGAATTGAAATAAGATTTTTCAGTATTGAAATATCAGTTTTCAAATTTGAATAACAATGCTAAAAGTTCAAATATTGATTTTTAGATTCAAATAAAATGTTCCAGAATTGGAATAACATTTTTTAGACTCAAATAATGATTTTTAGCTAAACAAAACAATCAAAATGCAAATAAAAAATTCTAATTCACATAAATATTTCTTCTTCTGGTCATGGTGTGTTACTTCATGTTCATTGCATAATTGATCCTTCATCACCCTTCATGGCCAAGGTGAGGCCCAACACAACATTCTTTTGTTATGAATGTGGGTTGATATTTTTGCAGCATGACATCATGCATCACCAAAGGCATTGTCAAGTTTTTCATGTTCTTATAACAAATAGTTCCCTTAGCTTTTTGATTTCACCCTTGGTTTTCTTTTTGCCTTTGGCTCCATAAGCCTAGGTTTTGGTTTTGGACCCCTTCATTACCTTTCATTCAAGTCTTCCTTGGCCTTGGTTTCTTTCCATGCATCTTTTTTGCTTTGGGGTGAGAAATGTAATTAATTTTTCATCTCCCCTTCAATTGCCTTGACCAAGATCCATTTGACATGGTTACTTAGCAATTATTCCTTTTGTTTTCACAATGGTGTCTCCCTCTTCCCCTCGGGGGTGGATTAATTGGGCATCAAAACACTATTATGCATCGACAATTCCTTTCAAGGGATGGGGAGGAATTTCAAGGAAAACATATTTTTAGGGCATTCGTTCTGGATTGAGCTCTTGTGGCAACCATGCCTTCTTTAAATCTTGCACACATCCTTTCCCACACTTGTTAGTTTGGGCAAAACTTTAACCCTTGGGTGTGTAGGGGAATTTGCACACATTGTAAGGGTTTTTACCCCCATTGCCCCAACTTCAACCTCTTGTCAAACTATCAATGTGTTGCGAGTTTTACATCCTTTAAGTTTAAATTCCTCTTACTGAAATTCATTGATGATTTTTAGCGAGATGTTGACTTTGAGTTTTCTTTTAAAAATTTGAGTCAAAATTCATGCACTTCTCTTATTTGTAAGTTAAAAGCTTTTTAGACATGGTTTTTGAACATGATAGGATTCTTTCAACTAAAAAATTTTAGGAAGTGATTTCATCTAGTTCCATTAGTTAAGTTCCCATATGGCCGTAAGATGTATCCCAAGGTCTGGTGTTTGAATTCTTGGTGTCACATGCTTTTAATTTTGGCCACACCTTCAAGTGGTGTTTAATCGATAGTGGAGGCATTTGACTAATAAAAATTGGTGAAATGTTTTATCAACTAGTGAATAGGGCACTGTGTTTTCAATTCCATGATGCATTTTCTTTACACTTGTTACCACATCAATTTGGTGTGATTGTTAAGGGCAAGTGTGAAGTTGTGGTTCATGGTATCTAGGGTACATTAAATGTCCATTCTATTAGGTGGTGGTTTAGGTGGACATTGTGAACACTTTCAACTCCATTTTATGTAAGGCCATTTTCTAAGAGCTTCATGCAATAGGAGCCCAATTATCATTGTTTCCCTCATTTTGTTAGTATTTTTCATACTCTAGAATTTCTTTTGATTTTTAATCATCACTCCCTTTTGGGAAATTTGTCCATCCTCCTTTCTTCTATTAGTGTGCCCTAGGGCAATTTGTTCATCAAACCCCTTTTTGTTTTTGCCCACTTTCGTGCTTTGCAATATTGCTCAAGAATTTTTCCTTTTTGTTTCTTCCTCTCCTTGGTTAATGACATCCACATGTTTGACCTTCACTTTTATTATCTCCTTTTCTTTTGATCATTTTTCTCCTAATTAATGCCCATGGGGTTAGTTGTTTAGTTTCACAAGTGTTCAACTTGGTCCCCTTCAAGCTTCCTTCCTAGGTTTTCCCCCTCCTTTTGGTTTTTGCTACCCCCCAAATGGCACTAAAGTTTTAGGCGTTCCTTTTAATTTCACTTATTTATCTTCTTCCTTTTTTCAGACTACTTTAGATGAGGATGTTTGGTGCATTGAATTGTTCTTAAGGTTCGGGTATGTTCAAGTTACTTTTTGTGTGCTTTCTCGATGTTTTGCCCGAAGGCTTTTTTATTTGTTGCACTCCTTCCCCCCCTTTTGGGCTTTCAACATTAGCTCGTGGCTTTTGATTCAACCCTTATGAAGGCTTTTGGGAGGGCTCTAAGGCCCAAGTTTTTAGAATGCCCCAAGTTTCCTTAATGTGTTGACATTTGTTTCCCCATTTATTCTAAAGGGGTGGGCCTCATTTCCTATGAGGTTATCATGCCAATAGCCTATTTTGGGAATGGGCTCTTCTTGCCCTTGTTGTTGTGTCAAAATTCTAGGTAGATTCTTGTATGTATTTATTGGATGTGATTAGAGCGAACAATTTAGGTTTGTTTTCATTCCAAGCCCACTTGAAGCTTGCACAAAAACTTCTTCCTATGGTGGTGTTGTTGTGTGTATCCCCTTTTCAGCATCTTGCAGAAAGTCCATAGATTGGTTTCAAGAAAACATTTTAGAAATAGCACACAACCAATCCTTTCTTAACATCCTTTCTAATTTGCCTTTGGATTTACAATGCACATAATTGAAATCTTGCAAAAGGCTAAGAGTGGGAGCTTGGTTGTTTATTCACCCAGTCACCCTTTTTATTCATTTGGCCTAGACATTTTTCCTCCATGATGCGATGTGCACCAAGTTGGGCCTCCCCCATTCATTGGCCTTTGGCTTGTCACATTACATCTATGGCCAACCTTTAGACTCCATGGGGATTCACCTTCTTTGTTGTGTTCATGGTGGGGAAAAGATGACATCCCACAATGTTGTATGGGATGCCTTTGCATCCATCACGAAAGATGTTAGTTTTCATGGTGGACATGAACAAACCACATTCTTCTACCTCTTACCATCCAATCTTCATGTTAACAAATCAAGATTGTGCTTTCGGTTGATGGCATTCCCATGTTGACCAATGTCGTCATTGATGATTTCATTCAAGTGGACTTGGTTTCATGTGTTACATTGTGTCAGGGGGTGGCTATGATGGTGGCATCTCAAGCAAAGGAAGGACTTTATTGAAATCAATATGCTGCAGATTTGTTTATCCCTCTCATTATTGAAGTCCTTGGGTCTTTACATTAAAAAATTGACAATTTTTTTCATTGTTGTGTTAATATGACATGAGCTACAAAGAGCTCCAAAGGCCTTCCTCGTTTGGTTTTATCTGCATTTTACAGGCAAACAATCTTAGTGGTGTTATAATGAAAACAAGCGGCATCTATTTTGAAGTGAGTTGTTATTGTTAGGAGGGTTTTTATAAGTTGGGTGTTTTTTTGGTGTACGTCCCCTCTCATTTTTTGACATTTTTCTTGTGACAGGGTCGAGCACATGACTTTTTCTCACTCCTCTTTCTCTCCCCCCCCTTGTTGAGGGTTTTCATTTTCTGGCCTAGTGGTGAGTCCTTTCCTTTTGTTCCTTATCTCACACTTCATTGGGTGCTTTGTCTTTATAAAGTTTGGTAGGGTTTCATCATTTCTTGGGCTTAATGTGGGCACTAAGAGGCTTTAATCAAAAAATAAAGGTACCAACGTGGGTGCTGCTTCACCCTGGCCCAACTGACTTGTTCTCCACTCTGTGCTCCTTACCTCACTGGAAACAATATGTCAATAAGTGCTCATTAGGTCATTGGAAAGGACAACTCAATCAGTCTAGAGACTTTGTTTCGCTCACACTGTACCCGTTACATCGCTAGAAAGGACAACTCAATTTGTCCAGAGACTAACATTTTATTTTTTGGCGTTCAAGCATGGGTGGCGATCGTCTCACCAAACATTTAGCATGACTGACAGCTGATCCCAGAGAAGATTTAACTTTAATGGCATGATAAATTTCCATGAAACTGTCAAAGGGCTAGAAAACTGTAGAAAAATTGTCCTATACAGGAAAAATCTGGTGAAAAATCTTTTGTGACTTCTTTTCTTTTCTTTTAATTTAACGTCAATACCCGGACCAGAGAGATCCATTTGACGACAATTACCTAGTTGATTTGAGCAAAACACTCCTATTGTCTAGGCAAGAAACTAAGTACAAAGCTACTGCTTTCTAAGTAGTTGAATGCATCAATTCAAGCAATAAGCTGCACGGTGTCAACTGTTTCCCTAACTGTTGACCAAACTTGCAACAAATGTCATGGTGAGCTAGGCACACTAGCAATAAGTGGTCTTCATCCTTAACAACTCCTAGTGAACACAGGCGATAAACCTTATCTCTAGCTTTGTTTACCTGCCACACTCTACCTCCAAACAATGGTTTGAACATCTGAACCTTGACAAAGATTGCCTGAGTTGAACATTTGTGATCACTTGCAAATAACTCTGATGTGTATATGAGTACTTAGATTCTGTTGTACAACTCGTGTTCATTAGCTAGTATGTACATAATCTGCTACTTTTAACTTTGGCTTGTTCACCATAAGTGGATTCTAGATAAGAAGCGTGTGCACTTGCTATAGCACACATGACATTAGTATAAATAACCCCAACCCCTTGGTCATGAAACCACAACTGCACATTTCGGAGCCAACACTATTGGTTATCATTGAACACACTGAGCATCTGGAGCTAGGTCTAGTAGGCATAGTACAACAGACGATCTGGTGTGGACTCTCGTAGTCTATCATAATACTTGAGAGTTTGTTGCCACCAGAAATATTCCAATGGGTACCTTCCAAACTCCCCCAACACAGCAAAAGTGCTTGTTGTTTTATTGACCCCTAATATTCCTCTCAAGAACATTCTATGTACTTATTCTGCTTATTGCAACCCTTTCGCCCATGTACAACCTGTCCACACCTCGCATGCATAGCTCAATACTGGGCATACCAGTGAGTCGAACAACTAACACATTACTTTCAGATCTGTTATGCTCAAATCATTGCATTTACGGCGTAATGCAAACAGTGCCTTCTTCCCAGCACCAGTCAGTTTGTCTATGGCTACTACCATGCCTCTTGTATTATGTAACTCTAAGCCTAGGTATCTGAATGATTGAACCCGCTTAATGGTTGTCCCTTTGTATGTGAACTCTGGCGCTACACTATGGCATTTTTCAAAAACCACCACCTTGGTCTTGCTCACATTGGTGACCAATTGTCGTTCAACACAGAACTCAGACAAAGCATCTATTTGTTTTTACAACCCTTGTGGGGTCTCTGACATCAATGCCAAATCATCTGCATATAGCAGTAATTTGACTACTATGTTTGCCAACTATGGCGGGCTATCACCATCAAGTGCATCTAGATGCTTCTCAAGTCCATCAAGGTAGAATCCAAAAAACAATGGGCTCAGTGGGCAACCTTGCTTGACCCCAATGCCACATGAGAACCGAGCTGATAGCCCTTCTATTAGATGCATAACTCTGATGTTATCCTGGCTGTACATGCTCTGTAGACACTGCATGAAGTGACCCACAATTCCCATCTCAGCCAGCACCTACCATAACAGATCACGAGGCACTGTATTAAAAGCTTTGCGAAAGTCCACAAAAACAGCAATACACCTTTTTGCGTTTGTGAATGTTTTGTTCAATGAGCGTTTGCAAAATGTACAGGTTATCCATGGTGCGGAAGTCTTTCCTAAAACCAACTTGTCCCTTGGCACGTAGGCCCCTCTCCTCTGCCCAGCTGCTCAATCGTGCCTCTAGAATCCTGGCAAACACCTTAGCTAGTACAGGACCCACTGTGATTCCCCTGTAGTTCTCGAATTGCAAGGCATCACCACCCTTGTGCAATGCATGAATGACTCCAATAGACAAGCCTACTGAATAACCTTGTTGCAATAACTTGTTGAACACAATCTGCAGTGGTACATGCAACATGTCGCCAACATCTAGCAGAAACTCTGCTTTGATGCCATCTAAGCCAGCAGATTGTTACGTTTGAGTCTCCTCAGCACTTACGCAATTTCATCTAAGGTTATGTCACATTTTAGTAAGCTGCAATCATCACTTGCAAAAGGGTGTGACAAGCTCGAGACCACCTGTGTCGCAACCCCACTTTGGGTGAAGTGGGAGGATGAAACTTCCACTCCCAAAGTTGGGGATTTGGAGTCCTCCGGGACTCCCGAATGTTTAGGGTTCAATAGCAGAAGCCAAAACACCTCGGATTGGGGTATTATTAATGTCATTGGAAAGGTCTTAAAGTGTAGATGTCCAAAATGCCCTCGCATTGGTCATTTGGACATCTGCAGCCCAAGTTATGGGCAAAAGAAGGGCCATGAGTCAAATTGGCAGTTTGACTCCCGACCACTAAAAGTCGGGAATCGACCTCTTTCTGACATCCGAATCGGGAGTGTAACACGACGTTGAAAAGATCTCAACAAGGGCTACAACTTTGGTTGAAACCTCGTTACGATCAAACTCAGTCGGGAGTTATGAGCTTCCAAAGTCCCGAGACTCCAACCAGGACAGTTTCGGGACAATTTTGGGACTCCAACTTGGGAGTCCCAAGAAAAAAAGCCATTTGGATGTAGCCTTCGCGGAACGTTGTAGAGAATTCTATATGGGGGAAGGTGGTGGCTTCCCCCGAGTCCGGGCCGTGGTGAGTCTTGTGGTCCAAAGTGCCCGTGGCTTGCCTCAACACCCAAGGGTGTCCCGAATGTGAACTAACCCCCGTGTGGTTGGTTCTTGGATACAGATTCAAGTTTGATCTACTAGTCCCTCTTCCCAGTCTCATCCCGAGACTTCTAGCACGCCCCTCTACCCCTTTATAGTGCTGGAAGTCAAGAGCGCCCTCCAAGTCCCAACTTCCGCAACCCTACATAGTTGAACCCTCAAGTGGGTTCAACAAAAGACTTAGGAGTGCGTCAACCTGATCTGTAGAGCTGCCCTATCCCCCAACTGTATTAATGGGGCATTGTCCTTCTAGCAGCTTCTGCAAGCCAACAATTAAGTCTGCTTTGCTGATAACAACAGATCACTCTTTGCTCTTAGAGTATTACCTCCAAAAGCTGGCTGGATCTGTCTTTGCTAGTGCACATAATTGTCAGCCTTGTAGCTTCTTGTACGTGCGTTTCTTACAACGCAGTAGCTGTTTAAGTTGCTTCTTTCGTTCACATGTTAGATGGCTATCAAGGTGAAGCTTTGCATATGTAAATACTTCCTTGTGCTTGTTGCGACATTTAATATCAAACCATGGTTGATGACGATGTTGTGTTGTACTAGTGCGTGTCGTAGGGCAGCCATGCACAGCCGCAACGATGTTACAAATGCAGTCATGTAACAAATGCACGGCCATGTCAACATTGTCTATGTCACTCATCTATGCTGTGCACTAGGCAATCTGTTGCTACAAGTGCTGACAATACTTTGTGCAGTTGCTAACATCATGTTTGAAACGATGGATGTCTGCACGTGATTCTGAAGTTGCTGATGACACATGTTGCCAAGGTAACTACAAGTTGAGTGAAAGTGGCCTGTGGTCAGAATCACACCCTTTTCCACATAATAGAGGGCATTTGTGTACAACAAGTGATGTGGCACAATCAAACAAAGCAGGTGATGCGACCATATAGTCCATAAGGCTGGAGCCGCCATTGGCAAAACAAGTGCACTCCCTTGATTCATCGCTTGTGATCCTGCCATGGATAATGAACAATCTCGAGGAGCAGCAAAGGTCTAAGAACTCATTGTGCCAACCTTTTAACCCCCCCTTGTCCGAGTTATGTCGCTCAGGCAAGACCTCCGAGAAGTCATTCCTTAATGACAACGTGGCAGGCATGTGATCTGCAAAGTAACAACAATCAACATAGTCGTAAACTACACTAGTCTTTGCATTGAAATCACTAGTCAATAAAATACTGCCCCCAAGATCCTGAATCATGTCGACCTCTGCAGTAATGTTGCCAAACAAGCCTTCATTAGCATATGGGGACCCTTTGGGTGGAGCATACATTATAGCCAAAAACAATAGTGCAGCCCCCGGGCGCTGGAACTACAACCACAACCTGGTGCCATCTGTGCTCTATTTCCATAGGGATACACAGTCTGACCATGAGTCATTCACAAATACTGCAACACCACCACTATGCTTCATTGTTGCTCTAACTAAGCTCATGTCAAATACAGGGCGTGGATTGTGTAAACACTAAAACCAGGTATATGCAGTGGTGTTTCATCAGGGAACAAGTGTGTTTTAGTCAGTGCAACAATATCTAAGTCATCAAACAGTTTCTGTATATGTGAATTGGTACTTAGCTTTGTGTTTGTCCCCCCATGGATGTTCCACAGAGAGTCTCGTAATGCTCTCTGGTCCTAGCACCCCTAGTGCTGAATTGTGATTTTGGTGTCATTGATGTAAAGGTCTGCACCACGCCAGTACGCTTTCTTCTTTTCTGTTTTCGCATTCTCAAATAGATGCCATGATGCCCTCTTTTGCTCTTGCTGTTGTTTGGTCAAATCTTCTTCCAAGCCCTAGTGGGTACCTTTCAGAACTACACAGTTTTGAAAGACAGCTTTTCTATCCTCAGTTGTAGCAAAAGTAACAAGTACAGCTCATGTGCGTACAATCCCAGGCTTGGTGTCAGCTCTCCTGATGATGGGATGGCGCACTGCTGCCACAGCCTTGATGGCTAGCTTCATCTGTCCTTGTAGAACCTGACTATTGACTTTACTTAACATTTGTTGTGTTGTTTCGTCTTCTGTCGCAACCTTAACTTTGGGTTCGCGACCAAGGCAAAGGGTTTGCAAGGGTGCGGGCCAAGAGGAAGTCCGGGAGTCACATCATAAACTCTTGGGAGTGTAAAAGAGTGACGCGCTCCCAAGTCACGAGGTGAAACCCACTTGAGAGTCTCACAAAGTCAAGTTGCGGAAGTTGAGACTTGGAGGCATGCTCCCGGCTTCCAACTCTAGAAAGGGGTAAAGGGTTGAGTTGGGAGCCCGGGGATTAGATTAGGAAGAGGTATTAGTTGATCAAGCTTGAATCTGCATCAAAACAAACCACCCACGTGGTTAGTTCACATTTCGGGACACTCTTTGGTGTTGGGACAAGCCACGAGCACTTCGGACAAAAAGACTCACCACGCCCCGGACTCAGGGGATGCCACCACCATCCCCCATATAGTATATTTTGCGACGCTCCGCCGCACCTACATCCAAGTGGCTCTTTTTCCCAGGACTCCCAAGTTGGAGTCCCGAAATCCACCCAAGTGT
The DNA here is from genome assembly GCA_963921925.1 of Sphagnum tenellum. NCBI lineage: Eukaryota > Viridiplantae > Streptophyta > Sphagnopsida > Sphagnales > Sphagnaceae > Sphagnum > Sphagnum tenellum. The sequence goes on from OY998144.1 coordinate 3,046,630, forward strand.
CCTAGTTCTAGACTCTCGAGACTTTGAGAGGTCATAGCTCCTCGCCCTGACCTTTGATCGTAACAAGGTCTAAACCGAAGTTGTAGCCCTCGTTGGGGTCTTTCCAAAGACGTATTGCACTCTTGAATCAGACATTGGGAGTTGGTTGATTCCCGACTTTTAGTGGTCGGGAGTCAAACTGCCAGTTTGACTCCCGACCCTTCTTTTGCCCATAACTTGGGCTACAGATGTTCAAATCGAGAATAAGAGGGCATTTTAGATATTTACGTTTCAAGACCTTTCCATCGACACTAAGAACACCTCAATGCAAGGTGTTTTGCCCCTTGCTGTCGAGCGCTGAACATTCGGGGGTCCCGAAGGACTCCAAATCCCCATTTTTTCCAAGTGTTGGGCTTCGCCCCCACACTTGGCCAAAGTAGGGTTGCGACAGAGAGTGTGAGGGAGTGATCCCTCACACTTCCAAGGCAACTCCCACTTTGGGAGATGGAGTCCCGGTGGACTTCCAAAACTTCAGAGATCGATTAGAGGGGTCAAAATTCAATGGCTTGTGACGCTCTTTAAATCATTGAAAAGCTCTTAGAACGTAGATATCTAAAATGGGCTTGCATTGCTCATTTGGACATCTGAAGCAAAAGTTATGGCCAAAAGAAGGGTTAGGAGTCAAACTGCCAGTTTGACTACCAACCAGAAAAAGTCAGGAATCGACCCGATTTACTTAGCTCCAGACAACGTGCCACATATCGTTGGAAAGCTCTCGATCAGAGCTACAACTTTGCTATAGACCGCACTTCGATCCGAGGTCTCCTCACAAAGTTATGGGGCTCCAATGTCGCAACCCTACTTTGGCCAAGTGTGGGGGTGAAGCCCAACACTTGGAAAAGTTGGGATTTGGAGTCCTCCGGGACTCTCAAATGTTCAGAGCTCAACAGCAAGAGGCAAAACACCTTGCATTAGGGTGTTCTTTGTGTCATTGGAAAGGTGTTGAAGCGTAGATATCGAAAATGCCCTCGCATTGGGCATTTGGACATTTGTCGCCCAAGTTATGGGCAAGAGAAGGGTCGGGAGTCAAACTGGCAGTTTGACTCCCGACCATTATAAGTCGGGAATCGACCTCTTCCCGAAGTCCGAATTGGAAGTGCGATACGTTGTTGAAAAGATCTCAACGAGGGCTACAAGTTTTGTAAAGATCTCGTTGCGATCCGATCTTGCAGTCGGGAGTTATGACCTCCCAAAGTCCTGGGACTCCACCCGGGACGATTTCGGGACAATTTCGGGAGTTCGGGAATTTGTGCCATGTGGATGTAGCCCCCACGGGGCGTCGCAGAGTATACTATAGGGAGTATGGTGGTGGCATACTCCCGAGTTTGGGCCGTGGTGAGTCTTGTGGTTCGAAGTGCCCGTGGCTTGTCCCAACACCCAAGGGTGTCCCGGAATGTGAACTAACCACGTGGGTGGTTTGTTTTGATGCAGATTCGTGCTTGATCTACTAAGTCCTCTTCCTAATCTAATCCTGGGGCTCCCAACTCAACCCTCTACCCCTTTCTAGAGTTGGAAGCCGGGAGCGTGCTACTAAGTCTCAATTCCGCAACTTGACTTTGTGTGACCCTCAAGTGGGTTTCACCCCCGTGACTTGGGAGCGCGTCATCCAAAGTTGCAATAGTCCCAATTAACGCAATTTCGGGACTGCTGGTCGGGAGTCCCGGAAATCCCGGGAGAAAAAAGCCATTTGGATGTGGGCCCTGTGGAAAGGTGCAGAGTATATTATAAGGGAGAAGGTGGTGGATTCCCCCAAGTCCGGGTCGTGGTGAGTCTTGTGTGTATGTGTTGCCTATGGTTCGTCCTAGCACCAAAGGTGTTCCAACTATGCATTGACCACTTTGAGTGGGTTGTGTGTAGGCCCGTGTGAGTGAATAAGCTTGTCAATTCTTCCTAGTCCCATCCTGGAGCTCGAACACGCCCCTCTACCCCTCAAAGTGTTGTGAACTAAGGAGTGTATCCTGACTCCTCCCTCTTCCACTGTCTTTCACTTAGACTCACATTTGAGTCCTTCAAGAAGTTGGGAGTGCGTCATCTTCTGTTTCATCAAATTGTATGATATGTGTGCTGCAGGAGTGTGTAGAGCGTTCCCTGGCCTCACCTTGGCTGACAAAGTTTTCCATCTGTTTGCCCATCTTCTTCACAACATCCACTCACTTTCCCCCAAACTCCTCCACCACCTCCTTAACAAGCTGTTTTGTAACCTCATTGTCATGACTGGCAGTAGGGGTTGATTGTTGGGCTGCTGTGATACGTTCCAGAAAGTTGTTGGTGACCTGTTCAAAGATCTGTTGCAATTGTGCAATTTGTGCTTCGATTTTCTTTTGAGCACGTTCAAACAACGTGTTGAACTTGTCGTTGTTGCAACCTAGCACCCAAAACCTCATCCAAGAACTCTGTGTGGCGAACGAGGGATAAGGCTAAACTCCTATTATGCTGATTATGCCTCCCCAACTGAGGCTGAAAATTTGCACTAGTCTGCCACCAAAAAAAGGGCTCTTAGAGGCTTGGTCTCCACACATTGCTCCTTCCGTCGCTAGAAAGGACAACTCACCTGCCCTACACAATGTGTGCCTATGAAAGTCACCATGAGACTTCATAGTTATTAACGAAGCATGGCCAGTCCCTTGATTAAATGATTTCTCATATTTCCATTCACTTTTACCCAATAACATTTATCTTGTGTGAACTTAGCTTGTCAGTCCACTATTAACATTATTGTTGTAACTTGTAACCTTTATAAGTAGCCCAAAGAAGGAGATTACAGTATATCTATTTTTGCGGCTACCCAAAGTTTGATCACATTTCTTTGGGATATGGGCTAATTGAATATGTCCATCAAAAAGAGGAAAAATTGGGGTCCTCACTTCTAGTTAATATGAATCACACTATACTACATACTTTAAAACGTTACAATTATTCATTTTCACTATTAACATTTACACCACAGTGAATTCACTAATACTTAGCAGTACAAAAACAATTGAACAAGAGCTAGAAAGAAAAAAGATAGTGGGAAAAAAGTTGAAAAAAAGAAAAACGCAAGGAGGAAAATTTGTAGATTAAAAAGGAATATTCGAAAGTAAAAAAACTCGGTATAATTATTGTCCTGCATTTAGAGGACGATTGTCACGCGCAAGAACTGAGCAATGATCTTCCAGGATCTTCCTAATCTTATATATAAATTCACTACGTCCGTCCGTCCGTCCCTGACGGAGCTCGAGTTTTAGGCCCGTGCTGGGCACGGACGTAGTGAATGATTGGTTGTGACGGTGGCCAGCAAGGGCGGGCTGGGCATGGGAGAGGGGCTGACTGGCTGTGACAGTGGCGAGCACGGTCGGGCACGGGAGAGGGGCTGACTGGCTGTGACGGTGGCCAGCACGGGTGGGCTGGGCACGGGAGAGTCCCTACAGGTCCTGTGCGTGCTTTATATAGAAAAGGAAGAATGAAGCCTCCCCTGAAGCCGGACGGACAATAGAAGGATTTTTTTTCCATTTTTCCCCATTTCCCAATGTGTTCTCACGAAGTGTTCCCTCTAAGTTCCTAATGGGTTCCCAATATGTTCCCCAAGTTCACAATGCGTTCCTCAACATGTTCTGCATATAAGGACTTCACTTTTATCCAATATGGTTTGCCAAATGTTGTGGAGGATGAGGGGGACTTCACAGTGGCCGAAGGTCACGGGCACCCACTAGTTGTAAGAAATCTTCCACAGTGGAAGCGCACATCCTTTGAAAGTTAAGGCAGGCTGTTTCGCCGAAGTTGAGTACCTGTATCCTTGTGCAAAAAAGTCTTGGTGGCGTAAAGGTCTGAAACACCTGTTTTCAGGCATCAATATTTCACGCTGCAGGTTCAGACCCGTAGAGCATCTTCAGCGGTGCTCAGTAGGTGACTCTAAACAGTAAAATTTATTCGAAGTAGTCAAAATGTTCAGGGTTTTACGAAATTCATTTTTGTGTACCAAATTTGGGCCCCTTAACGTGGTTGGTAAAAGGCGCCACCCAGTGGTGCAGCTCCAAAAAAGCGTGTAATAATTGGACCTGACTGCGGCTCAGTATTTCTGATTGGTGGATCATAATGATTGGTCCAGGTGGTTTGCTATTAGTAGTCCCCACGAATATGCAGTTCACGGTATAGTTTTATTGCCAAAAAACAACCAGCTAAAGGTTTTATTTTATTATCCAGAGTGACATATTGAACACCGGTGGAGATGCTCTTACGCCATGATTCAAGACCTAACCGGTACTGGGTGTCATAACCGACACCCAGTGCCGGCTCTCGAGTACAAAAGCTACTCTCCCACACGTTCCCCAGCTTTTCCAATTGCCTACGCATGCTGTCATGATTTGTACTGTGTGCATGTCTACCGTCTGTGGTTGCGTGCCTACTACATGCCCGCTTGCCCCAGAATGGGCTCGGCTTGACCCATTCCAATTTTTTAACCCACCTGACAGGATTGTCCGACCTTCATGAATATATTGAGAGATCTGTGGACCTAGACCAGTAATCTTAACTTGCCTTGGGATTTGGAATAATAATCCCTCACAACTGTTGTATATGGTCAGGTCCATATGTATCTCAGTGACACTGTTAGCTAACCTTTTTGGGGTGGGCTCTTTTGGGGTAGCAAAGGGCAGGGGAGAGGTCAGACAAACATGGACTAGAGGAAAAAAAGGAAGGAAGAAATGTTGTTGATGGAAAAAACTTGACATGAGGGATGAAAAAAAAGATAATATTCATGATGAAAGATATTAAACTGTGAAATTGATCACACACATGCAATTGGTCATACATATGGATTAAATTTAACCACCTGAAAAACCTAATTTTTAGGATGAATTCTGTCATGGATAAAATTGTGTTCATGGATGATAGTTACCACACATGCACTTGATCATATGGATGAATTTTGGGCAAACATTTGATGGTGGATGAAATTCATCACCACATGCAATTGGCTATAAAGATTTAAAGTGAACAAAGAGGGCATGTATTGAGAAAAACAATGAAATTTGCCAGAAGAGAGAAATTGATGAAATGAAAACATTTGAATCATATTGATAACACAAATGACTATACTACATGGATATAATCATATTCATGAATGGAGTTATTAAATGGATGTAACTACTAATATTAAATTCAAACATGGATGAAAATTAACCTTCTCAATGACAATGACCACATGGATGAAATAGACAATATGGATGAAAGGTTCCATTTGGATGAAGTTGAAAACAAAAATGTAGTTTGCATTATGGATGAAATTTTAAAACATGAGTGAGAGTGACCATTTATCCCTATGATTGAATTTCATCAGCATTGACATGAATAATATTCATGTGATCAATTTATTACAGGAATTGAGTTTCATCCATGTAGTCAATGTCATTCACATGATCATGTGATCAATTGTCCATGGTACATTGTTAATTCCAATCATATCATCAACTTTCATTCATGTGTTAAAGTTTCATCCATGTCATTTGTTGTCAATCATGTTGTCGATTTCATCAAAGTGACAAGGTTCAAACCTATGATCCAATTTTATTCCTGTGATCAAGTTCATCCAAATGGTCATTTAAAATTTACATGGATCTCATATGTATAACTTAATTTCATTCATGGCTATATCATATTGACATCGATGTCATCCATATGGGAAAATATATTCCCTGTCAACTCTATCCAATTTCCACTATTTACAAAATGGACCATCTTTTTTTCTCTTTTTCACCATGGTCAATGCCAAGGGTTTTTCATTCATAACCAATTCGGCAATCATCTCTAGGAAGATTTGGCCAAATCCAGCTATAAACTAGAAATAAAGTACAAATATGTAATCATCCTTCTATTTTCTTACTACACAATGAAAACCAAGTCTATAAATCTGGCGTTTTTAACTTTTTTTTTCTCACTGAAAACCTCCAAATTCACTTCCTTGTAGAATTTTCAATTTCTAATTTCGCTTTTTGGCAACATTTCCCCAGTAAAAATAATCACTGGTCAATGCTGTTTTGAATCTGCAATTCAATTCCAAGTGTGAAAACCTACCCAGTGTTTTCTAGTGTATCCAGAGGACGCCTTACAAAGAGTAAAAACCCTACCAGCTTTTTCTCCAGTCATACCCAGGGAAAATTTGTTCCAAAAGATCAACTGCGGTTGTTTCGCCGCACATAAAGTTTTAAGTTTCCCGACAAAACAGAGTGCCCAAGATTCAACGGAGAGCCTGTTGAAATCCAAACCAGCCAGCCCCACCAAGTGCACGTTCAATGGCGTGGATGCATCTGCTTTCTACCGCTGAAATCAACGCTCCTGTGTTGCCGTCCAAAATAACTTTTCTACTCTTCCGTTGAAATCTCTGCCTTCCATCGCTATTGTGTAGCCGAGGCCTGGCACGCACACTAACTGAAGGTGTTCTCATGCCTGCCATCGGCCTCCGTGCTGCCTAGACCAGCGACCTGCTCGCTTGGACCGGGGCCGCTATCACGGGTCCAAAGATGATTTGAATAACTTTAGATGGCACCCCTATAATAGGTAAATCGTTTAAAAAAAAAAAGAAATAAGAAATTTATGAGATTTGAAATTAAGATGGCTCAAAATGAAAAGAAAAAGAGAAAGTTATGAGATTTGAAATTAGGAGGGGTCAAAAGGATTTTTTTTTTTTGAAAAACATGTTTTGCAAGTAAAAAAACGTATTTTCTTTACTGCTATTTTTTGGCTTTGCATTTAAAGATGATTTGTAGAAGTTGAGAAGGTGCTCCTATAACATTTTAAATCACTCGAAATGAAGAAGAATTGAGAAAGGTCTGCCAAAGTGTTCAATCATAGGCAGGCGATCGGTGATGGGCCGGTCTACCCTATATGTGAATTTACACTTACTCTCCCAATGCTGTTGGAGACCAAGTCTCCAGCCTCCACACTGTGCTACTTATGGCACTAAAGAGAACAATTCACTTGGTCTACATACTGTGCACTTAGGAAAGTCACCAGGAGACTTCCTGCTTATGGGAAGCACCACACCAAGTCCATTATTGTAAGCCACCCCCACGTCGTCCACGTTCAGAGGTGGGCTCATGAGGTCCATTAGTGGGCCATGTTCATTATTACGCTACAAGGACATCTTTTCATTCAGCTAGACTCTGCCCCAGCAACACATTTTCATTATTATTGTCTGAGGTAGCTGTGATCACACTCACATCATAATTTTACCCATCAAAAATTGACCAAATGCAAGAGCTTTAAATCAAACTTTGAATCCCTATAAAATAACAATTATCAATTTTTGTATTGGAACATGTGTTCTTCTAAACTTTTCTACAAGGTTCTCAACATATGAAATCATGTGTACCCAAAGTTCCTAACATTCATGAACTAGAGATTTTTCAACACAATTTCAACTCTCCAATAAGAAGTGCATGCCAACGCAACAAGAAACAAGGCCCAAACAAGGCCCATTTCAGTGACTTTCGGTTAGGATGTTCTGATCACATCAAATCCCAGCTATTTGTGTGTAACTTATGGAGTCAGCCTAATGGAAAGAGACCATAAATGCTTCTCCTTTATCTTTTTTGGAACAAAATTGTCCTTTTTCACATTGCTATTATTCAAGGTCTATTGAGTCATATAGGGGTCACGATTTGTGAAATTGTTGTTTTCACCTTGATTTGATTACCTAATGTTAATAATTATTATCTTTTTAGTATCTCAAATTTGGGAAGTTGGTTAATTGGTAATCATCCAAAAGAGTATTACCAAATTTGGCTTCAAGTCAAAGGGGGAAGTAGAAAAACGTAAGATTCCTCTTATAAATTGGTGAATTGTTGGAACATATTCTCTAAATATGGCAACTTTAGATTTTTTTTCTCTCATAATCTGGCAAGTTGGGCCCATTTTTCCCAAAACATCCCTTTGTACCTTCCTTTTTTCTCACCAGAGTTTGCCAAAAATAACATTGTGTACAGTAATTTTACCCTATCAAAGATTATCTTCCTGGAGATGGGTAACCCTAGAGACCCTTGCCTCTTTTCAGGTGTTGTGCACAAGGGAGGCAGCCCCTCACTACAGGAAAAAAAGAGAAGGGTTGAATAATATCTTTCTGTAAGATAGGAGAAGGATAGTCCTAGGGAACCTTGTCTCTTTTTAAGGTGCCTAAGCACAAGGGCCGCCCCAAACTACCGGGGAAAAAAAAGCCGAGAAAGGAAAACAATATCTTCCTTTAACACAGGAGAAGGATAGCCTTAGAGACCGTTCTCTTTTAAGGTGCCTAAGTACAAGGGAGGCAACCCCTGAGAACGGGAAAACAGCGCATGAGAACGGGAAAACAGAGAAGGGTGGAGAGGCGTGGGTGCGGAATTGATCATTTAGTGACTACATATTTCTTCTTTTCAGTTTCTCTCCAGTCTACCTATCTACACCTCCCCCTTCCCTCGCCTGTCAGTAAATGTGAGAGCATCACTTAAAAAAGTTCTTGGCAAGCTAATGAGGTGAGGCAACATGCATACAAGAGGTTTGGTTTTTTTCATTTCAGTGGGGGAGGGGAGGTGGATGGGGTTTTTTGGAATTTGGTTATTTATTTTGTTCCCAATATGGTCCCCAAGTTCCCTATAAGTTCTCACTGTGGTTTTAATATCAGTACATTTTTATCCCACATCCTTTGCCTTAAGTTCTACTCTTGTAATCTCTGTAAATAGCCCAAAAGAAGAAATTGCAATATATCTATTTTTAATATTGGGACTGCCCAAATTTATCACATTCATATCTATCACAAATAATAATAATACTAATAGTAATGAAAATAACAAATTAAACTTTGTGAGTTCTCACAAAAAGGGTAAACTAGCCCATCGCCAATCACTTACTTATGACAAATTTCTAATTTATATCACAAATGAAATATACTATGTGTATATAATAATCGTGGATGGAGTTATTAACATGCATGCAATTACTAATATGTAATTCAATAACATGGATGAAAATTAACCTTGTGAATGACTATGACCACATGGATGAAAGGTTCCACATGGATGCATTTGAAAACACAAATGCAGTTTGCAATATGGATGAATTTTTATTGAAAGTGACCCTCATCCCTGTGGTTGAATTTCATCAACCATTGACAATAGTTTTAATGTGATAAATTTCAATGAATTAAGTTTCATCCATATGGTTATTTGCATCCATGTGATATCAATGTTATTCACATGGTCATGTTTCTTTCTATGTCAATGTAGTAAATATACGTTGTCAATTCCAATCATGTGAACAAGTTTCATTCATGTGTTCCAATTTCATCCAAGTCATTTACTATCACTCATGTTGTCAATTTCATCCAAGTGATGAGACTCAAACATATGACCCAATTCCATCCATGTCAAAATTAATCGAAAAGCGACAAGTTCAGCCATATGGCCCAATTTCATTCATGTGATCAAGTTCATCCAAATGTCTCATCCATGTAGTTAAAAAATTTATGGAGTTTATCCAAACCACTTAATTTTTATTTCACGCCTAAAACCGTACTGACATCAATGTCATGCATGCGGGAAAACCCTATTTCCTGTCAAATTTATCCAATATCCATTATCTAGGAAATGGAGTGTCTAATTTTTATTTTTTAACCATGGTCAATGCTATTTTGAAACTGCAATTATATTCCAAGCGTAGAGTTTTTCGCCAAAACAGAGTGTCCAAGATTCCATGGAGAGCCTATTGAAGTCCAAACCGGCCAGCCCCACCACATGCACGTTCAATGGCGCGGATGCATCTGCGTTCTACCGCTGAAATCAACGCTTCGTTTTTGCCATCCAGAACCTCTCGTGATGCTTCCCCACTTCTCTTCCGTTGGAAGCTCCGTTTTCCATCGCTACTCTGTACGTAGCTTTGTAGTCCTTGGATCCACACTAACTGAAGTTGCTCTCCTGCCTGCCACCGGCCTCCGTTCTGCGCTGCAAGCCAACTCCTGCTGCGTAAAATCGTTCGCACCGGCCTCGCCCTCTCTTGCCCACCCGCACGAAGTCCCGTCCCTGAAACGCCCGCATGCTGCTGACAGCTATATTGTGAGGTATGATTACTTCCTTCTACTCTTGCACATAGCTTTCAGGGAGGTGAGTTCAGGGACCCGAAAAAAAAGGAAAGTATTGCAATGAAAGTAAGTTGCAGCAGCTTTGTTTGCATCACACTGCTTTGTCTGTTTGGTTTCTCTCCTTGCCTTTGGTTCTTCTTTGGAGGCTTTTTGTGCTCTTTTGCTTGACTATGTTTTGCCACTATTTCACTAGCGAGTTCTCTGCGACATGTTAAGATCCAATCTCATTGTGTATGTCAAAAGCCCATGCTAGGGGACCTTTTGCGCTCTTTTGCTTGACTATGTTTGCCACTATTTCACTAGCGAGTTCTCTGTGACATGTCAAGATCCAATCTCATTGTGTATGTTAGAAACCCATGCTGGGCGGCTTTTTGTGCTCTTTTGCTTGACTATGTTTTGCCACTATTTCACTAGCGAGTTCTCTGTGACATGTCAAGATCCAATCTCATTGTGTATGTTAAAAGCCCATGCTGGGGGGCTTTTTGTGCTCTTTTGCTTGACTATATTTTGCCACTATTCACTAGCGAGTTCTCTGTGACATGTCAAGATCCAATCTCATTGTGTATGTTAAAAGCCCATGCTGGGGGGCATCTTGGGCCTAAGACGAGACAATCGTGGAGGTCAAACCCACGTTTCCGGTATTTCCCATATGGGCTTTACCCTTCGTAAAGCATGAGGCAAACAGCATCATGAACTTAAACATATGTAGATAATGAGGCATAGGGGGAGATTCTTATAACTAATTCTTAAGAGTGGAAGGGATCTTACACCTATATGTAGGTGTCAAGCACTACCAGAATTTTTGCGATGTCGTTGGAGGACATCTTACCACACATAAGGTTGCATGTTTGCTGTATTCTGCCCTCATACAACGGGCGTCAAGATTTTTTCATAATGCTCTCCATACAATCAAACATGCATGGAGTAGCATTCAGATGTTTCCACTGAATGGTTGAGCTTTACATAGGCCCCAAGCCTCGAAATAGGGCACTCCCAAGAGGGGGGGGTATCTTTTTGGGAACACCCCACTTCTAACCTGTTACCCTATACACTTTATAATTTCCCTCGCACTCTGAAGGAGTAGGCATAAGATCCCTCCTCTTTTGTAGGAGGGATATTCACTTAACGTGCCCTCCGAATACACTGGGAACTTTGTCTGAGTGCTTTACATATGGGTACAGAGTAAGGCACAAATTCATTGTTTGTCTTCTAATTCAGAGAAAAGAGAAGCCTTCCAGAAAAATATGTAGAGGAGAAGTGTATAGGAGAAAAATCCAGAACTGGGTCTGATTTTTGCAACTAGTTTGAAACCAGAGTCAGAACCTTCTGAGAACCGGACCCAAAATCAGGTTCTTGATTCTATTTATGTGTGGAATCAGAACCAAGGGCTAATCAAGGGTTAATTGGCAGTTAACTACCATTCATTGTCCAGGCTACCAAGAACCAGACCAAAACCAGGTCTAATTTCAAATCTAAAACCAGAATTTTTTTGAACAACCAGACCTAGTACCCAATTCCACTTACTTGTGGAACTATGATTGGAACTGTTCTAATTTATTGTTTAGAACTGGAACTAAAGGTTTTCATAAAAGTAAAGAACTGCCTAATCCTAGTCCTTAGAGGAAAATAAGGTGCCCTCCAAATATACTTTAAAACTTTCAAGTGTTTTACTTATCGTGCAAAGTAAGGTACAAATTAATTGTTTGTCTTCTATGAAACCCTTAGTTCAGAGAAAAGAGAAGCGTTGCACACAAATAAAAACTATGTATAGGAGAAGGGTCTCTCTTTTGGGATTTGAAGTGCCTGTCCTCAAGCCCTTACTGTCCAGTGGTAGAAATTTGTAAAGGGTTCCAAAGACAGACCCTTCTCCTACTTAGAATCCTGGTACATATTGATGACAGCCCCTCTAGGATCTTACCAACTATGTAAGGCCCTACACAGCCTAGTGGATATTCTTTACTTTCCTTCACAATTATTTTTTCTTTGAAGGTTTTTTATTTGAAATATATATTTTCTGGAAATTTCAAACATTTCTACAAATAATTTAGTTGGTGTCAAAGCTGCCAAGGTACTATGGGGTTTGGAGAGCCAGTTTGATGATTCATCTTTTGCCTTTAAGCAGATAATGACAATATTGAAGTTTTGAATATTGGGGCTTTTTTTTTAAGGAATTCTTGTTTGTAGCCAAAGAGGCTATCCTCCATAAAAAGTTTCAATCATCCATAGGAAGATGTAGCCATATCTAGCTATAAATCAAACATGAAGTACAATTCTTTACTCAGCTTTCTCTATTTTCATTATTACACTCTGTAAACCAAGCATAGAAATCTCAAGGTTTTTGCTATTTTTTTCCTCACTTCTGGGAATTGAAAACCTCCAAAAAGCAGTTACTTTTTTTATTTTGAAGTTTTGAATTTTGAGTTTTGGCGAAAGTTCACTGTTCAATAAAAGGTTGATTCAGGTTTTGACAAATTTTGACTATTGAAAGATTTCCTGTCGTACTGAACTGTTGTTTTGAACCTGAGTCCTGCAGGTACTTCTATTTGGAGATTAGAGTTCTTCCATATATTTCAGAAGCCCTTGGACTCCAAGTTATTAGCCTATTAAAATCCTTTATCCAGCTTTATGATGTGCACGTTCAAGGGCGGGATGCATCAGCCTTTATTTGTTAAACTTTACATTTTTGTTTCCGTCATGGAAAATGTATTTCCTTCTTATCTTATATTGTGAGCTCCGCCATCCATCACTATTATGTAGTTGTGCATGCCTTGGCACCTACTTCGAAACAGTTGTATGGTCACCAGCTTACCATAGGCACGCCATTTTGTGTGGGGCAACTCACTTGCTCTGAAATTGCTTTCAAGTCTTGTTGCGTGGCTGGTAGCCTACTCCTCTGCATGGAACCACTCTTGCTGGTCCCCTTCTGCTGGCCCCACTCTTATACGTATATTGCCAGGTACAATGTCTTCTCCTCAATTTCACTGTTATATTTATGGTCTTAGGTTGGAAATGAAGGTCTTGTACTATTGTGCACAGTACTGACGTCCTGATTCTTGTAGCATCTACATTGCTCATCTATCCCCACTTCATTTGCAAGTTTGTTTTGGACTTCATTCATCAGAATTCAATTTCTCTGTCAAAGTTTGTTGGTGAGGTGAAGGCACCATTCAATTGTTAAATGTCTCTTTCTTCAATTTTTTGTTCTTTTGGTTGATCCTGCTTCTTTGGATAGTTACCTTTTTCTTGTTCCATTCTTGCACAAAATGTTTGTTTGGTTGTTTGTACTTACGGTGGTTATGCTTCAAAATGTGATAAATATGATTCTGAGTAGTAAATCTAGCCGTTAACAACAAGGAGAAGGTATGCAAGTAAGTACTTAGAATTTATAAAAGATAGCAAGGTTAAGAAATTAAGTTGGAAGGGCTTAAAGCAAGAATTTGTGCTCAAATTTATGGGGCTACGATTTATCCACACCCACATTATGATTAACATTGTCCAAGAATGGTTTCTATAATTGAATGATGTTGACAGGGAGGTGGGATAATTTTTAGAAAACTCCATGCAATATTCCAAGAAAAAACAATTGAATGTCGTTGTGGGGGACGTTTTCAATGCTTTCGATTTCATAATTGAGGAACAATGAAAAGTGTGGGTGAAAATTGCATATGTTTTAAATTGGAAATCTTTAATTTTATGGAGTTGAATCATGTTTTCCCATTGTGTAAGTATTTCAAAAGCCATCCATGGTAGGATTATTTAATAGTAATTATTATGTCACCTTAGCAAATAAAGTGGTTTGGATCCAAGGCCACATTAAACCTAGTTGAGGATGCAATTTATCACTAGGTTAGATGCAACTCGATACATGTTGTACACCCATCTAACAACAATCAAACTTAGAAAATGAATTGGCTGCCATAAACCAATGTGATCATTTGAGGGTTTTAGTTTTGAGGAACATTGGGCATTCAAGTTAGTTTCAACAAAACATTTATAAATTGATTATCTCTAAAAGTATGAAATTGGTCTAGCTAGGGTGCCTTTCAAGATTAAAAAATATTCAATGAATCATAATTGACCTCATTTGCACCCTCTGGGCTATTGGGCTTGATCATGTCAACCTCCATGTAAAGTTCACATTTATTAAAATTTGAAACTTCTATTTTAATAGTAAGTTTTTAAATTGTTTCAATTTGAGTTCTAAAATAAATATAGTTAATGGAACTTGTTTATGTAATGATATAGTCATTTGCTTGAATAGGCTTGGTTGAATAAGCATTACTCATCAAATCTTTACCTTTTACTTGCAAAATCATTTCACATTATGATTTTTAACTACTGAAATATGTCAATTTCATTTTATTTTAAACAATATTAAAAAAATTGCCATTTGATATTGTTTGCTTGTTGACACAATCCATGTTTGTTCCTTGATAAATGGGAGGTTCAATAGTTTAGGTGAAGCAAAAATATTAAACTAGTAATTTAAGGTGATTGTCCAATGGTTGAAGGCAAATTAATGACAAAAGCATGAAAAGATTCATTTCACACACAATACCCATGTGTTCTAACATACTAAATGTGGTGGAGACAGGTATTTACATGATTGATATGTCTACACTACACCTTGCTACAAAGCATATATACAATATGTCCAAATTTATATAACCACATAAAATTGACAAATTGTTTTTGAAAGGTGGGGCATTTACATCTCCAAAACAACCAAGGAGGCACTTTTTCAACCATAATTTTTTTTGTCTTCATACACATTTATACTTGTTGCATAGGCATTCTATCATCATGGCGAACTCCATGATGGATAAATGCACTAGCACTATCAAAAAGATTCATCAACAAATCCTTGAAAGTAAGGAGGTTTTGAATAAAAACCAATGTGAACATTTACTAACGGAGTTCAAAAGAACCTTGGATATTATCCACGAAAATTTATCAAATCTTACCACATATAATGAAATTGTCGAGCTTTTAACACATAACTTACATCAAGTGGTGATTAAGGTGAATGATATGGTGGAGGCTTGTTGTAACCAAAAATGGTGGGTAGAAGCAATTTTCCAATTGCACAATGAGGATGCCTTTATGGACATCCTTCAGGATTTGAAGTTGTGTATTGATGCAATGTCTACCATAATTGTAGACAACAACATTCATCATATTGATGGTGAGAGCTTGAACTTGAAGCCAATATCTCAAGACGAGTTAGTAAATGATCAAAACCAATTATCCAAAAGGCTTGAAAGCTTCCTTCAAGATAAACATAGAAGATGGCGGTTTTCTGGAAGGGGAAGTCAATCACAACTTAAATTGGTGCAAGAGTTGATGGCAAGAATGAAAAGAATTATACCTGAACAACATGATAATGGACTGTCAGATGTCTTTATGATTGACAAACATTCTTTGTCATGTCTAACTCTGTGTGGGAACGGGTCATATGGTTCTGTTTATAAGGGGAAATGGTTAGGTGTGAATTGTGCCATCAAAATTTTCAGCCGAGAAGTTCAAAACTTTCAAGAGTGTGAAAAAGCATTCAAGAAAGAAGTGAATATGATAGCAAAGTTAAACCATCCCAACATTGTTAAATTTTTAGGTTATGGGATATCTAAAGAAAAAAAAAAATGGGAACGGTTCATTGTAATGGAACTCATGGAGAAGGACCTTTCTAAAGTAATAAATGACCTATCTCGAAAGGGAGATGCTCCTTTCACATATTTTTCAGCCATTGATGTAATGTTTCAAGTGGCGAAAGCCATGTGCTATCTTCATAGGCACAAAATCTATCATCGAGACTTGAAACCTGGGAATGTGTTGATCAGTCCACCCAAATTTGGCAAGTTAAATGTTGGTGAATGCATGTATGTGAAAGTGGCTGACTTCGGTGTCTCCAAAATGAATGTGGCTGGAGTAATTCCATTAAAGTTGACAGATGCAAATATTGGTACAACAACTTATAGAGCTCCAGAGATGGGTTCAAACGATTTGCCCCTTCATGAACCGGACAAAGTTGATGTCTATAGCTTTGGCATTATGTGTTCTGAAATCTTATCAGGTAAAGATCCATTTGAAGGGGTAGAAAAATCCAAAATCCAAAATGAAGTGAAAGAAGGCGTTCGACCAAAACTACCTACTAATTTCAATGGTCTAGTTTCATTGATAAATGAATGTTGGAGATTGGATGCTTGCAATAGGCCTTCGTTTCAAGCAATATGTGAAAGGCTCAAGAAGTTGAAGATTGAGCTTATTTCATCTCATCCTCATATGTTAAAACCCACTTTTGGTGACAAAGGCTCATGTACATATGTGTCTTCATCTAGTGAAATTGTGGACATTAACAAAGAGGTGCATCAAAGTCATGTGGACATAAGCAAAGAGGTAAACATTTGTCACCAATGAAAATGACATATATGTATTTCAATAGACAAGGTGCACATTTAAGTTTCCTATTGTATGATTAGTTTTTTCACTTTTCAATTTCATTATTGAATAATGTTAATTTTTCACATAAAGAACATATGTACAATGGATGGACAATGGAGGTCATATTTGGAAGACCTTAGGTTTTTATGGGTTTATATTATATATTTATTGCATTAATGTGATGATATAATTTTCTATATATTGTCATGTTTATTTCAAAAACGATTCATTGACCTCCTTGGCTACTCAAATTGAGAACTTGTATAATGTTGTATCACAGGAAGGGGAGATTTCAAAACTACCGAAAACTATGGAGGTGACATTTGCTTCACATTTATCAATATTTTCAAAAAAAATTGTGTTCATGCAATGTTTTGTCAATTGAAAATACTCATTCACTTCTAGAATAGATCAAAAGATTTTAAAACAATGTTTTTTTCCATGGTTGTAGTAATGTATTTGTGTTGCTTAGTTTTGACTATGCAAATTATGTGCGTACACATGAATTCACATGTGTTTAGTAATGGCTTGTAGGCCTCTTTAGTTACTCAAATGGACAACTTGCAACAATCTATTGAATCGCACGAAAAGAACATTTTGAACATGTCTAAGGCCATGGAGGTGAGTTTTGTTTTATCAACTACCTTTTCTTGGACAATTTGTTTTTCTCCCAATTGCAATTTTCACTATCCAATTAGAATAGTTCATTTTCATGTTCAAAACATCATGCTAAATCTACACATGTTGCCTATTCAAACATACATGCATGTACAATCCTTTTTAATTACCTTAGGTTTACCGAATGACTTCGATTATTACTTGAGGACATTTAGTATGTATGGTTCCTAGTGAACCCAATTAACAAACAACCTTTAAAAATTAAATTAAATTGATCAAATGATAATAACAAATCTCAACTTGCCTAAAGTTCTACAAACTTATATTTCATACAATTAACAACCTTTGAGTGTCAAAACTCAAAAAAAACCAATGTTCCTTGTATTAAAAATTGGATTCTTAATTATTATACATGAATAGTGGATGTAATAAAATTGTTTAATCTTTTGAGATAACAAAGTGATAAAGTTGTTCCACTCTTGATATAATCTTTTGATTTTTAAATTGTGTACACTAAAATGGACCTAATGGATCTAAAAGCTCATGGGAATGTTTTGACTAATAAATTGTCTAAAAAAACAAGTTTGAACTTTAGGTTTTTTGGGTAAAGAATGAAGAAGAAATGAATTTGTTTGAAAATCTTCATAGCTTTGAAGTTGTGGAGGCTTTAAATTTGATTTATTGGTTGGATTTGTTGTAACTAGATTATTTGTTTATTTGTTTTGGTCATTGTGCTTATGGACAATGTATTGGTATCCCCATGGATACTAATGGTGTTGTCTATTCAACTATTTTCTATATTTTTTCTTATGAGTTTGATTTTTTCAAGCATCTCCAAAGAACAACACTTGTCCTTTTGTGCTTCATGAATTGTCCCTTGTTTGTAGGTTTGTGGATGATCTTTTCGTTTTTAAATTTTCTAACTTTGAAAGTTTTGTGTACCTAGACCAAGATTCGTTTAGTAAAATAACATGTTCCCAAAAACATCTTGTGGGTTGAATTATATTTCTAGAAACTTCTCTTGTAATTTGTTGGATCTAGATGTGAAGCGAAGTATTCAAGATAATATTTTGTATTATCTTGTGATATTTTTAATTGATAATACTCGACAAAAGTATGTAGGTATTGAAATGATTCATACACCTCATGTTCATTCCAATATTTTTATTATTATTAAGTTGGGAATTATGAATAGTCAATTTTATAGGATTTTGAGGTTTTACAATTTTACAGATTCTTTTATTTCTCATATGGTAAATCTTATTTTCCTTCTAAAGAAGAAAAGCTACCTTTTGAAGATATTGTATAGAGGAATAAAGTTTTGTTTAATAAAAGATAATGTTTTTTTGGATAAATTTTGGAAAAGTGGGGAGCTTCTTGTAAGCCCACTTGATCTATGTTTATGATGTCCTTTTATTTGTGCTAATATGAGAGATATGTTTTGCATGAAGTCACAACATAGTTCTTTTAATCATTCCTTGAGTTTACATTGTAATATGTAGACTTGTGATTTCACAATGGGTGGTGTTAGAAGTGTACATCAAATAATCGATGTGAGACTTGTCTACAAAGGTATGATACATAAATCAAGATGTTTATAGTGAACCCATGTGATAATTTACTATCAATTCACTTCTAACAATGATGGTTCATGCAGGTCTCTTCAATAACCCAAATGCGAAACTTTCATTTTTTCGAACCACACAAAGAAGACAATCAGGTAGTGCCATGAAGGTGACATTTCTTTCACATTTTTTTATATTAAAGTTGATTTCTTAATTGTAACATGTTTTTCAATTGGAATAGAATAGTTGGGCCCCTCAGTAAACATTCAAAGAGTTGTTGAAAATATCTATTATATTTTTCATGAAACTATGGTGATATATGGATGTTGTTAACTTTAAACATGTTTATGTGTCCAATATCAAGTTGATAATGCCTTAATGCCAAACAATCATGACATTAGTGTTCAATTTAACTCTACATCATCCTAGATATCATTATAATAGCCAAGCATAATTAAGGTCATTGTGGTTCAACTTAATGATCTTAAGTTGTTATCATCTTGAAGCTCCAAGTGTATTGGTCACATAATCCACCCTCATGTGAATGTCTTTTTAAAAATAATTTGCCTTTGGGTAACATATGTTTGGCAATTGTACTTGCTAAATTTAAAGGCATATGTCTTTCATCTTTTATGGCAAAGTTTCACAAGCCTTTGTGATTGTCATTTGTTTAATATTCAACATTAGGTCGAAAAATAGGAAAACCATATAGGAAAATGCATAACTTTTAATCAAGTTTACTTTAAATGCATGAAATAATTTAATGTACATAGATGAAACTTTGAAAAACTTGTAAATAATGTAAAGGACAATAGACTTCATGTTTATGCACAAATCATTTGGTTGTGTTTGATGTTTAATTGACCAAATATATGATGTTTACAATATTGTACAGGGACAAATTTTGCGAACAATTCCTCGTGAACTTGTTGGTATTGAAAAAATTGTCTTCAACTTACAAGAAAGACTACAAGTACAACCCACAATAGGGATTGTTGGCATGGGTGGCATTGGCAAAACGACTGTGGCAAAGGCCCTTTATTATCACATCTTTCACAATTTTGAAGCATATTGTTTTATGCCAAACATCAAAGCCAATAAGGATAACTTCCAATTGTTGATTAATATACTTCAAGAACTAGGCTACACTAGAAATATCACAAATATTATGAAGGGAAAAGAAGTGTTAAGGCATTTCTTTTGCACAAAAAAAATGCTCATTGTCTTAGATGATGTACGTCTCCAAAAACAATTGGATGATATATTGCCCATAGATTTGGACTTCACAAATGGAAGTAGAATCATAATGACATCTCGCAATTGGATTGATTTGAGGAATAATGTGAAAGAGGAGGGCAAATTTGACATGCCATATCTTGATGACAACAACGCAACGGAATTGTTCAAAAAATATGTAGTAATCAATCAAAATGAAAGGAAGGAGGAGTTTGGATTAATCACCTCCCAAATTGTGAAGGCTTGTGGTGGGTTGCCCTTGAGTTTAAAGGTGTTAGGATCATATTTGAGCAAAGAGAATAATCTAAAAATTTGGCAACAAGCCTTAAAAAAGTTGCAAGAAGCAGAATCTTTGGATGGGCGTCGGAATGATGAACAACTTTGGGGAATATTGAGGATTAGTTTTGATGAGCTAGTTGATGAAGCACAATACATGTTTCTGGACATAGTTTGTTTCTTTTGCACAAACAATAATCATTCAAACATGATGACCAAGGCAACAGCATTGCGCATATGGGATGATGAGAAGGGTTATCCAGAGTTCACACTTTCAACTTTGGTGAACATGTCTTTAGTACAAATAACTTCAAATGGCTTATTTGTGGTTCATGATCAACTACGTGACATGGGTCGAATGATTTCAAAAAAAGAATATAAAGGGAGTCGATGGAGTGTTGAGGCAAAAGAATTGACTCCTCAATTTTTAAAGGTACAAATGCTCAATCAAATTATATTTTGAATCATATGTGCTCAAAGGAAAAAAATCAAATCCATGCAAATTCATTAATAAAATTTGTTGGATTTTTAATGGAATTAAACAACATGTGATGTAATTTATTGGATGTTGTAGGGATTGGAACACACACAAGGCCTATCAATTGAAGGGGGTGAAATTTTGAATTATGATCAAGATGGAATGGTGAACATGTTAAATCTTCGATTCTTGAAAGTCACATCATGGGATTACAAACATGTGAACATTCTCGTTGATATAGTGAAACATTCCCCAAATTTGAAATGGCTTCACATAGAGTTTGATCGTGAATTCAATGCACAAAAGTCTTTATGTCAAATTTTTCCACTATTTGACCTCATTGAACTACGAGTGTTTAACATCATGGTTGGTCCATATGGGAATATGTATTCAACGACTCCAACAACTTTCAAAAAAACAATTTGCAACTTTTCAAAGCTAAAAAAATTGCAAGAGTTTAGCATTCCAGGAACTTTCAACCTAGAATTTGACGAGAATTTTGGGGAATTAACTGCATTGAAGGTTTTAAACTTGCAAGCAACAACTTGGAAAAAACTACCCAGAGCATTCAAACACCTAAAAAACTTGGAGGAACTTTACTTGCAACAAAATAAAAATTTGATAGAATTACCACAATCACTTGGGCAATTAACAAACCTGCAAAACATTAATGTGCACGGTTGTGATTTGGATTGTCTCCCAGAGGGATTGGGACAATTGGAGAAGTTGTCCAATTTGGATTTGAGCTCCAACAAGAGATTGGTGAAGCTACCAGAGTGCATCGAGGAAATGAAGTCATTGACAAGCCTTCATGTAAATGGATGTGATTTGGATTGTCTACCTCAAGGAATGGGGCGATTGGAGAAGTTGTCAGACTTGGATTTGAGGTACAACAGGAGATTGGTGAAGCTACCAGAGTGCATCGAGGAAATGAAGTCATTGACAAGCCTTCATGTACGTGGATGTGATTTGGATTGTCTACCTCAAGGAATGGGGCGATTGGAGAAGTTGTCGTACTTGGATTTGAGGTACAACAGGAGATTGGTGAAGCTACCAGAGTGCATCGAGGAAATGAAGTCATTGACAAGCCTTCATGTAAGTGGATGTGATTTGGATTGTCTACCTCAAGGAATGGGGCGATTGGAAAAGTTGTCGTACTTGGGTTTGAGGGACAACAAGAGATTGGTGAAGCTACCAGAATGCATCGAGGAAATGAAATCATTGACAAGCCTTCATGTAAGTGCATGTGATTTGGACTGTCTACCTCAAGGAATGGGGCGATTGGAGAAGTTATCGGACTTGGATTTGAGCTACAACAAGAGATTACTGAAGCTACCAGAATGCATCGAGGAAATGAAGTCATTGACAAGCCTTGATGTAAGTGGATGTGATTTGGATTGTCTACCTCAAGGAATGGGGCGATTGGAGAAGTTGTCAGACTTGGATTTGAGGGACAACAAGAGATTGGTGAAGCTACCAGAATGCATCGAGGAAATGAAATCATTGACAAGCCTTCATGTAAGTGCATGTGATTTGGACTGTCTACCTCAAGGAATGGGGCGATTGGAGAAGTTATCGGACTTGGATTTGAGCTACAACAAGAGATTACTGAAGCTACCAGAATGCATCGAGGAAATGAAGTCATTGACAAGGCTTCATGTACGTGGATGTGATTTGGATTGTCTACCTCAAGGAATGGGGCGATTGGAGAAGTTGTCGTACTTGGATTTGACGGACAACAAGAGATTGGTGAAACTACCAGAGTGCATCGAGGAAATGAAGTCATTGACAAGCCTTGATGTACGTGGATGTGATTTGGATTGTCTACCTCAAGGAATGGGGCGATTGGAGAAGTTGTCGTACTTGGGTTTGAGGTACAACAGGAGATTGGTGAAGCTACCAGAGTGCATCGAGGAACTGAAGTCATTGACAAGCCTTCATGTAAGTGGATGTGATTTGGATGATCTACCTCAAGGAATGGGGCGATTGGAAAAGTTGAATCAATTGTTCTTGAGGGACAACAAGAGATTGGTGAAGCTACCAGAATGCATCGAGGAAATGAAGTCATTGACAAGCCTTGATGTAAGTGGATGTGATTTAGATTCTCTACCTCAAGGAATGGGGCGATTGGAGAAGTTGTCGTACTTGGATTTGAGCTACAACAAGAGATTGGTGAAGCTACCAGAGTGCATGGAGGAAATGAAGTCATTGACAAGCCTTGATGTAAGTGGATGTGATTTGGATTGTCTACCTCAAGGAATGGGGCGATTGGAGAAGTTGTCAGACTTGGATTTGAAGGACAACAAGAGATTGGTGAAGCTACCAGAATGCATCGAGGAAATGAAATCATTGACAAGCCTTCATGTAAGTGGATGTGATTTGGATTGTCTACCTCGACGAATGGGGCGATTGGAGAAGTTGTCGGACTTCGATTTGAGGGACAACAAGAGATTGGTGAAGCTACCAGAGTGCATCGAGGAACTGAAGTCATTGACAAGCCTTCATGTAAGTGGATGTGATTTGGATGATCTACCTCAAGGAATGGGGCGATTGGAAAAGTTGAATCAATTGTTCTTGAGGGACAACAAGAGATTGGTGAAGCTACCAGAGTGCATCGAGGAAATGACGTCATTGACAAGCCTTGATGTAAGTGGATGTGATTTGGATTGTCTACCTCAAGGAATGGGGCGATTGGAGAAGTTGTCGGACTTCGATTTGAGGGACAACAAGAGATTGGTGAAGCTACCAGACTGCATCGAGGAAATGAAGTCATTGACAAGGCTTGATGTAAGTGGATGTGATTTGGATTGTTTACCTCAAGGAATGGGGCAATTGGAGAAGTTGTCGTACTTGCGTTTGAGGGATAACAAGAGATTGGTGAAGCTACCAGAATGCATCGAGGAAATGAAATCATTGACAAGCCTTCATGTAAGTGGATGTGATTTGGATTGTCTACCTCAAGGAATGGGGCGATTGGAGAAGTTGTCGGACTTGGATTTGAGGGACAACAAGAGATTGGTGAAGCTACCAGAGTGCATCGAGGAAATGAAGTCATTGACAAGCCTTGATGTAAGTGGATGTGATTTGGATTGTCTACCTCAAGGAATGGGGCGATTGGAAAAGTTGTCGTACTTGGGTTTGAGGGACAACAAGAGACTGGTGAAGCTACCAGAATGCATCCAGGAAATGAAGTCATTGACAAGCCTTGATGTAAGTGGATGTGATTTGGATTGTCTACCTCAAGGAATGCGGCGATTGGAGAAGTTGTCGGACTTGGATTTGAGAGACAACAAGAGATTGGTGAAGCTACCAGAGTGCATCAAGGAAATGAAGCCATAGACAAGCCTTGATGTAAGTGGATGTGATATAGATTGTCTACCTCAAGGAATGGGGCGATTGGAGAAGTTGTCGTACTTGGATTTGAGGTACAACAGGAGATTGGTGAAGCTACCTGAGTGCATCGAGGAAATGAAGTCATTGACAAGCCTTCATGTAAGTGGATGTGATTTGGATTGTCTACCTCAAGGAATGGGGCGATTGGAGAAGTTGTCGGACTTGGATTTGAGGAACAACAAGAGATTGGTGAAGCTACCTGAGTTCATCGAGGAAATGAAGTCATTGACAAGCCTTGATGTAAGTGGATGTGATTTGGATTGTCTACCTCAAGGAATGGGGTAATTGGAGAAGTTGTTGTACTTGCGTTTGAGGGACAACAAGAGATTGGTGAAGCTACCAGAATGCATCGAGGAAATGAAATCATTGACAAGCCTTGATGTAAGTGGATGTGATTTGGATTGTCTTCCTCAAGGAATGGGGCGCTTGGAGAAGTTGTCGGACTTGGATTTGAGGTACAACAAGAGATTGGTGAAGCTACCAGAGTGCATCGAGGAAATGAAGTCATTGACAAGCCTTGATGTAAGTGCATGTGATTTGGATTGTCTACCTCAAGGAATGGGGCGATTGGAAAAGTTGAATCAATTGTTCTTGAGGGACAACAAGAGATTGGTGAAGCTACCAGAGTGCATCGAGGAAATGACGTCATTGACAAGGCTTGATGTAAGTGGATGTGATTTGGATTGTCTACCTCAAGGAATGGGGCGATTAGAGAAGTTGTCAGACTTGGATTTGAGGGACAACAAGAGATTGGTGAAGCTACCTGAGTGCATCGAGGAAATGAAGTCGTTGACAAGCCTTGATGTAAGTGGATGTGATTTGGATTGTCTACCTCAAGGAATGGGGCGATTGGAGAAGTTGTCAGACTTGGATTTGAGGGACAACAAGAGATTGGTGAAGCTACCAGAATGCATCGAGGAAATGAAATCATTGACAAGCCTTCATGTAAGTGGATGTGATTTGGATTGTCTACCTCGACGAATGGGGCGATTGGAGAAGTTGTCGGACTTCGATTTGAGGGACAACAAGAGATTGGTGAAGCTACCAGAGTGCATCGAGGAAATGAAGTCATTGACAAGCCTTGATGTAAGTGGATGTGATTTGGATTGTCTACCTCAAGGAATGGGGCGATTGGAAAAGTTGTCGTACTTGGGTTTGAGGGACAACAAGAGACTGGTGAAGCTACCAGAATGCATCCAGGAAATGAAGTCATTGACAAGCCTTGATGTAAGTGGATGTGATTTGGATTGTCTACCTCAAGGAATGGGGCGATTGGAGAAGTTGTCGGACTTGGATTTGAGAGACAACAAGAGATTGGTGAAGCTACCAGACTGCATCAAGGAAATGAAGCCATAGACAAGCCTTGATGTAAGTGGATGTGATATAGATTGTCTACCTCAAGGAATGGGGCGATTGGAGAAGTTGTCGTACTTGGATTTGAGGTACAACAGGAGATTGGTGAAGCTACCTGAGTGCATCGAGGAAATGAAGTCATTGACAAGCCTTCATGTAAGTGGATGTGATTTGGATTGTCTACCTCAAGGAATGGGGCGATTGGAGAAGTTGTCAGACTTGGATTTGAGGAACAACAAGAGATTGGTGAAGCTACCTGAGTTCATCGAGGAAATGAAGTCATTGACAAGCCTTGATGTAAGTGGATGTGATTTGGATTGTCTACCTCAAGGAATGGGGTAATTGGAGAAGTTGTTGTACTTGCGTTTGAGGGACAACAAGAGATTGGTGAAGCTACCAGAATGCATCGAGGAAATGAAATCATTGACAAGCCTTGAGGTAAGTGGATGTGATTTGGATTGTCTTCCTCAAGGAATGGGGCGCTTGGAGAAGTTGTCGGACTTGGATTTGAGGGACAACAAGAGATTGGTGAAGCTACCAGAGTGCATCGAGGAAATGAAGTCATTGACAAGCCTTGATGTAAGTGCATGTGATTTGGATTGTCTACCTCAAGGAATGGGGCGATTGGAAAGGTTGAATCAATTGTTCTTGAGGGACAACAAGAGATTGGTGAAGCTACCAGAGTGCATCGAGGAAATGACGTCATTGACAAGGCTTGATGTAAGTGGATGTGATTTGGATTGTCTACCTCAAGGAATGGGGCGATTGGAGAAGTTGTCAGACTTGGATTTGAGGGACAAAAAGAGATTGGTGAAGCTACCTGAGTGCATCGAGGAAATGAAGTCGTTGACAAGCCTTGATGTAAGTGGATGTGATTTGGATTGTCTACCTCAAGGAATGGGGCGATTGGAGAAGTTGTCAGACTTGGATTTGAGGGACAACAAGAGATTGGTGAAGCTACCAGAATGCATCGAGGAAATGAAATCATTGACAAGCCTTCATGTAAGTGGATGTGATTTGGATTGTCTACCTCGACGAATGGGGCGATTGGAGAAGTTGTCGGACTTCGATTTGAGGGACAACAAGAGATTGGTGAAGCTACCAGAGTGCATCGAGGAAATGAAGTCATTGACAAGGCTTGATGTAAGTGGATGTGATTTGGATGATCTACCTCAAGGAATGGGGCGATTGGAAAAGTTGAATCAATTGTTCTTGAGGGACAACAAGAGATTGGTGAAGCTACCAGAGTGCATCGAGGAAATGACGTCATTGACAAGCCTCGATGTAAGTGGATGTGATTTGGATTGTCTACCACAACGAATGGGGGGATTGGAGATGTTGTCGGACTTGGATTTTAGGGACAACAAGAGATTGGTGAAGCTACGAGAGTGCATCGAGGAAATGAAGTCACTGACAAGGCTTGATGTAAGTGGATGTGATTTGGATTGTCTACCTCAAGGAATGGGGCGATTGGAGAAGTTGTCTTACTTGCGTTTGAGGGACAACAAGAGATTGGTGAAGCTACCACAATGCATCCAGGAAATGAAATCATTGACAAGCCTTCATGTAAGTGCAGGTGATTTGGATTGTCTACCTCAAGGAATGGGGCGATTGGAGAAGTTATCGGACTTGGATTTGAGGGACAACAAGAGATTACTGAAGCTACCTGAGTGCATCGAGGAAATGAAGTCATTGACAAGGCTTGATGTAAGTGGATGTGATTTGGATGATCTACCTCAAGGAATGGGGCGATTGGAAAAGTTGAATCAATTGTTCTTGAGGGACAACAAGAGATTGGTGAAGCTACCAGAGTGCATCGAGGAAATGAAATCATTGACAAGCCTTCATGTAAGTGGATGTGATTTGGATTGTCTACCTCGAGGAATGGGGCGATTGGAGAAGTTGTCGGACTTCGATTTGAGGGACAACAAGAGATTGGTGAAGCTACCAGAGTGCATCGAGGAAATGAAGTCATTGACAAGCCTTCAAGTAAGTGGATGTGATTTGGATTGTCTACCTCAAGGAATGGGGCAATTGGAAAAGTTGAATGAATTGTTCTTGAGGGACAACAAGAGATTGGTGAAGCTACCAGAATGCATCAAGGAAATGACGTCATTGACAAGGCTTGATGTAAGTGGATGTGATTTGGATTGTCTACTCAAGGAATGGGGCGATTGGAGAAGTTGTCGGACTTGGATTTGAGGGATAACAAGAGATTGGTGAAGCTACTAGAGTGCATCGAGGAAACGAAGTCATTGACAAGGCTTGATGTAAGTGGATGTGATTTGGATTGCCTACCTCAAGGAATGGGGCGATTGGAGAAGTTGTCGTACTTGGATTTGAGGGACAACAATAGATTGGTGAAGCTACCAGAGTTCATCTAGGAAATGACGCCATTGACAAGCCTTCATGTAAGTGGATGTGATTTGGATTGTCTACTTCAAGGAATGGGGCGATTGGAAAAGTTGAATCAATTGTTCTTGAGGGACAACAAGAGATTAACGAAGCTACTAGAGTGCATCGAGGAAATGAAGTCATTGACAAGCCTTGATGTAAGTGGATGTGATTTGGATTGTCTACCTCAAGGAATGGCGCAATTGGAGAAGTTGTCCAACTTGGATTTGAGTAACAACAAGAGATTAGTCAAGATACCAGAGTGCATCCAGGAAATGAAGTCATTGACAAGCCTTGATGTAAGTGGATGTGATTTGGATCGTCTAACTCAAGGAATGTGGCGATTGGAGAAGTTATCGTACTTGGGTTTGAGGGACGACAAGAGAATGGTGAAGCTACCAGAATTCATCAAGGAAATGAAGTCATTGACGAGCCTTCATGTAAGTGGATGTGATTCGGATTGTCTACCTCAAGGAATGGGGCGATTGGAGAAGTTGTCGAACTTGGATTTGAGGGACAACAAGGGATTGGTGAAGCTACCAGAGTGCATCGAGGAAATGAATTCATTGACAAGCCTTGATGTAAGTGGATGTGATTTGGATTGTCTACCTCAAGGAATGGGGCGATTGGAAAAGTTGAATCAATTGTTCTTGAGGGACAACAAGAGATTAATGAAGCTATTAGAGTGCATCGAGGAAATGAAGTCATTGACAAGCCTTCATGTAAGTGGATGTGATTTGGATTGTCTACCTCAAGGAATGGGGCGATTGGAGAAGTTGTCCAACTTGGATTTGAGGAACAATAAGAGATTAGTCAAGATACTAGAGTGCATCCAGGAAATGAAGTCATTGACAAGGCTTGATGTAAGTGGATGTGATTTGGATTGTCTACCTCAAGGAATGGGGCGATTGGAGAACTTGTCGTACTTGGGTTTGAGGGACAACAGGAGATTGGTGAAGCTACCAGAATTCATCAAGGAAATGAAGTCATTGACAAGCCTTCATGTAAGTCGATGTGATTGGATTGTCTACCTCAAGGAATGGGGCGATTGGAGAAGTTGTCGAACTTGGATTTGAGGGACAACAAGAGATTGGTGAAGCTACCAGAGTGCATCCAGGAAATGAAGTCATTGACAAGCCTCCATGTAAGTGGATATGATTTGGATTGTCTACCTCAAGGAATGGGGCGATTGCAGAAGTTGTCGTACTTGGATTTGAGGTACAACAGGAGATTGGTGAAGCTACCAGAGTGCATGGAGGAAATGAATTCATTGACAAGCCTTCATGTAAGTGGATGTGATTTGGATTGTCTACTTCAAGGAATGGGGCGATTGGAGAAGTTGTCCAACTTGGAGTTGAGCAACAACAAGAGATTGGTGAAGATACCAGAGTGCATCAAGGAAATGAAGTCATTGACAAGCCTTGATGTAAGTGGATGTGATTTGGATTGTCTACGTCAAGGAATGGGGCGATTGGAGAAGTTGTCGTATTTGGATTCGAGGGACCACAAGAGATTGGTGAAGCTACTAGAATGCATCGAGGAAATGAAGTCATTGACAAGCCTTGATGTAAATGGATGTGATTTGGATTGTGTACCTCAAGGAATGGGGCGATTGGAGAAGTTGTCGTACTTGGGTTTGAGGGACAATAAGAGATTGGTGAAGCTACCAGAATGCATCGAGGAAATGAAGTCATTGACAAGCCTTGATGTAAGTGGATGTGATTTGGATTGTCTACCTCGAGGAATGGGGCGATTGGAGAAGTTGTCGTACTTGGATTTGAGGTACAACATGAGATTGGTGAAGCTACCAGAATGCATCGAGGAATTGAAGTCATTGACAAGCCTTGATGTAAGTGGATGTGATTTAGATTGTCTACCTCAAGGAATGGGGCGATTGGAGAAGTTGTCGTACTTGGGTTTGAGGGACAACAAGAGATTGGTGAAGCTACCAGAATGCATCGAGGAAATGAAGTCATTGACAAGCCTTGATGTAAGTGGATGTGATTTGGATTGTCTACCTCAAGGAATGGGGCGATTGGAGAAGTTGTCGAACTTGGCTTTGAGGGACAACAAGACATTGGTGAAGCTACCAGAGTGCATGGAGGAAATGAAGTCATTGACAAGGCTTGATGTAAGTGGATGTGATTTGGATTGTCTACCTCAAGGAATGGGGCGATTGGAAAAGTTGTCGTACTTGGGTTTGAGGGACAACAAGAGATTGGTGAAGCTACCAGAATGCATCGAGGAAATGAAGTTATTGACAAGCCTTGATGTAAGTGGATGTGATTTGGATTGTCTACCTCAAGGAATGGGCGATTGGAGAAGTTGTCGAACTTGGCTTTGAGGGACAACAAGACATTGGTGAAGCTACCAGAGTGCATCGAGGAAATGAACATTGACAAGCCTTGATGTAAGTGGATGTGATTTGGATTGTCTACCTCAAGGAATGGGGCGATT
The DNA here is from genome assembly GCA_963921925.1 of Sphagnum tenellum. Taxonomy (NCBI): domain Eukaryota; kingdom Viridiplantae; phylum Streptophyta; class Sphagnopsida; order Sphagnales; family Sphagnaceae; genus Sphagnum; species Sphagnum tenellum. Next base: position 3,076,961 of record OY998144.1, read on the forward strand.
GGAGAAGTTGTCGGACTGGGATTTGAGGGATAACAAGAGATTGGTGAAGCTACCAGAGTGCATCGAGGAAATGAAGTCATTGACAAGGCTTGATGTAAGTGGATGTGATTTGGATTGTCTACCTCAAGGATGGGGCGATTGGAGAAGTTGTCGGACTTGGATTTGAGGGATAACAAGAGATTGGTGAAGCTACCAAAGTGCATCAACGAAATGAAGTCATTGACAAGCCTTGATGTAAGTGCATGTGATTTGGATTGTTAACCTCAAGGAATGGGGCGATTGGACAAGTTGAATCAATTGCTCTTGAGGGACAAGAAGAGATTGGTGAAGCTACCAGAGTGCATTGAGGAAATGACGTCATTGAGAAGCCTTGATGTAGGTGGATGTGTTTTGGATGGTCTACCTCAAGGAATGGGGCGATTGGAGAAGTTGTCCAACTTGTATTTGGGCAACAACAAGAGATTGTTGAAGGTGCTGAAGTGCATCGAGGAAATGAAGTCATTGACAAGCCTTGACGTAGGTGGATGTGATTTGGATTATCTACGTCAAGGAATGGGGCGATTGCAGAAGTTATATCAATTGATCTTGAGGGACAACAAGAGATTGGTAAAGCTACCAAAGTGCATCGAAGAAATGATGTCATTAACAAGCCTTGATGTAGGTGGATGTGATTTGGATTGTGTACCTCAAGGAATGGGGCGATTTGAGAAGTTGTCGGACTTGGATTTGGGCAACAATAAGAGATTGGTGAAGGTGCCAAACTGCATCGAAGAAATAAAGGCATTGACAAGCCTTGATATAGGTGGATGTGATTTGGATTATCTACCTCAAGGAATGGGGCGATTACAAAAGTTATATGAATTGATTTTGAGGGACAACAAGAGATTGGTGAAGCTACCAGAATGCATCGAGGAAATGAATTCATTAACAAGCCTTGATGTAGGTGGATGTGATTTGGATTGTCTACCTCAAGGAATGGGGCGATTGGAGATGTTGTCCAACTTGTATTCGGGCAACAACAAGAGATTGGTGAAACTACCAGAGTGCATTGAGGAAATCAAGTCATTGACAAGCCTTGATGTAAGTGGATGTGATTTGGATTGTTTACTTGAAGGAATGGTGCGATTGGACAATTCGTCAGACTTGGATTTGAGGGACAATAAGAGATTGGTGAAACTACTAGAATGCATCGAGGAAATGAAGTCATTGACAAGCCTTGATGTAAGTGGATGTGATTTGGATTGTCTACCTCAAGGAATGGGGCGATTGAAGAAGTTGTCGTACTTGTGTTTGAGGGACAACAAGAGATTGGTGAAGCTACCAGAATGCATCGAGGAAATGAAGTCATTGACAAGCCTTCATGTAAGTGCATGTGATTTGGATTGTCTACTTCAAGGAATGGGGCGATTGGAGAAGTTATCGGACTTGGATTTGAGCTACAACAAGAGATTGGTGAAGCTACCAGAGTGCATGGAGGAAATGAAGTCATTGACAAGGCTTGATGTAAGTGGATGTGATTTGGATTGTCTACCTCAAGGAATGGGGCGATTGGAAAAGTTGTCGTACTTGGGTTTGAGGGACAATAAGAGATTGGTGAAGCTACCAGTATGCATCGAGGAAATGAAGTCATTGACAAGCCTTGATGTATGTGGATGTGATTTGGATTGTCTACCTCAAGGAATGGGACCATTGGAAAAGTTGAATGAATTGTTCTTGAGGGATAACAAGAGATTGGTGAAGCTACCAAAGTGCATCGAGGAAATGAAATCATTGACAAGCCTTAATGTAGGTGGATGTGATTTGGATGATCTACCTCAAGGAATGGGGCGATTGGAAAAGTTGTCGGACTTGGATTTGAAGAGCAACAAGAGATTGGTGAAGCTACCAGAGTGCATCAAAGAAATGAAGTCATTGACAAGCCTTGATGTAGGTGGATGTGATTTGGATTATCTACCTCAAGGAATGGGGCGATTGGAGAAGTTGTCCAACTTGTATTTGGGTAACAACAAGAAATTGGTGAAGCTACCAGAGTGCATTGAGGAAATGAAGTCATTGACAAGCTTTGATGTAGGTGGATGTGATTTGGATTATTTACCTCAAGGAATGGGGGATTGAAGAAGTTGTATAAATTAATCTTGAGGGACAACAAGAGATTGGTGAAGCTACCAGAGTGCATCGAGGGAATGAAGTCATTGACATGGCTTGATGTAGGTGGATGTGATTTGGATTGTTTACCTCAAGGAATGAAACGATTGGAAAAGTTGTATGAATTGATTTTGAGGGACAACAAGAGATTGGTGAAGTTACCATAATGCATCAAACAAATGAAGTCATTGACAAGCTTTGATGTAGGTGGATGTGATTTGGATTGTCTACCTGAAGGAATGGCACGATTGGAGAAGTTGTTGGACTTGGATTTGTGCAACAACAAGAGATTGGTGAAATTACCAGAATGCATCGAGGAAATGAAGTCATTTTTAAGCTTTGATGTAGGTGAATGTGATTTGGATGGTCTACCTCAAGGAATGAGGCGATTGGAGAAGTTGTATCAATTGATCTTGAGGGACAACAAGAGATTGGTGAAGGTGCTTGATTGCATCGAGGAAATGAAGTCGTTGGAATGGCTTGATGTAGGTGGATGTGATTTGGATTGTCTACCTCAAGGAATGGGGTGATTGGAGAAGTTATATCAATTGATTTTGAGGGACAACAAGAGATTAGTGAAACTACCAGATTGCATTGAGGAAGTGAAGTCATTGAGAAACCTTGATGTAGGTGGATGTGATTTGAATGGTCTACCTCAAGGAATGGGGCGATTAGAGAAGTTGGATCAATTGATCTTAAGGGACAACAAGAGATTGGTGAAGCTACCAGATTGTATCGAGGAAATGAAGTCATTGAGAAGCCTTCATGTAAGTGGATGTGATTTGGATTGTTTACTTGAAGGAATGGCGCAATTGGAGAATTTGTCGGACTTGGATTTGAGTAACAACAAGAGATTGGGGAAGCTACCAAAATGCATCGAGGAAATGAAGTCATTGACAAGCCTTGATGTAGGTGGATGTGATTTGGATGGTCAACCTCAAGGAATGTCGCAATTGGAAAAGTTGTCCAAGTTAGATTTGAGCAACAATAAGAAATTGGTGAAGTTCCGAAAGTGCATTGAGGAAATGAAGTCACTGACATGGCGTGATGTCCATGCATGTGATTTGGATTGTCTACTTCAAGGAATGGGGCGATCGAACAAGTTGTATAAAATGATCTTGAGGAACAATATGAGATTGGTGAAGTTACCAAAGTGCATCGAGGAAATGAAGTCATTGGAATGGCTTGATGTAGGTGGATGTGATTTGGATTGTCTACTTGAAGGAATGGGGCGATTGGAAAATTTGTATCAATTGATGTTGAGGGAGAAGAAGAGATTGGTGAAGCTACCATAGTGCATCGAGGAAATGAAGTCATTGACAAGCCTTGATGTAGGTGGATGTGACTTGGATTGTCTACCACAAGGAATGGGGCAATTGGAAAAGTTGTATCAATTGATCTTGAGAGGCAACAAGAGATTAGTGAAGCTACTAGAGTGCATCGAGGAAATGAAGTCATTGACAAGCCTTGATGTAAGTGGATGTGATTTGGATTGTCGACCTCAAGGAATGGGGCGATTGGAGAAGTTGTAGCAATTGATCTTCAGGGAGAACAAAAGATTGGTGAAGCTACCATATTGCATCGAGGAAATGAAGTCATTGACAAGCCTTGATGTAGGTGGATGTGATTTGGATGGTTTACCTCAAAGAATGGGGCGATTGGAGAAGTTGTATCAATTGATCTTGAGGGACAACAAGAGATTGGTGAAGCTACCATAGTGCATCGAAGAAATGAAGTCATTGACAAGCATTGATGTAGGTGGATGTAATTTGGATTGTCTACGTCAAGGAATGGTGCGATTGGAGAAGTTGTCCAACTTGTATTGGGGCAACAACAAGAAATTGGTGAAGCTACCAGAGTGCATCGAGGAAATGAAATCATTAACATGGCTTGATGTTGGTGGATGTGATTTGGATTGTGTACCTCAAGGAATGGGGCAATTGGAGAAGTTGTATCAATTGATCTTGAGGGACAACAAGAAATTGGTGAAGTTACCAAAGTGCATCGAAGAAATGAAGTCATTAACATTGCTTGATGTAGGTGGATGTGATTTAGATGGTCTACCTCAAGGAATGCGATGGTTGGAGAAGTTGTCCAAGTTGGATTTGAACAATAACAAGAAGATTGGGGAAATTACCAGAGTGCATTGAAGAAATGAAGTCGTTAACATTGCTTGATGTAGGTGGATGTGATTTGGATTTTCTACTTGAATGAATGGGGCGATTGGAGAAGTTGTCGGACTTGGATTTGAGCAACAACAAGAGATTGGTGAAACTACCATAGTACATGAAGGAAATGAAGTCATTGACAAGCCTTGATGTAGGTGGATGTGATTTGGATTGTCTATATCAAGGAATGGCACGATTGGAGAAGTTGTCCAACCTGGATTTGAAGAATAACAAGAGATGGGTGAAGCTACCAAAGTGCATCGAGCAAATGACCTTACCATAAGGTCAGTTTCATCATTAAATAGTCCTCAAAATGGTGAAATGATAATATGTGAAAAAATATGAAATTAACATGTTGAAAATCATCATAATTATCATAGGTTACATTATGAATAATTTCATTACTCATATCACAATATTATAGTAGATGATGGGAAAAAGTTAAATTTTAAATTTTAAAAACGAATTCATTTTTTGGAAAAAAAATAAAAATCGTTTTGTCAATGTGGAAACTGACCCTAGGCTACTTGTAGTCCAGGCCAAAAATAGTGACAGTTAGTTTTAGGAATAGAATCTCGATACAACCAATGAGAAGTCGAGGCATGGAGTGAAGGGGCCTCCCTTTTTTTTCCTTTGTGGGTGGGGGTTCCATCAATATACCTACCCAACACAAGGCACGTGCTAATATCAGGCTGAAAATTCTGAATAAAACAACAAACTAATTTTTATTATTATTTCTCATCAGAGTTACTAGAATAATCTTTCCTGCCCTGCCCCCACCATTCCCTTTCACACAATCAAACTGCCAACCAGATAGTTGTGCTACTGGCTTCTTTTTTTGGCGAGTTTTAGCCACTTGAATGACAAAAAACAAAATCCAGTATGAACTCATAAAAAAGATTTTTGAGAAAAGAAAAAGGTGCCAAAGTAGATGTAGACGGGGTGTTTTTTTTTTGTTTTTGCTTTTGGGGGGGAGAAGTTGGCACAATTAGATGGTAGGTTCTAGCAAAGTCGCCAAAATACAGCAGGGTTCTTAAAAATTTCTACTTTCCTTTCTGACCTGTAGCCAAATTTGACTAATTCCTCTTGTGGATGATCTTACTTACTTACTTACAATTTAGCGTCATTAAGTGGGCCAAACAGCAAATTGGTGATCGCCAGTGTGATGACATCACAAATTTGAGAATTAAATAAAATTCAATCAAAACAAAACTTGCACGACAGTGCTTTTTTTTTTTTTTCCACATCAAAATTTGTCATTTTTCCGACCAAAGATTGTGATTTTTTTTTTTTTTCCATACCAAAAATATTCATTGGAAATATTGTTTGACAAGCGAACGAAAGTGAGCGTTGACAAAATAGCTCTCTTTCGTTCGACGTTCTTCACGCCTCGCGCTCGGTCTTGTGCGGCGAACACGAGCTGCACATCGCGAGCAGGTGGAGGATTGCTGTAGCGATCTCGTTGGAATCGGTAGCCATGGCACGTTGTCGCAGATGCTCATCTTCTCTGTTTCTGTTTGTGCTCGCGTTTGTTTTCCTTTCCTCGGTAAATTTGTCTATCCGGGAATGTGCTGCAGAGATCGAGAGCGGGGACGGTGGTGATGCGGAAGTCTTCGACGAAGACAAGGATGACGACGTAGTGGTGCTGGGAGCTGACAACTTCACGGAGTTCGTGAAGACGAACCCGTACGTCTTGGTAGAGTTTTATGCCCCCTGGTGCGGTCATTGTCAGTCCTTGGCTCCCGAGTGGGCGTCGGCTGCCTCAATTCTCAAGGGAGACGTGCCTCTTGCCAAGGTCGATGCCACCGTGCACGCAGAGCTTGCCAAGGAGTTTGGAGTCCAGAGCTACCCTAACATTCTGTTCTTCATCGACGGAGTTCCAAAGCGTTACACAGGCGAGCGAGGGAGGTATGGCACTTAGAAAAGGCACGCTGTTTCTAGTCGGTAAGCTACGTGATCTTTTGTGCAGTGTTACAATGCTCGTCAATGTAAGGATGCTTTTTTTTCCCCTCCCTCTCTCTCGACTGGAGGTCCGAACAGTGCAGCTTCATGGTCTCTTTTTTCCGATCTACTTTTTGAATTGGTTTTTTGTGCTTCTCATGAGCTTAGGGTCGGCGTGATGAAGCTAGCTTGTGAATCCTGCTTCCCAGTCCTGTTTCTTGACAAATCGATTTTAGAGGCCGTTCGTTAGGTCACAACGTTCTTTGTCAGCATCGACTATGATGTGGAAACCCTGATTTCAATTCTCTTTTTTTTTGTTTTGGTGATTTCAGTGACGGTATGGTGGCATGGGTGAAGAAGAAAACTGGACCTGCAATCAGTGTTGTCAAATCATCAGCTGATGCAGAAGAACTGCTGAAAGAAGAAACTCCTCTTGCTGTTGCCTTCCTGGATGACTTGGAGGTAGATGGTTTTCTCTGCTCAATCAAACGTATCTAAGCCTTGAATGAAAACAATCAATAACTTACTTGTGGAGTTACAATTGTGAAATGGCTTAAGCGAAGCCATCAACCTCACCATCAGATTTTGTTCTGAACACATGTAGTCATGGACCTGATGAGAATGGCATCTTATTCCTGGAAATAGTTTCTGATCCTCGTGACAGTTTAGACTGCTCCTCCCAAAAACTGATGATGCAAGAAATGTCTTCTTGCTTTTCATTCTCAAGGGTCCTTGTAAAATACATGTACAACAAAACCCTAGCTCCATTTTTCATGGGGATCAGGGATTCTCTTCTTGTTATACATGTCTCAAGTTGTTTAGGATGTTTTGTTTGGAACAGGTGTTCACTCACCTGCTCTGATATTTCCCTGTGGAACAAGGTAAGGATGCAGAGGAGTTAACTGCTGTAGCAAGGCAAGAGGATGGCATTTGGTTCTACATGACTGGTGATGTGGACATTGCCGAAGTCTTTGCCCTGAACAAGAAGGCATCCGCATTGGTCTTATTGAAGAAGCCAGAATGAGAAGCTTTCAACGTTTGGTATGATTAATCTCCTCATGATCATGACATCACTTACCAGAGCCACATGACCAGCAGTGTCTACTCTTATGTGTATCTCCAGTCCACTGAGATGGGATATTCCCAACACCTTCACACTGAACTCATGTTGCTTACATTTGTAGATGGGGCTTTTGAAAGAAAGGAGATTTCTGGGTTCTTGGGTGCAAATAAGCTGCCCCTAGTGGTTACATTCAGCCATGAAACAGCATCAGCTATTTTTGAGGATGAAGTCAGCAGACAAGTAAGAGCTGTGATACTCTCTGCCCGTCATCTTGTGTAGGCCGATATGAGTTTCCAGTTGCAAATTTTCTGAATAGCCTTTTAGCTGTTCCCAGCTATACATTAGAATTGCATCACCTTCAGTATCTGCAGTCTGATGCCAATGTGCACTTTGGTCTCCTAACAGTGTCTTCATGTCATGTCAGCTCTTGCTGTTTGCTCTACCCGATGAATTTGAAAAGATACGTGACAACTTTGAAGAAGCTGCCAAGTCTTTCAAAAGGAAGGTAGGGACGTGCCAAATGTAGTATCCAAGTAACTTGGTTGCTAGTCAAATTTTAAAACAATCATTCGTTGAATCCGTCAGGAATGATATCATTGAAGATCATGCAAGGGGCCATATCATTGATGGAGAGCACTGGAAATATGTTCGGCAAGCTCACGGGCTGAGATGCATAGGGCATATAGCATTATGAGACATCTGACACCATTATCGAGTCTCACCTTTGCAGGACAGAGCCAAACAATCCACCAAACTGATTAAGTCAAGAACAATTCCTCTTCATTGAAACCAGTGCAATTAGGCTTTGGCTCAAGTAGTAGGAATTACTGCCTTTGTGAGAGACTCTCACGATTTTGAAGGCAATTAGTGACTCAGAACAACTCCACTGAATGTGCAGATTATCTTTGTGCTTGTGGATCTTGCAAATAAGAAATTGGCTAGTCCTGTGCTCGACTTCTTTGCTCTCACCCCTGATGAGACAAAGGTAATGTCTCTTCTTGGAACAGTTCTTTGTCCTTTTTACATCAAATTGTGCGCTCCTGCTACCTATTACAGCTAAGTTCCCATGCCCATTATGTTTTTAACTTGTCTTGATTGTGGAATCTAATCTTGCGTTGTATGCTGTGGGGCAGATGATAGGTTTTTCTGTTGATGAGAATGGTCTTAAGTTCATGTATTCAGGTGACTTCAGTCTTGATTCAATCAAGGTTAGTGGCTACACATTACTGCTTACCCCCCATCACCAATCATGACCCTACCATGAATCACTCTACTGTATGAGGTGCATCTACAACCAGTTAATGGTGTCATGCAGCATATTCATTTGTTTGCTTATACAGGGACATTGGTGTGGCCACTGTATGATGTTTTCATTTCACAACAATATACTGAGCTATTACAACTATTTTATTATCCATGACCCAACACCCTTCTCTTTTGAAGGATTATTAAGCAGTGGCCTATGTCATCTCTCTCTTCATACAAGGAGAATATATCCTCCCTTTAGTGCTGCTTTTGATCTACAGACAGTGAGCATAATGTCCTGATGTAGAATTTAGCAATCTTGAGATGCATGTGGCTGGTTTTTTGGTGCTCAGGTATTTGGAGAAAAGTTTCTTACTGGTGATCTTCCTTGTTATCTGAAATCAGAACCCATTCCCCACAAGGTAGGTCATTCTGCCCTCTCTGCAGCACCAGTCTCTGCTGTTATGTGATCTGTAAATGATGGGCTACTCTGTACATAATCTATTCACATGCTTTGTCAAAAATCTTGTTGTTATATATGTCTGGCACTACTCAAAAATTCATGGTGTTTGCAATTGGTGTGCCTGGCATGTGGCATCAAACCTATCCAGTGTCCTTGATTGATCTCCTACCTTCAACTACTTTTCCAAGATTTTCCTGTGATTGACTTTTTATAACAAGTGTAATGCTCTTGTAACAACTCAGATCTTGCCATTATGCTCTCATCAAGGTCTAAAAAAGACTTCTTGCAGACAGTCAATGCATGGATGTGAAGGTTTTACATAATTTGAAGATGCTTGTGACACTTGAGAGTACATTATTGTAATTGACCAAAGATACGATGCAGCAGCTAAAACTTCATTTTTCAGAAATTCAACCATTATCCTTCTTGCAGAAAATGTGTCATTCTCTAGCACTTTCAGTTGTCAACAAGAAACTGTTCTATGTGCTGAAAAGTTATTAAGCATTTTGGCAACTAGTCATTTGAGCAGTCTTCCTTTCATTACCTTCCCCATCTTGGGTCCCCTGTGTTCAATATCAAAGGCTTGTTCTCGATTAGTTATTTTGATCATTCTTTATTTCACTATTCATGTTTTCTCTTGTAGTAGATAGTTCACTGATTACCAACTTGTCTCCTCTATGTCTATTGCACAAATATTTCTTATTGTGCAAACTGCATGTGCAGAATGATGGTGACGTCCAGATTGTAGTAAGCAACAGCTGATGATATTGTGCTTGATGAAACCAAAGATGTTCTTCTCGAGGTAAGGGTTTTGTTTGGTGTGCTGACCACTCATGTCAAGATATTGACCTCTCACCTGTACTGTCACTTGAATGGTAAAACTAGTTAAAGATCATAGCAACTGCAGCTGCTACTATTTGAGACAAAGTTGAACAGTTGTTAAGATTAACAAACCTGCGAGGTTTAAAACGGTGTTTAGATTTTGCTACTTGATCAGAAATTCTGAGATTGCATTGAATACCAGTGGCTAACATCATAGGGCAACCTTGAGCCAGCAACAGCCCTCATGGCTCAAAATATGTTTCAGTGCTACCTAAATCAAACATAACCATTGTCACCTCACAGTCTGCTAGGTTCACAGTTTAGTGCAGCAGGTGCCTTTCAGCAAATATCTACAGCATTTCTGGCCTTCTTGCATCTTGCATGTTAGCTGGGAATAGAATGCTGTTTGATCTGATTGGTTTGGTGCTTAATGAATCATATACACACCTAGTAAACAGCCATAGCATGTCAACAATTATGTGTACTGGCCTGCTACTATGTAACCCTAACCATTGCAGTGATGCATTGCAGGTGTATGCACCATGGTGTGGCCATTGCAAAAAATTGGAGCCAGAGTACAATCGTTTGGGAGAAGTGTTGCAAAATATTCCTTCCATAGTAATTGCAAAAGTGGATGACACTAAGAATGAGCATGCCTTAGTGCAGGTCAGTTTATTTTTTGCTTTCCTGTCCTTGGTTCTTGGTTTACTAGATGCTCCTAAAGCAATCACTTCTCCAACGGTTTTGAATCTTTTCTTGGTCATTTTGTCCAGTTCTAGAATTGCATTGGGGAACCTTTGGGACTCTAGGTCTTTGGTCACAACTATGCCATGATACCCTAGTCTCTATATGCCTTGTTTTGACAACCTGCTGCAGAAGAATCAGTCTTAGCAAGATTTTGACCCTTTTAAGCTTGGACACTTCGCAGCAATCGTTCCAGCCAGTCTAATCCTATATGTTATCAACATGTGACATACTTTTCAATCAAGCCACTCCCGATTCTGACTAAATCATATCATTAACCTATGTCTGAAAGACAGCATTGGAGTCCATCTGAACATGGCATTCCAACATTCCAACAGCAGAGACCATTCTCACTACATTTTGTCTAGTCTGAATGTATGTTGTGGGTTGTGTCCTTTTGGCAGGTTAAAGAATTCCCAACCATACTTTTCTTCCCTGCTGGCAACAAGAGCAAGGAACCACCGGTAAGCAGTTTGTCATCAACCACACACACATCAAAGTTGAAAGCAGTGAATTGTGTCGCATGAGTAGTTTAGTTGTGGAATGAAATTCAGAACCATGTACCACTTCGAAGTTTAAAAGTACCTCGACTTCTTCACCTTCACCATACTGACTCTTTGATTGGTAAAACATTTGCTGATGAGAAATGTATTTGAGGGTGCAGTTGTCAGTGGACACGGATCGGACAGTTGAAGCTTTTGTTGAGTACATCAAGAACAATGCTGCCATTCCTTTTACAGTACCCGAGATTCCTGAAGTGAAACAGGAAGTCTCTGTTGACCTTGGAAGAATAATGGCAAATTTTGAATTTGTGTGGATTTTCAAAAGTTGAATGTGGCAACAAAGAAAAACCCATACCCTCTTTCATTTACCAAGGAAGTCTTTAATATTGTTGCTAGTCAGGAAACCTATTCATTTTTGGACGGTTTTTCAATATATCATTAGATATGTATTTCACCTCAAGATGGATAGAAGACTACTTTTGTCACTGACTAGGGAACATTTGTCTGGGTGGTGATGTCATTTGGTGTAAAAAATGTCCACCAACTTATCAATGTGTTGTAATAAGCAAAACATTTCATGAATACAATGATTTATTCATGGAGATTTTCTTGGATAATTTCACTATTTTTAACCGAATGGAAACCCATTTGGACAAATTAAAACTCTATTTTCTGAAATGTTATGAGTTTAGTATTATTCTCAACTTAGAGAAATGTGTTTTATATGGTATTTTATTGTTTAATTTTATGATTTGTTGTTTTAAAGGAAAGAAAAAAAATTGATCCGAAGAAGATGCATGTTGTTTCGAACATGCATATTCCCACAAACCTTACACAAGTATGGGAATTCAATGGGATGGTTCAATTTTACAAATATTTCATAAAAAAAAATTGCATTCATTATGGAGCCCATTTCTAAGCTTATGTGTAGACCCAAACCATTCATTTGGAGTGAATAATGCCAAACAGCTTGGTAGGAAATTAAACACTAATATATTGAAACACTAATTTTGGTTAGTTTGAATTGGGACCTAGAATTTCATATTCATATTGATGCATCCCAATTGGCTAAATTGGAACTATTCTAGCACCAAATCAAATTGGCAAGTTTGATCAACCTCCTGTTTACATTTATGGATTGGTAAATAATGTTTATATTGTTGTCATTTGGAATAGATGTTTGGGGTTGAATTTGAATAAAATTTTCATATTTTCCAATTTCGTATTTATGTCTATTATGTGGCATATTATTAAATCTTGCATGAATTTTTTTTCATTACATACACAACAACAATTGAATTTAAAGTTAACATTCTTCATGAAATTATTAAATTGTTCTAGACATAACATGTTTTCAATTTTTTTTTGTGGTGGAAAATTATATATTTTTTGCATGTTAATATCATCATGTTGTTTTTTCCCTTTCATCTTGAGTATGTGGAAAATGTATATATTTTTTGTTGCATGTGCATATCTTTTATGTAGGTATTGTATTTCATTTGAAGTTTCATAATTGTTCTTAATGTTTTGTGTTGTATACCATATTTTTCTTTATGTTTTTTGGTTATTGAATCTTTTTTTTCCATAGGAGTGTTTTTTTTTTCCCTTGTTTTTTATATACATTTTTCTTCTTTTTGCATTTTTGACATCTTCTATATTTTGATAGTATTGTTTTCTTTTAGCATTTTCAATTCAATTTCATTATAAGTTTTCATGTTTAAATATTTTTGAATGGTTAGTTATGAAAATGTTTGTCACAATTGAATTAATTGTATATTTATTTTGTAATAATGAAATGAAAATTGAATTTTTTAAAGATAGATAAATGGATGTTTTCATGATGATATGATGAGCAACGGTTTTTTGATTATGATAGGAAAATATAAAACCTACATAAAAAGAATCAAATCAAGTTTGGGATGGAATAAAACTTCTAATATACATGTCCAACAATCATATCTTCATACACAAGATTCTTTGCACGTTCATCATAGGTATCCCTTATGAATTAAACTTTCCGATACAAGTATATTTTGAATATGAGGTTGAGAATAATTAAGTTTCGCATTTACCTTGTGTTTCAAGTTGTTTTAAATGCTTAATAACTCCCTTAATGCATGTCCTAGTGGCCCGCAAAAAGGGACACAAATCTCTCTTCTTTCGTGTATATCTTTCTTTTTTATATATGACATGCTTATCACAAATGAGGGAGGTTTTGCAACATGATTTTTTATGATTTTTACTAATCGTTCATCTCTTTGAGGTTGTTTACATGCTTCAACTTTGATCCTTTCCCCTTGTTCCTTTTTTCTTTTCCTTGGTTTCTTTGGGTGTTTCGTTTTATAAAGTTTGGAAAGGTTTCACCATTTGTTATCTTCACATAACCTGAGATTGGGTTACTTTTTGGCCAACTCATTTTTGGTTATTTTGTAATTTAATGAATGCAACGTAGAGCCAATTTTTAACATGGCCCCTTGACTAGTTTGACATTAATTATATTATTTTCATAAATGTTCAAATGTTCCAAAAATTAAGAGAGAACTTCAAAAAAATTTAATTCATTAATTATTTATTTATTTTCAATTTTGTGATGTAGCCACATTGGCAACCATATATAAGAGGATTTAACCTAGTGCCTATAAGATAGACGGTAAACTAAGTTTTAAAAAACAATCCCTACTACTTTTTTAGCTACCTCAAGGAATAAACAGTTTAAATGTGGCCAACAACTCTTTTTCACCCTACTTTTATGGCAATTATTTTATATTAAAATAATAATAATAAATACACACACACTTTGTGCATGCCACGCATGTCATTTTCAGATTTAACAATAGCGCCAAATTTTGCACCAGAAAAAAATGTTGGACGACTTGCTTCCTAAGGCTTCTTCTAATTTGATGGATTGTAATTTTAAAGGCAGCCATTAGCCCAAGGGTGTCGGTCCCAAAATTAAGGTAGGCCTTCAATAATGTAAAATTATTTTTATTATTTTGTGGGAACACAATGGCAAACCGACCCATGGTGCCCCAAGTCAAGCACAAAAGTTTTTTTTATTCCAATAGCAAAAGGTTTGAAATGATAAGTGTAAGGGCCCTTAAACTCAACCTGTCCATTTTAGGAAACACTTTATGAAGCTAGAAAAATCAAAATGGGTAGATATATTCAAACATAATTTTTTTTTTTTTAAATAAAAAGATTTCCCCAAAAAATGGCTTTGAGGGGTAGAGCCATTGTGGTGATTATGAACCACTTAGAATTATTTTGCCACATGAGAATTAGAAAATTGCAGTCATATATCATATCATTTGACAACAATATGATAAATATTATATTTTACAAGAATATCACTAAATATGAATCATTTGGAAAAAAATACCATGTTTATAATATGGCTCATTCAATTCCAGTAAATATTCTAGTTCACATAAATAATGCGTAACACATAATATTGATGTTCACATGTGAGAATTTTTTGTTAAAAAAATCAAGTTATGGGTTGGAAATTTTCTTTAAATATATTTTGAAGAATAAGGTTCAAATGTTTTGTTGAACGTAATGTATGGCATAATGAGGCCCCCTATAGATGAAGGTACAGGGTCCAAATTTGCATGAACCAATATGGACCCTTATGAAGCAAATTGGATCATTGATTTGGACTCTGGATTGAACATTTGTTTGCATTCTGATTATTCAAATTGTGAGTTCCTCTTTGATCTATGTTTTTTTGTAGTAAAATCAGTTTGCAAATATTTCAATCTCGGACCCTTATCTACAGCCCTTGGGTCCAAATTATGGTTCTTAACCAATAATATTATTCTATCTCATTAGACCATTAAATTTGGATCCTCATTTGAATAATAACTTTAAATTAAAGTATGATCCGCTGTAAAGTCTAATTGATTCCATAATTAATCAATTAATTAATATGGTAATTTGATTTTCATACATGTTCAAATTTTCAAAAAATTAGGGGATGACTTGCTTCCCAGGGCCTCCTCTAATTTGATGGATTGTAATATTGAGGGCAGGCATTAGCCCAAAGTTGTAGGCCCCAAAATTAAGGGAGGCCCATTGGAGCAAGCTTTCAACAATGTAAAATTATTTTTATAATTTTGTGGGAACAATTGCCAAACTGACCCATGGCACCCCAAGTCAAGCGCAAAGCTTTTTTATTCCAATAACAAAAGGTTTGAAATGATTAGTGTAAGGGTTCTTAAACTGAAACTATCCATTTCAAGAAATGCTTTATGAAGCTAGAAAAATCAAAATGGGTAGATTTTCCAAAACATTCAAACTAGAAAATTCAAAACTCTACCTATTGAAATAAAAATAAAAATGAACCCACAAACAAAGTGGAGCTAAATGTTATCTTCTTTTCTTATTCATTTTTTCAATAAAAACTAGATGCATAATCAGTAACTTTATATGATCAGATTACATATGGTGTTGTTGAGTATTTGTGTTACATGTCTAAAAATGAAATAAAATGTTGAATAAGGTTAGAGGTTCATTTTTTTTGGCTTGTATGTAGCAAGTATATAATTGATTTTATTTCGGGATTTTTAATGGAAGCTACTTTATGAGAATATATTACAACATTCAAATTGTATTAAAAATTATATATGTATATATAACCTAAAATATGAAAGCAATTGATGGTAGCCTTGGCACATACTCAGGCATTAACCATCAAATTGAACAAATTTAAGCCTCACTACTCTGAAAGAACGTGAGAAAGTTGTTATTCACCTCAATTTCTTGTGATTTAGTAACCTTGGATTAAAGGGGGCTCATTGTAAGAGTTTGTAGTACTCTCAAAATGTTGATTCTATGAGCACAACCCCAATTTAACCCCTTCAGTTACTTTTCCAACATGAATGTTGAACATGTAACGACGGCATTTTGATTTTACAATATCATGTAATTATGGTTATGACTGTTTAATGTTGATACAAAAAATACATGATGTAATACATTATTTTTTATGCTTATATCCAAATCAAAATTGAACCCCATAGCAAAATAAGATTGTCCAATATTTTATGTTTGTGGATGAGCATGGAGAGATATTTTCACAAAGAATACCTATTGGATTTGGTAATTTGAGAAATTTTTATATAGGAATGTGTGTATGTGGAAAGGTTTTTAATCTGAATTTTATCTTTTAAAAAGGGTATTTGTTAGATTTTTAATGAAGTATTAAAATTTGTCGAATTGCTGAAGTTGATTTCAAGCTATATATATATAGTATTACAATATCTGATTAGATATTTCAAAAAAGTTATTGAAGATTTTCTGTTAATTAAATCATTTTTTTGGAATGTTTTCAAAGATAATCCTTTGGGTCATAAAAATGCAAATGGAATATATATATATATACTATGTGTGCGTGCATGCCAATAGGGGCATTGGGGAAATTAATTGAGTGAGTATATTTTAGCTATGAATTTTCAAAATTAAGGAAATGATTTATCAAAAGGTCATCACTATTAGTAATATAATTTTGTAATTTAATTTCAAAATAAATTTCAAGACATATATTAAAGCATGTAATGGATACACATGAGGACAAAATATTTAGAATTCCAAAATCATTTTTTAAAAAGGGACCAAGGAAATGATTTGACCATTTTTAATTCCATAACCATTCCTTGAAGTGGTTCTTAATGTTACCATCATCTCATTCAAATGACAAAACCTTTTCAATTGGTGGGAATATTTTTCATTGATGATTGTTGTGCCTCAATTGATGTCATTGCCAATTGTGAAGTGCTTTTATAAACAGAAATTATTTGATGATGAAAGAAATATTATAAGATGATGTAATGATATTACTTTTGCTAATAGTTTTATATAATAACATAAGCAGCATAATTTTGGGTCATAAGAATTAAAATAATAAATAAATCTATATTTTTTAATTGAATATTTTTATAAGGATTAAACTATAAGCATGAATGGTTATTTTTACTATGTTTGCACCTTATTTGATTATTTTTTTTAAATCAAAATTTCCTATTTAAAAATTCATCCTAATCTTCAATAAAAATTTTTGGTCATTTTTAATAATTTCCCAATTCTAACAAAAAAATATTTTTCAAAAGAGCAACTAAAAACAATGGATCAACATTGCTATTATTTGATAATGTAGAAGAAATCATGGAAGGGTCTCCTAAAGAAAAAGGTGCATGTGGTTAATATTTGAGAGTTGTTATTTGGGTGTGTGTAATTCAAATATCATTTAATATAAAGTATGTGCATTTTTTCCCATAAGGTGCATAGAATCGGGGGTTACTAAACTGAGATGGCACTTGGCATGATAATGAAAAAACAATGATATGCTAAAAATGTCACATGGCATCCTTATTCCCATGGCACATAATAATCGAAATGGAAATAAATCATAAACAAGATGAATTGAATAAAAAAATATTATTTGATTTAGATTTAATTTTCATTGCCCAAGTATTACTAATTGAAATGGGCAAGATATATTTTTGTGCTAGCTTGTGGTGTTCAAATATCACAATGTGAATTTTTTGATTTAATGTGTGCATCATTTGTTTTTTTAGTTTTGTGTATGCAACCCTCTCAAGTTGTCACATATTTTTATGTTTTAATCCATGCATTTGTGTTCATGATTGGCAAAAGTTTAATTTTCTTTACATAAGATTGACCATGACAATCTATTCATTGCCATTGTATTGTTTATGTCACATGAAATATAAGGAATGGTCCAAATTCCAACTTGGTGTTCATACAACACCATCACTAGATGGGGAGGACAAGGTTTGCATTAACCATATCAATTTTTTTTATAAATGCAATCATGGTAGTCTATTATACATTGAAACTTTACACCATGTGCATGGATATGATTTATTTATTTATTTTTTGGTCTATAATCATGTTCATAGAATTTTCATTTACTCATAATCGTTGATTGTTTTGTACTTGGTCATTTATTCATAACTATTGATTTTCTTAGACATTTTTTTGTATTTTAAAATTTTGATTCACCTTGATATGTGATGTCAATCACATGTGTGTGTGTGTGTGTGTGTGTTTCATTTTTCATTTTTGTAAATGTTTAGGAAAACAATTTCAAATCATGATAACTAATCTATCAAAAGATACAATATAAATTGGATGGATTTATAATGCATGTGAAATGATTTTGATCAATGAAGTTTGCATGATAATTTCATATTTGAAGTGAGTTTCTTCATCCATTTTTTCTTCATTTGAATCCATTTACACACATGAAATGATGCATTTGTTTATCAAATGCAATGTCATACATTTTTGCATGATCATTGATGTTCAAATTAGGTGTGAATTTCAATAATTGAATATCAATTTATTTGACAACTATACACATGGGATAATTTTAAAACTTTTCAATAGAAAATAGCAAGAAAGAAAATATTTCTACTTTTATTGTTGAAGGTATAAAATCAAAAGTTCAAAATGTATCAAACACGGAGGATTTTAAATTCTCTTTTGATGAAAGGTGCAATGTTGCATGAAACACCCACAACACAAGCAAATATACTAGATGATTGGTTTTGATATTATTTGATTTCAAAATTGATAGTTTAGTTTTTTGTTAATTGTTTACATACTCAAATGTGAATTGCAATTTAGATGCCTATAAGTCTCAGATGGTAATTACACAAGGATATATGTTTGGTTTTGTTAAAATCATTTCCTTGTTATGTTCAAAATGACATGGGGCATGAAAAAAAAGTTTTCATTAATTTTTGAACTCATTAATTTAGTTAGTTTCAAATGGCCAAATAGAGTAGCATTGACTAAAGGTATATGAAAAATATTTTGTTATCTTTTAAAGTTAATGGAGAAATTCTTAATAATGTCATTGTGCTTGTTAAAAAAAGAAGGGTCCTTAACTTTTGTAAAGGTGTAATAGTGTGTACAAAATCTTCTTGAAGCTTTGTGATTAATTTTGTGATTATGGATCAACTTGTGATATGAATAGATCAGTTTTATTCTTTTAAATGTCAATTGATATAAAAGCAAGGAAAGTTATGTTTCAATACCACATTCATGCTCTAACAATGTATGTGAAGGTAACTTTGAATTCTTAAATGTATCTTCGTTTATATTGCAGTTTGAGTTTACACATGAACATGTTTCAATTGAAAATATTTGATTATTTGTATTAATGAAATCAATGGTTTATATATTTACAAAATATTTGGAAAATGAATCTAAAACATGCACAAAATGGGTTTTTTTATGAATTTGATGAAATTGATTTTCTCATGTATTTTCATCGTTGTCATCTTATGTGTTCCACCTTTGGCTAATATATCAATGTATTTGGCAACATTTGTAAATTTTCATGATTGTGTGGCAACAAAATAAACCCTCCAATATGCTTTCATGGTGAAAGGCATCATGATTGTGTGACAACAAAATAAATGCTCCAATATGCTTTTAAGGTGAATTATTATTATTACTACTTATGTGATATATATATTTATGTGTGCATATAATGTTTTAAAGAGGTTGTGAATTTTTAAAATTTTGTTTTAACACAATCACATCAACATTTTTCTTTTGCATTTTAACTAAGAATTGGTAAAAGAAAAGACAATGACATTATCAAAGACCTAAAAATAACCAATAAAAATAAAATGACATGGTGGGAAAAAAAAAATGTACTAATGGGATCACTTATGTAAATGAAATAGTTGCTGATGGATTTCACTTTTTTTTAAACTAAAAATTTGAGATTTTGATCAAGTCAACTTCAAGTTGTTTCTAGGTGTGTTGCAAATTATGTAATATGTTCAAGTTTTGATTAAAAGAATTACATCATTGATTATAGTTACAACAAATTCGTTGCCCTAGAAGCTAAACTTCAAACCCAAAAGTGTTGGATGTAACATGAACTTGACCAATTGAAATAGGAAAAAGAGCAAAAGAAATAAAAGTTGACAAGTTTTCTTCAAAATTGGAAGGAAAAAATTTAACCCTTCATGGATTTGAAATTTATTAGAAAAATTATAATCTTGCAATAGAGTTATTGCTAATAGAAAAAAATAAAAAAATAAATAAATAAATCTCGAGTAGCATCCCCTACTAAATGAGTAAAGAGGATATCTTCCTTTCTTGGATTCAAAATTGAGATATGTTTTTTTTTCATTGCAACAAATTTTCCTCTTCATCTAACACCCCAATTTCAAATAAGAACAAAAGGGTGTCATCTGAAAACTCATTCTCAATTGAAGTTCGATTTAAGTCAATTGGACAACACAAAGGCTTACCAAAAACCAACACTTTGTGTTTCCTCTCCACCACTCATTGATCTTGAACCACAATTTCTTCCAATGTTATCTAGTTGACACAATTTTAGAGGCGAAAAAGGTTGGCAAGAATAATAGAGGAATACAGTAACCTTGAGCATGAAAATGTTGAAGATTGTGGACAACTTTGACAGACAATGCCTTGCACAAGCGTGTAAGGTTGTATGTAAAAAAATGGTGTAATATTTATAGTCAATTTTTTTTATTTTTAGGGATAATTCTTGTATTGGATGTCATTTCAAAGAAGAATGAATTTTTTTGAAAAACATTTAGTTGCTTATGAATAAGTTAGTGGATGTTTTGTCAAATTGTATAAACTTATTAATATACCATAGTTCACTTTATGAATCTAAAATAGTTGTTTCAAGAAACAATCCTTCTTATGTTTGTTTTTTTAATATAATATTTTCTCACTTTTTTGCATTTTTTAATTTAAAAAAAAACACACGATGGTCATACTTTCTTCTTTACCATATCCAAATTTAAATGGATGAGATCTTTGAAAAATTAGATCAATTTAAATTTGATTGTTTTCATCATTTTTTATTCATTTAGGTAGGGTGATTCATAAATAGTCTATGATACATGCACGATCACTAAGAAAATAATTATTCTTTTTTGCCTCATATTCAGCTACTACTACCCATATTTATTCTTCGACAACTTTACTGAAAATTATTCATTTTAAAATTTCAAAATTGGGGGGCCTCTTCATCCTCCTCCACCACATTTATGTTGATCAAGATTTATTTGTGTTCAACCACCATGTCTATCAAGTCCAATTTGATTGGGACTTCTTTGCCCTCCTCCATTGTTTCCATTATGTCTAGTTCAATTGGGATTTCTTTGTGTTCCTCCACCATGTCCGCCACATCCAATTCGATCACGACTTCTTTGCATTCCTCCTTTGTGTTTAGTTTGAGCACCGATTATTGGCATTCATCAAACAACTATGATTAAAGCTCTTCATGATCTATAGCTGAAGACAAATAGAACACCAAAATTTTTGGAAAAAAATTCGAACAATTTTTCATGTCTCCTTGTAAAGTTTTAGGAGATTGTTAGCTTAGCAATTGTGTAACCTCAAGTTTGTCTTTTTTCAACTAGCTTTAAAACAATTGTGCAACCTCAAGTTGGATTTCTTTCAACTTCTTTTGAAGTTTGTCAATTTCCATGTTTAAAAGCAAGTTAACGATTGACCACATTCACAATTAACAACAACAACAAACATTCAATATTGGAAGAAGGGTCTTTTTATTTTTTTATTCTTTTCACATAACATGGTGAAAACATGTTATGTGTAAATGACCCTACTCTCCAATTTTGAGTTCAACCAAAGGCGATGTTAATTATAAAAATGTCATATTAAAGTCACCAATAGTTTAACAATTAAACACAATGGAAACCTTTTAGTTCAAACTATAAAGTTAGCCCCACTTCAAACTTTCAAACTTGATTTTGTACTCTGATAAATAGAAATATATCTCTCCACTTGTCACCTTTGCATTCACAAATCTTATTGCAAACAAAATACCATCATTCAATTATGATTTTTTTAAACAATTAAAATAATAACCAATGACATATATACTTACAATTTTGCATCCATATATTTTTAAAAATGCCATTGTCATCCTTGCCTTGATCAATTTTGACTTGAATTGTTTTTGTAAAACATGAAAAATTCTAAAAGACAACTCTTTCACAACACAACTCTTATTGATATTAGTAGTGACTTTTGTCCTTTTGCACTAAAAATCTTCCATAATTTTTGGGAAAACAAATGTCTTATATGCATATATGAAACTACACTTTCCAATTGTGAAAATTATAATTTTCGAAAATGTCATGAATTCAACAAGGTTTGGTTTGCTTTCATAACAAGTTGAAACATATGTTTTGCAAATTGAATACTTATCATGATTATGTCACTTTGACTTCAACAAAATGGAAGATTAATTTAATTTCATTATGTATGTATGGTAATACATTTATATATGAGATATGAATAAAAAACATATTGATAAAAATCATTTGAACAATTGTGTTTTTTTCTAAGCTTGAAAAATTGTTGATGCAACTTGTTATTGTTGTGTGCTTGTATAGGTTTCACATTTCTTGACAACATTTTTTCACAAAAAATAAAATAGTACCCATTACAGTTGTCATTGTTGTTTTGACTTTGATATTGATAAAAAAAAACCCACTCAATACCTCATGGCAAACAATTTCAAATTGAAATAAACAACTTATTTTGAATAACAATGAAATATTTCTATAGTCCAAAACATAATCCGTGCATTTTCAAAATTGGAAAAATATATCACAAATTCTTAATTTGAAATAAAAAGGGGAAGAAATTCATCTCTTTGCATGATGCCTTTGAAGCAAACCCAATTTCAATCATTTGAAAGTCTTGTTTCATATTTTTTATGGCGGGGTCCCTTGAAGTGTATGTTGTATTTCTCTATGCTTTTATGATTCAAGACAAAATAGGTGTGCTATTAAATGCCATATAACAAGAAAATTGAAAACCATAAGTTACAAAATTGATCTTAGATTTTCACCTTTCCTTTGGCCACACAAAAGTTTCAATCATGTTTTTTATTAACATTTTCCTATGAAACAAAATTAATCATATATGGGCTTAATTGTGATAATTGTAAGATGAACTGTGACACATTACACTCATTACTATAAATCCTAGCTTCTTTTACTAAGAATTTTGACCCAAAAATATTCATTTTTGGACATTCATCAAAATGACCACTTCGTCATATTGGACAATTCATTTTTTACATGACTAATTTGACAAATGGTCTTTTTAACTATTGAAGTCACGGAGCATTTGATCGGTCAAATCAAAAAACAAAAATATTGGGCAACAATTGTTTTTAAGCCAAAATTTTTAAGTTTTTTAATGGTTGCCCCAAACTTCATTTCGGTGGGTGGGTGATAAAAGGTACATACGTAAGTAGGTACCACCTACCCACCTAGGTCATGGTAGGTAGCCATACATCCATTAGCCTAGGTCCTAGGTATTTAAGTTGTACACCATTTTAACATAGCTTCCTTTTCGGCCACATAGTTACCAAGTTCCTAATAAGCTCATCACATGTTATGTTCTAATAATGTTTATAAAACTTTGTTATTAACATGTTCCATCTCAAGTCTTCTTCCGCATCCAAACTTTGAATTTGGTTTTTTTTTTCATATAAGTGCGTTGGACAATAATTTAAACTAATTTACGATTTTTTTCTTCTTGAAATTGAGTTGTTTTCACAAATTCAATTTATATCATCCTTTCAAGATTTGTAGTAGTGTACTTAAACTTCTAGAAAATACTATTTAATAGGTACTATAAATATTATACCTTGTAGTTAATAGTAGTAGCTAATTAATGTACCTAATGTTAAAGGATAGAATAGACTTTAATTAAGTTTTGGACATAGAACATAAGAAAAGACATTTTCAAACTTGTAAATACTGGTTTTTGTAATAGTAGAATTGATTATTGGATTTCACTATAGAATTTCATGATATCGAAAACTTACCATTGGTTTTTGGAGTGTATAGTTTTAGAATTGAAAAGTTAGTTGATTAGACTCTCTTTTGATGATGATTTATAGATAGGATTTACTATGAATCTTTTTTAAAAATTGGGATTTCCTTGATTTTTGGGCTAAACCATTGTTTCTCCTCTTCCTAAAGGATTGCTATGGGGGAAATTGGGAATATTATATTCATTTTGGTGTCATGATTGTTTGATTCTACTATGGAATAGACATAATTCTTTAAGCATTCCTTATTAGTTTTTATGTTCAAATGTATGGTTTTTTACTTCCTTTTTGAAGTTGTATGCCTTTTTGGGAAGATTAAATTTTTTGCATGATAGAAACATGAATTTTTTTGTACTCTCAATTTCATAAACTTTTTGTGACTATTTGTCACTCAATGTTGCAAGATCGAAATGTTCATTTTTTGTTCCTATTTCATTTAAGTACAAAAAATTCAGGATTTCATTGAGTGGCCTTAACTTTTGGCAACCGTACCATGAATATAGAAGCATAATTTTGGTTCAATGACTATATTTTTTGTTAAAGTTTTGGTTTGAATTATTTGTTTTTTCCAAGAAAATAGATTTTGTGTTTTAAGCAAATTTTGTTATATTGTTCATTTTGTTTCTATTACAAGTAGCATAGAACTATCCTAGTCCTAAACAAAAAAATCACGAAAAATTCTTTCTTTTATTATTATTCCATTCAAGTTGTCTAGTGTTGCAATATGATGATTATTAAAAGTAAAAATTCCTAGGTTAATTAGTGCCATTGGCATCCTAGTAACTAGATGGTTACCAGTGGTTACTATTGGATCACAATAAATTAGATGTTATTTTTCACGGTACCTAATTTGGCATCATGGTCTACTTTCATTTATAACTAAACTTGCATTCATGTACATGAAACAAATTGAACCAATTTGTGTTGAACCTACAAACGTGAAGTGCCTTGACTTTCTACCAATTTTACTCCCATAACAATGTTGAACTTATGGTAATAAAACCTCAACACATTCAATAGTTGAATTTGTAGGTACTATTGGCATATTAGATGCAATAGAAATTGACATTTGAAAAATAAATTTAGCCACACATGTATTGGTCTTGTTCATCTTGGGTTACAGTTACGTGTACATGGAATGGAACAATAGGATGTCCCATTTGACTGATCCATTGGCCATCTTGATTAAGGATGACAATGTTTTGTCCAACTTGACTAAATGTCTTATTTGATTGGTAATTAATTAGGACACACTCGTTGAATTGATTAGTAAAAATTTACACAAGTCATTCATGCCCCTAGCTTCTCTTCAAATTGAACACCTCTATTAATCAAAATTAACAACCTAGTGAAATTGTACTCCTTGAAAATTTTTGATTCATAA
Source organism: Sphagnum tenellum (assembly GCA_963921925.1). NCBI lineage: Eukaryota > Viridiplantae > Streptophyta > Sphagnopsida > Sphagnales > Sphagnaceae > Sphagnum > Sphagnum tenellum. Next base: position 3,102,334 of record OY998144.1, read on the forward strand.
TAGTGACTTGACATGCACACATGTGCATACCAAAAAAAATTGTTCATAAATATTGAGACTTTTTCATATTCACAATTTAAGCCAATAAAATAGAATTAGGAAATGTCAATAACACACACCTTACAAATAATGTATAAAACTTGAAAATGAAATTGTGCATCCAATTGTTTGGAACGAAAAATGAAGACCACAAGGACTTTGCATATCAAAACACAACTTTCACAATAAACCTAAAACAAACAAAAGTAAATTACATGTTTTTTAGTTCTAATTTGTGTTTGAAAATAACATGGTGATGTAGTTTCAATGGTTTGGTCTCAACCCATATTTTGTTTTAGTGATCAGTCACTAATTTAAATCATCACAAAGTTGTTTGTTTCAAATTTTTTTCCCAAAGAACATTCTAAATCAATTTCTCGTGTGTTAAATACATAAAAATTGCAACAACCATTTCTCTTGAATTTTTTTGTTTGATTTTTGTGGTTTGTGTTGATGCACCTTAACAAAACCATGTGGTAGCCATGTCATGTCAACATGTATGCCATAAGTTTGCCTATCAAAGGCATAGATATAAACTAGTCCTTGTAAATTGATCCTTATGACTAGAGAAACAATTTCATACATAAAGAGATGCAAACAAGAGGGGGAATGACCAAACATGTACTCGTCACTTCTTTAAAAGGCTTGCAATTCATTAGTTGCTTTCAACGACACTCCTTCAACTTGACCATAGACAACACATGCAATTATCAATGTTAACATAAGAACATAATTTGAAAACAACTATTGCACTACCTATGATTAAATATGCCACCATGTTTTATGAAACTACTAGCCCTTTCAAAGTGTAGTTGCATAAAAGGCATGGCATATATATATACATTTGAATCAAGCAATATGTTATTTGAAAATATAACTAGAATAACCAAAGAAAGATGGAGAAGAGACTATTGGAAATGTGAAATGCTACACCTTTGGAGGCACCTCAAATTCAAGCTTGGGGACTTATGGGCATGGATTTCACCCTCCGAAGTATTGTTTCACTCATGTATGCAAAGAATGAAATGGAAGCTTACTAAAATAAATGCCAACTACTTGTCTAACTTGATAAATAAATAGAGGCACCAATATTGACACACTTCAAGATCTCAAGTACCACTTGTGTAACCATTCAAAAGTTTAAAATAATAACAAATTGGAATGTGTTTTTGAAAACAATGGAGCTATATATATCAAATTCAAGAGCTTGTCCAATAGCTAATGCCATTGTGAGGTTTTTTTTAAATTTTTTAAAAAAAATTGCAAAGCTTGAGAAATATCAAATTAGATCGATCCATCCCCAATTCATTGCAAAAAAATGTGCAAGGAATTAATGTTTTATGAAAATTTAAAACTAAGACATGTATGATATAAACAAGGTTGTTAAACACCCATTTATTTTCAAGTTACAACCAAAAATATGAAAAACCTTCTGAAATCAACTACAAAAATTACAATCCTTAAATACTCTTATCATTGGTACCCATCATCCTTATTTTTTGCATTTATTTTAAACTTGAATCTTAACATACATCCAATTTATTTGGTAATTTTTCTAGGATTTCAACTACTTCACCAACCACATGATACACTTTTAACCAATGTTCAAATCTTGAATCCATTGAATCATGGTACACATAGTGGTAGATACATGTACATTGAATAACAAGTCACACCTCACATGCTTGTTTTTTTGAAAAAAACTCTTGTCAGGTTTGGTTAATTGGAAGTAAGGATAAAAACCAAAAGTGAGGTACAGAGAAACAAAACCACAAGATATTTCATACTGATCAAGTATATTTTGAAAAGGGTGTGAAGGAAATTAACATATACATACAACAAGGTCACCTAACTACACATTTCTTGATAAGTTTCCTTGCAAAATCATCCATGCATCAAACTTTTAGTGCAAATGTTTTATATTATTTGCATCAATTTTACCTATTCTTTTCAAAAATTAATCATCACAACACATGGCATTGGTTGTAAGCTCTTATCCAGCTCTTGTAGATTTTAGTGTTTTGGAAAAAGTAACATTTTTTAATTTCACAAGAAGTTCATATGTAAGGCTCATTGTTTCACAAGCAAATTGATGTACATTTGATCTTATGTGCATCCAACTTGAAGATATGGTTTCAATTAGAAGGCATGAATATATGTACATCTATATCTAACATCATCACATAACAATAGGTTGAATGTAATCACAAACATAATTTTAATGAAATGTTTAACATGACCTATACATATGAAACATTCATAGATCAATAAGAACTTTCATGCTTATAGCATAGGAAACTGGGATTGTGATATAATTTCCCACCTTTGAAATGGTTTTGTGTTCATGAACTTGAGAGCTAACTAGAGCCAACAAATTGACATTATGAAATGGTTAGGTTGACAAGGAATCAATTCAACACTAGTCCTTTCAAACCAAAAAACAAATGTCATGCATGAATCAAATTTCATTACACACCTATTGAAACTATTATTCATTCAACATCCATCACCCAACATTTTACATGTTTGTGCTTAGGTATCACACAATTAAACACTTAAATCAAAGTTCACCACAATCAAATTGTCCAACACTTAATATGTTGATATTGTACATGTCTTCACCCTAACAAATATTTCATCAATTGGGAGCACATTTGGGATCAAACAAATTGTTTGATGCTCCTCTCTTGGTTCAATCCCATGTACACAAACTTGGTAACGTTCAACATCATCAATAAAACCTTTCAAAACATGAGATTTTATGACTTTCCTTCTATAAAATACCAAAATTACTTTCATACACATAATCACTTTTAGTATTTCATAATATATTTCACTTAAAACTTATAAAATAGACATTTTCAACAAGCTCCCTTGGCATAAACAAGATTGAAACTTGAGGAAATCACTTTTTGTATATTTTTTGAAACATTTTAAGTAAAAGGGTAATTATAAGTATGCTATGAAACAATGACATATATATTGAAAAAATATTTCAATAAAATTGAAAGTATTTTCTAAGTATATTTTAAGTGTATTTTCACAATGAGGTGCCTAATTAATGCACCCTATGGTTTTTTTACACAACGCTTGGAATTAAATGGAAGTGACTTTCTTGACTATTGAAATCATAACAAACCAATTATTGTTCCACAATTACATTGCCTTATGCATATCCATTCCCACATTTGATGAGCTTTTGACTTGTTAACATTGAAATATCACCCAATTTAATTACATGTTATCTTTGTAGAACCTTTCACAAATACTCAAAATCACAAATTGCACCAAACACTAAGACTTCAAATATCCCAACATAAAACATCACTCAATTGTTTCCCTTTTCCTTAACACAAATTGAACATCAAACATTTTTGTTCAAATGATCATCACTTTCACAACATGCATTAACATTTTTTTGGGGAAAATTTTATAAATCATATCTAGTTGCAAAATGTAATATATAAAAAACTTCAAACAACCGTTGCAAATTTCTTAAGTTTCATTTCTTAGAAAATGTTGTAAATTGTATGTAAGTGCATAATGAATTATCTAAACCTTCAATCAGCCATTGCACATTGTTTAAACACATAAGAAGAAATAAAAATAACCATATTACACAACAAAATCTCCTTTGTCATTCTTCTTTCCCTTCTTCCCATAGTTTTTTTGAAATTTTCATTAACTTTTTGTAATTACATTGCATTTGAGCATTTTTTGTGACATGTCCTTTGTGCACTCTTTGTGGGTGCATATTCAATCCTTGACCTTTTGTGTTTATAAAGTTAATGTTACCTTCAAAACATAATGCAATGAAACTAAACTTTAAATCTCTTTAATATCATGTTAGTTTACAACTTTTTGATTTGGTGATTATTAGTGTACAAAGAACATTGAACTTTGTCTTTATTCAACTTTGCAAATGTTGTACGAATAATTACTTACACTATTTATTAGATTTCAAGTGGCTTTCCATTCAACCAAAAAGAAATACTAAGGTGTATCAATAAATCTATTTCCTCACCCATAATTTGAAATGTGTCTCTTAGACAAACTAATGGAATGTTTTACATTTTATCACTTGTATGAACATTTAAAGACATTAATGTGACTTGTTCAAGGCGACAACATTGGTTGGAACTATCTTGTCTAACATTGGCTAAAACCATTAGCTAAGACCATTGGTTGGAACTAGGCATTTAGCATGATCACCAAGATCATGCATATTTTCCAATTGAACTTTGTATGAAGTTTAGAATTATGGATTTTTAATAGAATTTTTATGCATTAATTGCCATAATATTTAGAAAAAATTACATTTAAAACATAATGGGTTGTTCAATGTCATTGGACGTTAGCAAAACTCTTAACATGTTTATTTTATCACCTAGATAATCATAATATTAACATGGATGTGTGAACCAATGTTGGGTGGGTAAGTTTTTTACCTTGAATATATCTATCTATGAAGGAAGGTAGTTTGTTTGTTTTTCACATTCATATCTCCAAAACCATGGTGCCTTTTAATACATTCTTGTTATCGTTGGAAAACTTTCAACGACTAAGGGTGCATTGAGTTTGTTTCATAGTGTTTTGACTTATGGTGAAGTTATTGAATATTGGGGAAAAAAATCATTTAGATCAAAACTAAAAATTATAAAAAAAATTGGGCACACTTTGAGTATTATTGGAAAGCCTTCAATGAGCAAGAATTAATGGCGTTGGAAATTTTTAAACATAAGGTGTGGGAGATATTGAAATTTGAGTAGTTTTAAAAAGAAAAAATAGGTAACAACCTATGCTACATTAATACCCATTAGTATAACAAGGTAGGGCTTATATTTTCCTTAGCTAGTAGAAAAATTAGACTTACCCTGCCCTTATTTTAAATGTCAAATGAAACACATTTTACCCTTATGTGGGGATGTCAATTGTCTTCAAGTTGGAAACAAAGAGTATATGCCAAAATTGTAACATATATATACATGCATTTCCACATATTACAGTGCATGCACCATTATGATGCATTTTTTCAAATTAAGGCAACAAACTATTGAAAATATCTACTTTTGGCATTTAAAATTGTTCATTACATTGATTATTGTAAGTAAGATTTTTATCATATGCTCTTGGAATTTGTTTAAATTTTGCATTATAAGAATGTTTTGAATATGTTCTTAATGTATTAATTAATGTCAATTTAGTTTGTTATTTGTTTGATAGGATGTTTGAAATTTCATGGTTCATGTTTGCAATTCAAAATGCACAACTTATGATATTTCTCCAAGTTTGGTAATGTGCCGTATTTATGTTAAATATTTGGATTTATCCTATGTTCAACCATTTATATTCTCATAGTAAATATAAGATAGATGACAAAATATTCCCCTTTACTTGAATTGATAGTTTTGCAAAACCTATAATACCCTTACCCTTATTTGGTTTGGAATTCAAGCCTATATAACTTTTACCAATTGATATTTTTTTTAAAAAAAATATTTTACCCTTACCTTGATTGACATACCCTAGTTGAATAACATGTTTAGAAGAAAAATCTTATTTTTATACATTTTGTAAATTTCAGTATTTTTCTTTAAAAAATTTGTTTGGTCAAGGAAAATTAAGCATATTTTGGAAATTTCTAAATTTTTTTTTTCCCAAAATGAAAATTTCAGAATTAAATAATTATTTGATAGAAACTCGACAAACCTACTAGGTTATTCAATTACAATACTCAAATTTTTATGCTTGCCCAACATTGATTTGTATGTTTGCACTTGGATTTGTTTAGTTGTGTACACCACCACCCATAGAATTGCATATTAAAGTTATACATGGTCCCATTTTCATCCCTCTTTGCTCCCTCATCCTTTGTTTTGGTGGTATTTGTAAAGTTTAAGGATAAAGGTCCAATAAGGGACCAAGTTGGGAAAACCTATGATGGGATCCCCAAATTGGGCACATGAATTTATTTTTTCCACTCATGGGTTGCCCTCCTTTAGTCTATGCTATCGTGCCAAACTTGAATGTGGTGTCTAGGGTTGGGATAATATAAAGGTCTACGAAAGTTGGAAATTGACCAAGGTAACATAAAGCATATATGTTTAGGTGTAGCGAAAAAATAGGTGCAAAGGAATGTTTCCCTTACATTAATGAATCCATTGCCATGAACAACAAACATAACATATTCTCAAGGCATAAGCATTTGTGGTGGCACTACCTACGAACTGGGCTCTTGTGGTGATTGTGCCTTTTCTAAATCCTACACCCATCCTTCCCCATGCTTGTCGGCTCAAGCAAAGTTTAGCCCTTGGGTGTGCAAAAGAATTAGCACACACTACCAAGGTTCTTGCCCCCATTGCCCTAGCCTCAACCTTTTTTTAAACAATCAACGCCTTATGAACTTTACATCCTTCAAGCTCAAATTCCCTTTGCTCGAATTCATTGATGAATTTTCAACCAAATGAATACCTTGAACCTTCTTTTGATTTTTGTAGGTCAACATTCATGCGCTTATCCCATTTGTCAACTAGGAGTCATTTAAGCATGATATTTGTGCATTTCCAAGATTTTTTTGACCTAGAAGATTTAGCAAATGGTTTCATTCAACTCCACTAATTGGTTTCCCATGTGGTTGTAGGTAGTATCCCAAGGTCTATTGCTCGGATTCTTGGTGCTACTAGGTTTTTGACTTTGGCCAAACCTTTATGTGGCATCCAATTGATGATAATAGATGAAATGTTTGACGGTTAATGAATAGGGCATCATGTTTTCAATTTTGTGATGCGTCTTCCTTGCATTTATTACCACATCAATTCGGTGTGGTTGTTAGGACCAAACATGAAGGGTGAAAGCATATTAAAGTGGACCAAAACTAGCAAATCAAAGTCCCTTTTGAAAGTTCATTTCTAGTGTATTTGAAATTGGCTAAAATTGACCATGTAAATTTCATTCCAAAAATTCTTTTTTTTCCAATTTGTTTTTGGGGCCACCATGTTAAAAATCATTTAAAAGGTCTTCCTTGAAACAAAATTAAGAAAATCAACATTTTTTATGCCTTTATGGACTTTGCAAAATATTTTAAGGCCTGCATATTTGATGTTGTGGAACACCAAATAAAACAATGTTTCGTTCACTAAATGAACCTTTAATGTCCTAAACTTCAAATATTTTATATCCAAAAATTTCACATACATTGCATAAACACATTGTGAGATAAAAAACCATATCCAAAATTTTACAATTTGTGACAATTTGTTTCACTAAAATTGTAAAGTCCATTATTAATTGAACATTCATGATTTTGATGTAATTTGTTTTGTGTTTATAAACTTAATGTGTTAGTTTCACATAAGCGAGTCCCTTTTTGTTATATTCAACAAGAGTTAGAAATTGTATGGAATAACATTTATTAAATTAAAAAAATTTACCACTGTGATTTCCATAATGGTCCATTGTAGTATGCAACCACCCTAAGGTTGTGGTTCATGGTATTTGGTCTACACTAAACATCCATCCCAATTGGAATGTACTTTAGGTGGACATTATGAACATTTTCAACTCCATTTTGAGTAAGGTCATTTTCAAGGAGCTTTGGGTTGTAGGAGGCCAATTATCACAACTTTTCCCTTTTGTTCATGTTTTTTATGTTTTAAAGTTTCTTTTGTTTTAGTCATCATTCCTTTTCAAGAAATTTTTCTATATTCCTTTTGTCTATTGGTGTGCTCTAGGGCAATCCACTTATTAGGTCTTTTTTTGCTCTTGCCTAATTTCATGCTTTGATTGCTCCTCAAGGGTTTTTCCTTTTGTGTCATCCCTTCTTTAATTAATGACACCCCACATCCTTGGCCTTGCTTCTATCATCTCAAGACTCTTCTTTTGATCATTTCATCTCCCAATTACTGTTTATGGGGCTAGCCATTTAAGCCCACAAGTGTTCAACTTGGTCCCCTTTAGGCCTCCCTTTTAAGTTCTCCCCTCTTAGTTTTTGCTACCCTACAAATGGCATCAAGGTTTTAGGTATACCTTTTAGTTCTATTTCTTTTTCCATTTCGTTTTTGTAGGCCGCCTTAGATGAGGATGTTTAGGATGTTGATGTGCCCTTAAGGTTCATGGATGTTTATGTTGATTTTACTATCCTTTAGATCAATGTTTCACCCGAATGCCTTTCTATTGTTGTGTTCCTTCTTCCCCTTCTTAGGCTTTTGGCATCAATTTGTGGTTTTTAATTTAACCCTTATGAAGTTTTTGGGAGGTTTTTAAACCCAAGTTATTTAGAGTGCCCTAGGCTTCCTTAGTGCATTGACAAAATGATTTTGTTTTTGGAAAAGGTTTTTTGCAAGTCGAAAAAACTTTTTTTTTATTGCTATTTTTTGGCTGGTTTTTTGGCTTTGCATTTAAAGATGAATTGTAGAACTTGAGAGGTGCTCCTATAACATTTTAAATTACTCAAAATGAAGAAGAGTTGAGAAACATCTGCCAACATGTTCGATCATAGGCAGGTGATTAGTGATGGGCCGGTCTACCCTCTATGTGAATGTACACTTACCCTCCTAATGCTGTTGGAGACTGGGTCTATAGACTAAGTCTCCACCCTCCACACTGCGCTACTTATGGCGCAAAAGAGGACAACTCACTTGGTCTACATACAGTGCACTTAGGAAAGTCAAATCTCCTGCTTGTGGGAAGAACCACACCACTGCAGGTCCATTGTAGGCCACCCCCACGTGGTCCATTAGTGGGCCATGTTCATGATTACGTTACAAGGACATCTTTTCATTCAACTAGATTCTGCCCCAGCAACACATTTTCATTATTATTGTCTGAGATAATTGCGATCAAACTTACTATGGCCTGTATCCAACAACACAAAAGTAAGGTATATATATTAATTTCAGCAGTGCTGCCATGTCTCAACGTTGCAACAATGCAGCAATGCAGCCACGTCTCGGCAATGTAGCAGTGTTGCCATGTCTTAGCGTTACAACAGTGCTACAGTGCAGCCACGTCTCAGTAGTGCAGTAGTGCAGCCACATCTTAGCCACGTCTCGGCAATGCAGCCATCTCTCGGCATCTCAAGATAGGATGGTTCAGGGTTATAAAAGGAGATGGTCTGGGGGATAGCCCTCTAGCAAACCAACACTAGTTGATGGATCAATAAAACTTTTAGTCCTCTAGTATTATCCTATCTTGTCTTGTCTTGTTTTTTATTTCCCCGCTTGGTTGTAACAGGTTTCTTTGCCTTGCCTTGCATTAGTCCGGTCCATAACAGTTTGGTTTGCTCCTTCTTCTATTCAAAATCAATAGCCTCATTGCCGTTGTCATCACTAGCAGCAACAAGATCTATAACAGTTTTGTTGTTGTTGTTGCGATGGTGGTGCAGATGTCTTGGCAGTTTTTCCATCATCCTCGCCATCATGCCCTCTTTCTTATGTGCCTATTGTTGTTGTTCTTCACGCTTTTCTACAGCTGAGTGATTAACGTCCGATTTGTTTTTGCTTATTTTTGTGGCTTGCCAGATGCATCTCCACCAGCCTGCCATAGAAATCTATCTGTGCCAGCGCCAAGCTCAGTCACATCTTCTTTTTTAGCTTTTGCAGAGTTGGAATTGCCAACTACAATAATTTTCACGGGCGCTAGAAGATCAGATTTGCTCACTGCTCCTCCATCAATTTTCGTAGGAATTTGAAGATCGACATTTGCAGAGGTTGCGTTCTACATTTAGCTTGCTGCAATTTCGAGCATGGCCGCATCCGAATTCCAGACGAGATCATACCCATTCTCCTGAGATTTTTGCTATTTCAGTTCGGAACCGCCACCGTTTGCATCGAATCCAGAGGTAGAAATCATGTCAAAGCTGAGTGCAGTAGCACCATAACAAGACTCTTGATGGACCTCAAGCCTCCCTTCAACCTTCAACCTCATTGTTATCATTGATAACTACCACCATGGACAAGTCGGAATCAAACATCGACCTCAATCAAATCCTCGCCGCCCTTCAACACCTTCAATAAAAAAATGCCGCGCTCCGAGACTTAGTGAACTGCATGTAGGATCAGCCACAACCTCTTGCCCAGTACCCGCTGCCCTTGTAATGGTTGCCCTAGAGCCCAAGATTAGCCTACCAAAAAAGTTCAACGGAACACGCCCCAAATTTCGTGGCTTTGTCAACTAGGTACGCTTAATCATTCAGCTACACCCTCGTCTCTATTCGGATGACACCACTTGTGTAGGATTCGTTGGAACCCTACTCACTGGGACAGTTGTAGCATGGTTTGCTCCCATCCTGGAAACATCATCCCCTCTCCTACAAGATTTCGACACCTTTATGGCAGAATTTGAAATAGTGTTGGGGGATAGTGACAAGGCCAAAACTTTAGCCAACAAGTTGCATCGGCTCTAGCAAGGGACACGTTTAGCCACCGTCTACGCCTCAGAATTCAGGCAGCTTGCCTGCGACGTCAACTGGGGAGAAGCTACGTTGATTGGTCAGTTTCATTGTGGGCTACGTGACGATGTTCAAGATCTTTTGCTGACACTCGCAAACCCTTTTTCCTTTAGTGAAGTCATCACCCAAGCAATTCAGTGTGACAATTGTCTGTTCGAACGTTGCTAAGAAAAGAAAGTCACATCCAACGCCTAGCTTTGGAACAGTCACCCTAGTTGCTCCCCTTAGTTCCCCAAACAACAATAGTTGCCCGACCTGCCTCTTTCGGACCTGCCCCGATGTAGATTGACGTAGCCAAGTTCAAACCTTTGATAAAGGCCGAGAAACTTTGTTGACGGACAAACAACCTATGCCTCTACTATGGCAACCCAGGGCACATAGCTCGCCAGTGCCCTCAAAAGCTTGTCAAACTTCAAGTGCAAGTTGTGGCAACTCCCCAAGTATTAGAAAACAAGAACATCCAGTCACAGTAGGAGCCGTGCGACTGGATCTCACCCAGCACCACCTTTGCAAAGGCTCCTGTTCAGCCGTTGGTCCCAGTCCCAGCTTCACTCAGCATGTGGACATCATTCGTATTCCAGAAGAAATACCACAAGTGTCAGCATTGGTGGACTCCGATGCCACCTCTTCTTTCATCGACCAAACATTTGTCGCCCAACACAACATTCATGTGGTCAAGAAGTCAACCCCTATTCCGGTGGATGTTATTGATGGGAGAACCATCGCTTCCGGTGTAATCACAACCCCTTTGGAACTTTGTATCGGCAAGCACGCGATTGTTCTCAACATCATCTCAACCCCTCACCATCCTGTCATCCTTGGTCTACCTTGGCTAGAAGCACACAACCCTATCATCAATTAGCAATTCGGAACCCTCACCTTCAGCACACAACGGTGCACCTCTCAAGAACCCCAAGCCCAAAAAAACACCTTGTCGAATCCTGCCAAGAACCATGTGGTCAAGAACCCAAAGAGGGTCGGAACCAATTCTAGTCTTGTCAAGTTTGTTTTGTCAAGTCTTGCAGTCAAGAGCCCGCCGCTAGCCAAAACCAAACCTTGTCCTATCAAGAATCCTGTCGAGAATCCTGCCCAGAAAACCAACCTTGTCTAGATTTTCTTTGATGGAGCAGTACTTTTCTATCGAGTTGCCAAGAATCTTCAAGTCTTCGCCATCCATGTCAACCCAGCCAACAACAAAAACCCCCAATCAGAACCAAAACCTGTCAAACTCCCCGAGAAGTACAAGGACTTTGCTGATGTCTTTGAAAAGAACAAGGTTGATCAACTCCCCGAACATCGTCCATACGAATGCCCGATTGATCTAGAGGAAGGACACTCACCACCCTTTGGTCCTATCTATGGCCTATCGGAACCAGAACTCCAAGCCTTGCGTGATTACCTTACTGAAAACCTTGCCAAGGGGTTTGTCAAGCACTCCAAGTCTCCAGCCGGCGCCCTAACTCTGTTTGTCAAGAAGAAGGACGCCTCCCTTCGACTCTGTGTGGATTATCATGGACTCAATAAGATAACCAAGAATCGATATCCCTTGCCCTTGATTTTAGGCCTCCTGGATCGGTTACGTACGAGGAAGATCTTCACCAAACTTGACCTTCCTGGAGCCTACAACTTGCTCATGATTCGCCCTGGTGATGAGTGGAAGACAACCTTCCGCACATGCGACGGCCACTTCGAATACACGGTCATGCCCTTCAGCCTCACCAACACACCCACAGTCTTTCAGCACTTGATGAATGACATCTTTCGAGAGTACATGGACGAATTTGTTGTGGTCTATTTGGATGACATTTTAATCTTTTCCAAGAACCAAGAAGACCACAACAAGCATGTACGATTGGTGCTCACGACGTTACGAGAGCATGGCTTATACGCCAAGCTGGAAAAATGTGAATTCGACAAGTCCTCAGTGACGATCCTCGGCTATGTGATCTCTCCAGATGGCATTTTCATGGACAAGTTGAAGGTCGAGACCATCCAGTGTTGGGCTACTCCATCCTCGGTCAAGGACGTTCAACACTTCTTGGGGTTTGCCAATTTCTATTGTCGGTTTATTAAAGGCTATTCCAAGATCACAACACCACTAACATCCCTGACTTGCAAGGACAAGCCCTTCTCGTGGAATCCAACGGCCCAGGCTGCTTTTGATACTCTCAAGATGGCATTCACCTCTGCACCAATCCTAATACATTTCGACCCTGCCAAGCCATTCATTGTGGAAATGGACGTTTCAGATTTTGCCTTGGGAGCTATCCTATCTCAATTTGGAATAAATGGGTTGTTGCATCTGATTGCTTTCTATTCACGAAAGTTGACTAATGCCGAAATCAACTACGAGGTCTACAATAAGGAACTTTTGGCAATCATCACAACATTCGAGCAGTGGAGACCGTATCTTGCCGGAGCTTAGCATCGAATCCAAATTCTGACAGATCACAAGAATCTCTTGTATTTCACGACTACCCAGACGTTGAATCATCGCCAGGCACGCTAGTCTATCTTCCTAGCTGACTTCAACTTTGAGATTCAATCAGCCCGACACCCAGCAAGGGAAGGTTGACGCGCTATTTTGCCACTCAGAACATGAACTTCGAGCAGGGGATGAGGCTTACGGCCAACAGACCTAGACCTTACTCAAGCCCGAGCAATTTCGAGTTGCAACAACAATCAGCACCCTCCCAGATTCATACCTTGTCAGGGACATCAAGATGGCAACTGAGGAAGATACCTGGGCTACCAATATCAAGAAGGAACTCTAGGAACGACCAAGGAACCCAAATTGTGATGATCTGGATCAGTTTGAGCAGCAAGACAGACTTCTCCTTTGAGACAACCTGATCTATGTACCCAAAGGACCTATACGCCTAAAGATCCTGAGAGAATGCCCTGGCCGGTCATTTCGGAATAGCACGGACTCATAAACTAGTGTCAAGGAATTATTGGTCGCCCAAGATGAACATGCTGCTACGAGAGTATGTCAAGTCTTGTGATACATGTGCTTGATCCAAGGCTCCTAAGCATCGCCTGTTTGGACGCCTACGGCCCCTGCCAATCCCTAGCCGACCCTGGGGATCTATTGCAATGGACTTCATCACGGACTTCCCTATTGTCAAAGCCAAGAACTCAATATTGGTTGTGGTCGATCGTCTCACCAAAATGGCCCATTTCACCCCTTGTTCCAAGTTGATCACGATACAAGAAATAGCTCAATCAATTCTAGACGGGATTGTTCGGCTACATGGACTCCTTAAGGAAATTGTGTCCGATAGAGGCCCTCAATTTGCATCCAAGTTCTGGTGGCGCCTATTCGAGCTCCTTGGAGTCAACATTCGGCTATCCTCAGCTTTCCACCCTAAGATAGATGGACAAACCAAACGAACAAACCAGACATTCGAGCAATACCTTCGTTGCACTGTGAGCTACGAATAGGACGACTGGCTGGCCCTGCTATCTCAAGCAGAATTTGCTTATAACAACATAACGCATGCATCGATTGGTATCAGTCCGTTCTTTGCCAATTATGGCTTTCATCCCATGTTCAGCCTTGAAATTCCTAGAGACTCGGTAAACCCCTCGGTTGAAGAGAGGGCCAAGAGGCTTGGACATGTTCAATAGGACCTTATGGCAGAGCTCAAGCTGACATATGAATGACAAAAAAAACAAGTAGACCGCCGATGCAAGGACCATCCAAACTTCGAGGTTGGAGACAAGGTCTGGCTTCTCAGGAAGAACATTGCTACCACTCACCCATGTGCCAAGTTGGATTATAAGTGCCTTGGACCTTTCAAAATTGCCAAACTTGTTGGTCTAGTGGCTTGCTAGTTGGAGCTTCCACCCCAGTTCAAGATCCACAATGTTTTCCATGTCTCCTTGCTTGAGCCCTATCATGAAAACCAGATCCCAGAACGTCATCGAAAACCCTTAGCTCCAGTCAAAATTGAAGGTCAAAAAGAGTTTGAAGTTCAGGAGGTCGTCGACTCCAAGAGGATTCGTGGAAAGCTCATGTACCTTGTCTTTTAGCAAGGCTACCCTCCTTTTGAAGTTACTTGGGAGCCTGCTGAAAACCTAGTTCATGCCCAAGACTTAGTTAATCGCTTCCACCAACTGTATCCTAACAAATTGGTTCCATTTGGAAGATGTCACTTGAGGAGGGGATAATGTCATGGCTTGGATCCGACAACACAAAAGTAGGGTACATAGATTAATTTCAGTAGTGCTGCTATGTCTTAGCGTTACAGTAGTGCAGCAGTGCAGCCACGTTTTGGCAATGCAGTAGTGTTGCCATGTCTTAACGTTGCAGCAATGCAGCAGTGTAGCCACGTCTCGGTAGTGCAGCAGTGCAGCCACGTCTTAATAGTGCAGCAGTGCAGCCACGTCTTGGTAGTGCAGCAGTGCAGCCACGTCTTAGTCACGTCTCGGCAATGCAGCCACGTCTCAGTCACGTTTCGGCAATGCAGCCCCGTCTCAACATCTCAAGATAGGATGGTTTAGGGTTATAAAAGGAAATGGTCTAGGGGACAGCCCTCTAGCAAACCAACACCAATTGATGGATCAATAGAGCTCTTAGTCCTTTAGTATTGTCCTATCTTGTCTTGTATTTCCCCGCTTGGTTGTAGCCAAGTTTCCTTGCCTTGCCTTGCACTAATCCGGTCCATAACATTCACATCATAATTCACACCATAAAAAATTGACCAAATGCAAGAGCTTTAAGAGTTGTAAATCAAACTTTGTTTCGTTATAAAATAACAATTGTCAAAAAATTTATGGGAACATGTGTTATTTTCAACTTTTCAAAAAAGTTTTCTACATATGAAATCATGTGTACCCAAAGTTCCTAACATTCATGAACTATAGATTTTTCAACACAATTTGAACTCTCCAATAAGAAGTGCATGCCAATGCAACAAAAAACAAGGCCCATACAAGGCCCATTTCAGTGGCTTTCGGTTAGGATGTTGTGATCACATCAAATCCCAGCTATTTATTTGTGTGTAACTTATGGAGTCAGCCTAATGGAAAGAGACCATAAATGCTTCTCCTTTATCCTTTTTGAAACAAAATTGTCCTTTTTTCACATTGCTATTATTCAAGGTCTATTGAGTTCACATAGGGATCACGATTTGTGAAATTGTTGTTTTCACGTCGATTTGATTACCTAATGTTAATTAATTAATTATTTAGTTGTTCAAATTTGGGAAGTAGGTTGATTGGTAATCATGCAAAAGAGTATAGCCAAATTTGGCTTGACGTCAAAGGGGGAAGTAGAAAAACTTAAGATTCCTCTTATAAATTGGTGAATTGTTGGAACATATTCTTTAAATATGGCAACTTTATATTTTTTTCTCTCATAATTTGGCAAGTTGGACCCATTTTTTCCAAAAAAATCCCTTTGTACCTTAGCACCTTCCTTTTTTTCTCACCAGGTTTTTTCCAAAAAAATATTCCATAGTGTACAGGAATTTTATCCTAGCAAAGATTATCTTTCTGGAGATGGGTAACCCTAGAGACCATTGCCTCTTTTCAGGTGTTGTGCACAAGGGAGGCAGCCCCTCACTACGGAAAAAAAGAGTAGGGTTAAAGAATACCTTTCTGTAATATAGGAGAAGGATAGCCCTAGGGACCCTTGTCTCTTTTTAAGGTGCCTAATCACAAGGGCGGCAGCACCTAACTACAGGAAATAGAAAACCCGAGAATGGAAAACAATATCTTCCTGCAACACAGGAGAAGGTTAGGCTTAGAGACCGTTGTCTCAATTAAGGTGCCGAAGCACAAGGGAGGCAGCCCCTGAGAACGGAAAAACAGAGAAGGGTCGAGAAGACCTTTCTCGTGGGTGAGGAATTGATCGTTTATTCACTACATTCTTTTCCGTTTCTCTCCAGTCTACCTATCTACTCCTCCCCCTTCCCTCGCCTGTCGGTAAATGTGACAGAATCACTTTTTAAAGTTCTTGGCAAGCTAATGAAGTTAGGCAACATGCAGACAAGAGGTTTAGTTTTTTTCATTTCAGTGTGGGAGGGGAGGTGGATGGGGTTTTTGGGAATTTGGTTATTTGGTTTGTTCCCAATGTTCCCCAATGTTTCCCAAGTTCCCTATAAGTTCTCACTGTGTTTTTAATAACATTACATTTTTATCCCACATCCTTTGCCTTAAGTTCTACTCTTGTAATCTGTATAAGTAGCCCAAAAGAAGAGATTCCAATATATCTATTTTCGATTTTGGGACTGCCCAAATTTATCACATTTATTTTTTGATAATTATAGTGATCATAAATAATAATCATACTAATACTAGTGAAAATAAAAAGATTGAGCTTTGGGAGTTCTCACAAATAGGGTAAAGTGGCCCATCACCAATCACTTGCCCATGACGAAACACTTTGGCAGATTTTTCTCAATTCTTCTTCATTTTGAGTGATTTAAAATTTTATAGGAGCACCTTCTCAAGCTTCACAAAGCATCTTTAGAATGCAAGGCCAAAAAACCAGCCAAATAGAGCAGTAAAAAAAGTACATTTTTTCAAATTGCAATATGAGTTCTTTTTCATTTTGACCTCTCCTACTTTCAAACCTCATAATTTAAAAAAAAAATTATTCATTTTAATCAATTTGAAGTGATATAGGAGCATCACCTGAAGTTTTATAAATCATCTTTGAACTCTAATAGCAACATAGAAAGAATTTTTAAGGTGTTTAGGAACCTGCCTTTGTAGCCTTAGGTAGTTGGTTTTTTTTTTTTTTTTGGGAGTTCTTAATCCTCTCTCCTTGGGGGGGGGGGGGGGGGGTGTGGTGTGGCTCATAATTTTCTCAATTCTGTTCCATTTTTGACTATTTTTAATGTGTCAGATGCACCAAATGAACGGGTTCAAGTTTTGTTTGAGCACCAGAAACAACGAAGCCTTCCCCTTAAATCTGGCCTGCCTTGAGCACTTAAGTGTTTGATCACCAGCTGGTTTACCCTAGTAAATATGAATTGCAATAGTGTGGATAGCCACGCTCTTAGGAAGGGGTATTATTATTCGCCCAGGTTGAAAATGGTGACCAAGAGTTCTAGAAAAAATAAAATCATGCAGCCAATGAGAAGGCTCAGCCTGGACTGGGGAGGACCCAACATTTTTATTCCGGGCTGAAGGAGGGTTGAAGGAGGGGTTTTTTGCTCAGGATGATGCTCTTCTGTCTAGCCAGGTTTGCATGGGCCGTAGTTGGCCTGCTAAGAAGATACTTTCTAAAAATGGAGTTAACTTACATTTGAACACACTGGCTCTTTTGTTTTGGTGGTTTTCTTTTCTGATTTTATCCCATGTACTTTGCCTAAAGTAGAATTGTCACATAGATAACCGAAAATGGTGTGTCAAGTGGAAGCCTATATGCTTGTCTTTAAAAATAGTGGGGATGACATACCTGCTTTTAATGGGGGCTGCCCAATGTTTCAAAAATATCGATGATGAGCCCCTCAAAGTGGTTCCTTCAAAGCAAAATAGAAAGAACTTTGAATGCACTCCTCACTAATTAATAGAATCAACAATAGGTACCCCAATCAATGCCCCACCCATTAGCCGAGACCAAAATAAGTGACAAACAATTTTGAAAATAAAAAACAAATACAACCAATATGGAGATGCAACATGCACCCTAGAGGCCTAGGATTTTTTCTGGTGGAAGGAAAGGGGGAGGGAGACCTGAGTTTTTTATTTTTATTTTGGGTAAGGGGTCTTGTGAATGATTTCTTTTCTTTTTTGGGTCCATTGAAGAAACTCCAAGTTTTCAATAAAAGTGGTGCTTTACAAGAGATTGCATGACGAGTTCTTGTTTTGCAATAGCAAGTCACTTAGACAATTTTTATTTGAAGTGTGTTATTTTGAGTAAAGGGGGATTGTGAGTGCTTTCTGGGGGGAACAACATGGGTGGGTTTTTTTGTTGCTTGGGTCTGGCTGTTTTTAAAAAAAAATCTTTTGATAGAAGATCTGGCTGAATGTCAAGTGCTTTAAAAATATTTCACACAAGAAAAAGACAAGAAATTTTTGGAGGTTACCATCACAATTATTGTGAGGTACTCTAACATTCCTAGACGCCTATGTTCATTTCAATTCATGTGATGGACTTATTTTAAATCACGTTTTTTAGATTTGGTAAAAATTTCAAGTTTCTAATAAGTTTCATCATGTGTGAAAATTGATTTTTATAAATAAAAGTTGTGTTCTACATGAACTTATATGCATAAGTTCCAATTTTGCAATCAACAAGCCATCTGGACAATTTTAATGCTAAGTGTGTCATAATTACATTTTATGTTTTTAGCACTGAGTAATGAAAGAGTTGAGAGGGGGAGAAAGAAAAAAACAGTGCAGGCTGTGCACCCTAAACTAATTAATAAAAATCACACTATTGCATGGTATCATTCCTAAGGTACTTACATATTTTGTTTCATATCAATTATTTGGGGGTGCCTCACAAGTTCAACCCTTTTTTTTTTGCAATGAGCCAATTTGAAAAATGAGCCCATCCCAAAAAAACACAAAAACACAAAGTTGAAACGATGGAGGCTCCCCAAATAGAAGCTTCTACATGTAGATGGAGTGTCTCACCCTATTGCCCAGCTATATAGGTGAGAAGGGGAGGACTTCGGGCAAAACACATGGGATTAAAGCAAGATGCTATTGGGAACACACTTGGGAAACGCATTGAGAACCTAGGAGGCATATTGGAAACCTGATGGGAACCCATTGAGAATTTGAAAGGAACATTTTGGGAACAAAGGAAAAATGAAAAAAATCCTCCTCTCCCCTCCCCCCAACCCAGCCTTCCCATTGGCTGCATGAAATTTCTATTTCCAAAACTGTTCATCACCACTTTTGACCTGAGCTAATACCCGCAATATAAAATGAGGGTGCTTATTTATTTATTTGGCGTACTGATTCACTATCATTGTTTACATTTGCAACTCAGTGATTTCACTTAGCATTCAGCAGTACAATGTCAATTCCACAAGCGCTGAAAAAAGAAAAAGGCAAGGAGGGCCGTCTATTGAGGAAAAGGAATCTTTCCGTGGATAACGCTTTCTTGACCATATAAAGCTTACCCTCCTGCATGTTCCCCAGGTTTCAAATGCTGTCATCATTTGTGCTGAGTATGGGCTATGTCTATCTTCTCTTGGTTGCATGCATGCCTGCTTTCGTACCCCAGAATGGGCTCCGCTTGACCCATTCCAATTTGTGAACCCACCTGGCATGGATTGTCCAACCTCATGAATCTCTTAAGAAATCTGTGGACCTAGACAATTACGACTTTAAATTGCCTAGGGAATTGGAGGAATAATCCGTGAAAGCTGTTATGCATGGTCACGAGCAGATGTATCTTAATGACTCTAGTCTCTTGTAGCTAACCTTTTTGGGGTGGGCTCTTTTGGCATGGAGAAAGTAACAAGAGGAAGGAGAGACTGCAGACAAACGTGGAAGAGGAGGGAAAAAAAAAGTAAGAAAGGTTGTTAATGAAAAAAACTTGATAAGACAATCAAACAAAAGATAATATTAATGATGTAGCATGTTAAACTGATGAAATATTATTTGTGGGTGAAATTGATCACACACATGCAATTGATTAAATTTGACTGCCCAAAATTCCTAAATTTTTGGATTAATTTTGTCATGGGTAAAATAATTTAACACAAAATGAATTGGATTGTTGGTGAATAAAATTGTGTTCATGGATGAAATTTATCACATGTGCAATTGATCATATGAATGAATTTCGACCAAACATTTGGTGGTGGATGAAATTGGCAACCAGATGAATCTTATCTTATATATAAATTCATTTGGTGCGTGCGTCTGTGCGTAACACAACAGTTCCACGTTTTAATTCATCGACGAAATGGGCCTCTGCGGTCGTCAGTCATGACTCACCAAAGGTCATTATCTCACGTAATTCTCACCCGGCTCAAACCCTGAATAATGTGTATTAGTTACCGACCACAAGTGCCGGAGTCATTAATTCTCACCCGGCTCAGACCTTGAATAATGTGTATCAGTTACCGACCACAAGTGCCAGAGTCATTAATGTTAATCGCCTGATTAGTGAGTGGAGTAGATAAATAAAAAATAATCTAAGAAAATTAAAGGAACAGTAAAAGTTTATTTTTATTTTTAAAAACTCCTTAAAAAAAACCGCATTCCAGTAGATAAAACAAGTTAGATCCAAATTAACACATGCCTTTATTTATTCTCTTTTCTCTCTCTCTCGCTCTCTATTTCTCTCTGTCTCATCAACTCAATCATGTTTTTAAAACTCACTAAACCCCGCCCTGCCACATCGGTACAGTGGTGGTGTCCGTTCGTCCGTCTGTCCGTCTGTCTTGCAGGGTAGGGCAGGGGGCAGGGCAGGGTATGGGTCTAAAGGCAAGTCTTCAAACTACACGAATTTCTGATTCAAATTCTCATCCAATTTCAATATGTCGGGTCTGTTCACATGGTTCATCATAACCCACGGTTCTCACATTTTTGAAAAAGAAAAATCAAATTATCACCTTCTTTACGATATCCAGTTCTTTGAGGTTTTAGAAATAACCAAGATTGACGGTTCTTTGATTTTGAAAGACTTTTAAAAGTCCAAACTGACGATTATTAACAAAAAAAAAAGTAAAAAAAAAAAAAAAAAAAACTTATAAAACTTCACACTGGCCGAAGGTCACGGGCACCCACGGGGACTTCACAGTGGCCTTCGGCCACGGGTCTGTGCGTGCGTCCGTGACGAAGCTCGGGTGTGCAAGTCCGGCCGACCGGGCCTAGCCTGGCACTCCCGGACTTGCACATGGGCTTGTGGCCTAAGAATAGAAGTTAGGTGAGATGATGATGCTGGCCCCTTAGAGTTGCTTGACCTTGATGATAGAGACACGTAAGAGAGCACGAGAGGTATGGAGATGGAAAACCAGAGAGGAAGAGATAAAGTAAACGTCGGGTAGCAAGAGAGGAGTAATCTGAGAACACAGCGTACCGACTTAGTACAGTGCGAGAGAAACAAAGCTGTTTGTCGAAGTCGTAGAGCGTGAGACAAAAAGGGAACGCGTGAAGAGGTTGCGCGAAAGACTTGGAAGAAGAGAAAAAACGGAAAAGCTTGAAGAGGTTCAGTGAAAGACCTGGAAGAATCCTTCCTCTGAGAAGTTTCAGTTTTCTCCTCTGACACGCTTAACGCCCTTGCAAAAGTGTTTCCGTGTTGTTTCACGGGTTGTTCAAAAGTTATTTTTCTGAGTTTGAAGCTTAGCGGAATTGCTGTAGAGTCTTCTATGGCCTGAAGGTCAACAAACCTAAACAGTGAGGCCAAGCAGAATACGCGCTAGAGAAAAAAAACCAATGAAGGCAAGCTCAATAATTCTCGCCAAGCTATTTGAACAGATTAAGCTGAAGATGATATGTGAACTCTGCCTAAATCTGAAACGAATAATGCTCGGGTTCTTTGACACATTGCAGAAGTTTTTAGGTGAAGTCTCATTGCTTGATAATCCGATTCCAAAGATTAATGCAGGGAGCTCTCGATAGGGAGCGATAGATTGTGGATGTATAAGTATAAGAAAACGCCTTGAGTACAGACCCTTTGGTGATTTGAGATATGTGGATGCCAAGTAGTAGGATGAGAAACTTTTTTGCTTCCGATCTCAATGAACTGTGTTGAAGAATTACGTTACAAGCGTCCAGTACCGACGAGTTGTATACCCGACATAAATAGTGCTCCCCTGTATAAAGCCCTGCAAATTATTTCCAAGGCATAAATAAAATACATTTTTCTGAACCTGGTGCAAAAAGACAAGCCCCGATCAGTGTGTTTTTTTTAACAATTTTTTTTGAGGTTGTGGCACTGCCTATCATGCACAAGGAGATTTAGCCATATTTGGCTATAGACCAGCTGTGAAAGTAGATAATCCTTTTTGTATCCTGGTTACTTGCTTGAACAATGTGTAGAAAAATGGTGATTTTAAGGAAAATTTTGGTGTTTTAAAAAAAAGGAATATTTGACTAAATATATATTTTTAGAAAAAAAAATTGCACCCCAAAAAAAAAACTCTGGTCCCACATTTCGACGAACCGGGCAACAACGGGAGAGGGGCTAACTGGCTGTGACGGTGATCAGCAGGGGTGGGCTGGGCACGGGAGAGTCCTTGCAGGTCCTGTGCGTGCTGGGCACGGGAGAGGGGCTAACTGGCTGTGACAGTGGCCAGCAGGGGCAAGCTGGGCACGGGAGAGTCCCTGCAAGTCCGTCGAAGCTGGACGGACAGTAGAATTTCGGCCAATGGGAAGGCCCAAGGTGCGTTGCTTTTATTCCTTTTAAGTTTGGGGGGGGGGTGAGAAGGATTTTTTCCCCATTTTTCCCTGTTTCCCAATGTGTTCTCACGATGTTCCCTTTTAAGTTCCTAATAGGTTCCCAATATGTTCCCCAAGTTCACAATGTGTACCTCAACATGTTCTGCATATAAGCACCTCACTATATGCTTTGGCAAATGTTGTGGAGGATGAGGGGGACTTCACAGTGGCCGAAGGTCACGGGCACCCACTAGTTGCTTGTAAAGATAAAAGCAGTGATCTTCACTGATGAAATTTGCAACAAGCGTGAAATTGATGAAATGATAACATTTGGTCGTATAGATGAAATTTATAGCACAAACGAAATATACTATGTGTATATAATAATCGTGGATGGAGTTATTAACATGCATGCAATTACTAATATGTAATTCAATAACATGGATGAAAATTAACCTTGTGAATGACTATGACCACATGGATGAAAGGTTCCACATGGATGCATTTGAAAACACAAATGCAGTTTGCAATATGGATGAAGTTTTAAAACATGAATGAAAGTGACCATCATCCATGTGGTTGAATTTCATCAACCATTGACAATAGTTTTAATGTGATAAATTTCAATGAATTGAGTTTCATCCATATGGTTATTTGCATCCATGTGAAATCAATGTTATTCACATGTTCATGTTTTTTTCTATGTCAATGTAGTAAATATACGTTGTCAATTCCACTCATGTGAACAAGTTTCATTCATGTGTTCCAATTTCATCCAAGTCATTTACTATCACTCATGTTGTCAATTTCATCCAAGGGATGAGACTCGAACATATGGCCCAATTCCATCCATGTCAAAATTCATCGAAAAGCAACAAGCTCAACCATATGCCCAATTTCATTCATGTGATCAAGTTCATCCAAATGTATCATCCATGTAGTTAAAAAATTTATGGATTTCATCCATCTCACTTAATTTTCATTTCACGCCTAAAACCGTATTGACATCAATGTCATGCATGTGGGAAAACCCACTTTCAATTTATCCAATATCCATTATCTAGGAAATGGAGTGTCTAATTTTTTAATTAAAAAAAAACCATGGTCAATGATATTTTGAAACCGCAATTATATTCCAAGCGTAGAGTTTTTCGCCAAAACAGAGTGTCCAAGATTCCATGGAAAGCCTATTGAAGTCCAAACCGGCCAGCCCCACCACGTGCACGTTCAATGGCGCGGATGCATCTGCGCTCTACCGCTGAAATCAACGCTTCTGTTTTTGCCATCCAGAACATCTCGTGATGCTTCCCCACTTCTCTTCCGTTGGAAGCTCTGTTTTCCATCGCTACTCAGTAAGTAGCTTTGTCAATTCCAATCATGTGAACAAGTTTCATTCATCTGTTCCAATTTCATCCAAGTCATTTACTATCACTCATGTTGTCAATTTCATCCAAGGGATGAGGCTCAAACAGATGGTCCAATTCCATCCATGTCAAAATTCATCAAAAAGAGACAAATTCAACCATATTGCCCAAGTTCATTCATGTGATCAAGTTCATCCAAATGTAACATCCATGTAGTTAAAAAATTTATGGATTTCACTTAATTGTTATTTCACGCCTAAAACTGTATTGACATCAATGTCATGCATGCGGGAAAACCCAATTTCCTGTCAAATTTATCCAACATCCATTATCTAGGAAATGGAGCGTCTAATTTTTATTTTTTAACCATGGTCAATGCGATTTTGAAACTGCAATTATCTTCCAAGCGTAGAGTTTTCGCCAAAACAGAGTGTCCAAGATTCCATGGAGAGCCTATTGACATCCAAACCCGCAGCCCCACCACGTGCACGTTCAATGGCGCGGATGCATCTGCGTTCTACCGCTGAAATCAACGCTTCTGTTTTTATCATCCAGAACATCTCATGATGCTTCCCCACTTCTCTTCCGTTGGAAGCTCTGTTTTCCATCGCTACTCTGTAAGTAGCTTTGTAGTCCTTGGATCCGCACTAACTGAAGTTGCTCTCCTGCCTACCACCGGCCTCCGTTCTGCGCTGCAAGCCAACTCCTGCTGCGTAAAATCGTTCGCACCGGCCTCGCCCTCTCATGCCCACCCACACGAAGTCCCGCCCCTGAAACGCCCGCATGCTGCTCACAGCTATATTGTGAGGTATGATTACTTCCTTCTAGTCTTGCACATAGCTTTCAGGGAGGTGAGTTCAGGGACCCGAAAAAACAAAGGAAGGTATTGTAACGATAGTAGGTTGCAGCGGCTTTGTTTGCATCACACTGCTCTGTCTGTTTGGTTTCTCTCCTTGCCTTTGGTTCTTCTTTGGAGGCTTTTTGTGCTCTTTTGCTTGACTATGTTTTGCCACTAGTTCACTAGCGAGTTCTCTGTGACATGTCAAGATCCAATCTCAGTGTGTATGTTGAAAGCCCATGCTGGAGGGCTTTTTGTGCTCTTTTGCTTGACTATGTTTTGCCACTATTTCACTAGCGAGTTCTCTGTGACATGTCAAGATCCAATCTCGTTGTGTGTATGTCAAAAGCCCATGCTGCGGGGCATTTTGGGCCTAAGACGAGACAATCGTGGAAGTCAACCCCACGTTTCCGGTATTTCCCCTATGGGCTTTACCCATCGTAAAGCATGAGGCAAACAGCATCATGAACTTAAACATATGTAGATAATGAGGCATAGGGGGAGATTCTTATAACTAATTCTTAAGAGTGGAAGGGATCTTACACCCATATGTAGGTGTCAAGCACTCCCAGAATTTATGCGATGTAGTTGGAGGACACCTTACCACACATAAGGTTGCATGTTTGCTGTATTCTGCCCTCATACAACGGGCTTCAAGATTTTTTCATAATGCTCTCCATACAATCAAACATGCATGGAGTAGCATTCAGATGTTTCCACTGACTGGTTGAGCTTTACATAGGCCCCAAGCCTCGAAATAGGGCACTCCCAAGAGGGGGGGGCATCTTTTTTGGGAACACCCCACTTCTAAACTGTTACCCTATACACTTTATAATTGCCCTCCCACTCTGAAGGAGTAGGCATAAGATCCCTCCTCTTTTGTAGGAGGGATATTCACGGATATAACGTGTCCTCCAAATACACTGGGAACTTTGTCTGAGTGCTTTACATATGGGTGCAGAGTAAGGCACAAATTCATTGTTTGTCTTCTAATTCAGAGAAAAGAGAAGCCTTCCAGAAAAATATGTAGAGGAGAAGTGTATAGGAGAAAAATCCAGAACTGGATCTGATTTTTGCAACTAGTTTGAAACCAGAGTCAGAACCTTCTGAGAACCGGACCCAAAATCAGGTTCTTGATTCTATTTATGTGTGGAATCAGAACCAAGGGCTAATCAAGGGTTAATTGGCAGTTAACTACCATTCATTGTCCAGGTTACCTAGAACCAGACCAAAACCAGGTCTAATTTCAAGTCTAAAACCAGAATTTTTTTTGAAGAACCAGACCTAGTACCCAATTCCACTTACTTGTGGAACTATGATTGGAACTGTTCTAATTTATTGTTTAGAACTGGAACTAAAGGTTTTCATAAAAGTAAAGAACTGCCTAATCCTAGTCCTTAGAGGAAAATAAGGTGCCCTCCAAATATACTTTAAAACTTTCAAGTGCTTTACTTATCTGTGCAAAGTAGGGTACAAATCAATTGTTTGTCTTCTAATTCTGCAACCCTTAGTTCAGAGAAAAGAGAAGCCTTGCACACAAATAAAAACTATGTATAGGAGAAGGGTCTCTCTTTTGGGATTTGAAGTGCCTGTCCTCACGCCCATACTGTCCAGTGGTAGAAACTGAAATTTCTAAAGGGTTCCAAAGATAGACCCTTCTCTACTTAGAATCCTGGTACATATTGATGACAGCGCATCTAGGATCTTACCAAACATTTAAGGCCCTACACAGCCTAGCGGATATTCTTGAATATTCTTTCAGATTCTTTGCTTTCCTTCACAAAATGTTTTCTCTTCGAAGTTTTTTTCTTTGAAAAAAATATTTTCTGGAAATTTCAACATTTCTACAAATAATTTAATTGGTGTCAAAGCTGCCAAGGTACTATGGTGTTTGGAGAACCAGTTTGACAATTCATCTTTTGCAGATAATGACAATATTGAAGTTTTGAGTATTAGGGATTTTCTTTTAAGGAATTTTTGTGTGTAGCCAAAGAAGCTATATCCTCCATGAAAAGTTTCAATCATCCACAGGAAGATGTAGCCAAATCTAGCTATAACCCAAAGATGAAGTACAAATCTTTACTCAAATTTATCTATTTTCATTATTACACTCTGAAAACTAAGCATAGAATCTGAAGATTTTACTAATTTTTTTCTCGCTTCTGGGAATTGAAAACCTCCAAAATCAAGTAAATTGTTTTAATTTGGAGTTTTGAATTTTGAATTTTGGCGAAAGTTCACTGTTAAATAAAAGGTTGATTCAGGTTTTGACAAATTTTGACTATTGAAATATTTCCTGTCGTACTGAACTGTTGTTTTGAACCTGAGTCCTGCAGGTACTTCTATTTGCAGATCAGAGTTCTTCCATATATTTCAGAAGGCCTTGGACTCCGAGTTCTTAGCCTATTACAATCCGTTATCCAGCTTTATGATGTGCACGTTCAAGGCCGGGATGCATCAGCCTTTATTTGTTAAACTTTACATTTTTGTTTCCCTCATGCAAAATATATTTCCTTCTTATCTTATATTGTGAGCTCCACCCTCCATCACTATTATGTAATTGTGCATGCCTTGGCACCTACTTCTAAACAGATGTATGGTCACCAGCTTACCATAGGCACGCCATTTTGTGTGGGGCTACTCACTTGGTCTTAGATTGCTTTCAAGTCTTGTTGCGTGGCTGGTAGCCTACTCCTCTGCATGGAACCACTCTTGCTGGTCCCCTTCTGCTGGCCCCACTCTTATACGTATATTGTCAGGTACAATTTCTTCTCCTCAATTTCACTGTTATATTTATGGTCTTAGGTTGGAAATGAAGGTCTTGTACTATTATGCACAGTACTGAGGTCCTGATTCTTGTAGCATCTACATTGCTCATCTATCCCTACTTAATTTGCAAGTTTGTTTTGGACTTCATTCATCAGAATTCAATTTCTCTGTCAAAGTTTGTTGGTGAGGTGAAGGCACCATTCAATTGTGAAATGTCTCTTTCTTCAATTTTTTGTTCTTTTGGTTGATCCTGCTTCTTGGGATAGTTACTTTTTTCTTGTTCCATTCTTGCATGTTTGTTTGGTTGTTTGTACTTATGGTGGTTATGCTTCAAA
The DNA here is from genome assembly GCA_963921925.1 of Sphagnum tenellum. Lineage (NCBI taxonomy): Eukaryota > Viridiplantae > Streptophyta > Sphagnopsida > Sphagnales > Sphagnaceae > Sphagnum > Sphagnum tenellum. The sequence continues at coordinate 3,130,426 of OY998144.1, forward strand.
ATGTGATATATATGATTCAGAGTAGTAAATCTAGCCGTTAACAAGAAGGAGAAGGTATGCAAGTAAGTACTTAGAATTTATAGAAGATAGCTAGGTTAAGAAATTAAGTTGGAAGGGCTTAAAGCAAGAATTTGTGCTCAAATTTATGGGGCTACAAGAAACCCACACCCACATTATGATTAACATGGTCCAAGAATGGTTTCTATAATTGAATGATGTTGACAAGGGAGGTGGGAGAATTTTTAGAAAACTCCATGCAATATTCCAAGAAAAAATAATTGAATGTGGTTGTGGGGGATGTTTTCAACGTTTTCAATTTCATAATTGTGGAACAATGAAAAGTGTGGGTGAAAATTGCATATGTTTTATGTTGGAAATCTTTAATTTTATGGAGTTGAATCATGGTTTCCCATTGTGTAAGTATTTCAAAAACCATCCATGGTAGGAATTTTTAATAGTAATTATTGTGTCACCTTAGCAAATAAAGTGGTTTGGATCTATGGCCACATTAAACCTACTTGAGGTTGTAATTTATCACTAGGTTAGATGTAACTTGATACACGTTGTACACCCATCTAACAACAGTAAAAGTTAGAAAGTGAATTGGCCACCATAAACCAATGTGATCATTTGAGGGTTTTAGTTTTAAGGAACGTTGGGCATTGAAGTTAGTTTGAGCAAAACATTATAAATTGACTATCTCTAAAAGTATGAAATGGGTCTAGCTAGGGTGCCTTTCAAAATTAAAAATAATTCAATGAATCATAGTTGACTTCATTTGTACACCGTGGGCTATTGCACTTGATGATGTCAACCTCCACATAAAGTTCATATTTATTCAAATTTGAAACTTGTATGTTAATTGTAAGTTTTAAATTTGTTTTCATTTGAGTTCTAAAATAAATATAGTTAATGGACCTTGTTCATATAATCATATAGTCATTTGCTTGAATAGGCTTGGTTGAATAAACATTACTCATCAAGTCTTTACTTTGTAGTTACAAAATCATTTCACATTATGATTTTAACTAGTAAAATATATGAATTTCATTTTATATTGTTTGCATTTTGACACAATTCGTGTTTATTCCTTGATAAATGGAAGGAAGTTCAATAGTTTAGGTGAAGCAAAAATGTTAAACTAGTAACTTAAGGTTATTGTCCAATGGTTGAAGGCAAATTAACATGTCAAAAGCATGAGAAGATTCATTTCACACAATACCCATGTGTTCTAACATACTAAATTTGGTGGAGACAAGTATTTACATGATTGGTACGTCTACATTACACCTTGCTACAAAGCATATATACAATATGTCCAAATTCATATAGCCACATAGAATTGACAAATTGCTTTTGAAAGGTGGGGCATTTACATCACCAAAACAACCAAGGAAGCACTTTTTCAGCCATAAATTTAATTGTCTTCATACACATTTTGACTTGTTGCATAGGCATTCTATCATCATGGCGAACTCCATGATGAATAAATGCACTAGCACTATTGAAAAGATTCATCAACGAGTCCTTGAAAGTAAGGAGATGTTGAATCAAAACCAATGTGAACATTTACTAATGGAGTTCAAAAGAACCTTGGATATTATCAAGGAAAAATTATCACAACTTACCACATGTAATGAAATTGTCGAGCTTTTAACACATGACTTACATCAAGTGGTGATTAAGGTGAATGATATGGTGGAGGCTTGTTGTAGCAAAAAATGGTGGGTAGAAGCAATTTTCCAATTGCATAATGAGGATGCTTTTATGGACATCCTTCAGGATTTGAAGTTGTGTATTGATGCAATGTCTACCATAGTTGTAGACAACAACATTCATCATGTTGATAGTGAGAGCTTGAACTTGAAGCCAATAGCTCAAGACAAGCTAGAAGATGATCAAAACCAATTATCCAAAAAGCTTGAAAACTTCCTTCAAGATAGACATAGAAGATGGTGTTTTTTTAGAAGGGGAAGTCAATCACAACTTAAATTGGTGCAAGAGTTGATGGCAAGAATGAAAGGCATCATACTTGAACAACATGATCATGGACCATCAGATGTCTTTATGATTGACAAGCATTCTTTGTCATGTCCAACTCTATGTGGGAACGGGTCATCTAGTTCGGTTTATAAGGGGAAATGGTTAGGTGTGAATTGTGTCATGAAAATTTTCAGCCAAGAAGTTCAAAATTTTCAAGAGTGTGAAAAAGAATTCAAGAAAGAAGTGAATATGATAGCAAAGTTAAACCATCCCAACATTGTTAAATTTTTAGGTTATGGGATATCTAAAGAAAAAAAATGGGAACGGTTCATTGTAATGGAACTCATGGAAAATGACCTTTCTAAAGTAATTTTTAACCTATCTCAAAAGGGAGACATTCCTTTCACATATTTTTCAGCCATTGATATAATGTTTCAAGTGGCCAAAGCCATGTGCTATCTTCACAAGCACAAAATCTACCATCGAGACTTGAAACCTGGGAATGTGTTGGTGAGTCCACGCAAATTTGGGAAATTAAGCATTGGTGAATGCATGTACGTGAAAGTGGCTGATTTCGGTGTCTCCAAGATGAATGTGATTGGAGTAATTCCATCAAAGTTAACAGATGTCAACATTGGTACAGCAATTTATAGAGCTCCAGAGATGAGTTCAAATGATTTGCTCCTTCATGAACCGGACAAAGCTGATGTCTATAGCTTTGGCATTATGTGTTCTGAAATTTTGTCAGGTAAAGCTCCATTTGAAAGGGTAGAAAAATTGAAAATCCAAGATGAAGTGAAAAAAGGCATTCGACCAAAACTACCTATTAATTTCAATGGTTTAGTTTTATTGATAAATGAATGTTGGAGATTGGAAGCTTGCAATAGGCCTTCGTTTCAAGCAGTATGTGAAAGGCTCAAGGAGTTGAAAATTGAGCTTATTTCATCTCATCTTCATACATTAAAACCCACTTTTGGTGACAAAGGTTCGTGTACATATGCTTCTTCATCTACTGAAATTGTGGACATTAACAAAGGGATGCATCAAAGTCATGTGGACATAAGGAAAGAGGTAAACATTTGCCACCAATGAAAATGACATATATGTTTTTCCATAAACAAGGTGCACATTCAAGTTTCCAATTGTATGATTAGATTTTTCACTTTTCAATTTATTTATTGAATAATGTTAATTTTTCACATAAAGAACATATGCACAATGGATGGACAATGGAGGTCATATTCGGAAGACCTGAGGTTTTATGGGTTTATATTATATATTTATTGCATTACTGTGATGATATAACTTTCTATGTATTGTCATGTTTCTTTCAAAAATGATTCATTGACCTCCTTGGCTACTCAAATTGAAAACTTGTATAATTTTGTATCACAGGGAGGGGAGATTTCAAAACTACCTAAAACTATGGAGGTGACATTTACTTCACGTTAATCAATATTTTCACTTATTTTTGTGTGTCCATGCAATGTTTTGTCAATTGAAAATATTCATTCACTTCTAAAATAGATCAAAAGATTTTAAATCAATATTTTTTTTCATGATTGTAGTAATGTATTTGTGTTGCTTAGTTTTGACTATGTAAACTATGTGTGCACACATGAATTCACGTGTGTTCAGTACTGGCTTGTAGGCCTCTTTGGTTACTCAAATGGGCAACTTGCAACAATCTATTGAATCGCACGAAAAGAACATTTTTAACATGCCTAAGGCCAGGGAGGTGAGTTTTGTTTTATCAACTACCTTTTCTTAGACAAATGTTTTTCTCCCAATTGCAATTTTACACTATCCAATTAGAATGGTTCATTTTCATGTTTAAAAGCATCATGCTAAATTTACACACATTACCTATTCAAACATACATGCATGTACAATCCTTTTTAATGACCTTAGGTTTACCGAATGACTTCGATTATTACTTGAGGACATGTAGTATGTATGGTTTTTAATGAACCCAATTAACAAACAACCATTAAAAATAAAACTAAATTGATCAAATGATAATAACAATCTCAACTTGCCTAAAGTTCTACAAACTTATATTTCATACAATTAACAACCTTTGAGTGTCAAAACTCAAAAAAAATAATGTTCCTTATATTAGTAATTGGATTTTTAATTATTATACATGAATAGTGGATGTAATAGAATTGTTTAATCTTTTGAGATCACAAAATGATAAATTTGCTCCACTCTTGTTATAATCTTTTGATTTTTAAATTGTGTACACTAAAATAGACCTAATGGATCTAAAAGCTCATATGAATGGTGTGACTAATAAATTGTTTAATTGAATGTTGAAACATAAGTTTTTGTTGGCTCAAAAAACAAATTTGAGCCTTAGGTTTTTGTGGGCAAAGAATAAAGAAAAAATAAAATTATTTGAAAATCTTCATAGCTTTGAAGTTGTGGAGGCTTTAAATTTGATTTATTGGTTGGATTTGTTGTAGCTAGATAATTTGTTTATTTGTTTTGGTCATTGTGCTTATGGACAATGTATTGGTATCCCCATGGATACTAATGGTGTTGTCTATTCAACTATTTTCTATATTTTTCCTTACAAGTTTGATTTTTTCAAGCATCTCTTAAATAACAACACTTGTCCTTTTGTGCTTCATGGATTGTCCCTTGTTTGTAGGTTTGTGGATGATCTTTTCGTTCTTAATTTTTCTAACGTTGAAACTTTTATGTACCTAGATTAAAACTTGTTTAGTAAAATAACATATTCCCATCTTGTGGGTTGAATTATATTTCTAGAAACTTCTCTTGTAATTTGTTGGATCTAAATGTGAAGTGAAGTCTTCAAAATAATATTATGTATTATCTTGTGATATTTTAAATTGATAATACTCCAAAAAAGTATGTTGGTATTGACATGATTTATATGCCTCATTCTAATATTTTTATTATTACTAAGTTGGGAATTATGAATACTCAATTTTACAAGATTTTGAGACTTTGTAAGTTTAAAGATTTTTTAATTTCTCATATGGTCAATTTTATTTCCTTCTAAAGAATAAAAGCTACCCTTTGAAGATTTTGTATAGAAGAATAGAGTCTTGCTTATATTAAAGTTGATTTTTTAATTGTAACATGTTTTTCAATTGGAATAGAATAGTTGGGCCCCTCGGTAAACATTCAAAGAGTTGTTTAAAATATATATATTATATTTTTCATGAAATTATGGTGATTTGTGGATGTTGTTAACTATAGACATGTTTATGTGTCCAATATCAAGTTGATAATGCCCTAGAGTGAAACAATCATGACACTAGTGTTTAATCTAACTTTACATCATCCTAGATGTCATCATAATAGCCAACTATAATTAGGGTATTTGGGGTTCAATTTAATGATCTTAGATTGTTATCATCTTGAAGCTCCAAGTGTATTGGTCACATAATCCACCCTCATGTGAATGGATTTTTAACATTAATCCACCTTTGGGTAACATATGTTTGGCAATCATACTTGTTAGATTTAAATCCATATGTTCATTTCATCTTTTATGGCAAAGTTTCACAAGCCTTTGTGATTTGCATTTGTTTAATATTCAACACTAGGTAGAAAAAATAGGAAAACCATATAAGAGAATGCATAACTTTTAATCAAGTTTACTTGAAACGCATGAAATAATTTAATGTACATAGATGAAACTTTGAAAAACTTGTAAATAATGTGAAGGACATTATGACTTCATGTTTATGCACAAATCATTTGGTTGTGGTTGATGTTTAATTGACCAAATATATGATTTTTATCATATTGTACAGGGACAAATTTGGCGATCAATTCCTCATGAACTTGTCGGTATTGAAGAAATTGTCCTCGATTTACAAGAAAGACTACAAGTACAACCCACGATAGGGATTGTTGGCATGGGTGGCATTGGCAAAACAACTATCGCAAAGGCTCTTTATGATCACATTTATCACAATTTTGAAGCATATTGTTTTATGCCAAACATCAAAGCCAATAAGGATACCTTCCAATTGTTGATTGATATACTTCAAGAATTAGGCTACGCTGGAAAGATCACAAATATTGTGAAGGGAGAAGAAGTGTTAAGGCACTTCTTTTGCACAAAAAAAATGTTCATTATTTTGGATGATGTACGTTCCCAAAAACAATTGGATGATATATTGCCTATAGATTTGGACTTCACAAATGGAAGTAGAATTGTAATGACATCTCGCAATTGGAATGATTTGAGGAATAATGTGAAAGAGGAGGGCAAATTTGACGTGCCATATCTTGATAACAACAACGCAATGGAATTGTTTGAAAAATATGTAGCAAACAATCAAAGTGAAAGCAAGGAGGAGTTTGGATTAGTCACCTCCCAAATTGTGAAGGCTTGTGGTGGGTTGCCCTTGAGTCTAAAGGTGTTAGGATCATATTTGAGGAAAGAGACAGATCTAAAAATTTGGCAACAAGCCTTAAAAAAGTTGCAACAAGCACATTCTTTGGATGGGCGTCAAAATGATGAACAACTTTGGGGAATATTGAGGATTAGTTTTGATGAGCTAGCTGAGGAAGAACAATCCATGTTTTTGGACATAGTTTGTTTCTTTTGCACAAACAATAATCATTCAAACATGATGACCAAGGCAACAGCATTACGCATATGGGATGATGAAAAGTGTTCTCCAGAGCTCACACTTTCAACTTTGGTGAACATGTCTTTAGTACAAATAGCTTCAAATGGCTTATTTGTGGTTCATGATCAACTACGCGACATGGGTCGAATGATTTCAAACAAAGAATATGAAGGGAGTCGATGGAATGTTGAAGCCAAAAAATTGACTCCTCAATTTTTAAAGGTACAAATGCTTGATCATAATTATATTTACAATCATATGTGCTAAAAGGAAAAAAAATTAAATCCATGCAAATTCATTAATAAAATTTGTTGGATTTTTAATGGAATTAAACAACACTTGATGTAATTTATTGGATGTTGTAGGGATTGGAACACACACAAGGCCTATCAATTGAAGGGGGTGAAATTTTGAACTATGATCAAAATGGAATGGTGAACATGTTAAATCTTCGATTCTTGAAAGTCACATCATGGGATTACAAACATGTGAACATTCTCGTTGATATAGTGAAACATTCCCCAAATTTGAAATGGCTTCACATAGAATTTGATCGTGAATTCAATGCACAAAAGTCTTTATGTCAAATTTTTCCACTATTTGATCTCAATGAACTACGAGTGCTTAACATCATGGTTGGCCCATATGGGAATATGTATTCAACGACTCTAACAACTTTCAAAAAAACAATTTGCAACTTTTCAAAGCTAAAAAAATTGCAAGAATTTAGCATTCCAGGAACTTTCAACCTAGAATTTGACGAGAATTTTGGGGAATTAAGTGCATTGAAGGTTCTAAACTTGCAAGCAACAACTTGGAAAAAACTACCCAAAGCATTCAAACACCTAAAAAACTTGGAGAAACTTTACTTGCAACGAAATGAAAATTTGATAGAATTACCACAATCACTTGGGCAACTAACAAACTTGCAAAACATTAATGTGCACAATTGTGATTTGGATTGTCTCCCAAAGGGATTGGGACAATTGGTGAAGTTGTCCAATTTGGATTTGAGCAACAACAAGAGACTGGTGAAACTACCCGAGTGCATCCAGGAAATGAAGTCATTGACAAGGCTTCATGTAGGTGGATGTGATTTGGATTGTCTACTTCAAGGAATGGGGCGATTGGAGAAGTTGTCGAACTTGGATTTGAAAGACAACAAGAGATTGGTGAAGCTACCAGAGTGCATCGAGGAAATGAAGTCATTGACAAGCCTTGATGTAAGTGGATGTGATTTGGATTGTCTACCTCAAGGAATGGGGCGATTGGAAAAGTTGTCCAACTTGTATTTAGGCAACAACAAAAGATTGGTGAAGCTACCAAAGTGCATCGAGGAAATGAAGTCATTGACAAGCCTTGATGTAAGTAGATGTGATTTGGATTGTCTACCTCAAGGAATGGGGCGATTGGAGAAGTTGTATAAATTAATCTTGAGGGAAAACAAGAGATTGGTGAAGCTACCAGATTGCATCAAGGAAATGAAATCGTTGACAAGCCTTGATCTAGATGGATGTGATTTGGATTGTCTACCTCAAGGAATGGGACGATTGGAGAAGTTGTCCCACTTGGATTTGAGGCACAATAAGAGATTGGTGAAGCTACCAGAGTGCATCGAGGAAATGAAGTCATTGACAAGCCTTGATGTAAGTAGATGTGATTTGGATTGTCTACCTCAAGGAATGGGGCGATTGGAGAAGTTGTCGGACTTGATCTTGAGGGACAACAAGAGATTGGTGAAGCTACCAGAGTGCATCAAAGAAATGAAATCATTGACAAGCCTTGATGTACGTGGATGTGATTTGGATTGTCTACCTCAAGGAATGGGGCGATTGGAAAAGTTGTCCAACTTGTATTTGGGCAACAACAAAAGATTGGTGAAGCTACCAAAGTGCATCGAGGAAATGAAGTCATTGACAAGCCTTGATGTAAGTAGATGTGATTTGGATTGTCTACCTCAAGGAATGGGGCGATTGGAGAAGTTGTATAAATTAATCTTGAGGGAAAACAAGAGATTGGTGAAGCCACCAGATTGCATCAAGGAAATGAAGTCGTTGACAAGCCTTGATCTAGATGGATGTGATTTGGATTGTCTACCTCAAGGAATGGGACGATTGGAGAAGTTGTCATACTTGGATTTGAGGCACAATAAGAGATTGGTGAAGCTACCAGAGTGCATCGAGGAAATGAAGTCATTGACAAGCCTTGATGTAAGTGGATGTGATTTGGATTGTCTACCTCAAGGAATGGGGCGATTGGAGAAGTTGTCGTACTTGGATTTGAGGGATAACAAGAGATTGGTGAAGCTACCAGAATGCATCGAGGAAATGAAGTCATTGACAAGCCTTCATGTAAGTGGATGTGATTTGGATTGTCTACCTCAAGGAATGGGGCGATTAGAGAAGTTGTCGTACTTGGATTTAAGAGACAACAAGAGATTGGTGAAGCTACCAGAATGCATCGAGGAAATGAAGTCATTAACAAGGCTTGATGTAGGTGGATGTGATTTGGATTGTCTACTTCAAGGAATGGGGCGATTGGAGAAGTTGTATCGATTGATCTTGAAGGACAACAAGAGATTGGTGAAGCTACCAGATTGCATCCAAGAAATGAAGTCATTGACAAGCCTTGATCTAGATGGATGTGATTTGGATTATCTACCTCAAGGAATGGGGCGATTGGAGAAGTTGTTGTACTTGGATTTGAGGGACAACAAGAGATTGGTGAAGCTACCAGAGTGCATCGAGGAAATGAAGTCATTATCAAGGCTTGATGTAAGTGGATGTGATTTGGATTGTCTACCTCAAGGAATGGGGCGATTGGAAAAGTTGTCCAACTTGGATTTGAGGGACAACAAAAGATTGGTGAAGCTACCGGAGTGCATCGAGGAAATGAAGTCCTTGACAAGCCTTGCTGTAAGTGGATGTGATTTGGATTGTGTACCTCAAGGAATGGGGCGATTGGAGAAGTTGTCGGACTTGGATTTGAGGGACAACAAGAGATTGGTGAAGCTACCAGAGTGCATCGAGGAAATGAAGTCATTGACAAGGCTTGATGTAAGTGGATGTGATTTGGATTGTTTACCTCAAGGAATGGGGCGATTGGAAAAGTTGTCCAACTTGGATTTGAGGGACAACAAAAGATTGGTGAAGCTACCGGAGTGCATCGAGGAAATGAAGTCCTTGACAAGCCTTGCTGTAAGTGGATGTGATTTGGATTGTGTACCTCAAGGAATGGGGCGATTGGAGAAGTTGTCGGACTTGGATTTGAGGGACAACAAGAGATTGGTGAAGCTACCAGAGTGCATCGAGGAAATGAAGTCATTGACAAGGCTTGATGTAAGTGGATGTGATTTGGATTGTCTACCTCAAGGAATGGGGCGATTGGAAAAGTTGTCCAACTTGTATTTGGGCAACAACAAAAGATTGGTGAAGCTACCAAAGTGCATCGAGGAAATGAAGGCATTGACAAGCCTTGATGTAAGTGGATGTGATTTGGATTGTCTACCTCAAGGAATGGGGCGATTGGAGAAGTTGTCGTACTTGGATTTGAGGGACAACAAGAGATTGGTGAAGCTACCAGAGTGCATCGAAGAAATGAAGTCATTGACAAGCCTTGATGTAAGTGGATGTGATTTGGATTGTGTACCTCAAGGAATGGGGCGATTGGAAAACTTGTCCAACTTGGATTTGAGGGACAACAAAAGATTGGTGAAGCTACCAGAGTGCATCAAGGAAATGAAGTCATTGACAAGCCTTGATGTAAGTGGATGTGATTTGGATTGTCTACCTCAAGGAATGGGGCGATTGGAAAAGTTGTCTGAGTTGATCTTGAGGGACAACAAGAGATTGGTGAAACTACCAGAGTGCATGGAGGAAATGAAGTCATTAACAAGGCTTAATGTAAGTGGATGTGATTTGGATTGTCTACTTCAAGGAATGGGGCGATTGGAAAAGTTGTCCAACTTGTATTTGGGCAACAACAAAAGATTAGTGCAGCTACCAGAGTGCATCGAGGAAATGAAGTCATTGACAAGCTTGGATGTAAATGGATGTGATTTGGATTGTCTACCTCAAGGAATGGGGCGATTGGAGAAGTTGTCGGACTTGGATTTGAGGGACAACAAGAGATTGGTGAAGCTACCGGAGTGCATCAAGGAAATGAAGTCATTGACAAGGCTTCATGTAGGTGGATGTGATTTGGATTGTGTGCCTCAAGCAATGGGGCGATTGGAGAAGTTGTCGGACTTGGATTTGAAGGACAACAAGAGATTGGTGAACCTACCAGAGTGCATCGAGGAAATGAATTCATTGACAAGCCTTGATGTAAGTGGATGTGATGTGGATGGTCTACCTCAAGGAATGGGGCAATTGGAGAAGTTGTCCAACTTGTATTTGGGCAACAACAAGAGATTGTTGAAGGTGCCGAATTGCATTGAGGAAATGAAATCATTGACAAACCTTGACGTAGGTGGATGTGATTTGGATTATCTACCTCAAGGAATGGGGCGATTGCAGAAGTTATATCAATTGATCTTGAGGGACAACAAGAGACTGGTGAAGCTACCAGAGTGCATCGAGGAAATGAAGTCATTAACAAGCCTTGATGTAGGTGGATGTGATTTGGATTGTGTACCTCAAGGAATAGGGCGATTGGAGAAGCTGTCGGACTTGGATTTGGGCAACAACAGGAGATTGGTGAAGGTGCCGAACTCCATCGAAGAAATGAAGTCATTGACAAGCCTTGATGTAGGTGGATGTGATTTGGATTGTCTACCTCAAGGAATGGGGCGATTACAGAAGTTCTATCAATTGATCTTGAAGGACAACAAGAGATTGGTGAAGCTACCAGAGTGCAGCGAGGAAATGAATTCATTAACAAGCCTTGATGTAGGTGGATGTGATTTGGATTGTCTACCTCAAGGAATGGAGCAATTGGAGAAGTTGTCCAACTTCTATTTGGGCAACAATAATGGATTGGTGAAACTACCAGAGTGCATCAAGGAAATGAAGTCATTAACAAGCCTTGATGTAGGTGGATGTGATTTGGATTGTGTACTTGAAGGAATGGCGCGATTGCAAAACTTGTCAGACTTGGATTTGAGCAACAACAAGAGATTGGTGAAGCTACCAGAGTGCATCGAGGAAATGAAGTCATTGACAAGCCTTGATGTCGGTGGATGTGATTTGGATTGTTTACCTCAAGGAATGGGGCGATTGGAGAAGTTGTCCAACTTGTATTTGGGCAACAACAAGAAATTAGTGAAGCTACCGAAGTGCATCGAGGAAATGAAGTCATTGGAATGGCTTGATGTAGGTGGATGTGATTTGGATTGTCTACCTCAAGGAATGGGGCGATTGGAAAAGTTGTATCAATTGATCTTGAGGGACAACAAGAGATTAGTGAAACTACCAGAGTGCGTCGAGGAAATGAAGTCATTAACAAGCCTTCATGTAGGTGGATGTGATTTGGATGGTCTACCTCAAAGAATGGGGCGATTGGAGAAGTTGTCGGACTTGGATTTGAACAACAACAAGAGATTGGTGAAACTACCAGAGTGCATTGAAGAAATGAAGTCATTGACAAGCCTTGATGTAAGTGGATGTGATTTGGATGGTCTACTTCAAGGAATGGGGCGATTGGAAAAGTTGTCGGACTTGGATTTGAACAACAACAAGAGATTGGTGAAGCTATCAGAGTGCATTGAGGAAATGAAATCATTGACAAGCCTTCATGTAGGTGGATGTGATTTGGATGGTCTACCTCAAGGAATGGGGCGACTGGAGAAGTTATTGGACTTGAATTTGAATAACAACAAGAGATTGGTGAAGCTACCAGAGTGCATCGAAGAAATGAAGTCACTGAGAAGCCTTGATGTAGGTGGATGTGATTTGGATTATCTACCTCAAGGAATGGGGCGATTGGAGAAGTTGTCCAACTTGTATTTGGGCAACTACAAGAAATTGGTGAAGCTACCAGAGTGCATCGAGGAAATGAAATCATTGACAAACTTTGATGTAGGTGGATGTGATTTGGATTGTCTACCTCAAGGAATGGGGTGATTGGAGAAGTTGTGTAGATTAATCTTGAGGGACAACAAGAGATTGGTGAAGTTATTAAAGTGCATCGAAGAAATGAAGTCATTGACATGGCTTGATGTAGGTGGATGTGATTTGGATTGTTTACCTCAAGGAATGAAACGATTGGAGAAGTTGTATGAATTGATCTTGAGGGACAACAAGAGATTGGTGAAGCTACCAAAATGCATCCAACAAATGAAGTCATTGACAAGCCTGAATGTAGGTGGATGTGATTTGGATTGTCTACCTCAAGGAATGGCACGATTGGAGAAGTTGTCGGACTTGGATTTGAGCAACAACAAGAGATTGGTGAAATTACCAGAATGCATTGAGGAAATGAAATCATTGGCAAGCTTTGATGTAGGTGGATGTGATTTGGATGGTCTACCTCAAGGAATGAGGCGATTGGAGAAGTTGTATCAATTGATCTTGAGGGACAACAAGAGATTGGTGAAGGTACCAAAATGCATCGAGGAAATGAAGTCATTGGAATGGCTTGATGTAGATGGATGTGATTTGGATTGTCTACCTCAAGGAATGGGGCGATTGGAGTAGCTGTATCAATTAATTTTGAGGGACAACAAGAGATTAATGAAACTACCAAATTGCATCGAGGAAGTGAAGTCATTGACAAACCTTGATGTAGGTGGATGTGATTTGAATGGTCTACCTCAAGGATTGGGGCAATTGGAGAAGTTGTATCAATTGATCTTGAGGGACAACAAGAGATTGGTGAAGCTACCAGATTGCATCAAGGAAATGAAGTCATTGACAAGCCTTGATGTAGGTGGATGTGATTTGGATTGTCTATCTCAAGGAATGGTGCAATTGGAGAATTTGTCGGACTTGAATTTGAGCAACAACAAGAGATTGGGGAAGCTACCATAATGCCTGGAGGAAATGAAGTCATTGACAAGCCTTGATGTAAGTGGATGTGATTTGGATGGTCGACCTCAAGGAATGTGGCAATTAGAAAAGTTGTCCAAGTTAGATTTGAGCAACAATAAGAGATTGGTGAAGTTCCGAAAGTGCATTAAGGAAATGAAGTCATCGACATGGCGTGATGTCCATGCATGTGATTTGGATTGTCTACTTCAAGGAATGGGGCAATCGAGCAAGTTGTATAAAATGATCTTGAGGAACAACAAGAGATTGGTGAAGTTACCAAAGTGCATCGAGGAGATGAAGTTATTGGAATGGCTTCATGTAGGTGGATGTGATTCGGATTGTCTACTTGAAGGAATGGGGCGATTGGAAAATTTGTATCAATTGATCTTGAGAGACAACAACAGATTGGTGAAGCTACCATAGTGCATCGAGGAAGTGAAGTCATTGACAAGCCTTGATGTAGGTGGGTGTGATTTGGATTGTCTACCTCAAGGAATGGGGCGATTGGAGAAGTTGTCGTACTTGGACTTGAGGGACAATAAGAGATTGGTGAAGCTACCAGAGTGCATCGAGGAAATGAAGTCATTGACAAGCTTTGATGTAGGTGGATGTGATTTGGATTGTCGACCTCAAGGAATGGGGCAATTGGAGAAGTTGTATCATTTGATCTTGAGGGAGAACAAGAGATTGGTGAAGCTACCATATTGCATTGAGGAAGTGAAGTCATTGACAAGCCTTGACGTAGGTGGATGTGATTTGGATTATCTACCTCAAGGAATGGGGCGATTGGAGAAGTTGTATCAATTGATCTTGAGGGACAACAAGAGATTGGTGAAGCTACCATAGTGCATCAAAGAAATGAAGTCATTGACAAGGCTTGATGTAGGTGGATGTGATTTGGATTGTGTACCTCATGGAATGGGGCGATTGGAGAAGTTGGATAGATTGATTTTGAAGGATAATAAGAGATTGGTGAAGGTACCAGAGTGCATCGAGGAAATGAAGTCATTGACAAGGCTTGATGTAGGTTGATGTGATTTGGATTGTGTACATGAAGGAATGGGGCGATTGGAGAAGTTGGATAGATTGATCTTGAAGGATAATAAGAGATTGGTGAAGGTACCAGAGTGCATCGAGGAAATGAAGTCATTGACTTGCCTTGATGTCGGTGGATGTGATTTGGATTGTGTACCTCAAGGAATGGGGTGATTACAAAAATTGGATACATTGATCTTGAAGGATAGTAAGAGATTAGTGAAGGTACTAGAGTGCATCCAGGAAATGAAGTCATTGACATGGCTTGATGTAGGTGGATGTGATTTAGATTGTGTACCTCAAGGAATGGGGCGATTGGAGAAGTTGTACTATTTGAATTTGAGCAATAACAAAAGATTGGTGAACCTACCAAAGTGCATCGAAGAAATGAAGTCATTGACATGCCTTGATGTCGGTGGATGTGATTTGGATTGTGTACCTCGAGGAATGGGGCGATTAGAGAAATTGGATACATTGATCTTGAAAGATAATAAGAGATTGGTGAAGGTACCGGAATGCATCCAGGAAATGAAGTCATTGACATGGCTTGATGTAGGTGGATGTGATTTGGATTGTGTACCTGAAGGAATGGGGCGATTAGAGAAGTTGGATAGATTGATCTTGAAGGATAATAAGAGATTAATGAAGGTACTGGAGTGCATCGAGGAAATGAAGCCATTGACAAGCCTTGATGTAATTGGATGTGATTTGGATTGCGTGCCTCAAGGAATGGGGCGATTGAAGAAGTTGTCTTATTTGAGTTTGAGCAACAACAAGAGGTTAGTGAAGGTACGAGAATGCATCAAGGAAATGAAGTCATTAACAAGGCTTGATGTAGGTGGATGTGATTTGGATTGTGTACCTCAAGGAATGGGGCGATTGGAGAAGTTGTCCTACTTGATCTTGAAGGATAACAAGAGATTGGTGAAGGTACCAGAGTGCATCGAGGAAATGAAGTCATTGAGAAGGTTTGATGTAGGTGGATGTGATTTGGATTGTGTACCTCAAGGAATGGGGCGATTGGAGAAGTTGTTTGATTTGAATTTGAGCAACAACAAGAGATTGGTGAAGGTACCAAAGTGCATCGAGGAAATGAAGTCATTGACAAACCTTGATGTACGTGGATGTGATCTCGATTGCGTGCCTGAAGGAATGGGGCGATTGGAGAAGTTATCCTATTTGAATTTCAGCAACAACAAGAGGTTAATCAAGGTACCAGAATGCGTCAAGGAAATGAAGTCATTGAGAAGCCTTGATGTAGGTGGATGTGATTTGGATTGTGTACCTCAAGGAATGGGGCGATTACAGAAATTGGATACATTGATCTTGAAGGATAATAAGAGATTGGTGAAGGTACCAGAGTGCATTGACGAAATGAAGTCATTGACATGGCTTGATGTAAGTGGATGTGATTTGGATTGTGTACCTCAAGGAATGCGGCGATTGGAAAAGTTGTCTTACTTTATCTTGAAGGACAATAAGAGATTGGTGAAACTACCGGAATACATCGAGGAAATGAAGTCATTGACAAGGCTTGATGTAGGTGGATGTGATTTGGATTGTGTACCTCATGGAGTGGGGCGATTGGAGAAGTTGGATAGATTGATCTTGAAGGATAATAAGAGATTGGTGAAGGTACCAGAGTGCATTGAGGAAATGAAGTCATTGACAAGGCTTGATGTAGGTGGATGTGATTTGGATTGTGTACCTCAAGGAATGGGGCGATTGGAGAAGTTGGATAGATTGATCTTGAAGGATAATAAGAGATTGGTGAAGGTACCAGAGTGCATCGAAGACATGAAGTCAGTGACATGGCTTGATGTAGGTGGATGTGATTTGGACTGTGTACCTGAAAGAATGGGGCGATTAAAGAAATTGGATACATTGATCTTGAAGGATAATAAGAGATTAATGAAGCTACCAGAATGCATCGAAGAAATGAAGTCATTGACATGCCTTGATGTCGGTGGATGTGATTTGGATTGTGTACGTCAAGGAATGGGGCGATTAGAGAAATTGGATGCATTGATCTTGAAGGATAATAAGAGATTGGTGAAGGTACCAAAGTGTATCAAGGAAATGAAGTCATTGACAAGGCTTGATGTAGGTGGATGTGATTTGGATTGTGTACCTGAAGGAATGGGGCGATTAGAGAAGTTGTCCTACTTGATTTTGAAGGACAACAAGAGATTGGTGAAGCTACCAGAATGCATCGAGGAAATGAAGTCATTGACATGGCTTGATGTCGGTGGATGTGATTTGGATTGTGTACCTCAAGGAATGGGGCGATTGGAGAAGTTGGATAGATTGATCTTGAAGGATAATAAGAGATTGGTGAAGGTACCAGAGTGCATCGAGGAAATGAAGTCATTGAGAAGGTTTGATGTAGGTGGATGTGATTTGGATTATGTACCTGAAGGAATGGGGCGATTGGAGAAGTTGTTTGATTTGAATTTGAGCAACAACAAGAGATTGGTGAAGGTACCAAAGTGCATCGAGGAAATGAAGTCATTGACAAACCTTGATGTACGTGGATGTGATCTCGATTGCGTGCCTGAAGGAATGGGGCGATTGGAGAAGTTATCCTATTTGAATTTCAGCAACAACAAGAGGTTAATCAAGGTACCAGAATGCGTCAAGGAAATGAAGTCATTGAGAAGCCTTGATGTAGGTGGATGTGATTTGGATTGTGTACCTCAAGGAATGGGGCGATTACAGAAATTGGATACATTGATCTTGAAGGATAATAAGAGATTGGTGAAGGTACCAGAGTGCATTAACGAAATGAAGTCATTGACATGGCTTGATGTAAGTGGATGTGATTTGGATTGTGTACCTCAAGGAATGCGGCGATTGGAGAAGTTGTCTTACTTTATCGTGAAGGACAATAAGAGATTGGTGAAACTACCGGAATACATCGAGGAAATGAAGTCATTGACAAGGCTTGATATAGGTGGATGTGATTTGGATTATGTACCTCATGGAGTGGGGCGATTGGAGAAGTTGGATAGATTGATCTTGAAGGATAATAAGAGATTGGTGAAGGTACCAGAGTGCATTCAGGAAATGAAGTCATTGACAAGGCTTGATGTAGATGGATGTGATTTGGATTGTGTACCTCAAAGAATGGGGCGATTGGAGAAGTTGGATAGATTGATCTTGAAGGATAATAAGAGATTGGTGAAGGTACCAGAGTGCATCGAAGACATGAAGTCATTGACAAGGCTTGATGTAGGTGGATGTGATTTGGATTGTGTACCTGAAAGAATGGGGCGATTAGAGAAATTGGATACATTGATCTTGAAAGATAATAAGAGATTAATGAAGCTACCAGAATGCATCGAAGAAATGAAGTCATTGACATGCCTTGATGTTGGTAGATGTGATTTGGATTGTGTACCTCAAGGAATGGGGCGATTAGAGAAATTGGATGCATTGATCTTGAAGGATAATAAGAGATTGGTGAAGGTACCAAAGTGGATCAAGGAAATGAAGTCATTGACAAGGCTTGATGTAGGTGGATGTGATTTGGATTGTGTACCTGAAGGAATGGGGCGATTAGAGAAGTTGTCCTACTCGATTTTGAAGGACAACAAGAGATTGGTGAAGCTACCAGAATGCATCGAGGAAATGAAGTCATTAACATGGCTTGATGTAGGTGGATGTGATTTGGATTGTGTACCTCAAGGAATGCGGCGATTGGAGAAGTTGGATAGATTGATCTTGAAGGATAAGAAGAGATTGGTGAAGGTACCAGAGTGCATCGAAGAAATGAAGTCATTGACAAGGCTTGATGTCGGTGGATGTGATTTGGATTGTGTACCTCAAGGAATGGGGCGATTGGAGAAGTTGATTAGATTGATCTTGAAGGATAATAAGAGATTGGTGAAAGTACCAGAGTGCATCGAGGAAATGAAGTCATTGACAAGGCTTGATGTAGGTGGATGTGATTTGCATTGTGTACCTCATGGAATGGGGCGATTGGAGAAGTTGTCGTATTTGAATTTGAAAAATAACAAGAGATTGGTCAACCTACAAGAGTGCATCGAAGAAATGAAGGCATTGACATGCCTTGATGTCGCTGGATGTGATTTGGATTGTGTACCTGATGGAATGGGGCGATTAGAGAAGTTGGATAGATTGATCCTAAAGGATAATAAGAGATTAATGAAGGTACCAGAGTGCATCGAGGAAATGAAGTCATTGACATGGCTTGATGTAGGTGGATGTGATTTGGATTATGTACCCCATGGAATGGGGCGATTAGAGAAGTTGTCCTACTTGATCTTGAAAGACAATAAGAGATTGGTGAAGCTACCAGAATGCATCGAGGAAATGAAATCATTGACAAGGCTTGATGTAGGTGGATGTGATTTGGATTGTGTACCTCAAGGAATGGGGCGATTGGAGAAGTTGGATAGATTGATCTTGAAGGATAATAAGAGATTGGTGAAGGTACCAGAGTGCATCGAAGAAATCAAGTCATTGACAAGGCTTGATGTAGGTGGATGTGATTTGGATTGTGTACATGAAGGAATGGGGCGATTGGAGAAGTAGGATAGATTGATCTTGAAGGATAATAAGAGATTGGTGAAGCTACAAGAATGCATTGAGGAAATGAAGTCATTAACATGCCTTGATGTAGGCGGATGTGATTTGGATTCTGTACCTCAAGGAATGGGGCGATTGGAAAAGTTGGATAAAATGATCTTGAATGACAATAAGAGATTGGTGAAACTACCAAAATGCATCGAGGAAATGAAGTCATTGACAAGGCTTGATGTAGGTGGATGTGATTTGGATTGTGTACCTGAAGGAATGGGCCGATTGGAGAAGTTGGATACATTGATCTTGAAAGATAATAAGAGATTGGTGAAAGTACCAAAGTGCATCGAGGAAATGAAGTCATTGACTTGCCTTGTTGTAAGTGGATGTGATTTGGATTGTGTACCTGAAGGAATGGGGCGATTGGAGAAGTTGTTTGATTTGAATTTGAGCAACAACAAGAGATTGGTGAAGGTACCAAAGTGCATTGAGGAAATGAAGTCATTGACAAGGCTTGATGTAGGTGGATGTGATTTGGATTGTGTACTTCAAGGAATGGGGCGATTGGAGAAGTTGGATACCTTGATCTTGAAGGATAATAAGAGATTGGTGAAGGTACCAGAGTGCATCGAGGAAATGAAGTCATTGACATGGCTTGATGTAGGTGGATGTGATTTGGATTGTGTACTCGAAGGAATGGGGCGATTGGAAAACTTGGATAGATTGATCTTGAAGGACAATAAGAGATTGGTGAAACTACCAGAATGTATCGAGGAAATGAAGTCATTAACAAGGCTTGATGTAGGTGGATGTGATTTGGATTGTGTACCTCAAGGAATGGGGCGATTGGAGAAGTTGGATACATTGATCTTGAAGGATAATAAGAGATTGGTGAAGGTACCAGAGTGCATCGAGGACATGAAGTCATTGACATGGCTTGATGTCGGTGGATGTGATTTGGATTGTGTACCTGAAGGAATGGGGCGATTTGAGAAATTGGATATATTGATCTTGAAGGATAATAAGAGATTAGTGAAGGTACTAGAGTGCACCGAGGAAATGAAGTCATTGATATGGCTTGATGTAGGTGGATGTGATTTGGATTGTGTACCTCATGGAATGGGGCGATTTGGAAAGTTGGATAGATTGATCTTGAAGGATAATAAGAGATTGGGGAAGGTACCTAAGTGCATCAAGGAAATGAAGTCATTGACAAGGCTTGATGTAGGTGGATGTGATTTGGATTGTGTGCATGAAGGAATGGGGCGATTGGAGAAGTTGTTCTATTTGACTTTGAGCAATAACAAGAGATTGGTGAAGCTACCAGAGTGCATCGAAGAAATCAAGTCATTGACATGGCTTGATGTCGGTGGATGTGATTTGGATTGTGTACCTCAAGGAATGGGGCGATTAGAGAAATTGGATACATTGATCTTGAAGGATAATAAGAGATTAGTGAAGGTACCAGAGTGCATCCAGGAAATGAAGTCATTGACATGGCTTGATGTAGGTGGATGTGATTTAGATTGTGTACCTCAAGGAATGGGGCAATTGGAAAAGTTGGATAAATTGATCTTGAATGACAATAAGAGATTGGTGGAACTACCAAAATGCATCGAGGAAATGAAGTCATTGACAAGGCTTGATGTAGGTGGATGTGATTTGGATTGTGTACGTGAAGGAATGGGGCGATTGGAGAAGTTGGCCTACTTGATTTTGAAGGATAATAAGAGATTGGTGAAGCTACCAGAATGCATCGACGAAATGAAGTCATTAACGTGCCTTGATGTAGGTGGATGTGATTTAGATTGTGTACCTCAAGGAATGGGGCGATTGGAAAAGTTGGATAAATTGATCTTGAATGACAATAAGAGATTGGTGAAACTACCAAAATGCATCGAGGAAATGAAGTCATTGACAAGGCTTGATGTAGGTGGATGTGATTTGGATTGTGTACCTGAAGGAATGGGGCGATTGGAGAAGTTGAATACATTGATCTTGAAAGATAATAAGAGATTGGTGAAGGTACTAAAGTGCATCGAGGAAATGAAGTCATTGACTTGCCTTGTTGTAAGTGGATGTGATTTGGATTGTGTACCTGAAGGAATGGGGCGATTGGAGAAGTTGTTTGATTTGAATTTGAGCAACAACAAGAGATTGGTGAAGGTACCAAAGTGCATTGAGGAAATGAAGTCATTGACAAGGCTTGATGTAGGTGGATGTGATTTGGATTGTGTACCTCAAGGAATGGGGCGATTGGAGAAGTTGGATACCTTGATCTTGAAGGATAATAAGAGATTGGTGAAGGTACCAGAGTGCATCGAGGAAATGAAGTCATTGACATGGCTTGATGTAGGTGGATGTGATTTGGATTGTGTACTCGATGGAATGGGGCGATTGGAAAACTTGGATAGATTGATCTTGAAGGACAATAAGAGATTGGTGAAACTACCAGAATGTATCAAGGAAATGAAGTCATTGAGAAGGCTTGATGTAGGTGGATGTGATTTGGATTGTTTACTTGAAGGAATGGGGCAATTGGAGAAGTTGTTTGATTTGAATTTGAGCAATAACAAGAGATTGGTGAAGCTACCAGAGTGTATCGAGGAAATGAAGTCATTGACATGCGTTGATCTCGGTGGATGTGATTTGGATTGTGTACATGAAGGAATGGGGCGATTAGAGAAATTGGATACATTGATCTTGAAGGATAATAAGAGATTAGTGAAGGTACCAAAGTGCATCCAAGAAATGAAGTCATTGACATGGCTTGATGTAGGTGGATATGATTTGGATTGTGTACCTCATGGAATGGGGCGATTGGAAAAGTTGGATAGATTGATCTTGAAGGATAATAAGAGATTGGGGAAGGTACTAGTGTGCATCAAGGAAATGAAGTCATTGAAAAGGCTTGATGTAGGTGGATGTGATTTGGATTGTGTACCTCAAGGAATGGGGCGATTGGAGAAGTTGTCCTATTTGACTTTGAGCAATAACAAGAGATTGGTGAAGCTACCAGAGTGCATCGAGGAAATGAAGTCATTGACATGGCTTGATGTCGGTGGATGTGATTTGGATTGTGTACCTGAAGGAATGGGGCGATTAGAGAAATTGGATATACATTGATCTTGAAGGATAATAAGAGATTATTGAAGGTACCAGAGTGCATCCAGGAAATGAAGTCATTGACATGGCTTGATGTAGGTGGATGTGATTTGGATTGTGTACCTCATGGAATGGGGCGATTGGAAAAGTTGGATAGATTGATCTTGAAGGATAATAAGAGATTGGGGAAGGTACTAGTGTGCATCAAGGAGATGAAGTCATTGAAAAGGCTTGATGTAGGTGGATGTGATTTGGATTGTGTACTTCAAGGAATGGGGCGATTTGAGAAGTTGTCCTATTTGACTTTGAGCAATAACAAGAGATTGGTGAAGCTACCAGAGTGCATCGAGGAAACGAAGTCATTGACATGGCTTGATGTCGGTGGATGTGATTTGGATTGTGTACCTGAAGGAATGGGGCGATTAGAGAAATTGGATATACATTGATCGTGAAGGATAATAAGAGATTAGTGAAGGTACCAGAGTGCATCCAGGAAATGAAGTCATTGACATGGCTTGATGTAGGTGGATGTGTTTTGGATTGTGTACCTCATGGAATGGGGCGATTGGAAAAGTTGGATAGATTGATCTTGAAGGATAATAAGAGATTGGTGAAACTACCAAAATGCATCGAGGAAATGAAGTCATTGACAAGGCTTGATGTAGGTGGATGTGATTTGGATTGTGTACGTGAAGGAATGGGGCGATTGGAGAAGTTGGATACATTGATTTTGAAAGATAATAAGAGATTGGTGAAAGTACCAAAGTGCATCGAGGAAATGAAGTCATTGACTTGCCTTGATGTAAGTGGATGTGATTTGGATTGTGTACTTGAAGGAATGGGGCGATTGGAAAAGTTGTTTGATTTGAATTTGAGCAACAAGAAGAGATTGGTGAAGGTACCAAAGTGCATTGAGGAAATGAAGTCATTGACAAGGCTTGATGTAGGTGGATGTGATTTGGATTGTGTACCTCAAGGAATGGGGCGATTGGAGAAGTTGGATAGCTTGATCTTAAAGGATAATAAGAGATTGGTGAAGGTACCAGAGTGCATCGAGGACATGAAGTCATTGACATGGCTTGATGTAGGTGGATGTGATTTGGATTGTGTACCTCATGGAATGGGGCGATTGGAAAACTTGGATAGATTAATCTTGAAGGATAATAAGAGATTAGTGAAGCTACCAAAATGCATCAAGGAAATGAAGTCATTGACTTGCCTTGATGTAGGTGGATGTGATTTGGGTTATGTACCTGAAGGAATGGGGCGATTGGAGAAGTTGTTTGATTTGAATTTGAGCAATAACAAGAGATTGGTGAACCTACCAGAGTGCATCGAGGAAATGAAGTCATTGACATGCCCTGATGTCAGTGGATGTGATTTGGATTGTGTACATGATGGAATGGGGTGATTAGAAAAGTTGGATACATTGATCTTGAAGGATAATAAGGGATTGGTGAAGGTACCATAGTGCATCGAGGAAATGAAATCATTGACATGGCTTGATGTAGGTGGATGTGATTTGGATTGTGTGCCTGAAGGAATGGGGCGATTGGAGAAGTTGTCCTACTTGATCTTGAAGGACAACAAGAGATTGATGAAGCTACCAAAATGCATCGAGGCAATGAAGTCATTGACTTGCCTTGATGTAGGTGGATGTGATTTGGATTGTGTTCCTCAAGGAATGGGGCGATTGGAAAACTTGGATAGATTGATCTTGAAGGACAACAAGAGATTGGTGAAGCCACCAGAATGCATCGAGGAAATGAAGTCATTAACTTGCCTTGATGAGGTGGATGTGATTTGGATTGTGTACCTCAAGGAATGGGGCAATTGGAGAAGTTGTCCTACTTGATCTTGAAGGACAACAAGAGATTGGTGAAGCTATCAGAATGCATCGAAGAAACGAAGTCATTGATGTGCCTTGATGTAGGTGGATGTGATTTGGATTGCATACCCCATGGAATGGGGCGATTGGAGAAGTTGGATAGATTGATCTTGAAGGATAATAAGGGATTGGTGAAGGTACCAGAGTGCATCCAGGAAATGAAGTCATTGACAAGGCTTGATGTAGGTGGATGTGATTTGGATTGTGTACCTGAAGGAATGGGGCGAGTGGAGAAGTTGTTTGATTTGAATTTGAGAAACAAGTGATTGGTGAACCTACCAGAGTGCATTGAGGAAATGAAGTCATTGACAAGGCTTGATGTAGGTGGACGTGATTTGGATTGTGTACTTGAAGGAATGGGGCGATTGGAGAAGTTGGATAGATTGATCTTGAAGGACAACAAGAGATTGGTGAAGGTACCAGTGTGCATCGAGGAAATGACTTGACGTGAAGGTTAGTTTTGTCATGAAATAGTCGTGAAAATGGTGAAATGAAAATTTGTGAAAATATGAAGTTGACATGTTGAAAATCATCATAATTATTATAGGTCACATTATGAATAATTTCATTATCCATATCACAATATTATTGTAGACTAGTGGGTACTCGTGACCTTCGGACATTGTGAAGTCCCTTGGTTTCTTTAAACCGTATTTATTTCGAAAAATTATTCTGTTTTAAATAGCTTCAGATTTAGAATGTAGCTTTTTGCGGAGCCATTTAAGAGATGCATGTAGCTTCAAAGGAAGGCTTATTCATACACAACATTGCACATAAGGCCAATCAGGCCATGCACAGTGTCTGGAAGTTGAACTTTGATGTTCGCTAGTTTTTTGGCGTGTGAAAAGGCAATGTAAAGTTGGCCATGCGAAAAAACATCATCTCCAAGATGAAGGCCAACATGAGAAAGGGTTTGCCCTTGAGACTTGTTAATAGTCATGGCATAAGCGCAGCTCTTTGAGTTGCCCATCGGCTAGCATTCATCGTAATCTACACGTCGTTGCATGCACCTCTTTGAGTTGCCTACCGGCTGGCATCCGCTGCACATTGTTCCTTAGATCGAGCAGCGTGCCTCTCCCGGGTAAAACGGTTCTAGCGGACGCACGAGTCCTCCAAAGGGCCCTCCTCTTCCTCTTTGTTCATTGGTTTAATGAGGGTTGTTGTGTTGAAGGGGGGGAGATAGGTGAAGAGGTTCGTAAGCAAGGAAACGTGTTTATGAAGGGCGTGCTAACCCTAACCCCCTTACCCCAAAGGAGGACGACCGAAGAGACAAACACCTAAAATATTATATCTATAGATGATGGAAAAAAATAAAATTCAAAATTTAAAAACAAATTCATTTTTTGGGAAAAAAAATCATTTTGTAAATGTGGAAACTAACCTTAGGTTACTTGTAGTCCAGGCCAAAAATAGTGACAGTTAATTTTAGGAATAGAATTTCCATGCAACCAATGAGAAGTGAAGTCATGGAGTGAAGGGGCCTCCCTTTTTTTACAATGTT
Source organism: Sphagnum tenellum (assembly GCA_963921925.1). Classification (NCBI taxonomy): domain Eukaryota; kingdom Viridiplantae; phylum Streptophyta; class Sphagnopsida; order Sphagnales; family Sphagnaceae; genus Sphagnum; species Sphagnum tenellum. The sequence goes on from OY998144.1 coordinate 3,156,070, forward strand.
ACAATGTTACAGTGTTACAATGCTCGTCAATGTAAGGATGCTTTTTTTCCCCCTCCCTCTCTCTCGACTGGAGGTCCGAACAGTGCAGCTTCATGTTCTCTTTTTTCCGATCTACTTTTTGAATTGGTTTTTTGTGCTTCTCATGAGCTTAGGGTCGGCGTGATGAAGCTAGCTTGTGAATCCTGCTTCCCAGTCCTGTTTCTTGACAAATCGATTTTGGAGGAGGCCGTTCGTTATGTCATAACCTTCTTGTCAGCATCGACTATGATGTGGAAACCCTGATTTCAATTCTCTTTTTTCTGTTTTGGTGATTTCAGTGACGGTATGGTGGCATGGGTGAAGAAGAAAACTGGACCTGCAATTAGTGCTGTCAAATCATCAGCTGATGCAGAAGAACTGCTGAAACAAGAAACTCCTCTTGCTGTTGCCTTCCTGGATGACTTTGAGGTAGATGGTTTTCTCTGCTCAAACAAACGTATCTAAGCCTTGAATGAAAACAATCAATAAATTGCTTGTGGAGTTACAATTGTGAAATGGCTTAAGCCAAGCCATCAACCTCACTGTCAGATTTTGTTCTGAACACACGTAGTCATGGACCTGATGAGAATGGCATCTTATTCCTGGAAATAGTTTCTGATCCTCGTGACAGTTTAGACTGCTCCTCCCAAAAACTGATGATGCAAGAAATGTCTTCTTGCTTTTCATTCTCAAGGGTCCTTGTAAAATACTTGGACAATTACAAAACCGTAGCTCCATTTTTCATGGGGATCAGGGATTCTCTTCTTGTTATACATGTCTCAAGTTGTTTAGGATGTTTTGTTTGGAACAGGTGTTCACTCACCTGCTCTGATATTTCCCTGTGGAACAGGGTAAGGATGCAGAGGAGTTAACTGCTGTAGCAAGGCAAGAGGATGGCATTTTGTTCTACATGACTGGTGATGTGGACATTGCCAAAGTCTTTGGCCTGAACAAGAAGGCACCCGCATTGGTCTTATTGAAGAAGCAGAATGAGAAGCTTTCAACATTTGGTATGAATAATCTCCGTATGGTCATGACATCCCTTACCAGAGCCACATGACCAGCAGTGTCTACTCTTATGTGTATCTTCAGTCTACTGAGATGGGATATTCCCAACACCTTCACACTGAACTCATGTTGCTTACATTTGTAGATGGGGCTTTTGAAAGAAAGGAGATTTCTGGGTTCTTGGGTGCAAATAAGCTGCCCCTTGTGGTTACATTCAGCCATGAAACAGCATCAGCTATTTTTGAGGATGAAGTCAGCAGACAAGTAAGAGCTGTGATACTCTCTGCCCATCATCTTGTGTAGGCCGATATGAGTTTCCAGTTGCAAATTTTCTGAATAGCCTTTTAGCTGTTCCCAGCTATACATTAGAATTGCATCACCTTCAGTATCTGCAGTCTGATGCCAATGTGCACTTTGGTCTCCTAACAGTGTCTTCATGTCATGGCAGCTCTTGTGTTTGCTCTACCCGAAGAATTTGAAAAGATATGTGACAACTTTGAAGAAGCTGCCAAGTCTTTCAAAAGGAAGGTAGGGACGTGCCAAATGTAGTATCCAAGTAACTTGGTTGCTAGTCAAATTTTAAAACATTCATTTGTTGAATCAGTAAGGAATGATATCATTGAAGATCATGCAAGGGGCCACATCATTGATGGAGAGCACTGGAAATATATTCGGCAAGCTCACGGGCCGAGATGCATAGGGCATATAGCATTATGAGACATCTGACACCATTATCGAGTCTCACCTTTGCAGGACAGAGCCAAACAATCCACCAAACTGATTAGGTCAAGAATAATTCCTCTTCATTGAAACCAGTGCAATCAGGCTTTGGCTCAAGTAGTAGAAATTACTGCCTTTGCGAGAGACTCTCATGATTTTGAAGGCAATTAGTGACCCAGAACAACTCCACTGAATGTGCAGATTATCTTTGTGCTTGTGGATCTTGCAAATAAGCAATTGGGTACTCCTGTGCTCCACTTCTTTGCTCTCACCACTGATGAGACAAAGGTAATGTCTCTTCTTGGAACAGTTCTTTGTCCTTTTTACATCAAATTGTGCGCTCCTGCTACCTATTACAGCTAAGTTCCCATGCCCAATATGATTTAAACTTGTCCTGATTGTGAAATCTAATCTTGCATTGTATGCTGTGGGGCAGACGATAGGTTTTTCTGTTGATGAGAATGGTCGTAAGTTCATGTATTCAGGTGACTTCAGTCTTGATTCAATCAAGGTTAGTGGCTAGACATTACTGCTTACCCCCAATCACCAATCATGACCCTACCATGAATCAGTTTACTGTATGAGGTGCATCTACAACCAGTGAATGGTGTCATGCAGCATATTCATTTGGTTGCTTATACAGGGACATTGGTGTGGCCACTGCATGATTTTTACATTTCACAACAATATACTGAGCTATTACAACTATTTTATTATCCATGACCCAACACCCTTCTCTTTTGAAGGATTATTAAGCAGTGGGCTATGTCATCTCTTTCTTGATACAAGGAGAATCTATCCTCCGTTTAGTGCTGCTTTTGATCTACAGACAGTGAGCATAATGTCCTGATGTAGAATTCAGCAATCTTGAGATGCATGTGGCTGGTTTTTTGGTGCTCAGGTATTTGGAGAAAAGTTTCGTACTGGTGATCTTCGTCCTTATCTGAAATCAGAACCCATTCCCCACAAGGTAGGTCATTCTGCTCTCTCTGCAGCACCAGTCTCTGCTGTTATGTCATCTGTAAATGATGGGCTACTCCGTACATAATCTATTCACATGCTTTGTCAAAAATCTTGTTGTTATATATGTCTGGCACTACTCAAAAATTCATGGTGTTTGCAATTGGTGTGCCTGGCATGTGGCATCAAACCTATCCAGTGTCCTTGATTGATCTCCTACCTTCAACTACTTTTCGAAGATTTTCCTGTGATTGACTTTTTATAACAAGTGAAATGCTCTTGTAACAACTCAGATCTTGTCATTATGCTCTGATCAAGGTCTAAAAAAGACTTCTTGCAGACAGTCAATGCATGGATGTGTAGGTTTTACATAATTTGAAGATGCTTGTGACACTTGAGAGTACATTATTGTAATTGACCAAAGATACAATGCAGCAGCTAAAACTTCATTTTTCAGAAATTCAACCATTATTCTTCTTGCAGAAAATGTGTCATTCTCTAGCACTTTCAGTTGTCAACAAGAAACTGTTCTATGTGCTGAAAAGTTATTAAGCATTTTGGCAACTAGTCATTCGAGCAGTCTTCCTTTCATTACCTTCCCCATCTTGGGTCCCCTGTGTTCAATATCAAAGGCTTGTTCTCCATTAGTTATTTTGATCATTCTTTATTTCACTATTTATGTTTTCTCTTGTAGTAGATAGTTCACTGATAAGGTTTCTTGATTACCAACTTATCTCCTGTATGTCTATTGCACAAATATTTCTTATTGTGCAAACTGCATGTGCAGAATGATGGTGACGTCAAGATTGTAGTAAGCAACAGCTTTGATGATATTGTGCTTGATGAAACCAAAGATGTTCTTCTCCAGGTAAGGGTTTTGTTTGGTGTGCTGACCACTCATGTCAAGATATTGGCCTCTCACCTGTACTGTCACTTGAATGGTAAATCTAGTTAAAGATCATAGCAACTGCAGCTGCTAGTGTTTGAGACAAAGTTGAACAGTTGTTAAGATTAACAAACCTGCGAGGTGGAAAACGGTGTTTAGATTTTGCTACTTGATCAGAAATTCTGAGATTGCATTGAATACCGGTGGCTAACAGCATAGGGCAACCTTGAGCCAGCAACAGCCCTCATGGCTAAAAAATATGTTTCAGTGCTACCTAAATCAAACATAACCATTGCCACCTCACAGTCTGCTAGGTTCACAGTTTAGTGCAGCAGGTGCCTTTCAGCAAATATCTACAGCATTTCTGGTCTTCTTGCATCTTGCATGTTAGCTGGGAATAGAATGCTGTTCGATCTGTTTGGTTTGGTGCTTAATGAATCATATACACACCTAGTAAACTGCCATAGCATGTCAACAATTATGTGTACTGGCCTGCTACTATGTAACCCTAACCATTGCAGTGATGCATTGCAGGTGTATGCACCATGGTGTGGCCATTGCAAAATAATGGAGCCAGAGTACAATCGTTTGGGAGAAGTGTTGCAAAATATTCCTTCCATAGTAATTCCAAAAGTCGATGACACTAAGACTGAGCATGCCTTAGTGCAGGTCAGTTTATTTTTTGCTTTCCTGTCCTTGGTTCTTGGTTTACTAGATGCTCATAAAGCAATCACCTCTCCAACGGTTTTTTTTCTTGGTCATTTTGTCCAGTTCTAGAAATGCATTGGGGAACCTTTGGGACTCTAGGTCTTTGGTCACAACTATGCCATCATACCCTAGTCTCTATAAGCCTTGTTTTGACAATGTGCTCCAGAAGAATCACTCTTAGCAAGATTTTGACCCTTTTAACCTTGGACACTTTGCAGCAATCGTTCCAGCCAGTCTAATCCTATATGTTATCAACATGTGACATACTTTTCAATCAAGCCACTCCCGATTCTGACTAAATCATATCATTAACCTATGTCTGAAAGACAGCATTGGAGTCCATCTGAACATGGCATTCCAACATTCCGACGGCAGAGACCATTCTCACTACATTTTGTCTAGTCTGAATGTATGTTGTGGGTTGTGTCCTTTTGGCAGGTTAAAGGATTCCCAACCATACTTTTCTTCCCTGCTGGCAACAAGAGCAAGGAACCACCGGTAAGCAGTTTGTCATCAACCAGACACACATCAAAGTTGAAAGCAGTGAATTGTGTTGCATGAGCAGTTCAGTTGTGGAATGAAATTCAGAACCATGTACCACTTCGAAGTTTAAAAGTATCTCAACTTCTTCACCTTCACCATACTGACTCTTTGATTGCTAAAACATTTGCTGATGAGAAATGTATTTGAGGGTGCAGTTGTCAGTGGACACGGATCGGACAGTTGAAGCTTTTGTTGAGTACATCAAGAAGAATGCTGCCATTCCTTTTACAGTACCGGTGAATCCTGAAGTGAAACAGGAAGTCTCTGTCGACCTTGGAAGAATAATGGCAAATTCTGAATTTGTGTGGATTTTCAAAAGTTGAATGTTGCAACAAAGAAAAACCCATACCCTCTTTCATTTACCCAGGAAGTCTTTAATATTGTTGCTAGTCAGGAAACCTATTCATTTTTGGATGGTTTTTCAATATATCATTAGATATTTATTGCACCTCAAGATGGATACAAGACTACTTTTGTCACTGACTAGGGAACATTTGTCTGGGCGGTGATGTCATTTGGTGTAAAAAATGGTCCACCAACTTATCAATGTGTTGTAATAAGCAAAACATTTTGCAAATACAATGATTTATTCATGAAGATTTTCTTGGATGATTTCACTATTTTTAACAGAATGGAAACCCACTTAGACAAATTAAAACTCTATTTTCTGAAATGTCATGAGTTTAGTGTTAGTCTCAACTTAGAGAAATGTGTTTTTATGGTATTTTATTGTTTAATTTTATGATTTGTTGTTTTTAAGGAAAGAAAAAAATTTGATCCGAAGAAGATATATGTTGTTTTGAACATGCATACTCCCACAAACCTTACACAAGTATGGGTATTTATTGAGATGGTTCCATTTTACAAATACTTCATAAAAAATAATTGTATTCATTATGGAGCCCATTACTAAGCTTATGTGTAGACCCAAACCATTCATTTGGAGTGAATAATGCCAAACAGCTTGGTAGGAAATTAAACACTAATATATTGAAACACTAATTTTGGTTAGTTTGAATTGGGACCTAGAATTTCATATTCATATTGATGCATCCCAATTGGCTAAATTGGAACTATTCTAGCACCAAATCAAATTGGCAAGTTTTGATCAACCTTGTGTTTACATTTATGGATTGGTAAATCATGTTTATATTGTTATCATTTGGAATATGATGTTTGGGGTTGAATTTGAATTTTTTTTTCATATTTTCCAATTTCGTATTTATGTCTATTATGTGGCATATTATTAAATCTTGCATGAATTTTTTTTCATTACATACACAACAACAATTGAATTTAAAGTCAACATTTTTCATGAAATTATTAAATTGTTCTAGACATAACATGTTGTTTTCAATTCTTATTTGTGGTGGAAAATTATATATTTTTTGCATGTTAATATCATCATGTTGTTTTTTCCCTTTCATCTTGAGTATGTGGAAAATGTATATTTTTTTGTTGCAGTTGCATATCTTTTTGTAGGTATTGTATTTCATTTGAAGTTTCATAATTGTTCTTAATGTTTTGTGTTGTATACCATATTTTTGAATTGTTAGTTATGAAAATGTTTGTCACAATTGAATTAATTGTATATTTATTTTGTAATACTGAAATGAAAATTTGAATTTTTTAAAGATAGATAAATGGATGTTTTCATGATGATATGATGAGCAATTGTTTTTTGATAATGATAGGAAAATATAAAACCTACATAAAAAGGATCAAATCAAGTTTGGGATGGAATAAAACTTCTAATAGACATATCCAACAATCATATCTTCATACACAAGATTCTTTGCACCTTCATCATAGGGATCCCTTATGAATTAAACTCCCTGATACAAGTATATTTTGAATATGACGTTGAGAATAATTAAGTTTTGCATTTACCTTGTGTTTTAAGTTGTTTTAAATGCTTAATAATTCTCTTAATGCATCTCCTAGTGGCCCCCAAAAAGGGACACAAATCTCTCTTCTTTCGTGTATATCTTTCTTTTTTATATATGACATGCTTATCACAAATGGGGGAGGTTTTGGAACATGAATTTTTATGATTTTTACTAATGGTTTGTCTCTTTGAGGTTGTTTACATGCTTCGACTTTGATCCTTTCCCCTTGTTCCTTTTTTCTTTTCCTTGGTTTCTTTGGGTGTTTTGTTTTATAAAGTTTGGAAAGGTTTCACCATTTATTATCTTCACATAACCTGAGTTTGGGTTACTTTTTGGCCAACTCATTTTTGTTTATTTTTTAATTTAATGAATGCAATGTAGAGCCAATTTTTTCCATGGCCCCTTCACTAGTTTGACATTAATTATATTATTTTCATAAATGTTCAAATGTTCCCAAAAATTAAGAGAGAACTTCAATTTTTTTAATTTTTTAATTATTTATTTATTTTCAATTTTGTGATGTAGCCACATTGGCAACCATATATAAGAGGATTTAACCTAGTGCCTATAAGATAGACAATAAACTAAGTTTTTAAAAAAAAACCTACTACTTCTTTAGCTACCTCAAGGAATAAATAGTTTAAATGTGGCCAACAACTTTTTTTCACCCTACTTTTATGGCAATTATTTTATATTAAAATAATAATAATAAATACACACACACTTTGTGCATGCCACGCATGTCATTTTCAGATTTAGCAATAGCGCCAAATTTTGCACCATAAAAAAATGTTGGACGACTTGCTTCCTAAGGCTTCTTCTAATTTGATGGATTGTAATCTTAAAGGCAGCCATTAGCCCAAGGGTGTCGGTCCCAAAATTAAGGTAGGCCTTCAATAATGTAAAATTATTTTTATTATTTTGTGGGAACATAATGGCAAACCGACCCATGGTGCCCCAAGTCAAGCACAAAAGTTTTTTTTATCCCAATAGCAAAAGGTTTGAAATGATAAGTGTAAAGGCCCTTAAACTCAACCTGTCCATTTTAGGAAATACTTTATGAAGCTAGAAAAACCAAAATGGGTAGATAGATTCAAACATTATTTTTTGTTTTTTAAAATAAAAAGATTTCCCCAAAAAATGGCTTTGAGGGGTAGAGCCATTGTGGTGATTATGAACCACTTATAATTATTTTGCCACATGAGAATTAGAAAATTGCAGTCATATATCATATCATTTGACAACAATATGATAAATATATTTTTACAAGAACATCACTAAATATTAATTATTTGGAAAAAAATACCATGTTTATAATATGGCTCATTCAATTCCAGTAAATATTCTAGTTCGCATAAATAATGCGTAACATATAATATTGATGTTCACATCTGAGAATTTTTTATTAAAAAAATCAAGTTATGTGTTTTTTATTTATTTATAATTATAAATCAAGTTATGTGTTTTTTATTTATTTATAATTATAATCTTGTAGTAGAGTTATTGCTAATAGATTTTTTTTTGGGTCAAGTAGCATCCCCTATTTTAAATGAAGAAAAGAGGACATCCTCCTTCCAAAGATTTGAAACAAGGAACATTATCTTTGGTTACACTATATATATATATCCCATGTCTCAAGTTAGGATTAAAGCATTTTCTTTTCATTGCAATAAATCTTCCTCGTTTTCATTTAACACCCCAATTCGAAATCAGAACAAAAGGATGTCATCTGAAAACTCATTCTCAATTGAAGTTCAATTAAGTCAATTAGACAACACAAAGGCTTACCAAAAAGCAACACTTTGTGTTTCATCTCCACCACTCATTGATATTGAATCACAATTTCTTCGAATGTTATCCAGTTGACATAATTGTAAAGGCCAAAAAGGTTGGCAAGAATAATAGAGGAATACAGTAACCTTGAGCATGAAAATGTTGAAGATTGCGGACAATTTTGAAAGACAATCCCTTGCACAAGGGTGTAAGGTTGTATGTAAAAAATTGGTGTAATATTTGTTGTCAAATTTTTTTAATTTTTAAGGAGGGAGAACTCTTGTATTGGATGCCGTTTCAAAGATGAATGAAGAACTTTTGAAAAACATTTAATTGCTTGTGAATAAGTTAGTGGACTTTTAATCAATTTGTATCAACTTATCAATATATCATAGTTCACTTTTTGAATCTGAAATAGTTGTTTCAAAAAAAAATTCTTCTTATGTTTGTTTTTTTACTGTATTTTTCTTTTATCAAATTTTTGCATTTTAAAATTTAAAAAAAAAACAATGGTCATCAACTTTTTTTTTACCATATCCAAAATTAAATGGATGAAATATTTGGAAAAAATAGATCAATATAAATTTGATTGTTTTCATCATTTTTTATTTATTCATGTAGGGTGTGATTCATAAATAGTCTATGATACATGCATGATCATTAAGAAAATAATTGTTCTTTTTTGCCTCATATTTAGCTACTACTGCCCATATTTATTCTTTGACTACTTTAGTGAAAATTCTTCATTTTTAAACTTCAAAATTGGGGGGCTTCTTCATCCTCCTCAACCACATTTAGTTTGATCAAGATTTTTTTGTGTTCCACCACTGCGTCTATCATGTCCAATTTGATCGACACTTCTTTGCCCTACTCCATTGTTTCCATTATGTCTAGTTCAATTGGGATTTTTTTGTGCTCCTCCACCATGTCCGCCACATCTACTTCAATCACAACTTGTTTGCATTCCTCCCATGTGTTTGGTTTGAGCACCGGGTCTTTGGCATTCATCAAACAACTATGATTGAAGCTTTTCACGATTTATAACTGAAAACAAATAGAGCGCCAAAATTTTCGAAGAAAAATTCGAACAATTTTTCATGTCTCCTTCTAAATTTTTAGGAGTTTGTTAGCTTAACAATTGTGTAACCTCAAATTGGACTTTTTTCAACTCGCTTTAAAACAATCGTGCAACCAACCTCGAGTTGGGCTTCTTTCAATTTCTAGTGAAGTTTGTCGATTTCCATGTTCAAAAGCAAGTTAGCCATTGACCACATTCACAATTGACAACAATGACAAACGTTCAATATTGAAAGAAGGGTCCTTCTATTTTTTTATTCTTTTCACATATCATGATGAAAACATGTTCTATGTAAGTGATCCATCTCTACAATTTTGAGTTCAACCAAGGGCGATGTTAATTATAAGAATGTCATATTAAAATCACCAACAATTTAATAATTAAACACAATGGAAACATTTTAAGTTCAAACTATAAAGTTAACCCCATTTTCTATTTTCAAACTTTATTTTCTATTCTATTAAATAAAAATATATATCGCCACTTGTCACCTTTGCATTCACAAATCTTATTGCAAACAATATACCATCATTATATTATGCTTTTTTAAAAATTAAAATAATACCAATGACATATATACTTACAATTTTGCATCCATATAATATAAAAAATGCCATCGTCATCCTTGCCTTGATAAAATTTGACTTGAGAATTTTTGTAAAACATGAATTTTTTTTAAAAACAACTCTTTCACAACACAACTCTCATTGATATCAATATTGACTCTTGTCCATTTGCACTAAAAATCTTCCATAATTTTTGGGAATGTCTATTTTAAATAATTAATGATTTTATGAGCAAAATCTATAGCCTTTCCCTTCATTTCATAAATACAGATAGGTTAAATAAATTAGGCTTTTTTATTTTACAAAGAAACATTATTCAACCAAGTCATTAAAAAAACCAATTATTATTATTTTCAAACTTTTTATACACACCACCACTAGTCTTGTGCAATTGTTTTCTCCAACAAAACATGCACATCCATGAAGTTCCCATTGTAAAGTCACGCTTGCATTTTTTTCCAACCATCATGCATATTTACATAACCTTTAAAACATTCATGGGGATTGCATCATATAACAAGATTCTTAACATTTTTGACTTTTTTTGTCAACAAAAATAATTTATTTATCTAAAGTAAGTTAATGCATTACATGAGATTATAAATCATGTTATTTTGTGTAATGATCTTTTGACAATTAACACATGATGGCAAGAAGCTCATTTTTGTTAAAAATAATTTTAAACTAAAAAATTACAATATATATACATGAAATAAATATTATCATTCTTCCAACTCAACAAGAACATTGAAACTACTATTTTGATACATCACAAACATTGTAAACAAAAGTCTTATATGCATATATGGAATTACACTTTCCAATTGTGAAAACTATAATTTTCTAAAATGTCATGAATTCAACAAGGTTTGGTTTGCTTTCATAACATGTTGAAACATATGTTTTACAAAGTTTGCAAATTGAATAATTATCGTGATTATGTCACTTTGACTTCAATAAAATGGAAGATTCATTTAATTTAATTATGTATGTATGGTAATACATTTATATATGAGATATGAATTAAATTCATATTGATAAATTTTTTTTGAACAATTTGTGTTTATTTCTAAGCTTGAAAAATTGTTGATGCAACTTGTTATTGTTATGTGCTTATATATGTTTCACATTTCTTGACAAAAATTTTCCACAAAAGACAAAATAGTACCCATTATAGTCATCATTGTCATTTTGACTTCGATATTGATAAAAAAAAACCCACTCAATACCTCATGGTGAACAATAAAAAATTGAAATAAACAACTTATTTTGAATAACAATGAAATATTTATATAGTCCAAAACATAATCCATGCATTTTCAAAATTGGGAAAATATATCACAAATTTTTAATTTGAAATAAAAACGGGAAGAAATTCATCTATTTGAATGATGCCTTTTAAGCAAACCCAATCACACATTTGAAAATCTTGATTCATATTTTTTATGGTGGGGTCCATTGAAATGTATGTTGAATTTTTTTATGTTTTTATGATTCAAGCCAAAATAGGTGTGCTATTAAATGCCATATCACAAGAAAATTGAAAACCATAAGTTACAAATTTGGAATATGTATTCAAGCATTCCAACAATTTTCAAAAAAACAATTTGCAACTTTTCAAAGCTAAAAAATTTGCAAGAGTTTGGAATTCTAGGAATTTTCAACCTAGAACTTGATGAGAATTTTAGGGAATTATTGCATTGAAGGTTGTGAACTTGCACATGACAAGTTGGAAAAAACTACCCAAAACATTCGAACAATTAAAAAACTTGGAGGAACTTTATTTGCAACAAAATGAAAACTTGATAAAATTACCACAATCACTTGGGCAACTCACAAACCTAAAAACCATTAATGTGAGCAATTGTGACTTGGATTGTCTCCCAGAGGGAATGGGGCAATTGAAAAACTTGTCCACACTGATTTTGCATTCCAATGAAAGGTTGGTGAAGCTACCAAAATGTATCGAAAAAATGAAATCGTTGACAAGGCTTAATGTAGGTGGATGTGATTTGGATTGTGTACCTCAAGGAATGGGGCGATTGGAGAAGTTGTCCTCCTTGAATTTTAGCAACAACAAGAGATTGGTGAAGCTATTAGAGTGCATCAAGGAAATGAAGTCTTTAACATGCCTTGATGTAGGTGGATGTGATTTGGATTGTGTATCTCAAGGAATGGGGCAATTGGAGAAATTGTATAGATTGATCTTGAAGGACAATAAGAGATTGATGAAGCTACGAGAGTGCATCGAAGAAATGAAGTCATTAACATGCCTTGATGTAGGTGGATGTGATTTGGATTGTGTACCTCAAGGAATGGGGCAATTGGAAAAGTTGTCATACTTGAATTTGAGCAACAACAAGAGTTAGTGAAACTACCAAAGTGCATCATGGAAATGAAGTCATTGACAAGCCTTCATGTACATGGATGTGATTTGGATTGTATACCTCAAGGAATGGGGCAATTAAAGAAGTTGTATAGATTAATCTTGAAGGACAACAAGAAATTAGTGAAACTACCGGAGTTCATTGAACAAATGACTTGACCATAAGGTTAGTTTCATCATTAAATAATCCTCAAAATGGTGAAATGAAAATTTGTGAAAATATGAAGTTGACATGTTGAAAATCATCATAATTATCATAAGTTACATTATGAATAATTTCATTACTCATATCACAATATTATAGTAGATGATGGAAAAAAATAAATTTCAAAGTTTAAAAACGAATTCATTTTTTGGTAAAAATAAAATAAAATCATTTTGTCAATGTGGAAACTAACCCTAGGCTACTTGTAGTCTAGGCCAAAAATAGTGATAGTTAATTTTAGGAGTAGAATTTTCATGCAACCAATGAGAAGTCAAGTCATGGAGCGAAAGGGCCTCCCTTTTCTTTTCCTTTGTGGGTGGGAGTTCCATCAATATACCTGCCCAACACAAGGCACGTGCTAATATCAGGCTGAAAATTCTCAATAAAACAACAAACTAAATTTTCTTATTATTTCTCATCAGAGTTACTACAATAATCTTTCCTGCCCTGCTCCCACCGTTCCCTTTCACACTATCAAATTGCCAGCGAGATAGTTGTGCTATTGGCGTCTTTTTTTGGTGAGTTTCACCACTTGAATGACAAAAAAAAATCTAGTATGAACTCATAAAAAGGATTTTTGTGAAAAGAAAAAGGTGCCAAAGTAGATGTAGACGGGGTGTTTTTTTTTCGTTTTTGCTTTTGGGGGGGAGGAGTTGGCACAATTAGATGGTAGTTTCTAGCAAAGTCGCCAAAATACAGCAGTGTTCTTAAATTTTTTACTTTCCTTTCTGACCTGTAGCCAAATTTGACTAATTCCTTTTGTGGATGATCGCCAGTGTGATGACATCACAAATTTGAGAATTAAAAAAAATTCAATCAAAACAAAACTTGCATGACAGTACTCTTTTTTTCCACATCAAAATTTGTCATTTTTCCGACCAAAAATTGTGAATTTTGTTTTTTCCATACCAAAAATATTTCATTGGAAATATTGTTTGACAAGCGAACGAAAGTAAGCGTTGACAAAATAGCTCGCTTTCGTTCGACGTTCTTCACGCCTTGCGGTCGGTCTTGTGCTGCGAACACGAGCTGCACATTGCGATCAGGAGGAGGATTGTAGTAGCGATCTCGTTGGAATCGTTAGCCATGGCACGTTGTCGCAGATGCTCGTCTTCTCTGTTTCTGTTTGTGCTCGCGTTTGTTTTCCTTTCCTCAGTAAATTTGTCTATCCGGGAATGTGCTGCAGAGATCGAGAGCGGGGACGGTGGTGATGCGGAAGTCTTCGACGAAGACAAGGATGACGACGTAGTGGTGCTGGGAGCTGATAACTTCACGGAGTTCCTGAAGACGAACTCGTACGTCTTGGTAGAGTTTTATGCCCCCTGGTGCGGTCATTGTCAGTCCTTGGCTCCCGAGTGGGCGTCGGCTGCCTCAATTCTCAAGGGAGACGTGCCTCTTGCCAAGGTCGATGCCACCGTGCACGCAGAGCTTGCCAAGGAGTTTGGAGTCCAGAGCTACCCTACCATTCTGTTCTTCATCGACGGAGTTCCAAAGCGTTACACAGGCGAGCGAATGAGGTATGGCACTTAGAAAAGGCACGCTGTTTCTAGTCGGTAAGCTACGTGATCTTTTGTGCAGTGTTACAATGCTCGTCAATGTAAGGATGCTTTTTTTTCCCCCTCCCTCTCTCTCGACTGGAGGTCCGAACAGCGCAGCTTCATGGTCTCTTATTTCCGATCTACTTTTTGAATTGGTTTTTTGTGCTTCTCATGAGCTTAGGGTCGGCGTGATGAAGCTAGCTTGTGAATCCTGCTTCCCAGTCCTGTTTCTTGGCAAATCGATTTTGGAGGCCGTTCCTTAGGTCATAACATTCTTTGTCATCGACTATGATGTGGAAACCCTGATTTCAATTCTCTTTTTTTTGTTTTGGTGATTTCAGTGACGGTATCGTGGCGTGGGTGAAGAAGAAAACCGGACCTGCAATTAGTGTTGTCAAATCATCAGCTGATGCAGAAGAACTGCTGACAGAAGAAACTACTCTTGCTGTTGCCTTCCTGGATGACTTCGAGGTCGATGGTTTTCTCTGCTCAATCAAACGTATCTAAGCCTTGAATGAAAACAATCGATAAGTTGCTTGTGGAGTTACAATTGTGAAATGGCTTAAGCCAAGCCATCAACCTCACTGTCAGATTTTGTTCTGAACACACGTAGTCATGGACCTGATGAGAATGGCATCTTATTCCTGGAAATAGTTTTCTGATCCTCCTGACAGTTTAGACTGCTCCTCCCAAAAACTGATGATGCAAGAAATGTCTTCTTGCTTTTCATTCTCAAGGGTCCTTGTAAATTACTTGGACAATTACAAAACCCTAGCTCCATTTTTCATGGGAATCAGGGTTTCTCTTCTTCTTATACATGTCTCAAGTTGTTTAGGATGTTTTGTTTGGAACAGGTGTTCACTCACCTGCTCTGATATTTCCCTGTGGAACAGGGTAAGGATGCAGAGGAGTTAACTGCTGTAGCAAGGCAAGAGGATGGCATTCTGTTCTACATGACTGGTGATGTGGACATTGCCAAAGTCTTTGGCCTGAACAAGAAGGCACCTGCATTGGTCTTATTGAAGAAGCAGAATGAGAAGCTTTCAACATTTGGTATGATTAATCTCCTTATGGTCATGACATCACTTACCAGAGCCACATGACCAGCAGTGTCTACTCTTATGTGTATCTTCAGTCCACTGAGATGGGATATTCCCAACATCTTCACACTGAACTCATGTTGCTTACATTTGTAGATGGGGCTTTTGAAAGAAAGGAGATTTCTGGGTTCTTGTCTGCAAATAAGCTGCCCCTTGTGGTTACATTCAGCCATGAAACAGCATCAGCTATTTTTGAGGATGAAGTCAGCAGACAAGTAAGAGCTGTGATAGTCTCTCCCTATCCTCTTGTGTAGGCCGATATGAGTTTCCAGTTGCAAATTTTCTGAATAGCCTTTTAGCTGTTCCCAGCTATACATTAGAATTGCATCACCTTCAGTATCTGCAGATGCCAATGTGCACTTTGGTCTCCTAACAGTTTCTTCATGTCATGGCAGCTCTTGCTGTTTGCTCTACCTGAAGAATTTGAAAAGATACGTGACAACTTTGAAGAAGCTGCCAAGTCTTTCAAGAGGAAGGTAGGTACATGCCAAATGTAGTATTGAAGTAACTTGTTTGCTAGTCAAATTTTAAAACAATCATTTGTTGAATCAGTCAGGAATGATATCATTGAAGATCATGCAAGGGGCCATATCATTGATGGAAAGCATTGGAAATATGTTCAGCAACCTCACAGGCTGAGATGCGTAGGGTATATTATGAGACATCTGACACCATTATTGAGTCTCACCTTTGCAGGACAGAGCCAAACAATCTGCCAAACTGATTAAGTCAAGCATATTTCCTCTTCATTGAAACCAGTGCAATCAGGCTTTGGCTCAAGTAGTAGGAATTACTGCCTTTGTGAGAGACTCTGATTTTGAAGGCAATTAGTGACTCAGAACAACTCCACTGAATGTGCAGATTATCTTTGTGCTTGTGGATCTTGCAAATAAGCAATTGGCTAATCCTGTGCTTGACTTCTTTGCTCTCACCACTGATGAGACAAAGGTAATGTCTCTTCTTGGACCAGTTCTTTGTCCTTTTTACATCAAATTGTGTGCTCCTGCTACCTATTACAGCTAAGTTCCCATACCCATTATGTTTTAAACTTGTCTTGATTGTGGAATCTAATCTTGCATTGTATGCTGTGGGGCAGATGATAGGTTTTTCTGTTGATGAGAATGGTCGTAAGTTCATGTATTCAGGTGACTTCAGTCTTGATTCAATCAAGGTTAGTGGCTAGACATTACTCCCAATCACCAATCATGACCCTACCATGAATCAGTTTACTGTATGAGGTGCATCTACAACCAGTGAATGGTGTCATGCGGCATATTCATTTGTTTGCTTATATAGGGACATTGGTGTGGCCACTGTATGATTTTTACATTTCACAACAATATACTGAGCTATTACAACTATTTTATTATCCATGACCCAACACCCTTCTCTTTTGAAGGATTATTAAGCAGTGCCCTATGTCATCTCTCTCTCAATAGAAGGAGAATCTATCCTCCACTTAGTGCTGCTTTTGATCTACAGACAATGATCATAATGTCCTGATGTAGAATTCAGCAATCTTGAGATGCACGTGGCTGGTTTTTTGGTGCTCAGGTATTTGGAGAAAAGTTTCTTACTGGTGATCTTCCTCGTTATCTGAAATCAGAACCCATTCCGCACAAGGTAGGTCATTCTGCCCTCTCTGCAGCACCAGTCTTTGCTGTTATGTCATCTGTAAATGATGGGCTAATCGTATATAATCTATTCACATGCTTCACCAAAAATCTTGTTGTTATATATGTCTGGCACTACTCAAAAATTCATGGTGTTTGCAATTGGTGTGCGTGGCATGTGGCATCAAACCTATCCAGTGTCCTTGATTGATCTCCTACCTTCAACTACTTTTCAAAGATTTTCCTGTGATTGACTTTTTATAACAAGTGTAATGCTCTTGTAACAACTCAGATCTTGCCATTATGCTCTGATCAAGGTCTCAAAAAGACTTTTTGCAGACAATCAATGCATGGTCTGAAGGTTTTACATAATTTGAAGATGCTTGTGACACTAGAGAGTACACTATTGTAATTGACCAAAGATATGATGCAGCAGCTAAAACTCCATTTTTCAGAAATTCAACCATTATTCTTCTTGCAGAAAATGTGTCATTCTCTAGCACTTTCAGTTGTCAACAAGAAACTTTTCGATGTGCTGAAAAGTTATTAAGCATTTTGGCAACTAGTCTTTCAAACAGTCTTCCTTTCATTACCTTCCCCATCTTGGGTCCCCTGTCTTCAATATCAAAGGCTTGTTCTTGATTAGTTATTTTGATTATTCTTTATTTCACTGTTCATGTTTTCTTTTGTAGTAGATAGTTCACTGATAAGGTTTCTTGATTACCAACTTATCTCCTGTATGTCTACTGCACAAAGATTTCTTATTGTGCAAACTGCATGTGCAGAATGATGGTGACGTCAAGATTGTAGTAAGCAACAGCTTTGATGATATTGTGCTTGATGAAACCAAAGATGTTCTTCTCCAGGTAAGGGTTTTGTTTGGTGTGCTGACCACTCATGTCAAGACATTTGCCTCTCACCTGTACTGTCACTTGAATGGTAAATCTTGTTAAAGATCATAGCAACTGCAGCTGCTAGTGTTTGAGACAAAGTTGAACAGTTGTTAAGATTAACAAACCTGCTAGGTGGAGAACAGTGTCTAGATTTTGCTACTTGATCAGAAATTCTGAGATTGCATTGAATACTGGTGGCTAACAACATATGGCAACCTTGAGCCAGCAGCAGCCTTCATGGCTGAAAAAATGTTTCAGTGCTACCTAAATCAACATAACCATTGTCACCTCACAGTCTGCTAGGTTCACAGTTTAGTGCAGCAGGTGCCTTCCAGCAAATATCTACAGCATTTCTGGTCTTCTTGCATCTTGCATGTTAGCTGGGAATAGAATGCTGTTTGATCTGATTGGTTTGGTGCTTAATGAATCATATACACACCTAGTAAACTGCCATAGCATGTCAACAATTATGTGTACTGGCCTGATACTATGTAACCCTAACCATTGCAGTAATGCCTTGCAGGTGTATGCACCATGGTGTGGCCATTGCAAAAAATTGGAGCCAGAGTACAATCGTTTGGGAGAAGTGTTGCGAAATATTCCTTCCATAGTAATTGCAAAAATGGATGGCACTAAGAATGAGCATGCCTTAGTGCAGGTCAGTTTATTTTTTGCTTTCCTGTCCTTGGTTCTTGGTTTACTAGATGCTCATAAACCCAATCACTTCTCCAACAGTTTTGAATCTTTTCTTGGTCATTTTGTCCAGTTCTAGATTGCATTGGGGAACCTTTGGGACTCTAGGTCTTTGGTCACAACTATGCCATCATACCCTAGTCTCTATAAGCCTTGTTTTGACAACCTGCTCCAGAAGAATCAGTCTTGGCAAGATTTTGACCCTTTTAACATTGGACACTCTGCAGCAATCATTCCCAGCCAGTCTAATCCTGTATGTTATCCTGTATGTGACATACTTTTCAATCAAGCCTCTCCCGATTCTGACCAAATCATATCATTAAACTATATCTGAAAGACAGCATTGGAGTCCATCTGAACATGGCATTCCAACATTCCAACAGCAGAGACCATTCTCACTACATTTTGTCTAGTCTGAATGTATGTTGTGGGTTGTGTCCTTTTGGCAGGTTAAAGGATTTCCAACCATACTTTTCTTCCCTGCTGGCAACAAGAGCAAGGAACCACCGGTAAGCAGTTTGTCATCAACCATACACACATCAAAGTTGAAAGCAGTGAATTGTGTTGCATGAGTAGTTTAGTTATGGAATGAAATTCAGAACCATGTACCACTTCAAAGTTTATAAGTATCTCAACTTCTTCACCTTCACCATACTGACTCTTTGATTGGTAGAAACATTTGCTGATGAGAAATGTATTTGAGGGTGCAGTTGTCAGTGGACACGGATCGGACAGTTGAAGCTTTTGTTGAGTACATCAAGAAGAATGCTGCCATTCCTTTTACAGTACCCGAGATTCCTGAAGTGAAACAGGACGTCTCTGTTGACCTTGGAATGGAAGTTGAAGCAGATCAAAACTTTAAGGATGAGTTATAGATGGTTCCTGTTGTTAGTTGGACTTGTCCACTAGTGATATGAGGAGCCCTCTAGTGATAGTTCTCATATTTTCTGTACTTTTTGTTTCAGATATGGCCTTTTGTTTTATTTTGAGAATGGAAGAACAAAATGAGTTTTGATGATCCATGAGTTTTTGTGATGCAGTTACTCATCAATTGTTTCTCAGTCAAATCATTCAAGCATCAAGCAATTGAGAACAGGGGTCATTTATTCGTGAAAAGAGTGCTTTTCAGTCAAATCATGGACTATGTTTTGTCCTGCTCTAAAAGAGCATGTCTGCACTACAGCTAATGCTCTGCTTTTCACATTTAGTGTGCTGTTCTTGCCAGCACTTGACAAACCAAATGAAAATGTACATTGGTATACATCGTCTGACAAAGCAAATTGCATTCTAACTTGCCCAAGGCCAGGGAGCACTTGGCAGTTTGTGAATGTCTGTGTCCAGTAACTCTGCTCAAAGATTGTGTGCTCTTGTACGCAAGCAATCAGGAAAGTTTCTTGGAGAAATCAGGAGTTTGATGAAGCTGTGGCGAAGGGACTTTCTTTTGACATCATCGTCCTTGGCAAGGCCTGTTTCCCAGTCTCCACCACTGAACACATCTTCAGACATCTTTCTGGCTTGGTTGTGATGGACAGATCTTCCGACTTCTTCCTGGCTCACCTGCCCCTCTCTCACAAATTTGTGAGACATCACTTGGTGGTCACCGATCTACATCCCAGCAAATTTTTTGCCGATGAGTCAAGAAATCAGACGATGTCTTAAGATCGGGATCATGGTCTAGCCTTTCTGGAAGCTTGAACGCCAGCAACTCCTTTCTTCATCTTCTTGTTCCACTTCCAGCTGCTGGTGTATTTGAACCAAATGAAGCTTCGGAAGTGTTCATATAAGGTCTTTGTTTCTACCTAACTGTAGAAATCGGATCACTTCGTTCAGTTCGACCTGAAGCTCCATGAGTGCGAGTGGCGCAAGGCCACAGATCGCGCTCCATGAACGATCGACGACAGTGTGTGTAACCATGAGGCGGCTATGGCTGCCTTCACCTGGCCGCGCCTTGGCGCGGGCCTCCTCTGCTTGCCCGCTGCACTGTAAGCTGATGCATATGCGACCGCCATTGCACTTAATTTCTCTGTCTTTCTGATTCTAGTAGCAAAAAGAAGAACGTTGCTAACTTGTTCCGCTGAGAGCAAGCAATACAGAAAGACGTAGCGAGCACAATAAAAAGGACCAAGAAACACAAGATTGCCTGCCGAATCACGCAGGGCAAAACACTGGCACACGAAAAAGCTTACACAAAACACTCAAAACTCCGAGTCCAAAACGTCGTCCTCAATTCCTTTTTCCCACAACAAAAAACTCCCCCAAAGCTCCGCTTTCAAACAAACACGATTTTTTTCCCCAACGAATGCCGCTTCCGAAGATAGTATACCGAACACGGACAACACAAGCAACGAAT
Organism: Sphagnum tenellum; assembly: GCA_963921925.1. Taxonomy (NCBI): domain Eukaryota; kingdom Viridiplantae; phylum Streptophyta; class Sphagnopsida; order Sphagnales; family Sphagnaceae; genus Sphagnum; species Sphagnum tenellum. The sequence continues at coordinate 3,176,997 of OY998144.1, forward strand.
CGAAAGCCGAAGGACGAATGCAAGACAGAGTGCTAAGAAACCCTTCACCTGTAAGACAAAGCTGGAAACAACTTAGATTTCGGGAAAATTTCCCTGGAAAAAAACAGAAAATAAGCAAGCAGAATAACAACCAAGTTCTAGAGAGGATGCTGAAATGCGTCACGCGAATCGATCAAGATCTCCAAACTCAGAAATTCGAAGAGGATTTGTGTCGAAGAGGAAGGAATTCGTGTTGGCAAAGAAGAGAGCGAAGCTCCGATATAAGTAGTGCCGGCGAAGAAGAACTGACCGGGTCTCGCGGGCAGTCTGCGGAACTTGTCGTGCGCCCGAAGCTTTACCGCCTTCTTTCCCATACCGATACCTCACGTCTTTCCATGCCCACGGTGAAGATTTTCCTAAAAACTCATCCAACGGCTCCGATCTATCCGTCAAATAACCCCGCTCCCAAAAAAAGCCCATATAACAAGCACGAGGGGAACAAGATCAAAAAATCTTTCCCCGGTTTGGAATTTTTTTTTCTTTCCGCCAATGAAAGTCGGCGAAAGTATCCTTGGCATTTATTTTAAACCAATAACATGAGCGCTGTAACTTCGGTAACTACATAGGGAATGACTGCGATAGAAAATACCTTACTCACTATTGTCCTTCTTTTACTGTTCTGTTCTAACGTCTTTTTTGTCATGCCCGAACGGGTAACGGGCTGAAAAAAGCACGTGCCGCCGAACCGTTTCTCAGTCCAGCAAAAAAAATTCTGAAAAAAGTCAGTTAGTCATTGCCTGATTTGAATTCCTATCGACGGCTCGAATTGGAAGAGATGAGGAATCGACGGTTCTGGCACTCGCTTGGACCGGAAGTCTCTCGCTTCTCTTCTCCTCCTTTAGAAGTTTTGACCAGCTTGCCCGACCCTAGGTCCCTATGACGTAGAAGTAGGTACCTATGACCTAATGCTACAAGGAGGTAGGTACCTACTTCTAAGCATTGAACGCACGTGAGTAGTAAGGCTATAAACGAGACCTCGTAGAAGTCGTGTTTACTCACATGAGACAAACGTACGTGGTACGTTTGGATGACAAAAGATCAAATGGGTGATCTTTGGGGGGTGAGAAAAGTATAGACCTGAATTAAGGCGAGTTCAAATCGTCCATGAGGATGAGCGGAAATGTATCATCCATGAAACCAATATTCTACATTCCTTAATCTGACAAACGACAAAAGATGATAAACGTGCCTCTGACTGCCTACGACGGTCCTCCATCCGCACAAGAGCGGTGCTCTGACGTGCTTGACGACTGCCTGAGATCAGCGTCGTATTGCCGGCCGGCGATCGTGCAATTCTATTTTGGCTTCTTTTAGAGCAGTGCTTGAAATTTTTATTTTTCTCAATTTCGTGAAGTAGCCAAATTGGCGATGATCCAGATTTAGCCAAATATGGCTACAAGGTAAATACTAAAGTAAAATTTCAAAACATCCTTCTATATTACTGGCTGGCTACTTGAACTATGTACAGATAGAAATCTGGCGATTTTTCTTAATTTTTGGTCGAATTATGGCAATCGAAAATCTAAAAAAGCACTTGATTTTAAGAGCTTTTAATTTTTAATCTAGCTTTTTTGGGGCTATTTATACCCATTGAAAAAAAAGGCTGAGCAGTAGCAGAAAGAAGTAACGTTGGTGACGCTTTTCACATGCCCGGAAGAAGATTTGGCAGAAAACCCGGGCGGAGTGAAACGTGGATTTCCTTCACATGCAAGAAGGGGGACCATGCGTTACTAGGACCAGTGACTTGATGCGTGCGCAAATGGGTGCTCGCCATGGAAAAAATGACTTAAAAAAAGAAACTGAGAGACGAACTTCAAATTCATAATTTTTATTTATTTTTTCAAATGGTGGAACTGAATTTCTGACTAGTTTGTCAAATTCGTTTGAAAGTTGAAGTCAGTGGAATCTCCAATTATCTGACTCTTCACAAATTAGACAGCAAGTCAGAAAAGAAAATCACTGTAAACCTCCCTAGTGACACTTTGCAAGATGTGATGGTCGGGTGATGACTGATGACATCTCCCCACTTCCCCAATTATAGACTAAGTAACGAGCATATAATCGAGCTACAGGAGTGGTGAGATTATGTGCGGTAACTAGGCAGCTCAAGTTGGTTACCAGACATAATTGATCATTGACAGGCGCCAAATGGTCACTTGCTCCCCTTCATCTGCAGGTTGTTCATAAGCAACATGCAAAGTTTGTTGTTGAAGGCAAATCGAGGAGTGGGGAAGGAGGGAGTGAAGATATATTTGAGAAACTCGATGAGGCCAGCCATGGAAGTTTCTCTGGAAACCCACTTCAGAAAAGCATCTTCTGTTGAATGCTTACATTTCGAGGAGCAGTAAAAAGCTTTAAATCAAACCCTGTTTAGGCTCAGAAGTTTCTATAGAAGTTTCTCTGGAAACCACTTCAGAAAATCATGTATTCTGTTGAAAGCTTGACAAGTGAAAGTTTACAATGACACCAACTGTGCAGAATAGCATCTTCAGTTGGAAGCTTTCTATGGAAGCTTCTCTTGAAAGTGTACTGAACTCGTGGCCAGGCATTGCGTCTTCCCAGCGCACGGTAGGCCAGTATACCGGGGCCTCCCACTCATAGTCACTTGTCACATTACGCCAGGTAATGCCATGGTACACACCAAAACTCTGGCTTGGGGCCCCACCTCGGTGTAATGCCCTGCTGCCTTACACAGAACTGGAGTATGAATGTGCAATAATGTTTCTATAGTTGCTAGAAGTTATCTTCATGGATGAAAGCTTCTTGCACAAGCCATACTTGGCACATGATCTGATTTTCAGTTAGAAATCCGCTCTTGGGTAGGAAATATCTGTCCAGCACTCAGAGAAATTTCATGGTGTATTTGGAGGGCACCTTACATTTTGTGAATAATGCCTTCTGAACAGAGAAGGCACCTTATTACTACAAAAGGCCTCTTACACCCACATCAAGACCTGGTTGGAGTTTTGTATTATAGTTGGGGGGCATGTTACAATTCATTTGAGCTCCATGTTGAGTTGCTGCACACTACCAGTGATGATCAACTATTTTAATTTTTTCTTATGTTTTCATATATTTATGTCAATGTCAATTTTAATTTAAATTAATATACATTTCATGGACATGAAAAGACACAAGTTAATTTGTTTTTTTATATCCACGTTGGTGGATAGGAAAAAAGAGCGAGATAATGATAAAATGGAAGTAGTTCTTATGAAAGGCGAGAGATAATTATTATGAAAATTAATAAAAATTATTATTATTATGAAATAATTAAGCTTGAAAATGAGGTAGTTATTTTTTAATTGTCTTTAGAATGGTCCAGGGATGACCATAAGATCAGAATGGTCCCCTAGAAGCAACATATAAAACCTTTTGCAAAGAACCCCATATAAACCAGTTCCTTCATCACTGGAATTATTTTTTGTCCACAAAGTTTAGGCATTTCAATAAACATAATGCCTCCAGGATTTTGAAAAATGCAATGCCTATTCTTATGGGCATTTTTTTAAAAAAATGCCTGTCCTCCTTTTAATTTTTTTTGGCACCATATCCTTTAGGTATCTGCCAGGTATTAGTGAAAAAGGAAAATAAAACATGAAAAACTGCCCATGTGTTTTACACAGTAAAGCCCTTAGTTATGGGCATTATGGGAATAAGGGGCCCCTCAACCTCATGTGGGCCCTTATTCCAGTGAAGCCTGTGACTGAGGGCTTTGCCTACCATTGAATGAGAGACCTAACACCCTACACATAATGTCCTTGGTGTTTTACGAGCATTGTTGCTAGCTGTCCTAAATGTTCAAAATTGAAAACCAAGCAAAATGAGAGGGTAGTTGACATGCCCTTCTAGCCAAACCTTCACGTGGAGTGACTTCACGCCTAGTCGGGGCCCAAGTCCGGACCATTATGGGGTGGCCTTTGTGACAGATTAGGTTATGAGTCTAAGTGTTGAGTTGAGTTTGACTTTCAATTTGACATCGCTCATAACTTGCATAGGTGCAAAGAGTGAAAGTTTGAAAAAAGGACATTTTTTCTATGTGAAGAATCAGAGGAGGCCTCTACTTGGATGCTTTAAGTCCTCAAAATAGACAAGATCATGATTAGACCATGAGATGGGAAGTGGTAATCTCAAGTGACGAGGCTTTGAACTAGTTGGGAAGTCCATGGTGAGTTTTAGTCACACCTGTTTAGGGGTTAATGTGAGCCCAAGACTGGGAAGATTCACCAGGTGAGGTGAATGCTAAAACTAACCAAGTGCATGGCTTGCCATATGTAGGTAGTTAGGGGTTTAGCAAGGACCTTAGTGTGGATGCGAAAACAAATCCGAGTGCGAGAGTGGTGCCTTCATGTGAAATTTACTAACATTTAAGCATGGTGATGGTTGACACAATTCAGGACTTCTGAGTTAAAAACTTTTATAGACAGCCTCCAGATATTTGACAACTAGGTGATGAGTTATGAAATTCTTGTTCCAGTTTTTAAATTTTTTTCTCCAGTTCTAGATGCACATTTGGGGAACCTTGAGCTCAAGGATTCAAATAAACTTAAGTCTTCTGATAACAACACTGTTGTCAAGTCCTACATTCTTGCTCCAAAAGATTCCCTCCACAATTGGGATACACATTAGACAATGCTCAAAAGGACAATGCTCAAGAATGGCACACATAGACATTTGCCTGAAAGGAAAATGCTCAAGAATATGGCACACATTGGTGTACATTGCACAAAATGGCAATGCTAAAAAATGGCACATATTTGTGTAAATTGCAATTGCATGTAGACATGGGAAGCATCATACACTTTTGCACTGACACAAACACACAAAACAGGACCAATTTCACCAAATCTCTTAACACCGGATTCATTACAGAAAATGCAAAAACTTCAACCTTCATCCTATTCAAAATCTTATGAACTTTTCATCACCATGCATCATGGCAGGCTTCAGAGCTGCTGTTCTTGCACCATAGTATTGCAAAATTTGACCAACAAAGCAACTTCCATGTTGAGGATGATCTTATGCACAAAACATCAGTGTTTCAAGTTTACAATTTGAGAAACTTTTGTTTGGAAAATTGTTAGTATTCACAGAAAAGAAAGAGCTTGAGCTTCTGCTCTTGCACCATAGCATTGCAAAATTTGACCAACAAAGCAACTTCCAAGTTGAGGATTATATTATGCACAAAACATCAGTGTTTCAAGTTTATGATTTGAGAAACTTTTGTTCAGAAGATTGGTACTATTCACAGAAAAGAAGAGCTTTGGGTTCGGCAAACTTTCTGATGCCAGTAATTTGTCCACATTGCAACAACAAAGCCTGACCAAGAATCTCTCTCTAGTGATTTCTCTGCCCTCCATGACCTCTGCAGTGCAGCTCCAAATAAGAGTTTCTAAACTTGCAAAATGACAGTGAGCAATGGGGGTTTTTTTTCTCCTTCACTGTACCTGCTTCCACCAAGTGCCTTCAAACATTTTCTACCGAGAAAGAGCAGCATTACAGTACTCGGAGAAAGTTAGGGATTTGATGAAGCTGCGTTGAGGAAGCCGATTCTCTTGACATCGACATTCTTCGCAATGGCTCGCTCTCCGCCTCCATCACCAGACATGCTTCAGGCTTTGTTCTTGCTCAGCGCTGGACCACTCTCCACATTTTGGGAGATATGAAACCTTCGCCTTGGATCTTCCGTAGATCCACAAATTTCTTGCAAGAATGAATCAAGAAATCAAACAATTAATTTTTTTCAGATTGGCATCCTGCTCTGGCCTTCGTCAAAGCGTGGACCACCCTATGTTCTTGTAGTTGTTTTTCTTCCTGTTCCTTGTCAGCTCGTGATGTATTCGAATCCGAGCTCCGGAAATGTTTGTAAATTTTTTCATCTACCTTTACATGGTAGAATCACAGTCCTTCCGTTCTTCAGTTCGACCGGAAGCTCCATCCGGAGTGCGAGTGGCTTAAGGCCACAGAGCGTGCCCCATGAACGATCGACGCCAGTGTGTGTAACCACGAAGCGGCGATGGCGGCCTTCACTTGGCCACGCCTAGGAAGAGGCCTACTCTGCTTCTGTGCTGTTTGACGCGAACCTGATGCATATGCGACCCCCATTGCACTTCTGTTTATCTTTCTGATGGCGGTAGCAGGAGAAGAAGAACTAGCCGTTTTTAATTCCTTCTGGTCAGAACAAGCATAACAGAAAGACTGAGAGAGCAAAAATACAGGTCCTTCACCAAAGCAGAATCACTAACTGTTCTCCAAACCCCCTTTTTCCAACAATGCCTCTCTTGCAAAACACAAGATAGCCCAACCACGCACAGCAAAAAAATACACTCGAAAAGACACACACAAAACTCACGACAAAGAATCCAAGACAATGTCCTCAATTCTTTTTCCACAAGACCAACTTCCAACAACCCTCCACAAAACCACAGACAAGAGAAGCAATGAAAGCAGCAAAGTGGGTCAAAATGCCAAATGCAGAAGAACAGAGTGCTAAAACCCTTGGTCAATAAAACAAAAATCTCTGCCAAAATCCGCCCAAAAACAGTTCCAAAAGAGAAAAAAAGAGCTGAATTGTAGAGAAGATGCTTGAAACCAATCGCCCAAGGCGATCTCGATCCCACAAACTCGGAATTTCGCGACAAAGAAGAAGGAATTCGTAATGAGCGAGAAGAGCGCGAAGCTCTGTCCCCTATTCATAGCGTCGGCGAAGAAGTGCGAACCACTGCCCGGGTCTAACGGGCAGAGTAGACAAACTTGCCGTGCGCCCGAAGCTTTTACATATAACCACTTCTTTCCCATACTGATACCATCTTTCCACATCCACGGTCACGATAATCCCAAAAATTCTCCCGACGGTTCTGATTCTGTCACTTCCGCAATCCTCATTTTTACCATCTGAGATAAAGAGGCAGCTGCAAACGGAGATTCTTTTCTTTGTTCTTGATGACATTGGTGGTAGAAAATTAACCCAATCGGTCACGGGCCGAGGGGAAAAAAAGAAGCACGTGCAGTCAAATCCTCTCTCAGTCAGAATCGTCCAAATAGTCATGACTTGGTCTCTCCAAGATCAACGGCCTCAGGTTCGAGGATTTGAAATCGACGGTTCTGACGGTAACCTTGGACCGAAAGCCTCTGTCATGTGCTCTTAGAAGTTATGACCGGTTTGCACGACCCTATAGGTACCTAATGTAGGTTCCTAGTACCTACTAGATTCCACTTACTAATAAAAAGTTAATAGGTTACTAGTCACTGATCATTACCTCACGTGGTGATAAGGCTGGAATGGACGCTATTTCCCGCGTGGTACGAAGACAGCTCTGGATGATAAATGAACGGAACTTGTACTTTTTTTAAAATTCTTCGTTTCAGGCATGATGAATAATCTTTTTGGCCAGTTTTCTAGAACCTGTCACCAGGGAATGCTAAATCTTTGTCCAGATGCTGGGTAAATGATGCATCACGCTAAATCAAAAAAATAATTAAAAAATAAAATAAAATAAAATAAAATAATTAATATACTAAACATGTAGGAGTCAATTAATTTTTAAAAATAAAATTATATCAAAACATAATTTTCATGATTACATTCATACAACTACACAATCGAAAAGAATCCATCATTTATACCATTTTGATATAAATAATTGGAAAAAACGACCTAAACAACAACAGGTCCAATTTGATTATCGTCATATTTTTTATATTTTATAATCGTTAAATTCACATTTTGGCATCATATAATTTTGATTTTGTGGTTAAAATTTTTCCCATTTTTTTTTTGAAGGCTGTTTTCAGTTGTTTACTTGTCCTCCCTCTCAGATGATCTTTCTATGACGTCATGTAGCATCTGCAATGAAATCATCTAAAATGTGGCACAGGAATTCTTCTGTACATCCACTGGATGCTTCCAGAGGACCTGCAACGAAGGAAAGTAGTGCTAGGTGGACGACTGCATGAGGTCAGAGATACGTACTGAAGCACAAAACATGCAATTCTTTTGGCTGGAGCTGCAACAGGAGGAGAGATGTCAATCATCATGCTTTTCAACAGCTAGCAAGAATTTTGGAAAAAAGCCTGGCACTTGAAATTATGTATGAGTTTTCTTCTCTCACAGATAGGCATTGCTGATTATCTGTGTCTTGGACAGTTCATGCATTTGGGTGTGTCTTTTTTGTTCAAGATCAAGAATTGGGCTTTGTGGATTTGAAAGCTTGATCCCCAAGCCACGTATAGTAGACATGGCCTGCTGGGCATTCGCAAATGGATGCTAGACACAGAAGAGAAAGGATGTCAAAAAAGGAGAAGAGAAAATTAGCTACATGTTGATTATTCTGCGATGGCACTCAATTTCTGACTTGTTTGTCAAACAACTTGAAAAGTTGAATCTCATAGCTGACTCTCGTAAAACAAACAAACAGAATTCAACCTTTTGTGTTAGGTTGCAAGCTGTGAAAGGATAACCCACTAGCCTACCAATCCCCCACCCCATGAATTATTGGGCTCTTAAATTGAACAATTTGTTGCAAGCTGTGTTAAGGAGGACCCACTACCAATCTCCCACTCCACGAATTAGTGGGACCCTTTCTTTAAGGTGGAGAGGTCAAGCTGGTAAGCACCTTAATGGATGAGATTGTTTTCAATCTGCAAAGTGTCAACTCTTATATATATATATATATGCAGTTTGTTTAGGAACATCCCAAAATTTATGTTGCAAGCAAAATCAACAGCATAAGGGACTGGGGAGGGTAGGATTGTTGTTGAGGAACTTACCAAGGCTTTGCTGAGGAACTTACCAAGGCTTTGCTGAGGATCTTACCAAGGCTTTGCTGAGGATCTTACCAAGGTGTTGCTGGGTAAGCAAGGAAGGAAGGTTCTATTGAAATTGACTTCTGGAGTGCAGATTCTAATGAACCCTTTTACTTCCTCCAGTGGCCATGAACCCCTTGATCTCATAAAGCACTGGGAGAAAAGTTCTAGTGAATTTGGAGGGCACCTTGTGTTTATGATAAGGTTCACCTCATTCTATGCCATGGATAAGGCCCATGTAGGTAAGGCGCAGCAGTGAGGGATATTCCCAAAATGGAGGGCCAGATGAGTCTGGCCCTGCATTTCGGTAAGTTTCTGAGCTGGGCTTTACCCTACACTTGAACACATGGTTCAACACAAAGACTAATTTCTCATTGAAGCAAGTTAGTCTTAGACCATGCATCAACCATCCAAAAGATTAGAATTGATCTTGATCCCCATCACCATATACCTATCCAGGCATCTGAATGATTAATTAATCTAGGAAAACTTCTCTGCATGTGATGGCAATCTTGGTTTGTAGACATTGATATGAGCAGGGTTTTACTGCTTGAGCAGTAGTGTGTTCCAAAAATAAGCACCAACTTGAGGAAGAAGGGTGGGCATTTGTTTGGGGCATGGACTTTGAGGGTGTTACTTTGCATCAGCAACAAATTATTTTTTGCATTTTTTCCCACGATGAAAAAATGGGGCCATTTCAAGAAAAAAAATGCCTGGCCCTTTTGCAGAGCAAGTATTCTTCTTGATAACATGTCCTCTAGATACACTAGAAATATTTACTGCCGGTGTTTTCCGTAGGGGTAAGCAGGCCAACGATCAAACACTTAAGCTTGTTGAGAGCTTAAAATCCTAAGACATTGATCCTTTATCTCTGCAGATCCAAAAGTTTATGTAGAGCTTTGCTTGGAGCGCCCATAGCTGTTTAAATTGTTAAAATGGATGAAAAATGAGGAAGATATGGGTTAAAGAAGCAAGGGTCAGTGTTTGGACATGCTAATCTTTTGCATGGTTCTTTTTCATTGCTCCCTTGCCTCAAGAGTTTGTTATGTAGGGCTCCTCTTGGTGCACCCATAGTTATTTAAATCGCTCAAAATGAACAAGAAATGAAAAAGATATGGGGTTTGGAAGTAGGGGTTGTTTTCCTGGAAAAATCCACTCTATGGGACTCACATTGTGGTTCTTCCTCATTGCTCCTTTGCCTATGAAGTTCAAAGAAGTTATGTAGAGCTCAACTTGGCACACCCATAAGCATTTCGATCATTCAAAACCAACAAGAAATGCAAGGAAGATATTCAAAGATTTGATCACTGAGCTGTGTGTGATGATGAGCATGCTTACCCTATTGATTGAAGATTTCCAAACAGCATTACAATCTAAATGGGAACCTTGTCAGTCATCTAAACTCCTGTGGGGATATATTAGTTGCGCTGAGAACAAGGAGGCACCTGCCATCCTCAGTACCATCATCCACAACAACATGATTGATTAGTTTGGAACCGATTTCAAAGCAAGTTGAGTACTGAGGACCATTGGGACAAAAATGACACAGAATTTAGGCGAGACAGAACTTCACAAACGAGGACAAAATTGTCATTGTTAAAGCTTCGGATACAATTTGCAAACCCTAAAGAGCTTCGAGAAGCGTTAGCTCTCTCTAGTCTCCTAGATCTCCTTGGAACGATGTCAAAAAAGGTTCCAGAAATCTCTTTCTAACTTGCTAGAAAGATATCAATGACCGATGTTCCGCAGTTTTTGTACTCTGAGATTTAGTACAAGAAACAGGGCAATCATTAGTTTCATGAAGAAATCAGGAATTTGATGAAACTGTGGCGATGCCGGCGCTTCTTTTTCACATCTTCTTCCTCTGCAAGGCCCGCTCCATCTCGCCTCCATCACTGGACAGATGTTTCCGATCTTTCTCTTGCTCGGCAGCTCCAGCTCTCTTAAGCGATTGCCCGACTTCTTCAGATCAGCATCCTGCATGTCTCGCGGCATTCTTAAAGAAACCCTATTTTCTTCTTCTTCTTCTTCTTCTTCTTCTTCCTTGTCAGCAGCTCCTGTTACTGTTGTATATGGAACAGGTGAAGTTCCGGAAATGTATAGAAATCTTTGCATCGACTGCCTTACAGTAGAAATCAAAACCTTCCATCATTTGTGCTTCAGCTGGAACGGAAACTCCATCTGGAATGCGAGCGGCTCAAGGCCACAGAGCGCGCTCCATGAACGACTGACGCCAGAGCGTGCAACCAAGAGGCAGCAATGGCCGCCTTCACCTGGCCGCGCTTAGGCGCGGGCCTCCGGTTCTGCTTCCCACCGGCTGCACGATAAGCTGATGCATAGGCGACCGCCATTGCTGCACTGCACTTCTGTCTCCGCCTTTCTTTCTAAATCTTGTAGCAGAGGACAAGCCACCACCAGTGATCGCCAACTCCTTCTGTTGATACCAACAAGTATGTAGAACAACAGAATGTACAAGGGAGGAAAGAAAAAACAAGACTCCAAGGGACTGAATCCGTCGCCCAAAACTCAGAAATTTTGCGCGAGAGAGTCCAACCGTTGAGCAGAAGAGGAGAGGAATTGGTGTTGAGGAGGAAAAGCGCAAAGCTCCCCTTCTTATGACGCCGGCGGAGAAGACCGGGGCAGGTCTAGCGGGCAGTCTGCTGACCCTTGGCGTGGGCTTGAAGCTCCTACCGCCTTCTTTCCCATACCGATAGTCCCATCTTTCCACAGCCCACGGTCACGATCGTTGCAGACGCACTACCGACGGCTGCGATTCTCGCATTTCGGTTAACCTGCGTTAATTACCGGGGTTATTTCAACCAAGATATTATTTTAGCAAAAGGCGGTGAATAAAAAATAATAAATATTCGCCAATCGGATGTCAACAAAAGGAATCTCGGAATGTACCTCAACCAATAAGTTGAGAGGGAGGCTTATCGTCGGTAAGATTTCCGGGAGTCACGCTCTAATTACTTTTTGTCCTTCTTTTACTGTTCTGTGCTAGTTTCTACCAGGCTATCATTTTCAGCCAAGCCGAAACTGACACGGGCAGCAGCCTTTTTTCTTACCTTGGCGAAATTTAAACAAAAATAAATTGAAAATTCGAAAATTAAGTAATTAGGGAGGTTTTCAATCGCCAGAAGTGAGAAAAAAGGGAAAAAAATCGCCAGAATTTCTGTACGTGGTTTTCAGCTTGTAGCCAAGAATATAGAAGCTTGATCCAAGATTTTCATTTTCCATATTTTTAATAGCCACGGTGTATTTGGCTACACATTCCTAGGGATGATCGCCACTTTTTTTTTTTCGTTTTCCTATGATGATGGCCACTTTGGCTACTAACAAAGATTCCCAAGAAAAACACGGGCTGCAACAAAAACAAATTGCACATGTGTTTGTCCTCTGTCAGGATCCGGGTTTAAGGTTTTGTGACCGGGTCTTCGTCCGTTCAACGGTTTGGATTGGATAGAATGGGAATCGACGGCTCCTGGCAGTGACTTGGAGCGTAGGTATGTGTGTGTGTGTGTGAACGTATGACCAGTTGGCAAAAAGTTTAGGAGTAGGTAACCTATAATAGGTACCTACTTTGTCTCACTTAGAGTAGCATTGGTAGCTACTGCGTGGCATTGACGCACGTTGTGGAAAGCCTATACCTAGCGTATCATAAAAATAGACCCTAGGGTTTCCCCACGTGGTACAAAAAAGGTTCCTCTGGATGACTGAACCCTACTCAAACTTGTGATTGGATGCTTTGGGGATGAATGAAGAAGGTTCATCGTTTGGAGTACCCCCCAAAAATAAACTTGCCAAACTTTATTTTACCAGGAAAGAATATAAACTTCAAAAGAAAGATTAACAAGGGGTGTGTCACATGGCGGCCTTGCCATTTACATAAAAAAAAAGTATCTTAAGGCAGAAGAAGAATTATCGAAATTCAAATCTTTCACCATTCAAAAAAACGTATTAATCTTCAAAAAATCCTCTGAAAGAAACCAAATTCTTTCAAGGTATTATAACTCTATTATAACTAATCTCAAGTTTCAAAACAAGCTGAAATATCATCTTTCAAAAATCCTCATATAAGAATTGACCTATTATTACCTAGGGGCCAAATCCCTTAAGCTACTATACTATATAATGAATAACACAACATCCTTGCCTTGGTAGGCAAGGCCAACAAAGAAGATTGTGAAATTGCAAGAAAAAAAATTTAAGGACCAAAATTCTATTTGTAAATTGCTAACTACCAAATTTCTAGTAATAAAGACCAATAAGAAAAAAATGATGATTTGCACTCTTGTAAGCTTGAATCTCTGATCACTCAAAAGTAGTGATATGTGGTGATACGTGTAAACAGAGTTTTTATAAGTTCCTAGTGGCATGAAGACGGATTTGGATGATAACTGAAATAACTGGGACTCACATCAGCTTTTTAATTCAACTTTTGGGGGATGAATAATTTGGCTTTTGGAGTGAGAATATGTTTGGTACTACTAAAAGCTGGACCCAGCGTGGAAAACATTAAACATATTGGGTGGAGGAATGGAGCACACATCATGTGGATTCTTTGGCCTGCAATGGCAGAAGAAAGAGGTTTCTTTTCATGCCTTTTAGGCACAATAGCATTTGCAAGAATTTCTGGTGATTTTTAGTGTTTTTCTATCCTCCAGTTTCAGCTTTTTTGAAAACTTTTTAGAATCAAGGAAGCTCCTGACTCCTCATTGTTCCAGCTTTTTCAACAAACCCTCAAAGAACCAATGGTTTTATACAAAAGGGTATTTGATCACTTCATCAAGTTTTTGACAACTGCCATTATGTATCAAAATGGGTTCTCAAATGTTTGAGAACTGTGGTTTAAAGTATATAACAACTGGCTCTTTACAGACTTGTATATAAGTGAACCCCAAAAGACCACAAAAGACCAAAAAAAAAACATTTGAATATGGTAGAAAAGAGATTATCCAAATGTTAGTGATTTGGTGTTGGTGTGCAATTTCTGTCTAGCTGGTTCACTCATGTTTTGGAAGCTTGAAATGATTTGAACTCATATCTGTATATTGCAGAACAAACAAAGGAAGTTGAACCTTTGTGTTAGGTTGCAAGCTGTGGTACTCGTGTACCTATTATCCACTACCAATCCCCCACCCCCATGAATTAGTGGGCTGTTTAATCCTGTCATGTATATGACCCACTACCAATTTCCCACCCCATGACTTCTTGTCTTTTTTGAACCCTATCTGTATACAGACAGAGGGTTGTGCTAGTAGTGGAAAAATAATGCAGAAATATACTTACTGGGTTTGTGGAATAGGCTTGTGAAAAATAGCCTACATGGCCAATGAGATTCTTAGAATGGGAGTTTTGAATTATTTTAAAGAGTTAAGTTAAGCAAACTGGCACTTAAATGTTGTAATAGCCTCATAGGGGTCTCTCTAAGTAGAAAGAAAAAAAAATTGGCCAATGAGATTGTTCAAACCAGTGCCTTCAATTGTTTTTTGAAGAGTTGTCTTAGAGAGCTAGTGCTTACATGTTGCAAGCACAATACATGAAAATTTGAAGGAACTTTTGACAAGAATTTGGAGCTTGTTGCACATAATTCTCTCATTTTACTTAGAGGTGTCGCTCAAGATGTACAAACCCTAACAATTGTGAGTGCAATTTCAACCTTGCAACCTCCTCGTACTAAGTGACAGGGTTTTAAGACATTAAGATGCCCAGCACCTTAATGGACTGCATTTTTTGAACCTTGCTATTTGCTTGTAAAACATGTAGGTTGTTTAGAAACATGCCAAAATTCTAGCAAACAACTTTTGGGATTGGGGTGTGGAAGGATATTTGTTGAGGAACTCTGTCAAAGTTTTCATCTTGAATTCATTACTTATCAATGCTGTGAAGTTGATGTTTTCCTTTTGAAATTTGATGTAAAGTTTCTCTTGAAGTAATACCTATCAATCTGTGAAAGTTGATGTTTTGTTCTTGAAATTTGATATGAAGTTTCTCCTGAAAATGAATACTTATCAATGCTATAAAGTAAACGTTTTCCTCTTGAAATTTGATATGAAGTTTCTCTTGAAAATCAATGCCGTGCATTTGATGCTTTCCTCTTGAAATTTGATAAAGTTCCTCTTGAAAATCATTACTTATCAATGCTGTGAAGTCTATGTTCTCATGTTGAAATTTGATATGAAGTTCTCTTGAGAATCACTACTTATCAATGCTGTGAACTTGAGGTTTCCTCTTAACATTTGATATGAAATTTCTATTGAGATCAATTTCAAAGAGCAGATTCTAATGAAACTCAAATGCAGCTGAGGTCAACCCATAATACTTTTTTCAACACATGCTTCCATAACAAGACAAGTTTCTCATTGAAACAAAATCAACATTAGGTCATGGTCAACAACCATGTTCTACAATTTCCAACTGCTCAAATTTGTACCAACAACTCTTTTGATTGAAAATGTTAACCATGTGTAACAATTTTTAAGACTGCAGATGTTGTCATCTGAAGAGCCTTTGCTGTTGCGTACAAACTCAAGAAGAATGTATTTCAATTCAACCAAAATTTCCTCAAGTGAAACTAGAAGACCCAAAGATTCCTCGCCTTTATCACTGCACAGATGTTCCGACTTCCGACCTTCCTCTTGCTCCGCCGCTCATCCGATCTTCCAGGATAGCTGGAAATCAAATCGTGGTCAGAGATCTTCCGCACCCACAAATTTCCAAGGAATAAATCAGAAATCAAACCAGCTTCTTTCAGAGCAGGAGCATCCTGGTCTCGTTTTCTTGAAACCAAGGAGTGAACTCGATCTTCTTCTTCTTCTTCGTCTTCTTTCTGTGTCCGCTGCTCCTAGCACATCCGGAACAGATGAAGGTGCGGGGAAATGTGTAGAAATCTTTGCCATCTCCCAAACGGTATAAATCACATGTCCTAATTCCGTTTGTGCTTCAGCTCGACCGGAAGCTCCATCTGGAATGCGAATGGCTCAAAGCCGCAGAGCGCGCTCCATGAACGATCGACGTCAATGCGTGGAACAAAGAAGCGGCGATAGCCGCCTTCACCTGTCCACGCCTAGGCGCGGGCCTCCGGCTCTGCTTCCCGACTGCACTGTAAGCTGATGTATGGGCGACCGCCATTGCAGCACTGCACTTCTCTCTCTGCCTTTCTTTCTAAATCTTGGATCAGAAGATCGCCAACTCCTTTGTTGAGAGCAACAAGTAGGGAACGACGGAATGTGCACAAAAGACACCAAGGGACTGAATCTGTCGCCCGAAACTTGGAATGTTGCGAGAAAAACTGCGATTCTTGCGAAGAAGAGAAGGAATTGGTGTTGGGGAAGAGGAGCGCAAAGCTCCCCTTCTTAAACGCCGGCGCAGAGGAGCGGACCCGCGGGCAGTCTCGCGGGCAGTCTGCTGACCGTGGGCATGCGCTTGAAGCTCCTACCGCCTTCTTTCCCGCACCGATACCTCCCATCTTTCCATAGCCCACGGTTGCGATCGTTGCAGACGCACTACCGACGGCTGTGATTCTCGCACGTCGGTGCACCTGCGTTAGGGACCAGGGTCATTGTAAAACTGAGATAAGAGTAGGCAAACGGCGGTAAAAAAGAATCAAACTTCACATCCTCGAATGGGATGTCGACGAATGGAATCGGGGAATGTACTTCGACCAATAGGATGAGAGGGAGGCTTATCGTCGGTAAGAGTCGGGAAGTCATGCCCTAGTTAACATTTTGTCCTTCTTTTACTGTTCTGTTCTAGCTTCTGCCAGGCTATATCTTGTACTGCCACGGGCAGCCTTTTTTTTTCTTTTGTTGGCGAAATTTCGCCAAAAAGAGAAATTAAAATTCAAAATTCAAAAATAACTGATTCTCGATGTTTTCAATAGCCGTACATGAGGAGAAAATAGGGAAATATAATCGCCAGATTTATATATTTGGTGTTTAATAGAGTTTTCCGTAAAGTCCGGAAAACACGGCACCAGTAGCCTGAGTTTGGTCCTCCAAAACCGGGTGAGATTAAAAAAGAACCTGCAAAAATGTACATTAGCCTTCAACTGGGTGTCAAACTCAGAAATGCACCACTTTTTGTGCCAAACTGAGTTTGAGTTTGATCCGGTTTTGACCCCGTCTTTCTTGAAATAGTTGTGACCCGGTCTTCACTGATTCAACGGCATGGATTTGATAGAATGGGAATCGACGGCCTCTGGCAGTGGCTTGGAGCGCAAGTGTCTGGGTGTGTGTGAATGTACGACCAGTTGGTACACAACCTAGGAGTAGGTAGGTGCCTATTGTAGGTACCTACTTCGCCTGACCTAAAGTAACCATCGGGAGGTACTGCGTAGCATTAAAAGCACGTTCTGGAAAGCCTATACCTAGCGTGTTATAAATAGACCCTAGGGGTTTCCCACGTGGTACAAAAAGGTGGCTCCATGAGGGTGGATGGATGAATGGGTAGGACCTTACTTAGACTCCTGATTGGATGTTTTTTTTAGAGATGAATGGTTATCTTTTGGGACTGGGCCCCAAAAAGGCAAAATGTAAACCTTCCAAACTTTATTTCACAGGAAATGCCCATGCCAAGGAAGAATTTGGAAATTTGCAAGAAATATTTAAGGACCAAAAATTCTATTATAAATTGGCTAAACTACCAAATTTCTAGTCCCCAAGTCCAATAATAAACAAAAATGATTACTTTACACTATGGTTAGTTGCATCATTGAATCTTTAAAATAGTGAAATGAATTTTTGGAAAAATATGAAGCTGACGTGTTGAAAACCATGATAATACTTGCAGGCTACAACAAATTATTATTATAGTAGATCATGAAATAATAATAATTTCAAATTTATAAAAAAATGTTTTTTAATTTGTTTTGTCGTGTGGAACTTGACTCTAAGTTAGGGTATTTGCACTCTTGTAAGTAAGCTCCAAGCTAATCACTCAAAAAATCCTCTCAAAACTTGTGTTTGGTACTTATTAAGTGTATAATAAAACCTCATGGCACAAAGAACCATTTGGATGATAAATGAGAATGGGGATTGAAGCACACTTTTCCATTCAACTTGTGAGGGATGAATACTTGTGTTTTGTTTTGTACGGTGAAGGTAGGCAGCCATAATACCCTTTGTAACAGTACCTGCAGATACGATACCAGAAATCTAGCCAGGTTCTTACCAGTGTTGGGGCGGTTATTAACTTTTTTTCATAACTGTCTATTTTGGTTCGCAAAAAATTCAATTCAAAAATTGAGATGGTTTTCATTTATTTTTTTTTTTACTTTCAAACTTTTTTTCTTTTTTTTTTCTCATGCCCAACTGGTTCTTTCCCAATCTCATATATTAATTCAACAAGTCTGTGAGTTTGTCTAGGTCTTGAAACCTAGATCACTTTTAATAAAACTATCTTCTCGAACTTGAGAGCCCAAAAACTATTCAAGATCTCGAGTTCTTATTTCTTACTTTTATTTTTATATTCGTTTCCACGCAGCAACTGTCGTCGTCGATGGGGGAGGTATTTTTGGGATTTGGAGCGTGGATGAGGAGATTTGGGTGCACTTTTTTTGGGCTAAGGGTTTAGGAAGGTCATGATTTTTATTTTTTTCGTGGAGGGGGGGAGGGGGTGGGGTGGGGTTCTAAAGGTCTTAATAGGTGGAAGTGAACCGGAGTGAGAAATGCGAAAGACCGGGTGGGGGGATCAACGGGGTGCATTATGCACCGGGTTCACACTACAGTTCTTAACTCACTTAGATTAATTGGTTATATGAAGTTGATTTTTAAACTTCATTTTAAAATTTTAAGATTCAAATTTGTAAATATTTTTTTCCAAATTCCCATAGGCCAATAATAAATCAGCAAGGTTCATTACAAAGTTCTAATCTTTATTTTAAAACTTTGATCAGATTTGAACCATATACAAAAACAAAAAAAACAAAAAATTAAGTTTGTTTGAAGTCATCTCACAATTCTTCAAACTCAGTTTTTTTTGGCTTGAGTCTAATTCAAAAATTATCAATTTTACTAAATTATTAAGAAGTTCGCAATTCACCCTTACATCAATTGGTCAATTTTTATTCACAAAGATTTATTTTTGAATGTTAATTGATTATAAATAGGATTATTTTAATTGGTGAAACTTCAGCAAGGGAAAAATTCTTTTAGTTTTAAATCTAAAACCTACAATCCTTAATGGATGTCTAGCTAAAAACCAACAATTGGGGACTTAATTTCATATTCCCTTCACAACTCCAAAGGGCATTTGATATTTTTTGCATACATTTCATATTTCTATAATATCAACAATTCTTGATTAACAAGCTCGTCTGCAAGTTCACTAGTGTTGAACACATCTCAAAAATGTCCAAACTATTATTTTCATCAATTTGTGAACAAAAGAGCTTAAACTTTAGACAATGGATGCAAATGATGATAAGACTTCAAGAGCATAAGAAATAAGGATTTTCTATCATATTCTTCAACTATGGCCACCCCATGTTCACAACCAATAAAAGAAAAGATTAATATTACCTTTTGAATTTAGGATCTAACATCAAAACTAACATATCATGTGTTATTCTTTCATCATATCTTATAAGAAGGAAAGGAAATAGTTGATGATACCAATGGTTTCTTTCTTAATATTTGTTGCAAAAGTTCCCAACTCAATATTCAAGCCAAAATCATCATTATCAATCAAAACATCCAATAAAGGGAAATGGTTCATTTTTTTCTTTAGCTTCAAGTTCGTGGATATGGCTACATTCAAAGCATCATTCAACAATCAATGATTATTGGATTGGGTGAAAATGCAAGTAATGACAATAAGAGATATAATATCTATTATAATATGTGATATACGCTGTGAGAATGGAGGGGAAAATCACCAATGACCTTAAGCCCAATTTGTTTATTATAACAAAGAGTAATGAAATTTCAAAATTAAAAGGCTTCTTGAAACATGATCATTTGCACAATTCACATTCCTAATCACAAAACAAGATTTTGGAATAGAACTATTCAAAACAATAAAATGGAAGAAAAACCAAAACAAATAACTTGCATTTTACCTTGTTTTGACTTAGATGTTTAATTTTCTAAGCTTGAGGCATGCGGTAATGCAAGCCTTCGTCCATTCTTGTATTTCTTTCCTTTATCTTTTAGGTGATGCAAAACATTTTTACAAATTTCCTTAAGAAGATTTAATGGAAACATATTTCAAGTCCCCAAAGACTCTTTTTTCAACAATTGTATATTAACAAGCCTTAAAGAATGGATGTCCAAAGCAAGTTCCTTGAAAACTTTCATCACATACAAAGCTTCATAACTTACTATTCACTTCAAAGCAATTGTCATGGTAATCAAATTTGCACTTTCATCTTTAAAATAAAGCCAGGATCTTTTTGGTCAAGCCACGTTGCTTTAAAAGGTTTTGCAAACTTTTTGCCAATGCTTGTCCTAATGTTTGAAATGCTTCAAAAAAGTCAATAATAACATGTTTTGATTTCAATTTTCTCCTAAGAATTCTACAACCAATGCAAAACCATCATGTGCCTATTTGTAGATTCACAAATAAAAACTTGTAATAACATAAACACATTTTGCCAAAACTAATAAGACATATGTTTGTTTTGTTTTTTCAATCAAGTCTAGTAACATTTCTTGACTAAAGGTTTTTTTGGAAGGAAAAACAATACAAAAGCATAACTACATCATTGTATGTTTCAACTAAATAATTTCAACAAATTAAATGGGCAAACAATTTTTTGACAACTAACAAACCCAAATTTTTCACAATTTTATTTGGATTGTATTATCCTTTTTATAATGATCTATGGCCTTAAAAAAATTGGAGATTGCACTTGCATTCATTGCAAGCCTTTTCTTTGTAAGTAATATTTCCAATGGATTTTTTAAATTGTTCAACTTTTCATCAAATGTTTTGAAATGCAATCATAATAACACGTACCATAGTAAATGTAACATTTGTTTGATTTTTTCATGTTTTAAAGTCATAATTTAATTTGATATTGAAATTATAAGATTTGTTTATATAGTTGTATTTTTAATATATAATGGGAACATGTGAATTAGTTTGAAATTAATCCAATGAATAAAGTATTTACAAAAAAATCATTAAACATTGTAACACTTTTTTTTTAATAGTAAAAGGACTTGTAAATGGATTTAAATTTTTTGAAAATGACATTTTTTACCAAACTTTTAACATGAACCTTAATAAAATATAATGAAATTTTTTATTAAAAAATGTAAACATTTTCTTTAAGATTTTCTCAAAAATATTTCAAAAATATTCTAAGAATATTTCCCCAAAAGTAGTCATAAAAGGAATCTAAAAATAGACAAATGTGGTTTGTGTTATCCCATTTGCACCCTTGAGGATTTGTCCATGGTATGCATCCACATGTCTTTCTAATGCAATTATCCCTTTTTTTTAAAAATATGAAACAACATTTTTTTCAACATTGTTTTTAATTTCAAAATTGCAGGACCTATTGGTCTATTTAACACATACTACAACACATGACTTGTGGCACTTTAACATCAATAAGTGATTCGTCATTGACACAAAGAAATGCCCAAGTTGGATAATTTTTACCATGGAATATTTAATATAGCCTTTCTTCATGCAATATTTTCATAATTCTATCATCATTTTTTAATGAAGAACTTGGAATTTCTTTAAACCTCTCACCTCCAAATTATCCTTTTGTTCTTATTTCAATCTCATTCATGAACTCATCACATCCTTCACCTAGAAATTTGATTTCATTTTTAGGGTGTATTAATAGAACAAAATTTGAGAAATTAAAATTTTTCACATTTTGCAAAATGTGAGAAAGGACACAAGCATTTACAAATATGGAAGTATGATTCATTTTTCACAAAGAATATTATGTAAACAAGGTTGATGGAAACATGCAAGTGCAAAATTGCCTAAAAATTGTCTTTAGTATTATGAAGCAAAAGTTCAAGGTTGTAAGTAATTTTTCCAAGTTACATATTGTTCTTGCAATATAAGAAAAAATAAAATAAGAATGAACAAAAGTCACACAACTTTAAGAAAAATCAAACATACTTAAAATGTAAAAGTTTTTGTTGAAGTTATAAGTAACCAACAACCTTCTACCTCCAATCAAACTCCAACTTGCAAGACAATGTAAAAGCAAGAGTAGTACCAACCACAAAAAGGGAGAGAATAAAATGATGAGCACCAACAACATGCTTAACAATAATAGTGGTGACTGTAAAAAAGTTAACAAAGTTGATGAACACTGGCAACGCCATGAACACTTGCGAAAATACATGAGCATTAGGAATATCATGAACAATAATAACAACAACAACAACATGATAAACACGTGAAACAACACAATGACAACACTAGTAACATGAGGAACACCAACACAATGAACACTAATAATAACATAACATAACATGCACCATCAACACAATGAACAACAAGATGAACATTAACAAATGTACCTTGCAATGGACAATGTGATTGTTATATACAATATTATGTCCTTGATGATGTATCACATTGTCCATTGAGGAGGAGGAAATTGTCATATACATTATTCATTGGATGCGCCCAGAGGATCTGAACAAGGAAGTTGGCACTTAGCTGGACTTTCTGCATGAGGATTCATGTTGCGTGGAGTAATGGAGCACAAATTATGCAGATTCTTCTGACTGCATGAGCAGAAGCAGTGATATTTTTTTCAACTCTCTGATATATTGCGTCATCGACGATTGTCTCGCATGCCAAGAGGGATTTTAGCATTAAATGACGACAGGTACTTAGAACCTGTCTAAATATACTTTAAAAATTAGTTTTAAAAATGCTACCAAAACTAACTAAAATGCCACCAGGGTCCCAATGTGGCGAAAAGTTTTCAATTTTCTTTTTGGAAATTTCAAGAAATTTTTTCTTTCATAAAGGGAATTTTAAAAAAATATAAAATTAAAATGGGTTTTCAAATTTATGAGAACCATGGCTAAGTATATCAGAACTGGCTCTTTATTGTTTTGAGAACCATGGTTTTAAATCTTGTGGACCACCCTGAGAAACTTCAGTTATCTGGTGCCATTTCCTAATAACTGCCTAACACTGGTTCCTTCTTACAAACAAGTGATGATGTTAGCTCCTGGACAGTTATGCAGATTGTAGGAAGAAGTTTTTTTGGGGATTTGAAAGCTTGATCCCCAAGGAGCTGTGTAGAGAATATGGCAAATGAGTGCTCAATTACCACAAACGACAAAATATTTGAATATAATAGAAAAGAAACTGTCCAAATATAGTGATTTGGTGTTGGTGTGCAATTTCTGTCGAGCTGGTCAATCATGTTTTTGTAGCTTGAAATGATCCAAACTCATATCTGTGTCTTGCAGAACAAACAAAGAAAGTTGAATCTTTTGTGTTAGGTTGCAAGCTGTGGTATTCTTATACTTATTACCCACTACTGTACCAATCCCCCAACCCATGAACTAGTGGGTTGTTTAATCCTGTCAGATGTATGACCCACTACCAATCCCCAACCCCATGAATAGTTTTGTTTTTTTAACCGTCTGTATACAGACAAGGGTTGTACTAGTAGTGTAAAAATTGTACAGAAATATACTGTCTCAAAGTTCATGATTTCCTTTTGAAATTTGATATGAAGTTTTTATCTTGCAATTTATAGCTATCAATGCTGTGAAGTTGATGTTTTCCTCTTGAAATCTAAGATGAGGTTTCTCTTGAAAATCAATCCTTATCAATGCTGTGAAGCTGATGTTTTCCTCTTGAAAATCAATACTTATCAATGCTATGTACTTGATGTTTTCCTCTTGAAATTTGATATGAAGTTTCTCTTGAAAATCATTACCTATCATTGCTGTGAAGTCGATGTTTTCCTGTTGAAATTTGATATGAAGTTTCTCTTGAGAATCAATACTTATCAATGCTGTGAAGTTGATGTTTTCTTCTTGAAATGTGATGAAAATTCTCTTGGGATGAATTTCAAAAGAGTAGATTCTACCCAAGTTCAAATGCTACAGATGCCAACCCATAAGACAGTGAAACAAAAATTATCATGCTACAGATGCTTCGATACAAACACTTTCACAGTGAAACAAAATTATCGTTAAGCCATGATCACCCATACAACAAGATTAGGGTTCAATACCCTGTTCTACCATTTTGGTCATAAATTTCCCAACTGTTTGGATTTGTTTGTGCGTGAAACAACAACTCTATTGATTGCAAATGCTAATCATGTCACTCAATTGAGTGTGTGGATTTTGTCATCTGAAGATCGTTTGTTGTTGAATACAAGCTACAAACTAAAGATTCATGTTTTTCTATTCACCAAAATATTCTGAAACTAGAAGACCCGAAAATTCCTCGCCTTCATCTTTGTTGCACAGATGTTCCAAGTTCCGACCTTTCTCTTGCTCTGCTGCTCCTCCGATCTTTCAGGAGAGCCGGAAATCAAATCGTGGTGAGCCATCTTCAGCACTCACAAATTTCCAAGGGAATGGATCAGAAACCAAACCCACTTCCTTCAGAGCTGCAGCATCCTGGTCTTGTCGTTTTCTTGAAAGCAAGGAAGCGAGTTCTCGATTTCATTTTTCGTCTTCTTCCGTGTCAGCTGCTGATGATGTATCCGAAAGAGATGTTCTTGAAGTAAGGAAGCGAGTTCTCGATCTTCTTTTTCTTCTTCTTCCGTGTCAGCTGCTGATGATGTATCCGAAAGAGATGTTCAGCTTCGGGAAAGATGTATAGAAATCTTTGCCATCTAGCTAATGGCAAAATCACACCCTAATTCTTCCGTTTGTGCTTCAGCTCGACCTGAAGCTCCATCTGGAATGCGAACGGCTCAAAGCCACAGAGCGGGCTCCATAAACGATTGACGTCAATGCGTTCAACCAAGAGGCAGCAATAGCCGCCTTCACTTGTCCACGCCTAGGCGCGGGCCTCCTCTGTTTCCCTACAGCACTAAAAGCTGATGCATACGCGACAGCCATTGCAACACTTCTGTATAAACCCTAAGACCCGTTTGCAACTTGTTGAACAAATTTGAACTAGACCCAAAAACACAAGATATCCCGAGAACACAAGCAAGCAATTTACACACAAAGACACCCACAGAGAAATCCAAGAGACTGAATCCGTCGCCCGAAACTCAGACTATTGCGAAGCAGAAGACGAAGAAAGAGGAGAAATGGTGAATGTGAGGAAGAGGAGCAAGACCTCCCCTTCTTAAGACGCCGGCGGAGAAGAGCAGACCGGGTCTCGCGGGCAGTCTGCAGTTGAATCTCTTTACCGCCGTCTTTCCCATACCGATATACCTCCCATCTTTCCACAACCACGGTTGCGATCAGTCCAAAAATTGCTACCGACGGCTGCGATTCTCCCATTTTCACAAACATGCTGCTTTTTACCTACCCGTGTGTCTAGCAACGGAGATAAAGGGCAACAACAGGAAAACAAACTTTTAGTATTTTCTCTTTGCTGACAAGGTGTGATTCTATTGGTTCATTGACTGCAACGACCAATGGGAGTATCGATGAAGGATTTCAGAAAGTAACTCAACCAATAGGATCAAAAGTAGCCCTATCGTCGGTAAACAGAAAATTACCCCTTTTACTTCCTTCTTGTCCTTCTTCTTTTACTGTTCTGATTTAGCTTTTTTTTGGGGGGACATGCCCGAATCTTTACGGGCTGGAAAAAAAATTTAAAACGCACATGGGGCTATATAGTAAGTACTCTTGTCAGAGTCTATCAAAATATCTTCAGACAGTCGTAACCTTGGTCTGACCACATCTGACGGCTCCGATTGGGATGTGAGGAAATCGACGGCTTCTGGCAGTGCCTTGTACCGTAAGTCTCGCTGTCCTTATCTCTGTGAAGCTGATTAGAATTTCCGTACGGCTGGTGTGGCCTACAAGTAGGTACGTACCTAGTACCTAGTACGACTCACCTATGAGTAGCTACTACTAGGTAGGTAGGTAGGTAGGTAACCATTGACTCGCATTTACGCACGTTTATAAAGATAAGGGATGAAAATGGTTCATGTGGATGATTAGTGGGGAGGTGGATGTTGAATGAGGAGATAGGGTAATACTACTTCTGATTGGACCTCTTGGGGGATGGAATTTTGTTTTTTTGGCTCTTGGGGGATCTTAACTACCCCCACAACGAGCTTTTTTTTGGGTGCATTTTCAAACCATGTGTGGTTTAGGGCATGGGAATGGTGCAACTTGATTTTGCATGTTTTGCAAAAAGATTTTTAATTTTTTTTAGTTTTTATTATTATTAATTATTATTATTATTTTACATGTTTTGAATTCAATGAGAGAGTGAGGATACCTCTCATTAGCATTTTTTTTTGTGTGATGAAATAATAGAATGTATATATATATGTTTATTTACCTTTAAAAATAGGGTTAAATTAGTCAAACCATGTGATTAAACCACATAGCTCTACATAAGTAAGATTGAGCATTGTGAGTCAAGAAACATGGTTGACATAGCTTGTTGGGGGAAGGGGGTGCGGGGACGTTTAGCGTTTTTCTCGTATATGAAACATTGTGTAAGGTCATAGAGCTCAAGATTATTTTAGTGGAAGTGGGTTTAAGAACTTCAAAGTTCATATGAAATTCAATTGCAAAAAAAATTAACAAACAAAAATCAATCTAAATTCAATAACAACTTTTGCTTGCTTGATCCAAAGATCACAAAATGACAAGCATGCACAACACCTTATCTAGGGGTTTTTTTTTTTGGGGGGGGGGGGGGGGGGGGGCACTATCACAAACGAAGTAAACAACCTTATGATTTTGGAAGTGTTGGTTGGGGAAGGTGTGGCATGAGGGGTAGGGTTTGGGTTATAAAATGATACCATGGTTGGCACTAGTGTAGGTTGTGGTTCAACCAAGGCTGCTCAAATGGAACTAAAGGATAGGTAGGTACCCAGAACTTTTTTTCTAAAAAAGCATTAGATTTATAGGGGTATTCAAATGGCTTATTCACAATTTCAAAGTAGACGGTTTTTCTAACTAGTTTGGCTAAATAATATGAAAAATTAGACAATATGAAATGAGACCATTTAAATGCCACTACCTAGGTCAATTGCGATGGCCACCAATCAAAAGCAGGCATTTTCTTTTATTGATCCTTTTGGGGACCTTTTTTTTTTTTTTCTTTTTTCTTTTTTTTTCTTTTTTTTTTGTGGGCGGCGTTTTTCACGTTTTAAAAAAAAGATTCTTTGGGTTTGGGTTTTAGAAGAGTTTACAAGACTCGCTCCGGTTCTCTTTTTTTTTTTTTTAAATTCAAAAGACCCAGTTAAGTTTTCAAAAATTTAGAAAAAAAAATTTCACTCAGGTTTCAAAGTGCCGATTCTCACAGATTTCAAACTAATCGATATTAAAAGGCAATTTTCACATTCCAGTTTTCAAATTTTACTTTATTTTAGTTTATATCTGTAATTTTTATTTTTTAAATTTAAAAATACACAAAATAATGGGGAAAAATGAACATGCATTCAAGATTCAACCAAAGATGGTAAACTCAAGCATGATCTACCAAAAGTTTTGTCCTTTCAATGCCAAATAAATTCATGAACGTATGATATATAATCATCCCGAAGTCCAAGCATCTCACAATCATATTCACAAAAACCCACAAAAATTGATACTTTTTGGATTTAGATGACATCTATGGATTAACACGACCAACCCTATACCTAAACCCTAAACCACTATACCCCCAACTATTGAATGTACTAAAATACTAGGCAAAATTTAAAACCTTGACCTTGGTATTTTTTAATACCCTAATAAAGTATCAAATTTTTTTATTAAAACAAAATGATTTAAAGTGATTGGTTTAGAATCGGGTTTCAAACATGGTATGACATTGGTAATAATTGAAAATATTCGACTTGAAACCTTGCTTAGTTTTAAACCATTTTTTATGCCCTCCCCAACATTGAACTAAACTCAATTTCACACTATCATAATACATTTACCATTTTGACATCTTCTTGGCATATATATATATATATATATATATATATAATCGCTTCAATTGAAGTGGGAAATTAGTTGTGTTTGTCCCATACATGCTTTGTGAAACTTAAAATCATGCATGGATGTCTATTATCTTAGGGCAATAATTAAAAAATTATAACATAAAAGCAACAACAATAATAACATCAAATTGATTAAAAACATTTATATCTCAGAAATTGAGTCTTATATTAAAATTTTAAATTATTTAAAAATTGACGTGTTTTATTTTACTCAATTCTTGCATAATCTTTCAAATCAATTTTTTTAAGAAGCTCAATTCAATAACATTGAAAGGAATTGAAGCTAATTATTTGTATGTTTATCAAACAAATTTCATCTCAAAAACTACTTATATGAATTGTTTTTTTTCATTTTATAATGATATGAAACCTCCTGATATATAAAAAAGGCAAGTGACAACCAAATAAAATAAAATGATATAGAGGCATGATTAAATCAGTTACCCAGCAGAATTCATATTTTGAGAAGAAACCCAACAAGTAGATGGATAGACTTCAAAACAACCCATTCATCTTCCCTGGTAAACTAGGTATACGGATTCCAGACTCCAGAGGCCAAGCACCTCCATATCGTCATGGATGGCGAGTTTTTGGACCTTTCTATCCGCACTTCATCATAGAAGTGTCACATTTTATGCTTGCGTGTAAGCTAGTTCACCATCATGCCAAAGTTTTAAATGAATGGGTGGACAAGTGTAAAATGTTACGTAGTTGTTGAAGAACTTTCGAGGCAAGGAAGTTCCTCTGGAAATTAGGTACCTAATATCACAAGAGCAAGGGTTTGTTTTTTTTCCTCCAATTTTGGGTCGTGTTGGCGATCACCCACAAGAGGAATTAACCAAATTTGGCCGTATCAAAAAGGAAAGTAAAAAAAGAATTAAGAATCATGCCTGCTAGAAGGAACCTATTGTCTATATAGGGTGGCTTCACTAGAGAAACAAATTCCTCAAAATTTGACCACTTTGGTGGCACTTGTTTCACAAAAATCCTTTGAATGAGTTGCAATGGATTTTATTTTTTCCTTTTTGGAAAAAATTGGATTATTTTTTTCTTTCGCAAAAATTGGTCAAGTATTTTTAAAATTTTTAAAAATTGCTTAAGAGACAATCATATAGAAGCTTTTTAAAGTGTGAAGTGGTTGTCAAACTTCATTTCTTTTAGTGTCCTAAAATCAATTTCATGGATGGGGAAAAGAAAAAAAAACAAACACTTGTTGCACAAATCCAACATTTGACACAAACCTACTTTGGGCAATTTTGCATCATCAATGACTATTGACAGCTTGAGAAAATAAGTATGTGAGGAAATTAATGAATGGGCTCTATTCAAAATGAGGGTGGGAGCAAAGTTGAGGGTTTAGGGTTTAAGGTTTCAATGGGCTAAAATAGATCTAATAAGGGTAAAGGGTGGGAAGGGGTTTGTGTGAATGAAGTAAAAGATAGTTTAAAGTCAATTTAAGAGTAAGACACATATTTAGGGCTTGGTATTAAGGTAATATGGTAGTGGCTTGATATTAAATGAAAATTCTTCAAGATTTGAGATATTACCCCCCAGAACAGAAGCCTACTCAAAATTGAATTTATTCATAAATTCGTAATCAATTGATAAAAATGTCCAAGAAGAGATTCAACTTCAGTTGAACTTCAAACAAACAAATAAATGAATAAATAAACTTCAAATGGTCTTATCTTCAAGACAAAAATGGGTATAGGTAAAAAATGAAATCTCAATGCACCCAATACTTATTCTAACAACTTTAAAATGCTTCTAGTTTAGTATGATCTACATTCTAGATCAAGGAAAAAAAATAATTATGATCATAATTTCATTGTCTTGGGCTTGGCTATGCCAATACATCCTACCCAAATACATTCAAGCATGATAAGAGCACTATGTGCGGAAAGCATGTTAAGCATGTTGGGCATCTTCTAAGGACATATTGAGCCTTTTCAGCAAGTATTACAAATGTGTAAAGTACGCCAAGCCATATTTAGGTACAATTTTTCTAAACCAACTTGGTACACCCCTACTCACTCACTCACTCATTGAGGGTTTTCCAAAGGCACCAAGAATGTGACGAGAGAGGTGTTGTGGTTTGGGATATTTCTATGTGACAAACAAAAACAAATAAATTACCTTCAGTTATAAATAGATTTAAGCAAAACCCAAACCTCATAGTATAGGTCTAGGATACGATTGATTCGTTAATACCATATTAGTTACACCCAAAGTTTGTTTGACAAAACTAGGAGTACATTTTACATTAACATAATTAACAAGATGTTATGACCATATATTTGATGTCTATAGTTTGAAAAATAAAATTCAACATTGATCTAATACCTTGATTTCTTCTAAGTTAATGTTTTCTGAAAGTGTCACACTAATTTGGGATTGAACATTACTCAGCATCTCCAATCTTTTCCCCAAACATCTCCTCTGCAGAATCAAGACCAAACCTTAGCAACCAAATCATCTTAAGTGGTTTGTAAATCATGTATATCCATCCTCGAGAGTGTTTGCGAGTCCCATATGATATTAGCTTTCCCTCCATTCCACCAGTGGTCACCAAATTGGGAGCTTGTAAACAAGACATGGCAGTGAGTATTGCACAGATAGTTCATAACTTTGGGCATGAGCTCAGCTTGTGGAACCAGAAGCTGGCTAACTCCATTGTTCCAGGCCTTCAATGTTAAGATGAAAAATGGCAAACTTATGAGAGGGGTTGAAGGTGGACAATAAGATTGGGAACTTCACCCATCAGCAAACCCTCTGCATTCTACTGACTTTGTGTGCCGTCTGTGTGGAACGGGTGACCTGCAAAATTTCATACATTTTCTTAAACATACAGTCCCAACGTGACATTCTGCAGATCAGCTTGCTATGGTAGAAATTTTGCAAATGAAAGATAAGACATGGTTCTCTGGGCTTCATCATCTCAATTACAACAGACTCCTGTGATTTCCAAACTTGAAGTTCATATCGAAACCATAGCCTCGGCATGGAGCTTCAGGACCATAGCTTGAGTTAAGCTCACAATATTGCCTGCCACCCCTCTTGTTAGCATGAAAAGTGAATGCTTTGCACACTTGGCAGCATCTTCTGACTCCTACAAGTTGTTGAGGGCTATTGCAAAAATCTGGGAACTATCTGTGGTAGGAAATAAACTCAGACATAGTAGTAGCTTGTATGTTTTTATCAGCTTAGATGACTGACCTTGCACAACTTGAGTACTTTGGCCTGTCCTGGGATTCCACACTCGAAACCTTGCATCTTCCCCTCATGTGCAAATAGTTCTCGCTGCAATTTCCCCATCAATGTATTCTCAATTGAAGAATCTCACTAGTGTTTTAGAAACAACTTAAGCTGACAGTTGCTGCGGGTGGGCTCACAGCCACCTTGCAAGCGTGCACATCTGGGGGGAGGCTCTAAGTCGAGTTCAAAAGCATCCACTTCCAAAAAAGAGGCAGGGGTCTTTAAGGGTGACGTGACACATACTTGCAATTGGTTTTCAAATCATGAATCATTCTTTTTTTTTTTTTGCTTGTTTGAAGGAAAGAAGAAGGTACCATCTGGGGTAAAATCTCCACAAGTAACTCATCCCCCATGGCCAGACAACACTGTCATGCAAGCAGCAGTTTCCTCACTCCAAAGCCAAGCTGTGAAATCCTCAGGTCTTGCTAGCACTACATTTCCCCTTGGATGATGTTTCACCCACTGCCCAACCACATACCAACACCCATCAATTGCTGTCCCATAACACCAGTTCATTGTTGCATTACAATTTAGTGAGATCAAACTGTTATCCTTCAATGACTGCATTCAACACATTACAGTAGAGATAAATAGCTGGGACCCAGGAATAAGACAAGCCCGCAGAGGATCAGCCTATAAGGCAACCTTCAATCATCAAGTAGGGGCCTCAATGGGACAAAAATATTGAGAGCCACAGAATATCAACAATAACCTGCATTGCTAAAAGCTACACCATCAGTGAACAATCAGACTCCTTGAATGTCTATCTCAATAGCATCACCAAGTCTGTCAAGCTTGTGTCGCAAGGTGCCAATGGAGCTTTCCAAGGTGCCAGTGGAATGTGTGGGATAGCTCCACTGGCACCTTGTGACACACGGCCCCCAAGCTGAGCTTCATAAATTAATTTCTTCAACAACATGAAGTGCATTGTGAAGTACAAAACAAGGTGCTTTCGAGCAACACCTCATTGCCAAAGAAAATGTTGCTAAAGATTTCCAAGCTTTTTCAGAGCTAGAAGACCAATTATCTTCAACCTACTCATACCTTGCAATGGTTGCAATGGTGTTAACCAATTGCATTTGCCTTGTTGATGCCACTTCCTACATATCCTATTTGAGAGGTAAGATTTTGACCGGAGAATGTGAGAGTGGTGGTGTAAAAGGTTGCAAATACTAACTAGGTAGTTAAAGTTTTCACCTTAGACGCTCTAAATATTTTCGAAGAAATAATTTAGTGAGGAAATATTTTCTTTTTAGACATTTGGTTTTTTCATGCAAAAAAATGTGAAGAAGAAATGCATAGTTAAAATGCCATATCTGAATTGTTCTAAAAGGTTTTAGAATGTTCTAAAATTTAACATTATTGGGTTTTGTAGAGACTTCGAATGTGGTATATGGTTGGGAGAATGGCACTTGTCAATGGTATGAAATGTGTATTACCAAGTGTCTTCATGGGATTTTTTTGTATCAGAAACCTTAAAATGAACCCTAACCCAGAAGTAAAATAATATTTTTAAATTAGTAGTCACAACCTAAACCCTAATTAGTAGACCTAAAGTTCAAGCCTAACCATAAATGAAAGTTTAAACCTAATTTTTCATTAATACTTGTAAAACAAAATAGTTTGTTTATATGTATTTGAAAATGATTTATTTTATTTTATTTTGTTGAATCTTTTTCTGTTGTATTTATGTGTTTTTGTTGTTGGATACTATTTATAATCAATGGTAGAGATTGTTGCTAGCCTAAGTAAAAAAAGAGCAACGCCTATTTTTGTTTTAGGTGTCATTGACATACAACATAAAATGTTGAGTGGATGTTTTAAAGGTTATATATTGAATAGATATGGGTCATATGATGTTGTAAGGAGTGGATACAAGTTCATACATTGTGATCTTACATATAAGGTTGGATTCCTAACTATTCCTAACATATAGGGGTTGCCTTTGTGACAACCTTTTCACCTCTTCTTAATGTTGGGTCTTTCATTTGAGTCCAAAACTTTGCGATGACACATTTCATAACAAATTTGAAAAAGGTGATTGGTCACTTGTTTTGAGGGTTGGAACCACCATAATGATTGAACATATTGATCCATTCTTGCTTGATCTTCATTTTGTTATACTCATTCCATTTAGAGTTTCACCAACAACAAAACTTGCAAGAACTTGGAACAATTGAACTTGTGGTTAATGGGATATAAGGAAGGTTTCCAAAGAGATTTTGTATTATTATTGCTAATGGTCTAGGTCCTCATGACACACAAATGCTATATTTTATTCCAGATTTCTACCCACAATATGTATAGCTAGTTGAAATTTATAGCACTAGAAAACCTGCAATGTTTTGGCCTAAGAATGTTGGCAGTTTTATGTTTGGTGAACAACTTTTGACAAACTTTTCAACTAGTTTTGTGTTTTCCATTTTTCATGTTGTAGTTGGTGAAAGACTAGTGCAAGTCCACAACAAACGCATTAAAGGGTAGGATTTTGCTGTGAATTTTGAGGTATGTATAAGAAACTTATTTTCATTTGTGTTCTTTTGATTTTGCTTTGCAAATTCCTTTATGAAATTTCTAGTTTGGTTCTTCTTGTTTTTTTATTTATTATAATGGTCCTTTGTGGATTATTTGATGGAATGTACCTTTGCAGGTTATTGGCAAGCTAGTTATTCCAATTGAAGTTAGTTGCTTTGAGAATGTTTATGCATGTTGTCAAATTCCATCTATGACAATTCAAACAAATGGCCATCATTGTTATGATTACAAAAACATAGTTAGGGTTGAAAGTCAACTTCACATTTTTTACATAATAAAACAACAAAATAACAATGATTGTGATTGCATTGTTATTGGGTCATGGATCAAATCCTTGCTTGGTCATGACTTGATCAATCCTGAAAACTTCAAACAAAAACAAGGCTTTTTCCTAAAGTTGTTTCAAGAGAAAAACCCAAAAGGTAGATTCATTTTGAGTCCAATAGTTGAAATTGTTAAATTTTATGTTTTTAACAAGGATGATTAGGAATAAAAAACTATAGAAGAAATTTTGTAATCTAAACCTCAGGACTTTCTTGTATATAGGATCTTTCTATGTATATATATCAGTTATGTTTTCTTCTTTTGAACTAAGATGACCACAAATAAAAAACTAAAGAGAAAAGTTTGTAATCTAAACATTAGGACTCATTTGTTGTATATAGGATCCTTCTATCTATATATGACAATTATGATTTGGTGATATTGGTTTTGAATAGATGATTCTATTTTTGTGGATAAGACCATCTTTTCAATTGTACATATTTTTATGTATATGATCGTTCACATGTGTTTTTTTCCTTGGGGAAACTTCCAGTGCATCATCATCCATGGTTTCTTGAGAAGCTTGAAAGGGTCTTGGCAGAATAAGGTTGCATCTTGTTGTCAAGTTGTCAAGTTGTGTGTAAATGTGTAATGCCTAGTTGGAACTGAAACGTAAAGTCTAGGCAATTATGATGTGGGCACATACTACCAATATGCATTGCCACATATACAGCCACATACAAATCGCCTGCAAAATACACCAGAGCACCAAGTTCCAACTAATTCAGCACGCAAAAAGAACTAGCGACCATTTGTTCACTGGGGAAGGTGCAGCAGCATAAGGAGTGCCAGTTACTTGTTACATGAAAGATGACTCCATGGATTTTGTCAGAGAAGGTTTGATGCTTCTTCTTCAACCCTAACAATCCATTTAAGAAAAATCCAATGTACAGAAAATACAATGTACAATCTCTTGTAAAGAATTTCTTGAGAAATCAAAAGAAGATGAAAATGAACAAGAAGAAAATCACCGATCTGAAACCTTCCAAGATATTGGGGATCCTTGTGAGGGATTGACATGCATATTGAGCTTATGTCCCCATGCATGCTTTGGTGGAGCTCAAGGGTTTCCAGCTGCCAAAACAGAGGAAGTGAATGTTGGATTCTGAAACTGCAAGATGCATACTCAATTTTGAGTAGAGAACTGTGGACCACCATTCAGAGTTGAGGAGCAGCAGTGTACTAATTCTAAAGTAGAACTGTGGACACAATCTGAAAGGGTCCTGCTCATGAAAGGTGGCAAGGTCTTTGACTACTCCTCCGTCGCTAAAACAAAACATGAGAAGAATTAACATAGGATGAGATTGCTCCCCTTTGTAATGCTCCTCTTCTTCCTGCCAACAAATATCATATATCCCTATGTGTATGACTGTCTATGTTCTTCAAACTGCTCCTGAGTCTTTTGTGGTTTAAGTAAATTGGGTCTTCTTTTTCTTTTCATTTCTTTTCTTTGATCACTGATATGTTGCCGGATCTGAAATCTCTACCTCTTTGTTGATGAGTCATCTTTCAATTCTGTTGAGATATTGACTTCAGGAATGCATGGCAAAAAATAATGCGCGAGAGAGTAAGTTAGTTGGTGTGGGTATGGGTGTGGCGCAGAAATGGCAGGGGCTTTGAATTGCATGATTTCTTCAATGCTTTCACATGCCGATTTGCTAACACCCTACAAGAAATTCAAGGGGAGCTGTTGGAAATGCAGACCATGGTTTGGGCGGCAGCAGCAGCAGCAGCATGCTGGGGTATGGAAGAAGAAAATATGCAATTGTTGCTGCTGCAGCTTCATCATCAGCATCATCATTCTGAAACTCAGACACCCCCCATCCCCGCCCCCTCCCCCTCTGTTTGCACTCCTAGCATAAGAAGGCATGTTGACCCGAGAAACAGCAACAATGTGATTTCATGGGTAATAAGTAGTTTTTGGCGTTGCAATGGGGATGATGGCAGCACCTTGGAAAAACAATTGAGGTGCAATACACAATGATAGAATCATCAAAAAAATCCATTTATCAAATGTGATGGCCAAAAAGTTGTTTCTCCAAACATTGATTCATCACTCCTAACCATTAAGCCTTGGAGGATCTCACCATGTGGCCAAACCTTAGGCCATCAATCTCATGAAAACACCATGTCAACCGAGCTTGTTCATGAGAACCTTAAACCTTAGTTCACTTGATGTCCTTGATCATTGTGTGCAAAATCTCACACCTTTGAAATTGAGTTTGTTTCTAAATTGTAGCACATAATTTCCCAAGTTAGTTGTTCCCCTTTTCTCACCAATTTGTTTTGTAGTTTTGTCGAAGGTGCTTCCTAGTAACCAAATCATGAGTGTCATTACATTGAGATTTCTATTTAAGGTTCTAAGGTCCATTGTCAATGCTTCACAACAAAGTATCATAACGAGCATTCACATTTCATGATTTTTTCAAGTTTGCCAATGATCTTGATTCATTGTGATTTCCTTTCAAGAGTTTGCAAAATTCTTTGCTTAAGTTAAATAACCATTGAACAATTGAAGGTATGCTAGAGTTATGTTGCTACAACCAATTTGTGCATTCAAATATTGTGTTTTGAAGCTTTGTGCAATTCTTGATTTCAAAGTCTCAAACTTATATGTTTTATCATCCATGTTGGCTTTCATGCATTGCATAATTTTGATGTACCTTCTATATGTTGTAGTCTTGAAGGGTCTTCCAAATTCTTTTATGTTCATTCTCATTTAGTACAATTTTAGAGTTGTAATATCTCTAATTATTTCATTGGTAAATTTTGAGGTTTTTTTTGAAGATTCTCTTTTGTCCATTCTCATTTCTATTGCAATTTCAAAGTTGATACAATAACCCAATTCTTTACCTAGTGAATTTTGAAATTTTTATTCTAGATTCTCTTTTGTCCATTTTCATTTATTATAAATTTGAATTATTACAATAAACTCAATTATTTAATTAACAATTTTTAAGGGTTTTTTTCCCCAAAAAATTCTATATCCATTTTCATTTAGTGTTAGTCTTTTTTCACATGCCTCCACAACTCCCACAAAGTTACAAATTCAAATACTTTTATTTTAATAAAAACCTATCTATTTAAATCCAACAACCAAAAAATAAAATTATGATTCCATTAGAAAGTTTGAACAATCTTGGGTTGCAAAATTTCCATAGGTTGAGTTGTGTTTAGGGGTAGATGGCAACTTGCACATTGTCAAATGCAAATTTGTAGCTAACCATGTTGAATAGAAGGAAAAATTGTTTGTTTTTTAAAGGGATTCTTTTTGTACACACATAAAGCACAAGAAGCTTAAGAAGAACATAAGGTCTAACGTGAAGAAAGGGGAATAGTATTCAAAAGTGTGTAAGCATGCCAAAAAAATCAAAAGCTTGTTCCTTGCATTTGATAAAGTGTTGTTACCCAAATGACAATTAGGGTGGCTAGAGAGAAAACAAGAATAATTGTTTGATTGACAAACGCATTATAATTGCTACAACATGGGCAGCCCATGTTGGAGTATGAATCCTAGAACCCATTATTTGAATTTTTGGTAGTGTTGAAAAACAACAAGGAACACTAGATTGTACTTCAAATTAAACAATGATAGAATTTGTGCATTAAAAAGTGATGTGGGCAATCATAGCTATATGTGGGGGTTGCCCATTATATTGCTTTGAGTTGTGATTAAGTATTTATATTTGACAACCAATTTTGGTTATATGTCCATAGTTATGTGGTGGATAATTGGGTAAGAATCCCAATCTTCATTTCTTTGGACCAAATGTTAGAAGGACCAAGGTCTAATAATTTAACAAATGTTATTATGGAGGTGGTGATGATAGGTGGTGGTTTGCCACAAGACCAAATTGCCAAGAAGCTCATTTGCTTTGGGGTGGATGGCGCCAATGCTTTTCAAGGTACCAAGACTAGTGTCATAAGGCAAATCTATGACAATTGTGCTCCTCATTGAATAGGGGTCCATGGAATGCCTCGTCACACTAATAGTAATGTAAATCTTGTTGGATTTGCCTTTGGTGATGTGGCTTGAAAATTTGTTACAAACCTTGCATTCATATTTTGCACATTCACTTAAAAAACACTTGAAGTTCACAAAGCTAATTGAGTTCATAAAATAAAAAAAAGGAACAAGATTCTTTGAAATGTGAAAATGAAATCCATCTTGATGTTCAACCTTGCTAAACAAGTGATGGTAGAATGCAAAAGTTTGTTAGTCAAGATGGTGTTGAACAAACCTATAAACTAAGAAGCCAAATTGAATTATGAACACTTTTGTGACCTAAAATTTTATTAAACTTAATTGGATTTTTCTTTTGTTGGAGTTTGTTCATGTTTTCATTAAGTTTGCACACTGAACTTAGGGATTTTATTGTGTAGTTTAGTGGGAGTTATGAAGGTATGTCAAGGTGACATCTACAATATGTATTGTAATCCAAAGTTCAAGTTCATTGTTGACAACTTTTAAACCTTCAAATCTTTAATGGAATTCAAATATGAGATGCATTTACATGTGGTGGATACCTAACTTGAATTTTGGAGTTCAGC
This sequence comes from Sphagnum tenellum, assembly GCA_963921925.1. Lineage (NCBI taxonomy): Eukaryota > Viridiplantae > Streptophyta > Sphagnopsida > Sphagnales > Sphagnaceae > Sphagnum > Sphagnum tenellum. The sequence continues at coordinate 3,215,599 of OY998144.1, forward strand.
ATTTGGCATTTAAGTTGAATGGCCAACATGGTTGGGCATTGCATTGAGATTTGGAAACCATGTTGCCATCATTTGTGATTGAAGTTGTGTTTGTTGTGGTTGAATCTTGGTGAAAAATTAGTTCAAAGGAAAAAACTTGCAATTTGATGTGTTTCAAAGTTTTTTTTTTGGGTCCAATTTTCAACTTGTTTTGTGTTTTTTTTTCTTCTAGTTTTTAGGTTTTCGTGTTCATGCAAATCCATGAACTATGTGTGTTTTGGCAAGGATTGGATAAGCTTTGATTTGAAAATTGGAAATTTTATTTTTAGTGTATGATGTCATGGATGTTCTTGGGATTATGTATTGGTTGCATTTAGATTTTAATGCATCATTTGCCAAACACCGTGATATTATCAAAGTTGCATGTTGCTATGGAAAAATCCAATGGGTGGATGCCTAGGAAAGAAAGGCCTTTGAGTTGTTGAATGTGATTTTGATTGCCAACAAAACATATTAATGCTTATAAGGAAATCACATACAATAACAAAGCCTTGGTGAGGAAATCCGCAAGCATTTTTATGGTATTGCAATAGAGTAATTGGATAGTCTTTTAATCAACTTGTTTTTTAAGAAAATGATAGTAGATAGGAATATGTTTGGACCTTTGATGAAAATTTGGGTTTTGCGATGACTTAATAGAATATTGATTATTGCAATTGAATTGAATAGGAAATGAGAGAGCAAAACCAAGATTAGACACTAGTTTGTAGAGCCATAATGCTTACTCTTTTGCATTTGCAACCGCAATGTACTTGGCTTGGGTATTGGAAAGGGCACCAATAGATTGTTCTTGGATTGCCAATGGTACCACCAACATGTTGAAACAAGTATCTAAGGATGGATTGTTGATTATCAATGTTTTTACCCCAATCAAAATCACACCATTCAATGAGGGATGTTGAAAAACTTGAATACATTATGTGAAGGGTAAGGGTAGCCTTGATGTACCTTAAAGCCCTTTTGGTGGCTAGGAGCAAGCATGCAAACATAGGTGAAAAAAGTATCCTTCGACATTGTAATTTTTTATTTAGATATAAATGTAAGAATGTAAATGTAAAATCTTTTCAAGTATCATTATGAAACCATCATGCACTTCATCAAGTTTATAATAAATTCAACCTCTCGACTGCAATTATGTAGTTTGGTCCAAGAACATAAAACATAATATTATTATACTATAGTAAAAAAAAGTTCATATTGATCATTAAACTAAATATTTCAGAGTATTTAATATTAAGATCTATTTTATAGCTACTTTTAGTCAAAAAAACCAAGATCACATATTGGTCTACTTTAACATGCTTGCACCTAAACATTCAATGTTCCTTCCCATGAATACTCATAAATTGAGAAATATGAGATACATGATAAGCAAGATTGGGTTGTGTGCATACCATAACATGCATAAGACTACCAACAACATTTTTGTAAATAACATCTTTAATTATTTTTGTGAATTAAAAACATGTTGGAAAAGGATGTTTAAAACTACATGTGCAAAAGACAATATATTCACACAAGTAACCTTTTATTGAATGAATTTGAAATATTCAAAGACTCTCTTTATACCTTATGAAGTGGTATGTGTCTATCACCTAAAATATGACATGTTGTAATATCCATAACATTCCCCCTCAACATGACTATCATATATATATTTGCAATTCTCCCCCTTCACCTCAACTCTGGTCTTCACACATCCCAAGACTTTTCATATGTGACTAAATAATTTCTACAAATGGTCCATGGAAGCATATTTCCATTTTCATGGTTTCATATTTTCACACCTTGACTTTTCTTCTTGAGCATTTTCAAAATCATTTTGATGACTTGATTTAAAACAAGTGAAGCATTTCATTTTGCACTAGGTTGGTTTGTTGCACAACATTATTTCCTTGAGAAGGATGTGGTCTAGTACATTCCCTTGCAAAATGCCCATATATCCCACATTTATGACATTTTCCATTTCATTTGAATTTCCTAAATTTAGAAGTAGACCCATATAAGGCCCCAAAAAAACCATTCATTTTTTCATTTTGCTCACTTTTCCTTCTCATTTCTTCTTCTAACAATAAGCCAATTATCAATGACGCAAATGAATTTTGCATTGAACCTAAAAAAGCACATGCAACAACTCCACCTAAAATTGTTGCCCCTACTATGGTCAATTGGTTTAGTAGATTGCAAAATTAAGTTATGTGTTTTTCAATATCTTTTTCATCTTTCATTTTAAGTGTGTAGAATTTTGTTGTGAGAAAATTCACATTCATGACATTCTTAACTTGGAATCGATTCTTCAAAGTATTTTAACATGCACCCTTTGAATGTCTTTCATGCTTAGGAGAATAGTAGTGTTTTTTTTTTAAATCTTTTAAATCCCATGTTGATTGATGAGTAGGTGTAGTTGATTTAATGAAATTCTGTTTGTAACACACCACAAATCTTCCCTTAAAAGAAGCATTTCTATGGTAGTGTTCCATGTTTGATCATAATTAACTCCATCAAACCTATCACTTTGTCATTTATATTCCATTTTGATAAAATTGATTTCTTCAATCACTACTACATATTGTGCCTTTTTGCGAAGGGCCAAACAAAAAACCTGAAGGGTTTACGAAGCAAAAAGAACCTGCCATATTTGCGATGCAACACGCATCACACCTTGTGGTGCACCACCCATCGCTAATTTATAATGTACCTTACAATCATTGTAGCACTTTTGTGACATATACCACAAAGAAAACTTTGCGACCCGCTCAGTCTCCGTCCACCCTAGCGATATTCCACACTTCGCAACATTTAATCATACTCAAAACATCGCACATTTTACAATACAAAACGTATCGCTAAAAACTTTGAGAGTCACAAGAAATCGCAAACTTGCGTTATTCGATGCCTCGTATTTTGCGTTTGAATATGTATCGCAAACCTCATCACAAATTTTTACAAAACTTTCTGGTGGTGGATGTATCACAAGTTGCGATGTGCGTTAGTTCGCAAATTAGTGAAAGGGTTACTAGAAAAGGCAGTTTCGTAAAAGGTTTCGCAATGTCATCTGATTTATCACGACCTTTTTTAAGTCGCAAAAAATCTCGATGACATTGAGGTAGTACATGCGGTAGTGCAAAGGACAATAATACAAAGTTCCTAGAGGGCCTACTTGCTGAACTATAAAGGCCGAAATTCTTGTGAACAGTTCCATTGTGTCAGGATCCCTTTAGCATTCGCGATTTCTTCGGGAGAAAGCTCAGGAGGAACAAGAGGGTTGGCAGAAACGCAAAGGAGGTCTAGGAATTCAGTTAGGGTTAACAATAGTTCATGAGATTTTTGGGTTTAGGGTTTTGAAACCTTTTTGCGTTCAGAGATTTCAGCTATGGCCGAAGATTTGGAGGCCATACCTTCATCCTTGTCTGTCCAGTATCCGACTACTAGGGAACTACAGAGCAGATTGAGAGAGATTTTGAGAAGGATGAGACTAGAGCATCTGTATTTGATTCCTTGGGACATACAGACGGCACTTACCTTGATTTCTACAATGGGAGAGTAGATCCAAGATTTTCTGCAACAGTGAGAAGTAAACCAGCTGAATGGGACTTGGAATTTGTAGGAGATTCATTTCAATTACCTTTGGAGTGGCACGAATTTTTGTCACAAAAGGATCCTTTATCTGAAAGGTATTTTGCACAGGATAGAGTAGTCTCACATGGTTACAAGATCTCACAGTGCAAGGATCCCGAGCTAATGATGCTCTTTCATTTTTTGATACCAATTCTCCATCCCAGAAAGCCTAGTTGTATACCAGTAAAGTGGGCCAATATTGTCATAGCTTCGTGGTTAGGAGAGAGGGAGATCAATTGGGCTTTCATCATGCACAAAGTGATACAGGATGAGGTTAGAGCATTGGGGCCTAAGAAGCTGTGTTATTTACCCAGTTATATGGCTCAACTCTATGCTTATGGGGACTGCCAGCTAGTAATAGAGAGGCATCACAGAGTTCTGGTTAGATGAGTAATTAAGGAAGTATATGGTACTTCAGAGGATGAGCTTTTAATGAGGAAGAAGCAACTTATGAGGAGACGGAGGAGGAGAGCACTGAGGTACCATTGGAAGATTATGGTGACACTAAAGGAGCAGACCAGAGTTTTTACATGAGCTCAGATCAGCCACAGAGTACAAATATGATGGAACCTTTGATGGTAGCAGCAGTAGTGGATTCACAAGTTTCTAAAGCTCAGCAGAGTGGGACAAACACCAGAGGACTAGTTAGTGCTTTGTTGAATCTAGGAGAAAGACAGGATGAGGGACAAGGACAACATAGACCAGACTCTAGGGTCGAATTAGTTATAAGGACAAGGGATATGGAGACTCAAACAGACCAGGGGAGTGAAATTCAAGGAGGAATGGGGACAACTCAGATTCCCATAGACTATATGGATACAAGAATGGAACAACTGTATCCAAGTCTAGAGCTGGGTGATGAGGAGGAGGAAAGGATAGCTGCAGCAGAAGTTGAAGAAGAGGAAGGGGACTATGTCCAACAGCCTCAACCAGAGCCAAATCCAAAGCCATTAATGGAGGAGGAACCAGTGGAGGTAATGGCCAGAGAATTTTTACCACCAGAGCCTACTCCTGAACAGAGGTATGAAGCATACTTAAGGAACATGAATGCCAGCATTATACAAAAGGTGGTTGGAATGTTAGAGCTAGATGATCCAAAAGATATACCAAGGGCAGTAGCTCAATTGCAATACTTCAGGAGTTACTTAGTGGATTACCAAGAAGAGCCGCCAGAATCTAAGGAGGAACTAGAGACTAATGAGGAAGCAGTAGCTTGGACAGAGGCCAGAGAATTCAGAAACAAGGCCAGGATAGTTGAGGAAAGGGCAGATGAGATCAGAAGGAAAGCCAACTGGTATCCACCTTCAGATGAAGACAAGAGGGACTATGCTGATGAAAAAAAGCTAGAAATTTATGGTTCTAGAGTAGATGAAGTAGAATCCACTGTCAACTTACATGCCAAGGGGAGACAAAAAAAAAATTGGAAAAGCTTGTGGCAGTCAGCTTAAGACCAATTGCGCAGGTAAGAGTCAAGGACAAAAAGGTCCAGACGTCTCTTTAGCATACAGTGCTGCCTAAAGTTAGGGGGCAGACAGAGCAGGTTAAATTCTTTGCACATATATGCAAGACCTTAGAGGCTAATACTCCACCCTATAGGAGTTTTTGGAGATTTTACTACAACAAGAAGCTACATGTAAATTACATGTTGGAACATATTTATAATTTTCCTTCCAACAGGGTGATGTACCTAGTGGATGAGATCCTGCCAATATGGCACCCATTATATTTTCGACCTACTATAGCTCTTATGATTCTACATGGAGATTTGCAGTTGACGGCAGGGGAACTTGCTATAGCCTATTTTAGTAACCTACCAGCATACTGCTTGGAGTTGGTGGTTGAGTTCTATAACTAGGTTTATCATGAGGAGCCCAAGGCAGCCTATTATCATCCAAGAGATGTTAAGCAGCCTATCTTACCTTCAGTTAATGATATGGAGCTTAGGCAATTAGTCTGGAACAATATGTCTAATAAACAGTTATATGAATATAGAAGTCATTGGAGCATAATTAGTTCTACCACTATGACTATATATAATACCATGATCGATAATGACAAGTTTATTAAGAGGTTTAAGAACAGGACAATAACTCAGATCCGCAACAACTTGGATTTTCTTAGCGTTTATAGAGAGGCAGATAGAGTTAACCAGTTGTTACAGCGGAAGCAATTGCCAGTTCGTTTGTAGAATAGGCAGAGAAAGAGTGTGCCTATTATCCATTAGCATACAAGTCTTCAGGAAGACCTTAAGAGATCTATAGTAGAGGGCAGGATCAGGAATGCAAGGTTAGAGGGAGAGCCTTGGACTATAATGTATGGAGATGGCCCAGAACCAGATGAATCAGTTGAGGAAGCTTTTGGTTGAGTGGGAAGTTATGTGGAAGCCATTGTTTTTTCAAGTTAATAAAGAATATACTTTTGGCAAGACAAATAAAGATTCTAAAGTTAAAAAAGGGAATCTTAAGAAATCTTAAGGCTACTGAGGGACTAAACACATTTGATTAAAATGCTTAAGGCCAACAGGGCCCTACCAATACCAAGAATATATATTAAATATCGAAAGGCAAAAAATTTCAAGTCAAGTCTAAAAGCGCCAAAACGCCAAAGCGCCAAAACACCATTAAAAAAATAAAAATCTTTTAGATCAAATGGAAGCTATAAATCCACTTAACCATTATTATAATCTATTTTGCCTTGGTAGACTGAGTGAAAATATCAATAAAGTACGCATAACATTGCTCCTATTTTTAAAAATAAAATTACGCAATGGAACAAAATAGGCAGAAAATGACACAATGAACATTGTGCAATAATATAGAACCGCAAGCCTCAATGGCAATTTGCATAAAATAATGAGTAGTACATTATACGTGGTCATCATCCACCTCAGAGGTTGTAAACACAACCTCTGGTTCCTCACCTAGAATAGAACGGGACTGTGGCACATATGTGACAACAAGTGACCACTCCTCTGGGTCTAAGGGATAAGGAAGATAAAAGCATTGCTCTACATGACTGGGAAAAGTAAATGGCTTTGAAGTTTGCCAATGAGATGGCTGATAACTGGTGGCAGATGTCTTTAACTGTGTGTGTCCGCACTCATCCTGAACTACAGTGCGATTTGCACCAGCAAGGTTCACTTTAAACCACTTGCACTTAAACACATACTCTTCAAACTTTGAATGTGCATCATAAGATACCACCAAGATCTCTTCCAGCTTTCCATGATGTGGCACAATATCTCGAACAATATTCCTGTCATACCGACTACTTCTAGAGTCCTGAATGAATTGCCCTTGAACTCCACAGTCAAAGGTGCGGCCCTTCTTTTCATCCAAAATGGAAATCTTGAAATTAATATTGTGTTAGGCATTGTGAGTCAACAACGTATATGATAATAGAAACTTCATGCCCATAAAAATCATCCTAGAACATTCTAAAAAACTTGTCTGGAATGTGAAGATGAGTTAATATGCCTAATGAAATAGAAAAAATAAATACCTGAAATGTCTTCCTTGTGTCCACATTGCTGAACGTGTTGTCACAACTCTCAATGGTCCATGAACAATGGTGCGAACATCATCTATGACCTCTGGAAAACAGGATATACTTTTTCCTTGTGCCAGCAATTGATCCACTTCAGCCAACTTCTCTTTCATGTACTTATGAAATGTAGGAAAAATCCTTGATCTCCCACTCATACTTTTGGCATTTTCATAGAAGTTCCTCCACTCTTCCATGACATTGCTATTTTTCAACATGAATGTGGTCAACTGAATTAACTCTGTAGGTAATAACATACGTGTTTTGATGGCACCAATCAAACGATCTTCCTCCTCTTCTCTTTCCTCCATCCAGACATGACGACATGATGGATCTATAGTGGCCAAGATGTTGGTGTAATAAAACATGCTTTCTGCTGCCAAGTGTCTTGTTGCCATGCTTCCCTCCACTCGTGCATGGTTACGGGCATAACCCTTTAATACTGCCATATATCTTTTAAGCCAATACATCCACCAACAATGCATAGGACCAGCAATGACTATCTCATCCACAAGGTGAACTAATAAATGCACTTGACAATCAAAAAATGATGGAGGGAAGGCCTTTTCCAATTTGCATACCACCTCTACTGCTATTACCCTCATTCTTGGAATCTCCTCTACAAATAACTCCTTTGAGCATACCCATCTTGTTGCAACCCCATTTTGGGCTAAGTGTGAAGATGAAACTCACACTCCCAAAAGTGGGGACTTGGAGTCCTCTGGGACTCCCAAAAACTCAGAGCTCAATTGCAGGGGTCAAAACACCTTTCATTGGGGTGTTCTTTATATCAGTGGAAAGATCTTGAAGTGTAGATGTCCAGAATGGCCTCCTATGAGCCATTTGGACATCAACAGCCCAAGTTATGGGCAAAAGGAGGGTCGAGAGTCAAACTGGCAGTTTGACTCCCGACCACTAAAAGTCAGGAATCGACCTCTTCCCAACGTCTACAGAAGGAGTGCGATAAGGCATTGAAAAGCTCTCAAGGAAAACTAAAACTTTGGTTTAGACCTCATTCCAATCGAAGGTTGGAGCCAAGAGATATGAGTGCCCAAAGTCTCAGGAGTCCAACCCAGGATAGTTTCAGGACTCCCCCTTGGGAGTCTCAGGAAAAAGTGCCATTCGGATGTGGCTCCCGCGGAGAAACGCAGAGAATACTATATGGGGGAAGGTTGTGGCTTCCCCCGAGTCCAACCGTGGTGAGTCAAGTGAGTCCAAGGTCGCCTGTGGCTTGTCCCAACACCAAATGAGTGCAGAATGAGTTCTAACCAACTTGGGGTTGGTTTTGGATGCAAGATCATATAACAACATAATTGTCCCTCTTCCTAGTCTAATCCCGGGACTTCTAGCACGCCCCTCTTACCCCCTTTAGTGGTCGAAGTCGGGAGCGGCTCCAAGTTCCATCTTTCCGCAATTCAACACACTTGGACCCTCAAGTGGGTCCAGCAAGGAACTTAGGAGTGCGTCACATCTCAACAAATTTCCCAATGACCAAAGAGCATCTTATAATTCTACACTGGCTAAGCCTATTATTGCCACAGGCAATATGTGCTACAGTAAATGATGATAGTCATGTGTCTTGAGATACCTTGGCCACTTGTGGTCATCGTCCCTACCAAAAGGTTTTTGAAGATTAGCTCCATAACCTGCAACAAGGATCCATAAAATTATACAAAAGTATTTTAGACATCCAACAGATAGCATTTTATACTTCAAACTCTTTTTCCAGTATAAGGCATACAGGTTTAAATATAAATAAAAGCAATAAAGTACTTCTAAATTCAACCCTTGCCATCAAAGTTCAAACCTGTAGGGAATCGCATCTCTCCTATGCGATTTCGAAAGTCTTTTATTTTTCGCGTAGTAAGTGTCCATGGAGTTGATGGTTGTTGTTCAATACCTGTGTTAGGATCAATAGTAATCCACACATCGGGATGCCTCTCAAAAATCCTCACAGGCCTCCCTAAAGTTACTGTCCTTCTCTCCATAGAGCTGTTTTATGATAGCATTTCTCACATTTCCCTCATTGTGCATGGGGTCCAAGAGATGACGTATTTTCACCTCACCCCAGTAGGGTAAGCTGTTGAGTATACCCCACCTTGTCAATCCACTACCTTCAAACACCATAGAATCATTTGGGTCAGTAACTTTATTGGCCACATCCCTCCAATATGCAAAAGTGGTAGCTTCTGGAATATCACGCTCATCATCACAAGGCATGTCAAAAGATGAAAATAAGAGTGGGTCTGATCTCATATCATGTCCCAGTGGAAGAAACTTTGTATGGCCAAGGTAAACAATTTTGCGAAGATGGCTTGAGTATTTAGCCATGTCCTCCAAACTTGGGCCACATGTAGAGCAGGCCTTGTAGCCTTGAGTTTGCAGCCCACATACAAAACCAAACCATGATTATAGGAGAACTGAATATTAGAACAACAAATAATCACAAAACATAATAATAATAATAAAATATAGAGGCATGTGCATGATTTCTTACCAAGATAATCATGCATTGTCCACATGCAAATTGCCCTCAACTTGAATACACGTGGTATTCCTCCAGTGGTCTTCCTCCCATCATATGCCCATACTCCATCCCATAGCGTTTTGAGCTCATCGACCACTAGTGCTAAGTAGGTGTCTAGGTTTTTCACCTTACTTGGCCCTGGGATAATAAAATAAAGCAACAAAAATCTTTTTTTCATAGACAACCACGGAGGAAGGGTGTATTTCATGACAACAACTGGCCAAACAGAGGTAGGTCGTCCTGTGAGGAATTATTGCACACCTTCACCATTAAGATATGCACTCACATAAAGCCCGGTTGGAAGTGGAACTACTATGTAGTTGTAGTCTAACAAGTAAGTGGTTCAAAGTAAATAATGAAATTCACTAATGATCTAACACGTTGTGTCCAAGTTGAAGATACAAAAATAGGGTGAGAGAATCGTAACTTACCATGATGGGATATGAAGGAGCCGTATGTGGGTGTTTAATTCCATGTCGCGCTTGATGGTTGGAACCTTCTATTTCATTTGGCATGACATCTACAACAACCCCTTAATCTAACATGCATTGAATTTTGGAAAGCTAATAATAAAGAAGACATGTTACAACATCTCATAAGTATTTACTTTATTTCATTTCTTTGATCAAGAGTTAAGCCTTGAAACTAGAAACCACTTGCGTAGATTGAGGAAAAAACAACCAATTTGACCCCCTCTATTTCTAACCAATGCAGCTCCCTTATAGCAAACCCGATGGTGCTAAAATTTGGGGAGAAGCTTTCACACATTCCAAACTAAGATTGATTTAATTTTGACACAAATCCAATGGTGGATTTGAGAGAAACAACTAATTGAACCCAAAGTCCAGAGGCTTTGCCATGGAAATCATTCCATTAACTCCACTACAACCCCCCCTACTTCCAACCCATGTAGCTCCCTTACAAAAAGCCCGATCAAGCTGAAATTTGGGGAGAAGCTTTTACAACTTTTAAACTAAAACTGAATTAATTTTGAAGCAAATTCAACCTTGGATTTGAGAGGAAAAACTAGTTAAAACAGAAGTCCAGAGACTTTGCAACAAGTACTTGCTACACAAGTTCTTTTCATGCCTGATTCCTACACACATTCTTCCCATGCTTGATTCTTGCACACATAAAAACTAAAAAAATTCTTCACACTTCCTCTTCCTTTTTATTCTCTTTCCATACACAAGAAGACCTCTCTCCTTTGGTAAGCCTCCATGACATTCCTTGAGTTTGTTCCCCTTGTCCAATGAAAGCATTGAAATCCTTTTGCACCAATCAATGGCCTCCTCATCCTTCAATGGGCCAATAAGAATTTGAGAATGAATTGCCATCCAATTGAAATTAGGATGAGAATCTTTGGGCCCAATGAAACCCAAGAATTATTCCATCCTCCAATCAAAGAGGATGACAATCCTCATGACTAATGGGATTGGAGGATTCATCCTTCCTCTTATATTGGATATCTTGATGAAGTCTCTTGAGCTTGATCCTTATCTTTTTCGTTCGTTGACCCTCACATCCTACTTCTTCATCCTAATTATTTCAAGTAACTAACTACTAGGATAATTTATCGGTAGTAACAAGGAAAATCCTTGAGTTCGTACTTGACTAATTCAATGGTTGAGTAACATTTCCGTGTACCATTTACTCCTTGATATTCCCTACCTATTTACTTTACTATGCATTAATTACTATGTACTACATGATAATTTGGAATTACAATTTGCATCACAAAAACAACTCTCACATACTTTTAGATCCACCGTTGCATTTAGGGTTTGACGAATCCATTAGATCTACGGTGTTTGAGTTCCGTCGTCACTCCCACACCTTACGCTTACCCTAATTTGTTCAATAAAAAGGCTTCAACCCCTTCTAAACGCAAATACCACTTTGTTTGTACTACCTTCTTAGTTTTTGTTGATGCAAGTGCGAACTACTCATGGCGGATGATGACGCTACGCCTTCAAATCCTCCAGTCGCACCTGTACAACAAGAAGAGCTTGAAGAAGCACCGCTCGACTTGAATGTTTCTCAACGGCCACGCGAAGAAGAATCGCCCAGGAGAGTGGTGCGCATTCGAATAGATCGTTCGGTATGGGATCGTTGATTATCTCCTAACCCACATGCTTTAGCAATTTATTTAGAGTTTGTTCCTGCTCGTGGAGCCGTGCCAGAAAGGTTTGAAGAGTGCTAGTGCGAAGATGATGATGTCCGTCTCCATTGTCGAACGTGGGTTCCTGGTGATGGCCATTATCATTGGCTATGAGGTCCGATCAACCCACCTCCCCTGGAGCATCGAATCGAGTACCTCACTCGCACCATTCGTCGCATCCTAGATTTTTTACAAGTGTGATCTATCCTTTAAGTCAGTTATTCAGTTGTAATTCACCTTAGGCTACTCAGGCGGAAATGTTAGTACTTAAGCTTGATTTTTCTATTTAAGAATCTAATAGAGTGAGAATCAAATAAAGATGGAATAGGACTACATCCTAAAATTTTACAAGTACATCATTAGTGCTTGAAGATCATTCTACAAACTGACTTAACATTGTCATGGTGAAATGTTATTGTTAATTATGGGCTTGGATTCTCAATATATCAATAAATCCCATCTAATTTCACATCCCCTTTCCCTTCTCCACAACATAAAAAAAGACAATGCACTTTTAAAAGTTTACTAGGTCCTAAACTAATTAAGCGTTACATTGACTGAAATAAAAAAATGCTCTATGCCTATAAATATCACAAAAACTAATTCAACTATTAATAATCACTACCTGAAGGTTTATAAGCATTCAAATCATTAGTACTAAGGAAATTTAAGGAACTAAAGCCTAACTACTTGTTGAGCTATAATCCATGGCTCACACGTCCCTTTCCTCCAAGTGAATGTGGACTAACACCATCTAATGCTAACCCAACCTCACATGCCTAGGGTCACGCTCAAACTCTGGCCATGTTGACTCCACATGCTTGTGAACAGGAGAGTCAACCGGTAACCTCATAACACCAGGCTCTCATCGATGCTTCTTATGCCAAACCATTAACTCAGCCAATTCTGTACATTGATACATGTGCAGCAAGCGAGGAATAATGGGAAACCACCTTACTGATTTCCTGGGCACCTTCCTTGTAAGCATGTGAGGATCATATCGAGCCTCTTCACATGTACTGCATTCTGTTAAATGAGCATTGTTCCCATGAAATAGCATGTAGTCGTTAATACATGCATGGACAATTTGATACTCCATGCCTATGGAGGATAAGACTTTTTTAGCCTCCTTCCAAGATCCTGGCAAAACATTTTCCTTAGGCAGCAAAAGGCTATGACAATACTAAAAAATGTCTGATAACATAGTATTGTTTGCCTTGTGTTTTGCTTGGATGTTTAACAACCCCAGTATGGCTACTAAACGGCTTAACCTTGCACCCTGAAAAATAGGTGTTTGAGCATGTGTCTCCGCCTCTTACCACTGCCGTTGTCCCTGGGCAGTATGTTGATGACGTGGATCATTTGCATTGGCTCCTTCATGTGGGTTGCTAGACACATCATCAACTATGTCAAGTCCAAACCAATCAACCATGAAGTCATCCATTGCTTGTTCTTGGTTTGCAGGCAATGGTGCTTTTTGAACTGGTTAAGAGTCACCTTCATCACGAGCAAACAAGTCATTTGATGAAGAATGAGTTGATGAAGAGTCTGATTTGTGTGGCATGCCCATTTCCCGATATGTTGCTCTCAACCTCCATGGCATCATGTCTTCAGAAGGCTGAATATTCTATGCAGTACCAAATCTAAAAGATCTTAACTATATACCAAGCATAGTTGCATATTACATTATAAATAAAAAATGCCAAAATGCATGTACATAGATATGGTATGTTATGTCTTAAACAAAGTACATAGTTCAAAAATGGTGGAATCCTAATTCCATTCATAGAGTGTAAACAACTCATCTCCTGATCTGATGGTCCTAGTAGCTATAACCAGGCAATGGTCTTCATGATAAGTCTGGCCATATGGTGCTGGAGGAGGTCCCTCAACAAAAACCCACTCACAATTAGCCCTACGCTTAGGCTGAGTCCCCGCCATACTGTTGATGAAACCAGCAATGTTTCCAAAACATATGGGGTCTCCATCTATCACCCTCCCATCACTATGCCTCCTAGTGCTACCAGCAAAGGTGTCCATTTCAAGAGCAAAGGTCTTCCACTCAGGATGTTGTGTGAGGATCTTGTTCCAATGTCTTCTCTTATAGATAGGCCCATCACAAGGGAACAAAGTAGGACCCTCTCTATGACAACTAGCTGAATCCTCTACAATGATGTCCTCACAAGAATATATTCCATAGCCATGCCTCTCTCCAAGTGTAGAGGTCTTAACAATCCATCGTCTACCCCAAACCACAACCTCCTCATCATAGGGCAAACTATCAAGCAACCTAAGAACTGCAGGGTTCCATGACTGGATAATATTGACACATTTGCCAATGAACTCACACATACCCCATCTACCTTCAACAATAGTCCTAGCATGACCCCCACTTGGATGTTGTGCTTCGGATCGCTGTCTAACAGAGGGCACACGTGGCCTTGCCTCATGATGTGGCTTACTGGCCTCATGAGAGGTACCAATCCCATAGCAAATGCATGCAAAAGTGCATTTCGTATGGCAGCTAAAACCCCTTGTGATAGAACAGAGGGTGGTGGTGTCATACGGGAACCCTATTACATTCAAAAAACCATAACAAATCATGGAAGTGAAAATAGTTTCAAAGAGGATTTCATGAAAAATAACATGTATCAAAGAGGAAAAATGACAATGGTAAAATGACACTCACCACATGAGATGCAAAAGCTCCTGGGGTAAGACCACGATGACGCTCAAATCGCTGAATGTGTTGAGCACAAACATATGACTTTTGTGAAATCTAACCAACACACTTGGTGCATTGGCAAAGTTGCCAAGGTGGACCACGAGGAGAATGAGACACCTCTACTTGCGTATGAGCTGATGTGCCTTCATTTGAGGAGGATGAGTTACTAGTGGAGATAACGGAGGAGGAAAACATATCATCTGTCACATTAATAAGGCACAAATGTAAAGCAAAGACTATATTAGACTTTCAAAAATCATGTGATACAACAATATAACCCTTGACTATTCATAAATTGAGACTACCTAAACCAAAAAGAAATACATACGTGCAAGTAATGTGGGCTCAACAATGCCTATAGGACTTGTTGCTCAAATAATGCCAACACCAATTTCGAAGTAAGGGGAAATACTGTAAAAACAAAAGAAATACAAATGGAGTAAATGATAGGGTGTTTAATCGAGCAAGGAACCAGTGAAAACCTTGAAAGAAATCTGTTCATAAAACATTAAAAACCTTACCTTATAGATGTTCGGGCTCCAACAGTGCCTAAATTGAACAAAAGTTGAAGTAAACCCTTATTCCCTGCCAAAACTTCATGGTGAAACATACTTGTTACCAACCATGACACACATGAAACTAAATAAAAGATGTCCTAGAATAGTCTCAAAAACCCCAGCCCCCGAAACCTTTTGGCATATGCAAAAAAACAACAAAATGTTAAAGCCAGAATAAATTAAAACTTTGCAAACCCCTTGCGAACCCCCCACCATCGCATCCCTCTTCGCATCTGCATAGGTTACTTAAACCAAAGCCCTAAACCCTTTAACTTCCTCTTACATTAGTGAAGCCTCCGACTTCGCAACCTTCTAACTTTGCAAAACTAACAGCATTGCATGGCCCTCAGAAATGCGTTCGTTAGTCATTTTTGAAACCCAGACTCCTTTGTGAGAAATAGTGTATCGCAAGTTACGATGCGGATTACATCGCAAGCCATGAATTGTCGGAAGTCCTTAAGGACCAGCGAGTGAATTTGAATTCATTCTCAAATTTACTCGAGAATTGTCGAAGGAAAGCTTGGGCAGAGAGGAGGTTGCGGATTGCAATGGCTAGGATTGGTGGAAGGGGTTCTGGGTTTAGAGGAGGTGACAACAATGAGAAAAGGTTGAGGAAGATGGTTGCTGATCACTTGAGAGCTTTAGAGCTGTCTACAATCAATACTAGGACACCTAAAGGGTTGGCATTCTTGACAACCATCTTAGGTCAAGCATGGCAAGCAAGGTTGACTACTGGGGAAGCACAGAGAGAAGAGGAGGCAAGGAAGGTTGTAGAAGCCAAGGCAGTAGAGAAGAAGAGAAAGAGAGATGAGAGAGCAACAACAAGAGCTCTCCCACCTAGAACTCTCGAGAAGAAAAGGAGGAAGGATGAGAGGGATGCCATCAAAAAGGAGAAGCTTGACCTGAAGAAGGAGGAGGAGAGGAAGAAACTCCCTCTGATAACATTGGCAAAGGAGGGAATTCCAACCGAGCTGGCATACACTAGGGCCAAGAGCACCATTAGGCACACTTTCTCCACCAACTTTGCACAAGGAGTTGAGTAGGGCACTCTCTCAAAGGCAGAGCAAAAGAGAGTGATAAATCAGGTCAAGGAAGCATTTCGAAATGGAAGAGAGCTTGATTCACAGTGGATTGTAGACAAGATCTCCAATTCAATGTCTCAAGCAAGATACTATGACAGGATGAAGATTCGTGCTCACCTGAAAGACCTGAATGTGTACAGGAACTTGTAGAGGACAATTCAATTCTCAAAAGACATATGGAATGCCTTCTACCAGTCTGAGGTGCAGCTAAAAGCAGCAAGGCAGCTGAAGGAGATCACAGAGTATCTAGCCAAGGCCAAGAAGGCAAGAGAGTTTGGGAGGTCTAACCGTGACCTAAAGGCACTAGAGTTGAAGCTTGCTGAATGCCAATCAGTGGTGGACGAGGTTGGTGATCCACCATTGAAGTTCCTCAAGGCAACAGAGTGAGTGAAACTGGTTCCAAACACCACCCACAGGCTAGGCCAAGGTGGCATTCTCGGCCTCAAAGCAGCATTTGTAAGTATCCTCCCTCTCCTCCATTTCTTTCCTGCAAAGATTCGAATAAAGTTATTGTTGAATTTCTGTCGAGTCAAATAGGACTATTTGCGATACCTTTGCAATGTGTATTGCATTGCAAAGATAGGTCAAATGGCGTTTTGGTATACTCATTGCATAGATAGGTCAAATGGCGTTTTGGTGTTTTGAGTTGCGATAGTTTCAGCTTCGCAAAGATTTAAATGGCGCTTTGGCGCTTTCAGATACGATGGGATTTGTTTCGCAAACTGCTTCGCAAGTTTCAGTATGCGAAGGTCTGCGCTTTGCAAAATTTGTCAGAGACTAGATTCTTTATGCGTTTTTATTGACCTGTTGTATTATGGGGACAATACAAGAGGTACAAGAGGAAGATCACAACTGCAGAAATGAAAATGGGCCAGGAGCATGGCAAGGAGCATATTTTTGAACATGTTGATGCACTATTGGTGAGTGGGTTTGGTTGGGATTCAATTTCTGTTTATGTTGAGATTGTTTTCATTTGAATCAAGATTTTCATTTATGGTGTTGACTAAGCTTTGCATGTTGAAATGTAGGCATTTGAGGGTGAGAGTGAGAGCTCCCAGGGCAACAGTGATGAGGAGGAGAGAGCTAGCACTGCTCCCAGTGCTACCACTAGCAGTGGACCCAGTTCATTTGCTAGTTGAAATGCAGGTTCTACAGGGGGGCAAAGATAAAAAGGATAAGGACGAGGACGAGGACGAGGACGAGGACGAGGGGCAGGGGGACGATGGAGAAAGGGAGGAGGATGAGCAGCCTCCCCCTCCACCAGAGAACACTAAGAAGAAAGATTCAAGGAAGAAATCCAAGAGGGGAAGGAAGTCTCCCTTCTAGATAGACAACTAGTGTGTTAGATACCCAAGGGTTGCAAACCCTTTTACATTGTAAATATTGAAATTTTGATATAGATTATTTTTTTGCGGCCCAAAGTGACTCAAAATGAATATAAACCCTGCTTCCAAAATAAGAATACAGTGCCATGCTCTTGCAAACACAGTGGATCTCAAAACCATTTGCGAATCATAATTCTTCACAACACTGCAAAAGCCAAAAGACCAAATATACCATGTCACAAACATCGCTACACTCTTATGGGTAAAATCATTCCAGAACAAGTTTGCGAAATCTACGATTTCGCAAACTTTTAGCGGCATTTTGAGAATCCCAAAAAGTTTGCATTAGATCTTATATCGGAAATCGATAGACTTTTGAGTCGATTCGTTAAGTCGTTGTGGTGATGGGTTTGTTCAAATAGTTTCCGATGCAATGTTAATCGCAAACAATGTATAGAAGCAATTACAATCAGAAAAGTTTTGCGATCGTATCAAGTTCGGGAGTTGCGAAGGACTTGTGACTGTACGAGTGCGAATGTTATGGTATCACAAAAGCTTAAGAGTTTGCGAAGAATTATGGTTCACAACAGCGGGCTTTTGGAAACTTCTTTCTTTGTTATTTGCGATGATATTTGGATCGCAAAATAGCCCCCTGTTGTTGTAGTGAATAAAACATCGCTTATTCTTTGAGGAATCTCCTAAATGCCTATGGTTCTAATACCATGTTTGAAAACTACAAGTGCAAAAAAAAGTATACCCACATAAATAACCATTTCTTGAATGAATTAAAAATATTATAGACTTTCTCTATACCTGAAGTGGTATGTCTCTTTGTCCTACCATTGGGTTGAACCCAATCATAAGAGGATTGCACCCTTTTACATATTATGTGTCTATCACCTAGAATATGACATGTTGTAATATCCATAACAAAATGAATAATTACATGATGGAATAAATCCATGTTAAATTGTGCAAAAATATTAGTAAGATAAGTCTTTAAGTGTAATTTCCCCACTATTAGTCATTTCACATTCTTTGGACAATGTTTCTTTTATGAAAGCCAATAGTGATAGGTGATTACTCACTAAAATGGTGTCATCAACATACAAACCTATGAAAAGAAAGAATGCACTAGCTCATTGGAAATATATATTAGTGTCAACTTGGTTTTTAATGAATGGACTATCTTTAATAGGAAAGCATCCATTCATTCATATTAGGTATTTGAGGGGATGGCTTTAGACCATATAAAGTACACAAAAGATGACATGCTTTATTTCTAAACTTTTTGTATTACCCTTGGGGTTGTTGCATGAGAATCTCTTCTTGCAAATTGCAATTGAAAAAAGTTGTACAAAGATCCATTTGGTGAACTTCAAGATCCAAGGACACAACAAAAGAAAATAAAACATTGAGAACAATCATTATGACAGTAGGGTCAAAAAATTTTCAATTGTTCACATTTGGTTTAATATCTTTCAAGGCTAAGGGAACATTTTGTTTTGAAGAAAACAAGTTGTAGCCACTACTTCACCTTAGAAACCATTAGATAATTTGCATGGTTTCATATAAATTGAATACTTTTGACCTATATATATATATTTTTATTTTATTTTTGCAATGCCATTTTGTTTTAGAATATAAGACATTGTAGACTACTTTATAATTCCATTTATTTCACAAATTTTTTTGATGTTTTAATTGATAAATTCACCACCATTGTCAATGTGATCTCCTTCTACTATGGGTAGGTGCTTTTTTGTTTTGGTTGTTTACCATAAAAACAACTTTGACAAAATGATGAATGTGGAGATAAAAATTACTTATGCCATTGACCTTTTTTTTTCATTTTCATTAACTCAAGTTTACACAACCAAATCAAAGGTGTAATTTCATAGTATCTTTATCAAACCCATATTTATCTTTTACTTGTATAATATTTGAAGTAAGGTCTTCATTTATAATTCCTTTAACAATAAGGTATAGGGATCATTATTTGATGTAGTTAATATGTATGTGCAATATTTGGCCCCGGTTGTTGTGTAATGACAACACATTCGTATTTTGTAAATTCAAACTTAAAACCATTTTGGGTTTGTTTGCCCAACAATATTAAATTCTTTGACAAGTTTGACATGTTCAACATCTTGTACTTCTATTGTTAGGCCTAATTTTAATTTGATTAAAACTTTTCCAATGCCAATTGCTTCTTGCCTTAGTGTTGTCATCCCTTATGTACACCATTGTTGGACTTGCAAATTCATTATATGATTTGAACCATTCTCCCTTTGGTGTCATATGTTTTGTTGCTCCAAAGTCCAAATACTAAACTTTAGGTGATAATTGATTTTTTGTTGTAACAATTATGGAGTTTCATTTATAGTACTTGAGTTTTGAAGATATCTTTTGCTTGATCCACAATACAAAATTGGCAATATTTAACATGGTGGTTGGGTTTTTGACAATAAAAGCATGGTTTGTTTTCTTAGTTTGATTATTTTGGTTTTTATCAATGTTTAAATTGGACTTTGAATTTTCACTTTGATTATTTTTTTCACATTGGGTTTTATATGATTTCTTTGTCAAATTCTTTTTGTAATTTTCATAGAATGTTGTAGTTGATTTTGGAAACTTAAACTTGCTAACACAACTTCTTTCTTTCTTAATGCATGACATAATTGGTTAATGTTAAATTGGGTTGATTATCCATTGAGCTTTCAAGTCCTTTGTAGGAATTTGGTAAGGCACATAATAATTAAAGGGGAGTTCGTCATTGAAATATATGACCCTTGAAAATTTCCAAGAAAGATGCCATCATCTTTCATTTCCAATTTGGAATGTTTTTCTTGAAAGCAACAATTAATGATTTGTTTAAATGTTTATACATTTATCTAAAGGCACTTCACATTGCATTTGCAGTTTTATATGGTTAGTACACCTTTATATGGGCATCCGCTAGATTAAGAACAATATTTGACTTAACTTTCTTGTTTCTTATTTTCCATGCCCTTTTTGTGGTAAGGTCTACAACACCTAGATCAAGCTCCATACCATCAATTAAAAGACAAATCCTTTCTTACTAAAATCATTTCCAATTTAATGCTCCAAATTGAGTAATTAAATGCATTCAACTTTTCAAAGTTTACAATCACCTTGATTATTTAATACTACTATTGGCATTGTTGTTATCAATTTGAATAACAAAATTTGAATATTAAAAAAATCATTATCATGAAATTATCACCATTATTGACTTTTCAACATTGTTTTCATTAATTCCTTTCATTTAACAGCTATCATTAATTATAATTAATGACATCAAGTAATCCATGAAGTTAAAGAAAACACCATGTTGGAAATTTACAAAGAAATCTTTTTTTTTGTCTACATCCACTTCCCCCTTGAATCTTTGTTGACATCTTATTAACTAAGTTTTTATCTCATATTGAGATTTTACAATACCAAACTTAATTAAGTGTGTGTTTTCCATTACAATTATCAAAATCAATGTTACATATTTTCGTTATTATATAAGGGTCTGAGAAGACAAATTTGAAGCATCACTACATGGCTATTAGATACAATTTTTACATGTAGAAAATAACCATAAAGTACACAAACCTTGCAAAAGTGATTCCACCAATTTCACAAGGCCCCTTTAAACATGCCATTCTT
Source organism: Sphagnum tenellum (assembly GCA_963921925.1). Lineage (NCBI taxonomy): Eukaryota > Viridiplantae > Streptophyta > Sphagnopsida > Sphagnales > Sphagnaceae > Sphagnum > Sphagnum tenellum. The sequence goes on from OY998144.1 coordinate 3,236,854, forward strand.
TATTAATATCTTAGAGTTATGCTATCAACAAACCTTAGCATGTGCCTAGAATTAGTTGTTTACTTCACATGTGATGAGACTAAAGTACATAGGCTTTGTTGCTCAATTATCATTGTCCAATCGCAACTTCCATACTAAGATTTGCAATGATGGTATGTAGCTTCATGATCAATGAATGCATGCAAAAAATCCTTCATCTCTTCACCTTCATCATCATCATTGTTTTCATCTTCCATATTTCATGTACAAATTTGAATTACTTGATTTTAGAAAAATATCAAGCAAATGGCGCAATCTTACTTTCTTCCATGACAAACATTGTGTAGAACCTTGGCCATAACCTTACATATGAAATGAAACCACCATGCCTTAATTCAAAAATTTACAATCCATACATAGCAAGAAATCTATCATGTTTTCAACTAGCCAAAAAAATTCACAATCCATACATAGCAAGAAATCTATCACGTTTTCAACTAGCCAACAAGGGAGAACAATCACCAAAAATTGACTTGTATTGTCATCTTCAATGTCACCATCATCATCAAACAATTATATAAAAAAACAATCAAGTTTAAATGTTAGGAACCATCCTTTATTGAAAATCAACGAGACAAACAAAATCTTAAACATGGTTACATAAAATAAATATGAACATAAAGAGAGTTCTTAGTCTCACAATCCAAAATGTTCGAATTTTGTTACCTTCCTCATATGTATTGATCTTTTCCATCATATCATTATAATTCACAAAATTAATGTCTTTTGCCTCTTCCTTTTCTTTATTCTCTTGCCCAAAAAAAACCTTCACATATCATGCCAATTGGGTGAAGGAATGCAAAAGTATACTAAAAAAATAATCCTCAAAAGTAAAAGGATAGATTCTTGTGACAAGTAGATTACAAAGTAGGTGATGCCTTGTGAGATTGAATTGTTGAACTAGATGAGGGCATCAAATGTTATATGTTAAAGTTTTTGAAGGTTTCAAGATTTGTATCAACCTTTTCTTTAACCTATTTTTTACCTACTTTGCAAAAATCATTATGTTGTGCACATTGTGAAAAGTGGATTGAAAGTAGGTTTAAAGATTTCAATTTGTAAATTCTATTCATATGTTACATTTTGAAAGGGTTTGGGGCATGATTTAATAAGTTGAACACATGTAATACAATAGATATGTTTTGTGCAATAGATTTTGAATTATTGAAGTGTTTTACATTGCCATGATTCAAAAATTCAAGTTTCTAAAAATATGTATTAAGATGCACAATTGTTAAACATTAATAACAATTCATTTGACTTGTTTTATTTGAAAAATGTGCAATATCAACTAGATGAATAAGCTTGCAATAAAATAATTAATCACTAAGAATAATATAATACATTATGAATGACCATGTATGGTTTATTTTATTTAGTAAGCACATTCTAGAATTTATGGCATTTTTAAAAATCCACAAAATGCAAAACATTTCAAATTTACTTTTACTTGTTGATAAGGATCGCCAAGTGGTTTACTTTTGCATGCTTAGCTTCAAAACAAATTCCTTAAATGAAAATTAGAAAATAAAATATTTCATATTTGAAGAACAACAATCAACTGTAACCACATCAACGAGTAAATGGAAATTTGATCAACCATTTGATTCCATTTGTAATGTTTAGGTATTATCAAATGCTAGAATGTCCAAAAGGATGATAAGGAAAATGCCAATATAAAAATTCCATGTTCCTTTCATCATTAGAGCTTATATGTGTTAAGTTCAAGCATGGTTTTTCTTTTACATCTTTTGCACATTGGGTGCGATGTGATGTGTTTTTATTATATATAAAAAAGAAATGAAGTTTTCACCAACATGCTTCATAGCGATTTTACAAGTTTAAATACATTTCAAACAATGACCCACATGATTGACATGCCTCCAACATATTTTGTAAAATAAGTTTGTCACACCAATGTAAATTGCCATAGATGCCAAGCATGGCTTTGGCATATAGAATGTGTGCATAATAGGCCTTGTATGAGATTTTTGCAAGATGCCAAATGTAAATTAAAATGTTTTTTAGAATTTTCTTTTCCACAGTTGAAATGCACATCCTTTTAAAAACTTCTAGATTCTTTGAACAAGCAAGAATACTCGCAAAATTGTCTCACAAGCTATGACAACCTAGGTATAACAATTGTAATTTCTAATACACAACTTTGTAATTGAATGTTGCAATTTGTCTTTTCCCTTTATTTATTTATATGCAATTTTGAATTTTGATTTTGAGATTGATCAATAACTTATGTTTTATTGTGGTGTGACATTGCATTATGTTAAAGTTATAGTTGTATTTAAGTTTAACACTTTGTAATTGTTTCATGGGTGAGAAAGGTAGTATATGCATTAAGACTTTGATTTGGATTTGGTAGAAAAAAGAGTTGTTGGTTGTTGTTTTGAATGGTTAAATATCCTTTTCCCTTGTGATTACAACTATTTGTAACACATGTAAAAAATTAGAATTTAAAATGTGTTACAAATATTGCAAATATTCTAAAGATTCTGATAGTAAATATTCATTTGGTCATGTATCAAAAAACAAAGCATAAGCAAATGTCAATTTGTTCGGACTATTCACATCATAAAATAAAAAGATTGATGCATCCAATTGATGAGTTGTGTTGGATTATAAACTCAAACATTTTCATCCTATAAATTGATGGAAATATAATAGTTCTTGTTTTTCTAATTGTACTATCGAATTTCTTCAATGTATGACATAAGCATCCATGAATCTAAACAATCCATAAAATCCACAACTAGAAGATAAGTTCACATACCTCCAAATCAAAATTAAAAAAAGAAACAAAAATCTCACACAAGCTCAAAACTTAAGGTTCATGTCTTGGTCCACATTGCATTCAAAATCAAAGCATTATATCAATTCAACATCCTCAAAAGACAACTTTCACAAGTTCAAATTTGCTTTAGTCCCCTTGCCTTCCTAAACAATTTGTGCACATTCATTCATTTCTTCCTTCCCTTTATGTTTAACTTGATATAGTGTGGAACATTATGTTTTCACCCATCATCAACAAATATCTCAATTACATACCACAAATATCAACTTATTCACTAGTTCTACGTCACATTTAACAATTACATGTGCACTCCACCAACCTCTTGCACATGGTATAACTACAAACTTCCCTCAACACAATTAGACATAAAGAAGTGATTTGCAAACCCCTAACCGTTAAAAAAATGTTGTAAATTAACTAAAATGATGAGGTGTTTTCATTCCACAAAGAATTTGAACACCAATGTGCAACATTATTTATGGCATAGGATAATGATGTATAATTCAATCATCAATGAAATGTATTAATAATTGTATACAGTGTGATAATCAAATTTCACTTTGCTTCTATCCATAAAGTGTGAACTTGTGCAGGCAAGTAAGTGATTGTAGAACTTAATATGTTTTGAGTAACAATCATTGTGAAATCCACACCAATGAAATATATGTTGTATATATACAACATGTTGTATTCTAGGTGATAGACACATAATAAGTGAAAGCGCAATCCTTGTGACTAGTTAATTAACAACTTATTGGTAGAATCAACAAACATATCTCTTCATAGAATGTATATATAAATGTTTGTTGTTGTATCTCATTTGCATTAAATAAAGATTACCTTTTTGGATACAATTTTACTATTCATGGAATTTTCAACAATATGTAGATTGTGTACCATGGTTTTCAAATCATTGAAAAAGTTCGTCATTGTTCTATGGTATAATACAAGATAAAACTTTCTTCACCCAATTGTGGAGAATTTGGTTGATGATCAGTTTTAATACTAAACTTTCTTAAGTTTTTCTTCAGGCCTTGGATTTGCTCTTGAAAGATTCTAATGATTGTTCTTGTCCTTCATTTACCCTTTGGCTCATTCCACTAATTCAAATTCACCAAGTTTGGGTTTCTTTTGCCAAATACTTTGTACAGACTACACAAGATTTTCTTATTGAATTGTGCGGATGTGGTTTGTATAAATTTTGGAGCTTTGGGTTTGCAGGGGAGTTGTTGGCACACACTCTTTGGTGTGTTTGTAACAAAGGAATCAAGAGAGAAAAGAAATGAAGTTTTTGCAATTGCTAATTCAATTCTTTTCTCTCTCGATTCAATCCAAACCAAACACCCAAATAGCAATGGTGAATTAAACTTTGACATTTAAAAATCTTTGATTCTATGAAGAAGAATAAGTTGAAGAGAACACAACTTTGTTTTCATTTTCCACTAATATGAAAGTATAGTATATATATTGCAAATTCAGCATTTTTCTTTCAAGAGGAAAGTGTGATGTACAATATGCTGAGGAATCTATGTGAAATTGTGTAGAAAAGTTTCCTGAAAATCAATCCTGATAATTTCTGAAAGCCAACTCTCAATTTTTTTACACTTTCACATTTTTTATTGAAATGTGATCTACATCTAGAACAAAGAAAAAAACCCAAGATGAAAACTTATAAGAAAATGCCCTGTGTTTTAAATTTCAAGCTATTTTACAATAACCATTTCACAGATTTGAAGCATGTTGTATATTAGTATAGAGAGCAAATCAATTCTCGTCTATTGTATACTACCCATTATATCCCATTATATCGAGAGCTCATGAAAGTGGAAATGGGTGAATCTTGTATCAACCTTGCACTTTTCAAGCTTATAGAAGAAGTGAAGAATTTATCTTTGCACCATCTTTGCACCTCTTTTGCTTAATATGAGAAGATTTTGGGAAATCTTGCATCAATCTTGGACTTTTTCATGCTATCTGAGGAGAATCCAGGAGTGGTTTTGAGGGGAGATTAATTATCGAATTTGGGTTCTGGGTTAAATTTTGTGTTCATGATTTGAGCAAGGACTTTCAGTCACCGCCATGGTTGCAAGCAAGTGTATCTTTGAGCTTTGATCCAACACCCCGTTTCTCCTTCTCTCTAACTGGCAACTCTCCTGCAGCTATGAGCTGCTCCACTTTGTCTTGCAGTTCTGCCAACTCCCTCTTCTTCATCTCCTCAATCTCAGCTATTGTCTACAAGCAAAACAAAACAAAGCAAAGCAAAGTTGCAATCAATCAATCCAAGCTCCAGTCCCCTAGCCAGCATGTCTATGTTCAGATTATCTGCAAAAAAACTGCCAATCCATTCCTTCCCCCAATTTTGTTTCTCCAGCACTCACAAAATTCCAAAGCATCCAAAAATCAGCTCCAAATTCCTTGGAGATGGAGGTAAAAAGAACCAGTCACAGCGAGAGAGAGAGAGAGAGAGAGTGTGAAAGTACCCTCTCAGCTTGTGTTCTGGCATCAGCGATCTGCTTCTCTGCTTCCTCATGAGCATGAGCTTTGATTCTCACAGCCTCCTCTTTGGCATTTGACATGACTTTGTCAGCTTTCACCTGCAGCCAGAGTTCAGGACATGAATCCAGGGTAGACTTCTAGACTACTACAGCTCCACTGCAATCCTTGGGAAAGCTCAGACAAGATTTTGAGCATTCAGATCATATTGCAGCATGAGCTTGTTGAGCCTTTGTATTACCTCGGCAGCTCGAACCACTTGATCAGCTTTTGCCTCTTCCCGTTTCCTGTTCTCTATGGCTTTGGCCTCCTCCTTCATCTTCTTTTGCTCCACTCTGGACTGCAGATCATGTCCCCACATGATGTCAGAACATGTAAGAAAAGGTCTTGAGCAGCTGATGATGCAGGGACTAGCTGGGAGGAGCTGCAGGAGTTAAATGCAGAAATTTTGTTACCTGTGCTGTGGCAGCACGAGCTTCAGCCTTGCGAGTTTCGGCTTGGAGGTAAGTATGAGCTTCGGCTTCCACTCTTTCTCTGTGAGCTTCCGCAATTGTCTCTGCCTTCACGTTCCTCACAGCTCCTGGTGACATTGGCTGACCAGCTGCTTTTGATCCTGGTGACAAAGGCTGCTCAGCTGCATGAGCGAGAGTCACAAGATTCAAAGCACATCATGAGCTTCTTGTCAGATCCCGCGCCGGCCCACGCACAAGTAATTCCAAACCATAACAACATGACACACAGATCTCTACTGCAAAAAACAACAACAATTGAACTCCAGTTACCTGATCCAGTAGTAGTACTTGGGTGATCAGTGTACTGTTCTCGTGCAGCACTTCCATTTGCAGCACCGTTTGTAACTGGTGTCTTAGCTGCTTTGGGCTCCCATGATGGTGCAGCTGCTGGAGCTCGACGTTCAACTGTCGCCATGGCTGCTGCAAAGCTGATACTTGGGAACCCGGAGATGTGAAAAACTGTCAAGTCGCACCGCAGCAGCTGGATCTGGTTGCTAATCTCCCAAAACCTGCGAAACCCAACTGCGCATCATCAACGACACCGCAAAGTCCGAATCTTGAACTACAGAAAGAAAGGAACACACACACACACACACACACACACAAATCCAAAGAACTCTTTTTCACAAATTTGCAATCCAGAGATCGTAATTCACAAAGTTGCAAATCCGAAACTTGTGAGCTCAAAGCCAGCTACCAACTGCAGAATCAAACACAATCCACTGGTGACCAGTCCAAAATTTAGCTCCAGAAACTTACACCCGAGACTTGACTTGGGGAAGGCGAAAGAAAAAACGAGTTTTTGTATAACTTCAAAAAAATTGGGTTTTGCAATCAAAAAATTCACAAGCTCTGTGATTTTTTGCAGAGATGGGAAAAACTAATTTCTCCAAAATCTGTCGCAAAATCTCGAGATCTTCTTCTTCTTCTTCTTCCTTGGAAATGCGCGCAATGCAACAAGTCTGTGTTTTCTCGGGAAGAGTACACACACAAAATCTTCTTATACTCGAGCGAGCGTTCAAGAGCACGGAAGTACATCTGACGGCCCACATTCATAGACGGAGGATCTAACGTCTCAGATTCGAGTACCCGAAAAGCCTTCAACAGCGTTGATGTGAATCTGACGGTCCAGATTCCCTCAACGCAGGATCTAACGTCTCCGATTCCACTTCCCTAAAAGCGTTCAAGTGCGTCGATGTGCATCTGACGGTCCAGATTTTTTCCTAAGGACGGAAGAAGTAACTAACGTATCAGATTGGACTTCCCTAAAAGCGTTCAAGAGGCGTTGATGTACATCCGACGGTCGACTTTCATTTAGATGGAGGATCTAACGTCTCAGATTTCGACTTCCTGAAAGCCGTTCTACTAGAGCGTTCGTTGATGGGAATCTGACGGTCTAGATTCATTAGACGGCGGGATGTAGCTTCTCAGAATTGCCTTTAACCCAGAAAGCGTTTCAAGAACGATATGATGTGCATCCGACGGTTGAGACTCATACACGTGAGGATCTAACGTCTGAGAATGGACTTCCCCCCCCAAACTTCAGCCACAGAGAGAGAGAGAGAGAGACAGACACCTGGCGGTACGTACACGTGTCTCCTTTACAGTCCTTGTCACAACTGGCAGCGCTTTCAAAGAATCAGAAAAAAGGGGGTGAAAGTAAAAGAAGAGCAGATTCAGTAAAAGTAAAACGAGCATCTCTTTCGTGTTGTCACGATCGAAATCCCTCCACGTGGCAAAGAACTGAATCCAAGCCGTTGATGATGAAAGTTTGTGTAAAAGATATAGCCAATGGAAACTTTCACCTAACCCTAGTTCTCATCTAGGGTTATTATTTTAAGGTAGTAGGTAATTTCTTTGTAATTTCCTTTGTTTTGGATTTTTTTTTCCTTTTCCCTTTTTTGTGCAAATTATTTGGAGTTAGTTCAATTGCCAAAAATTGCCTTTTTTTTTCTTTGGGAGTGGAGTGGGGGGGGTAGGGATTTTGGCCACTTTTTGGTCTCTTGCTTTGGCAACTTCTTCGGTTATCATCAACTTTGTGTCTCGAAAAATACAAGATCTTGGACACTTGTGTAAAGTACTACGAAAGTCGATATGGAATGGGTGTTTTGAATTTATTTTATACTATCGAAGAAGAGATGGTTTGAATACATTTTGATCTCGGCCTTAACCTTAGGGCACACTCCCTTAGAGTCGTTATACTTTAATATTATTTAGTAACAATAATAAACCAATCAAATAATCCACATTTGATGTGATGATGGTTCATTGGAACTTGTTTTAAGTAGCATAAAACTTTATGAATTTTAAGCTTCATAAGTTGTCCTTTGAAGAGTTTCCAAATTGCAAAAAAATCCATTTAATCAAATTTTCAAATAAATGGGAATGAAAAGGTGAGGCTAACTTTGGGGAAGAGAATCATGGGCATGCCACTAACATGTATGTCAAGGACATGCCCATTCTCTAACATGTAATGGGTTCCAAAAAAAAAAAAAGGATTTCACACTAGGTGAAACCCTAAACCCCTAAAACCCTAATGAACACTCCTCAAATGGAAGTTGTGGGACCACATGAAAACTACAATAGTGTTCCATAGCCTCTCTCTCTCTCTCTCTCTCTCTCTCTCCTTATTAATGTGTGAGAGCCAACAAATGGGGAATTGCTTGGTGGCATAAAAGCTCTAGAAGCTCAAAGGGGCCACAATTTGGGTTAGGAACTTGGGAGTTTGTTGATGACCTAATTGCAAATTGCCAAGTATATAGTAATCTAGTACCCAATATAGCCTAGCCCTAGCCCTTTTTGCAAGTGACTTTTTATAGCATCAAGATTTCAGGCATAATATCAAAAGTGCAAGAGTTTTGGAGATGCCAATACATGTCATCTTTTTGTGTGTCACCTTAAACCCTAAACCCTAAACTACCCTATTCTATTCTATTCTACTAGTTATGAATATACCCAACAACTTCCTCATCCTTGATTCCTATTGAGTTCTTCCTTGGAGTGGCATGAGAACAAGTTTTACCACCTTCCAAAGTCTTACCTACCCATTAGAAAATTGTCCATTATGGGAGAACACATTAGAGGAGAAAATTGCTTTCATGTAAGTTGGAAGTTCATAATTGCTAAGTTATTGATTATCAATATTTATGTGTGTGTGTTTTTGTTTGTAAGAAAAAAAACTGGGGTTTACAAGATTTTTTTTGCTAAACATTAAATTCAAGAATGAAATTCAGAAATGATTTTCAAAATATACAAAATATAGTAACTAAAATACTCCAAATCCATAACAAAATCACAAGGGGAAGACAATCTCACAATCTATCTGCAATGAGGGAATTGTGTTGTTGCATGTCTCTACTGCATGCTTCCCAATGGTGTATCATCCCAGCTCGCCTTTATACCCATGCAAATACATCCTGGAATTGCTCCAGCAATTCCAATTCCCCAAGCTCTGCTATTTGCACATCAGCGAGGCTTACATCAATCTTGTATAATATACTCTAGATGTTGAATCTCACTATGTCGGGGATGACAACCTAACAATTTCTGTTGTAAGAATGCCAGTGCTAATCTGGACAACATGATCACTGTGCAATGGCTGATCACTACAACATTGTAGTCAGATTAAGCAAAATCTACTTGCAGTAGTTGACTGCAAAATCTATCTTAGAGAGTCAGTTTTAAGAGATGAAAGGTGAGAGATTGATTGTGTGGCTACCCATTGTATAGATCCTCTAAAAGAGGGAAAATTTGGGCTATGATGATACAGGACCCATCTGTTGAACTAGTTGCTCAAAAGGTGCGCACAAAGGACTGACTCCAAATGGAGCTGAAAAAACATTCTTCATGAATCTGTTGGCATGAAAACATTGGCAAAAAGACCTTTGAAGTGTGCCTGAATTGAAATGGACACTGGATGACACATCTGATTTGCTTTCATTCTCCACAAGAAGTGCCAGATCTGATTCTCTCACATTCTTCACAAGATGTGCCTGATGATTCTGTACTATGCTTTCATATTCATGCTGGGTTCTCCAAGAACTCTTGTACAGAATTTGCTGCCCACAGATCTGCAAGGTGAGAATCTGTTCTTCTATGTGTCAGCAGATTGTATACAGGAAACATGTTCAAGGGAAGGAGAAAGGCAACTACAACAGGTCTCTGACATTCTTAGGCAAATGGAAGGTGAGACAGCCACATCCTCCTCCTGCCTCTTTATGTTAAGCTTGCTCAATCTTCATATGCTAGTTGGGTTATATTTGCAATCTCTCTAGATCTCTGGTTTTTCAGGTAGAGATCTATACCTCATGAATTCAGGCTTTGTTTCCCTTGCACATGCATCTGAGATAGGTCTCTCGTCCATTCCCACCTCCCTTCCATCACGGATTGTTTTCTGTCAAATTTCAATCCTTAGAAGCTTTTGGTTTCCCTTCTCAATTGGATTGGAAACTTGGAAGTATGTCAAACAGATATTGAATCATTTGCATTCATTCCACCCATGTCAGTGCCACTTCTTCTGTATACATAATTTGTGAGGATACAGGAAATCAGAACAGCTGACAAATCATACACTTTCTGTTATCATCTGTTGGATCAGCTAAATTGTTTTCAAGTTGTGAATTGTATAGGGCCCAGCTGCATGGGATTCATTGTCTCATCCTTAACTGATCAACAGGTATGCCAGCACAATCCAATTTGCAGTTTTTCTCGTTGCTGTTGGTATCTTTGGGTACTCATTTTGCAGGCCTAAATCATGAACAATCATCATATACCATCTTCTTCGGTAATTGAGGAGAAGTGTAGGACTATAAGACTCGATGATGCAAATGTTTTGTTTTAGTATCAAGGTCAATCATTTTGTAGAAGGAGAGTACGAGTCATGAACCAAGGAGGGATCACATGTTTCAAGGCTTCTCTTGTTAAAACTTGCTCTCATATGAAGGACTTGCTCTCCTCCTTGCAGACCCACCAGATGACATTTGCTCATCAGGTTCAATTGCCTTACTGGGTCTGACCACCACCACAACCGAGGTTCGTTTCCTCATCTGTTGCTGTAATAGCAGGTATCAATGGCAAGCAAGCTCAATTTTCCATCTCTCGAACAAGATCTGCAAATTACAACCACTGAAAGTATAAGGGTTTATGAGCAAGAGCAGGAGTAACTAATCAAGCAGTTGGGTGAATGCACCTTAAACCCTAAACTCTAAACCCTGAGATTCTTGTTCAAAGAGATTGGGGATATAGAATCTTGCTTCTCTCTTGGGTATCGTTGGAGAGCCCTTGATGAATAGGGGTGCACTGAGCTTGTTTCATAATGTTTTCAGTTTTAAACTATAAACAACATTAGGTTTAAACATTAAACATGAGGCTCGAATATTCAAATATTGAACAATTCTTTCACTGAAAATCAATTTAAAATCAACACTAAAAAGTATAGGGGAATTTGAGTGCACTCTTGGTATTATTGGATTTAATGAAGGTGGCTTGGAAATTTTCTTACCTAAGAGCATCTCCAGCGGTGCTCGGTATGTGATCTGCATAGTAAAATTGGACGATGAAAACCCAACATATGCTGGTTTGGCTCAGGAAAATGGTTTTTGACTCAACATAATTGCGCATGTTGCCGTGGCTGGTAACATGGTGCAGCTGTGCTGTGCACCTGCACAAAAGAGTGTAATAAATATGATCTAACTGCTGATCGGTGTTTCTGATTGGCCTATCATAATGATTGGTCCAGGTGGTTTGCTATTAGTAGTCCCCCCACCTATTTGCTGTCCCAGTCTCAGTTTTATGGGTGGGGATGCTTAAGAGTACGGAACTAAACTTGGATGTGAAAAATATCTTCGGAGGGTGACATACTGAGCACCACTGGAGATGCTCTAAGGTATGAAAATTTCCAAATCACCTTCATTAAATGCCTGCTCAATGAACGTGGAAGATCTTGAATTTTAAGTAATTTTGTCATTGAAAATTCCATTAAATGACAAAAAATTGATGGTTTGGTATTATTTAGGCCTATGGTGCCAAGGGTTATTGAATATTGAACAATTTTGTCAAAAGAATTTTTAAAAAAGAATCAAAACTAAATATTTTTGGAAAAATTGGGGCAAACCCGTGGTGTTGTTGGAAACCCCTTGATGGAAAGCCCTTGATGAGTGAGATTTCTTGGTTCATAATTTTTCAAACCTAAGGTGGGTGGAAGAGGGGAGATATTGAATTTTGAGTAAACCCTAAAACTCTAGGTTATCATCCTTTTTAAAAAAAATTCTTCATGTTTGTGTACAAATGGAGTCTTTGGTGATATGCAATTTAATGCCTACTCAGATTGGGAAAGAAAGCCTCTTGGTTGCTGCTGGTCCAGTTCACACCACATGATAACTTAGTGATTGATGTTCAATTATTATTGTGTAAGATGTTGAGTGGGTTGATACTGGCAGTTGGAGATTTTTAAGAGAGATAATAGTTAGGGTTGCTATTATAGGAGGTAGGTACCTCACATCTACCTATTGGGGTTTGAGCCATTTGTTCACTCATCATAATTTGGCTTGCTTTTTATAGGAGGTTTGGGAGTGCAACTTTATTTATTTGGGTTTTAGAAATTAGGGAGATGAAAAAAGCACCTGACTACTTTTATAGGCTTTGTGATAGGGTTTAGGTTTTAGGGTTTGAAGTAGACTTCATGTTGGACACTATGAAACTCATCATCAATGGCCATTAATTTTGCTCACCACATTCATTCATTCATGACCCACCAACCCTTACATATCATCAACCTTGTAATTTGCAATGAACAAGCTTTTGGCAACTTGCCTATCTTAATATTATTTTAAACGAATTTTTAGTGATAAGAATTACTCAAGATTCAATATCTCCAAACTCTCCTCCCCCCTCAAGCTTAGGTCTAAAATTTACCAAATCAACTCCAGAAATTATGCTGAGCAAGGGTTTTTCAATAATACCAAGAGCTCGCTCACCCAACTTTCATCTCAAATTATAAAAATTTCTTTGAAATTTCCTTGACAAAATGGTTTCAATATTTCAATAACTCTTGCACTGAAGTTCTAAACTAGTGTTGGCTATTTATTGAGTGGTGACTTGGTTATCAATCCGGTTATTGATTTTGGTCTAATCAGTTAATAACATGATATTCGGTATTAAAATTCCAAAAATAAACCCAAATGACTTGGTTACTCTTCCTGGGTAGGTTATCAATTTTTAAAGCACTTAAACATTTATATGATAGAAAATGACAAAAAGTGGAAAAAATAAAAATAAAAATTGCCTTTTACCTTCTGAAAAAACCTTATAACTGGCTAGTAACTAACCAATTATAAAATAACCTACCCTTATGCATAACCAGTGATTTTAATTCCCCAACTAGTGATAACTTAACTGGCACTCAATTGTTTTATATATCAAGATTGATAACCTAACCATCACCCCTAAAGAATTTCAAAAAGTATCCTACCATGCAATTATGAAAAAATTCAATAAATGGCCAACATTGGTTTAAACATCACAAACCCACCTTGATGCACACCTCTCTATGTATATCAAAGTCTTTCCAAGAGTACCAAGAGCATGGTGGTGGTGCCTAGCTTACTCATCAATGGCTTTGGAACCATATCAAGAGCATAGTAGTTGTGTTGTACTCATTGAGGACTTTCCAAAAAAGTATTAAGAGCATGGTGGGGGCAACGATCATCATGCATGGTTTGTGAGATCTCTCAAAGAGAATCCAAAAAGAAACAGATAAACTACTTTCCTTCATAGATAAGACTTGTTTGAAGTTTGCACATGAAAAAGTGGCAGTAAAAAACCATAGTATAAGGCTTACAGTTTTTCTAGATCAAATTCTCTATAGATTATTACAGTTATCCTTAAATGTCAAGACGATTAAGGGGCGAGAGCGGCCCCAGTTTCAGCATAATAGGGAATCAAATGTGTAACTGGGACTGAAAATTTTACAAAAGGAAATAACTGGGGGACCCAAACTAGTATTTCCGCCAAGTTTGGTGGGAAACTGAGTTTCATCCTGTGTTTCCTTTTTCCTGAGCGCCTGCACTGCTGCTACATATATTTTCACTGCTCTTACTTGTACAATTACTATAATTACTCTCGAACCTTGTGCATTAAATGCTGAGTTTCAGCATTTCATACCCAGATTTAATAAAATTTCTTTACTTGTCAATGGATCCCATTGAAAGAGGGGATGGGGGCGAAAGCAGTGTAGATAGGGGTGAAACAAAGGGTGACTTTAGGGGTAACTCTATTGTCTAGATGCAGGTGCCATTTGTATGTTAAGAGAAGTAGTTGAATATTGTACAATTGATTTATAAAGAGGGTTATTGCTCCACATGCACATAAAGTTGTCACTACAATTATAGATCCAACAACTTCTTCACACTTCACATTTAACAAAGATGATGCATAAAAAAGGTACCTGGCATAAATAAGCAAACACCCAGACTGTCTCCAACACAACTCCCTAATAATGACACACTGAAAACTCTTTGCTCCCCCTCTCTCCTCTCTCTCCCCCATAGCCCTTTTGTATGAATCATTGACAACTTAAAAACCATCTTTCTCTAAATAGCCCCCACCCCACATGTTTCTTGTGTACTCACCAAACTTTCCAACTGAAAAATGGCAAAACCCTCGTGTCAGAAGTCAGAACCTCTTGTTCAATAGCCCACATCCCAGGCTTTCAGCATGTCAAAACTACTGGAAACACAAATTCCATTGTCAAGCTTACAACTACAAAGCAAAAGATCTTTGGGTTAAGTATACCCAACTGCAATCAAGAAGAATAAGAAGAAAACATACAATTCTCATTCCATGTACTCATCAAACCAAAACCCATAAGCTCATCTCATAACTTCATCAAAACAAGCCCCATATTTGGTCAATTTTTTCACTTACAAGATTGTTCTTTTGCTCGCATCAAATGAAAACCCATTTTTTCCACTTACAAGCTCATTCTGTGTGCTCATAAAAAAAGCCCATTGTTTTCACTTACAAGCTCATTCTGTGAGCATATCAAACCAAAACCCATTTTGGCCCATTTTTTCACTTACAAGCTCATTCTGTGAGCACATCAAACCAAAACCCATTTTGGCCCATTTTTCCACTTACAAGCTCATTCTGTGAGCACATCAAACCAAAACCCATTCTTGCCCATCTTTTCACTTACAAGCTCATTCTGTGATCACATCAAACCAAAACCCATTTTTTCACTTACATCATTCTGTGTTCAGATCAGACCAAAACCCCTTTTTTTACTTACAAGTTCATTCCACGAGTTCATGAAACCAAACACAATTTTTCACAACTTTTTCAATATGTCCTGAGTGGGTCAGAAGAGCAAAGTGCAGAAAAGCTTTGAAGCTTAAACTGAAGCTCTGAATTCCATCAAGAACAAATCACCAAATCCAAAATAAGTTCCATTGTTGGCTGTTTCTAATTTGTTCAAGTCATGTGCAAGAACTAGGAAATGGACCTGGTTGCAAGTTCCAGTTTTCGAGAACCTTCAACAATGGTGTGACCAATTTCCCCTCCGAAATTGCATCATAGATTGTCTCAAAATCTTCACCAGGAGATTGGGTTTTTTGACCTGTTAACAAGCAAGTGCCAAGCTCGTGACGAACAAATTCGTAGAGAGGATATGACCGACAGTCTTTGATCCTGTTGGGAATGGGTGAAGCTCCCTTGTCATAAACTTCCCGAGCTTCGGATACTTCCTTCTCAAGCTGCATTTTTAGCTCCTCCTCAAAAACTGTAATTTTGCTGAAGATAATATTTGAGGAGCTTCCCCCTCCATCCAATTCCTCGCCATCACTGCTGCTGTGTTTCAGTGCATGCTCCACTAGGACTTGCCTTAGCTTTTGCATCAAGGGATACGTCATGCTGGTGGGATCATCCACATAAGTGAACACTGGTTGATGATCAACAACCTGTGCAACACCACCATCGTTTCCAAACCCCAGAGCAAAATTTCCCACAAAATGAATGTCAGGAATCATGAAGATGTCACCTCCTACTCCCCCCCACCAAAAAAAAAAAAAAAAACAAAACAAGTACAAAGACTCAACAAATTTCATTGGAAAAATATCATCCCCCAAAAAAAAAACCAAGCACAAAGAGACTTCACAGATTTCATTGCAGGTGCAGATGTGGTTTTCATAGCTGTTTAGCGGATGTTGCATCAAAGTTGCTGTGAAGAAAAAAGCTTACAGACCAGCTCACAAAATCCAAAACCTTGGGGGAAGCCAACTCACAAAATCCCAAAGGCATGGAAACCCAAAAAAAATGTCACCCCAAAAGTAACAAAAAAACAGAGAAGCACAAAGTCACAGATTTTGTTGTGTGTGCAGATGTGATTTCATAACCAATTTGCAAGTGTTGCAACACAATGACAAAGAAGCGAAGTTTAGAAACCAACCCACAAAATCCAAAAGCTCAGAAACCAACTCACAAAACCCCAAAAGCTCGGAGACCCACTCACAAAATCCCAAAAGCTCATCAGAAACCAACTGAGCACAAAATCCCCAAAAGCTCAGAAACCAAACCAACACACAAAATCCCAAAAGCTCCTCAGAAACCAACTGAGCACCAAAGTCCCAAAAGCTCAGAAGAAACAACCAAACTCAGTCTTGCTAAGAAACAAACAAATAAACAAGGATGCATGTGTTTTTCTGTCTTACCTGCAAGAGCTCCTTTTCACAGAATCTGGAAGGAAGAAGAACACCATTACTCCCAGTGGTCAAGGTTTTCTTAGCGACTTGAGAAACCACTTGCTTCACGGTAGCCTGCAAGGTCTCTTCAAGGTGACGCAGATCAACAGCTTGACAAAGAGCAACAAGGAAAGTAGCAGACATGAGCTTCAAAATCTCCACAGCTTCAGCGGATTTCCGAGCAGAAACCAGACCCAAAGAGTTCACGTCCTGGTTATGTTGCTCCGCACTTTGCACATGGGTAGTGACAGGATTCGCAAGAAACAAAAGCTCAGAAGTGTAAGAAGCCATAGCGATCTCTCCTCCTTTCATTCCGTAATCCAAACTAGGGTTAGGTCCACCGCTGAGATTGGAAGGCAATCCGTTGTTGTAGTAGTCATTCACGAGCTCTGAGAATTGTGCAAACATGAGTTTCCCGATTGCAGCGATCGCGAGACGCAAGTTATCCATGGAAACACCAATGGGAGTTCCTTGAAAGTTTCCCCCATGCAATGCACGATCACGAGAAACATCGATCAAGGGATTGTCGTTCACGGAGTTAATCTCTCGCTGGATTGAATGAGTTGCAGCTCGAATGACTTCGATCTGAGGACCAAGCCATTGGGGAGAAGTGCGAAGTGCATAGCGATCTTGTTTAGGTTTCTTCAAAGGATCCATGGTTTCTTGCATCTTTGCTTGTTTCATATACGAGCTTCCATCCAGAACCCATTCCATCATCGCTGCTGCTTCTATTTGTCCAGGATGATGCTTCAGTTTGTGAGTCAAGGGATCTGCAAACTCCGGTTTTCCTTGCATTACTTCACAAAAAACAGCGGAGAGAACTTCTGCAAGAATTGCAAGGATGTTGGCATCAAAGCACACAGTAGAAGCTAATGCTGATCCTACTGCTGTTCCGTTTACCAAGGCAAGTCCTTCTTTGGGTTGTAGCTGGAAAGGTTTCTCCACTCCTGCAAGCTTCAGTCCTTCCTCTGCTTCCACTTCTTTGCCTTGTGCTGTGATGGCTCTGGCATTGGGTCTTCCAATCAAGTAGCCTGCAATGTAGGAAAGTGGTACCAAATCCCCAGACGAAGAAATGGTGCCTCGAAGAGGAAGCTTTGGTGTGATGTTGCTGTTGAGGAGCTTCCCTATTGCCTCTAGAATCTCCCAGCGGATACCTGAGTATCCTTGCATCAAGGTGTTGGTGCGCACAAGCATGGCAGCTCTGGTAGTGGAAGATGACAATGTGTTGTTGTTGCTCTCACTATCAGCACAACCCAATTCGCCTCCCTGCTGCCTCTTCTTCTTCCCCACCACGCCAGCATTCAGGAAGCGGATAAGCTCTTTCTGAAGCTCTGCTCCTTGGTTTGTCCTTCTGTGCGAAGTGGCTCCGAATCCTGTAGTGACGCCGTATGTGTCTGTGCCCTTCATGGCGTGATGGAGTACCCAGTTGGAGCTGTCATCGACACGAGACTTGGCGACTTCCGCGTTCAGCACCACCTGCACTGCCTCGGGACGACGAGCAACCGCAGCGACATGCGCGACTGTGAGGTCGGATCCTTCCAACACCACCTTGCTGCAGTTGTAGTAGGTTTGCACCATCTGCTTCACCTCCTCCAAATGGCTTCCTTGCATTGCTGCTGCTGTCTTCCCCCAGTTGAGCGGATCCTGCTGGTGTACAGTCCGCAGGCGCTGCTGCTGATCATGTTCTCCGATGCAAAACTGCAGCAACTGTTGCTTCTCCTGTCCATGCAGACCATCATCATGGCTTGCTCCTTCTGTGAGAGCTGATAGAGCTACAGCAGCCGTCAGCTGTGTCTGGATTGCACTAACCTCTCCATCTACTACCACCTTTGCTCTTTTGTTCATAAACATCTTGTTGAGGAAAAGAAAGAAAGATGCAATTTAAGCACTGCGAGACTCTAGCTCCTTCACTACTCAGCAGCAGCAGCAGAAGGTGAGCTTCAGCAGATCCAGCAACTAGAGCTTCTTCTCAGTACTACTTACTGCAACATCAACGAGAAGATCACAGTCTCAGTTGCAACAAAGATGAAACATTTACATTACACACAAAAAGACCCACAGCTTCCAAGAATCTACACCACCACAGAACACCACTACCACCACCACCCAGTTCCGGATCTTCCTCAAGCTACAACAAGACAGCTAGGGACTGATCTCCCACACCCCCAACACCTCTGGATCTTCTTCTTCAAGCCCACAACAAGACTAGGGATTGATCTCCCACACCCCCAACACCTCTGGATCTTCTTCTTCTCCAAGCCCACAACAAGAGTTGTATTTGATCTCTACAACTCCTGCTGCACAACAGCTTCAATGAATGCTGCAGTGCACAGGTGGGTTTGCAAGAAAGAAAGAAAGACTTGCAAGAATGAATGAGTGTATGAGTTGCTGCTGCTGCTGCTGCTGATGATGAAGAAGAAGAAGAAGAAGACTGCAGCAGCAACTTGCAACAACTTTGTTGCAATGAATGACACAAAAATGTGAAGAAGAAAATGAATGAGAACAAACAAAACCACAAAATCATCACAAACTGCTGCTGCACACATGAAGGGGGAAGAAGCTCAAATTAGCATTACAAACTTCTCTAGTGCAAACTTCTATATGGGCTAATAGTTTTGTATTTTTGGCTATTTCTTTTTGGAGTTTTGGCTAATTCTGTTGGATTCTTGGCTAATGATTTGGTTTGGTTTTTGGATTTCTGGCTAATGGGTGGTGGTGATGGTTGTTGTCTGGAGGTTTAATGGAAATGCCGCTTCAATCACACTATTTAGCAGAATAATAGTTTGTAAAGTGTGGCAATATGTGTGTATTTTTATTTTTTGGGGTCAATTTTATGATTTAGCCAAAATGGTGATGGCACACAGTAAGATTTAGCCAATTTTTTTCTACAAGCTAGATATGGAAGTAATTTTAGTTTCTTAAAACACGCCCTTCTACATTTTTGGCTACCTACTTGAATGATTTAATAAAGAAATTTGGCCACTTTTCTTAAAATTTTGGTCAAATTCTGGCTATTGAATTCTTTAAACAGCACTTGATTTTAGCACTTATTTATTTATTTTTTAATATAGCTTTTTGGCTATTTATAGCTACCCCCAAAAAAAAAAAAAAAAGACTGTATAGTGGGGAATTCAATACTCTTACTACCCTGGCTGGCAGCTTCCACACTAGGCTAATTACATTATTTTCAGAAATGGTAAAAAAATATTTTTTATTAAAAAAATTAAATAACAGAAAATTTGTGAAGGAAAAAAAATATCTTCAAGGGAATAATTTATTTTTTCAAAATTAAATTAAATTATCAGATTTTATTTATTTATTATTCAACAAATTGTGGAGCCAGGAGAATGAAAATTTGGCTGATAACCTGCAACAACACTTTATTCCAAAGAAAGTCAATACTCTACTCTACCTTTGTAGGTTGCAATTTGCAACACCAATTGTATTATTTCAGAAATGTTGAATTTTTTTTATTTTCTTAAAAAAAGTCAAATAACAAAAATTTATGAATTTTTATTTTTTCTCCAAGAAATGTTGAATTTTTTATTTTAAAAATAAAATTAAAAAACAAGATTGTGAATTTTTTTTTTTTTTTTTTTCAGAAATGTTGATATTTTCATTGTTTGAAACTCAAATAACAAAACATTTGTGAAAGAAAATTATTGAATATTGGAGAGAATATTTTTTAGAACCAGCACCTAACATTAATTTACACCTTCATATTCTTGAGTGAGGCCTTTTAATGTAGTGGCCTTTATTATTAAACCCCCAGAAATGCTAAATTTTGGACTCAAAAACCCTAATTTAGAGTAATATCATTGGATATTTGTAGTAATGCTTATAAGCAATTCAAATGAAAATTTGGGGCTTTGATCATAATACATACTCTCAGCTTCTTTTTTTAAATGAATTCAAACAATGGGGCAACAAAAATATTTGAAAATCATTTGGAAAAAAAAAAAATTAAAAAAAAAGAAATTGGAAGATTTTGCTAAACTTTGAAAATCACAAAAGGAAATTTGATTTAAAACTTTTTTTAATTTAAAAAAAAATTAAAGCCCTAGTATGAGTTCCTAGCATTACATTTGCCCATAGTTGTTAATGCATTCAATACCAAGAGTTCTTTGGAAATTTTTTCCCTTGGTCTGCCTTTTGCCCTATTTTGGTTTTTCACCTTGTCATGTTTTGCACCCATAACCTTCCCATGTTACAAGTACCAAGGGACACGTAACATGTCAGCTACCACAGGCCAAGGGCTTTGTAACATGTTACAATGTTACATGTTGCGTAGCCACCCTAACATGCTCAAAACATGTTTTTTAACATGGACTCAAAATAGTTCAAGAAATGTGAAAAAACAATGTTATGTGTTGCCTAGCAACTCTAACATGCCCAAAACATGGTTTTTAACATGGACCCAAAATAGTTCAAGAAATGTGAAAAAATAATGTTATGTGTTGCCTAGCGACTCTAACATGCCCAAAACATGTTTCTTAACACGAATCCAAAATAGTTCAAGAAATGTGAAAAAATAATGTTATGTGTTGCGTAGCAACCCTAACATGCCCAAAACATGTTTTTTAACATGGACCCAAAATAGTTCAAGAAATGTGAAAAAAATAAATGAGGCAAAACCCAGATTGGGAGAAAGAGAATTGCCCCAGAGTATACACTCTTGTATTGACTTGCATTTAACACATACAGGGCATATGTAATGTTATGGGCAGTGTGTTTTTTTATTAATTTTTAAACGGAATTTTTGTTCGTAGTCAAAGAGACAATCACCTATCCACAGCAAGATGTAGAAGAAATGGCAATCATCATCCCAAGGAAGATTTAGCCAAATCTGGCTCTAAATCAGAAATATAGTACAAATCTTTAATCATCTTCCTACATTTTCTGGCTATACAATGAAAACCAAATATATATATATATATGTATATGAATCTGGCGATTTTTAAATTCTTTTTTTCCCCACTCATTATTATTATGGCAACAGAAAACCTCAAAATTGACTTTTTAAAAAATTGTTTAATTTTGTAATTTCGCTTTTTCTGGCGAGATTTTTGCCAGTAAAAAAAAAACACTGGTTAGTAGAGTTCCAGTGGAAGGGTGAAAGAGGGCAACAATCTTACTAACAAAAAAGCACTAAAAATTTGGAAAATTTTGCCAATCTTTGAAAACCACCCAAAAATAAATAAATAAATAAATAAATAAGCCCTGGTACATTCACACTTATTATAGAAATGAGTGAGAAAGAGAGAAAGGGGTGAGTTGGTGAGGGGTCAAGGGGGGGGTATTAAATTGTGATAGGTAAGGATTTAATGCTTTTGCAGCTGGCTGGCTGGTGTTTCAATTAATAGCCATCACCCAAGCACCGTCATCCAAGAGGAAAATAAATACATTAATAATAAAAGAAAATTGCATTAATATTAAATAAATCATAATAATTACTATTATTTATTATTATTTATCTATTTATTTATTTCTTTATTATTTCTTTATTGATGTAAGTTTGTAACTTTGTTGTTGCTCTTGCTTGATCCAACCTTGGGTGGGCTTGGGGTGTTTAACCAGCACCTAAACTGGACCCTGCTAGTACCATGGTTAAAAAGCTCATAATAACCCTAAATGTTTTTGGGTGCTCTGAAACATAAATTTGTTCCTTTGGCCCTCCCTTAGTCACCCATTTTAGGTTTTGTGTTTTTAGGGTTTAGGTTTTGTGGGAAAAAAAAAATTTGGGCTTAGACTTGGGGTCCTCTCTCTTTGTTTTTTTTTTTTTTTCCCCTCACTCTTTGATAGAGTGCTTTGTTATTAGGGTTTGTTAGGGTTTCATCATTATTTGGGCTTATTGGGGTTTATTAGGGTTTCATGATTATTTCGGCTTATTAGGGTTTCATCGTCATTTTGGGTTACTTCTAAACATTATAGATGTCCCGTCTTTACACTATGTCCCATGGTTTGTGTGCCATTATCATTAGGTTTAGGCCAAAAATGGTGACAAACAATTTTCGCTTGTTCCCAATGTGTTCCCATCAAAATCCCATGAGGTTCTCAAAGGGTTCCTCTAATTGTTCCCCCCAAGATGTTCCCAATACCACCTCGGATTTTATCACATATGGTTTGCCCAAAGTTCAATTCTAAAATGAGAAGGTGGGTCATTCCAAAGTATATAAGTTTGGCTCTCGGGTGCTGATTAAATTTTATTTTTTTTCATAAACCATGCACTTTGGCCAAAAAAATACTAATAATTTATGGAAATTTTTGGCAATAAATCTAGGTAGCTTCTTTGGTAAGTTCTATGGACCCTAAGCCTTTAACATAATGAGACCTTTTACAACCTTTTTTATTATTTCTTTTTTTCAAAAAGGCATAGAGATAATGTTCCCACCAAGTTATAAGATATAAAGAGGTTATCAATTATTGGATCCGTACTTTGGAATGGTGGACTAACCTAAAGTGAGAAGCTCCGGGTTTTTCACCAATTTTTATATATTTTTCTCACATTAATAATTTCTATAAAATTTGACATTTACATAGTTATAATTTTTATAATTTTTGACAATTCCAAAATTAATAATTAAATTAGTACAAAACTTACGACATATAGTGGTATTCGTTTTAGTATAGTATCATGTAAAAAAGGGGTTTCCATATTTAGAATTTGATCCAAAAAATCAAGAGATATTCATTGAGATTAAATACAATCCTTATTTTAACATTTATAACCCTTAAGAACCTAAGGCCTTGCTATACCGGAGGTACTTTTCCTTGAAAGGTCATTTAAAAATCCAATCCAATCCAATCTAATTTTTCCATGAATGGGATTACAAGACCAACAAATTGGATTCCAAATTTATAAATTGAAAAGTCTTTTGGCAAAACTTTGAGCCAAAATCATCTTAACTTTGAGCCAAAATCAAGCAAAGATGATGAGATTGAGCTCATAAAAGTGGAGAGAAAAAAGTGTTGCCAAAAATTTGATCCAAGCTTTATAAGCCAAAAAAATAAAAAGCGATTTTTTGACGTGACGCTAATGTTAAATGCATGCATCCTAATATGATGCTTAAGGTGCGTTCACACTTGGTGTTAGGGACTCTAGTGTTGAGTACCTTAACACCATACTAGTCAATTAAGACTTAAACTTATTTATCATGAAAATTTGATGTTAAACTAACATTCATTTCACATTAAGTTGTCACCCATTTAACATCGGGTGCCACCTAGGATGCCACCTAGATTTTCATTTAACATTGACTTAACATCAAGTGTGAATGCACCATCATAATGACAAGTATTAAAAAATAAATAAATAAATAAAACTAAAACCAAAATGTGATCTTTCACATATGAATGAATTTTGAAACCTTCTAATTATTTTGAATGTGAGAAACTTTGAAATCATGCAACAAAGCAACCCTAGAGGACACCTTGCACTGACATCAACAAAGCTTGTAGAGAGTGCTGAATGTGCCTTTGCATGTGAAGGGCTCATCATGGGTCCTTCCAATTTGAGGCCTACTCTTGAGCTCCTTAGTACTGAATAGTCTTTAGATTACATATTCTCATCATCATTATACTTATGTACTCTACTCCACAAAAGCCATTAATATAGATCAAAATTATCATTTACTAACTTTACTATGTTCTATCAATTACATTCTAGACAACGGTTTTTTTTAATAAAATTTGGAGTCAATTTTGTGTTGTATCCAAAGTGGTGATGATCCATAGGAAGATTTAGCCAAATTTGGCTACAACTAAATATGAAAGTAAATTTTTAAAACTTTTTTTTTGTATTTTTGGTTACCTAATCAAACCATGTATAGAATTATGGTGATTTTTATGTTTTTGAAATTTGGCTACTATTGAAACTCTCAAAAAATACAGCAATTTTATTTTTTTTAACATAACATTTCGGCTATATATAGCCAACCAAGAAAAAGGTTAATTCTAGATTATCCAAAGAAACTCTTGATCAAAGTAGTGATGGGGCTAAGGACAAAAATGGTTTATTATGTTTTCAAACAATTTTCCAACAAATATTTACATATGCCCTTGTAATAGAACCCAAGTGTGCTAGGAAGAAAAATCAATGCCAAAGCCACCCCAATATTGTTGTTGACCCATAGAAGGCCTTGTGAGGTTGTAATTTTTCCTTCCCATTTCCAAAATAGGAGAAGGGGGTTTGGGGCTGAGTTCAATACATCCCACTTTAAACTTTAATGTTCAATGCATGGAAAAAACTTAAATAAAAGTGTAGAAGGGGGAGAATTTTTCTTTTAACTAATAATGAAAACTCTAGTATAGTTTCTTGAGTGTGTCACAAGATCCTATTGTAAGCAATGGCTAAAAATTGGTTTCATTATGGGATCATGTGGCATAGAATTTTAATTTAAAAAGGTGAAACAACTAAAAATGCAAGGAATTTGGAAATGAACTTGAGCATGCACAATCCAAGCACATTGTGAACAAAGTTTGTTGGGGTTTATGGATCTATTGTCATGCTTGTCATGAATCAAGAATTCCATGAGAGGGCACATTTGCAACAAACATTTGATCTTTACAAAAAGAAACATGTGAAAAACACATTATTATGTTTTATTCAAGTTGTTGGTTAATACTAAAAAAGATTTTCCATAGTTGGAGATTTATGGGAAGACAACAACAAGTTTGTAATGCCCATGAAATGCAACGAATTTAACTTTGCAATTTCCAAAAGGGGATATCATGGGTGACACAAGTGAAGTGTAAGTCTTGGAAATCAAAGCAACGAGTGGGGTGAAGTTTACAAATGAGGATGCATGTCTTGGTACTAATTTGTGGATTGGCCAAATATCTTCAAGCACATAAGGACTCTATCCTTCAAAATCAAATGAAAGAACTAGTAAATAAATATACATGAGAGGGTGTAGGATCAACCATTGAGATGAAAAGTTTGTTCCAAATTATATGTACATTGCAATGAAATTGAAGATAAATTACATGCGTTTGTACAATGCAATCACATCCAACATGTCTAGTTATGGTTCAAAGCTCTAATACATGTTTTGTATCCTTCATTTAACTTTCAACATCTAAACTTGCTTGTTTTCTTATTTGGTTTCAATATTAAGATATCGACCCATGTAATGAAACCATGGAAACTTCTTCATGTTGAAACGTTGTGTGCAATTGAATATGCATGGAATCAAAAGTTTTTTGAAGATTAGAGTGTGAATATCAATCAAATTCTTGTTATTGTGAAATGTCCAATCAATAATTTTGATTGTCCAACTAAAAGAGGTGTATTGCGTTGTCTTGGATTCTTTCTAATTTCAAAAGACTTGATGGGGGGGGGGGGGGGGATGGAGGGGGGAGAAAAGAGAAAAGAGAGGCCAGGTTTGGCTATATATCATCTTATGGATGATCACCATTTCAACCACATCACAAAATTGAGGGAAAAAAAAAGAAAAAAAGGAATTTTTTAATTTTATATATATATATATATATATATATATATATATATATATAAATTTTAAAAATAAATTTAAATAAGTAAATAAATAACTCCATTGGTACCCAACAAGTTCTTAATGAGGTAACCAACCAACATATAGGTACCACCTGACTCACACAAGAGAATAAAGAATTCCTCACTAAAAACAATTGATATAAATGCCCCCCATAATAAATGCATGTCAATAGGATGAATGATGTTCTTTCATCAATTCAATCTCTTTTAGTAAATCCCCACCCTCTTTTCTCCCCCCACATGATTGATTGCTTGCTTGCTTGCTTGTTCTCTCCCCTCTTGTTTGTTTCCATTCCCTCTTCTTTCTCATCTCTTAGAGATGCTTGCAAGTTGCAAAACCTCAAAAATGAATGATGAGCTGCATGTCATGCACTGAGTAATAACAGCTCAACAAAATGGATGGATGGATGAATGGATGGATGGATGGATGAATGGGGTCCAGCTGCTAGTTAACCCTTGTACTAGTTTAAAACTTTTGTTTAATTTTAAATTTTCCAAAAATATGTACCTCTCTGCTTTGGTTCTTACTAATTGGAACCGGCGGTTCTTAGTTCTTACCCGCCAAGATATATAAATTTCTCCAACCAAAAAGCTTGTGAAGGGGAATGAAGAATTTTGTGGAATATTGGGGAATATTCTTCTCTTGAAATGAAAAATTTGAAATTAATTAATCAATTAATCAGCATATATAATGTATATACAAAGCACATTGGGAACTTGATGTGAACACATGGAAAAACTTTTCTCCTTGGGGGGTGAGGGGTATGGGGATGGGAAGTTTATTATTATTATTATTATTATTAATTTTTTCACCATGTTCCCATCTGTGTTCCCTAAGATGTTCTCACATGTTCCCAATATGTTCCTAGTAGTAGCACCTCAATTTTATCCCATAAACATTGTTTTGTTTGGCCACCAATTCTTCCGTCTCTCACCCATATAGATGAACAACCAAAATGAAGGGAGCTCTATTTTTTCCATAAAAAACTTCTATTTGGGGGAGCCTCCATAGTTTTAATTTTTCTTTTCTGGTGATGGGTTTAGGGTTTAGAAGACACACCATTTAATTAATAGAAATTAACACTAAGATAAGATCTTGATTTTAGTCTTAGGAAGGGAATATGTAGGCTATACCCAAAAAATTTGAAAATGACCAAGAAATATTTTAGGATTTCTATTATGTATAGTAGCTTCACCCAAGGTCAAGTGCCAACTTCACCTAAGGTGAAGTGAGTTACATAGCCCACTAGTGGCTATGGAGTTGGGTGCTTTTGTCCCATAGTAATAAAACAACTTCCAGAATGTTGCTTATTTATTGATTTGTCCCTTTGTTGTGTGTGAATGTTACCAATTTTGTTTATTAATTTCAGCCTTGGGTGAAGGAGAGCATGCCACATACCTTAGGGCCCCTTTTTTAACACTACGGTGAGGGGACCATGACCGTGGAAGTATTGAGAGCTTTCAAAACACATCCGAAGGTTGTCTCATGGACATTCGGAAATCATTTATGTGTGGGCCTTGGTTGTGAAGTGTAATGTAAAGTGATTAAAAAAAAAAAAAAAGACTTTGCTCATAATTTACGTTAAATACATGCTAAATAATACATTATAGGTTTTTAAAATAAAACTTATAGCTAAACACTCCCCCTTCCCCCCCCCCCTCCCGCCCCCCCCAAAGGCTATTGAGAACATGTTGAGGAACATGTTGAGAACTTGAGGAACATGTTGAGAACTTGAGGAACATAGTGAGAACTTTTTTTCAAAAACAAACTTGAGACTCTAATGCATGTTGCTCTTCATGTTCTTGACTCCAAGAATTATTTTTTTGATACCTATGTTTTTTTAGGTCATTTTTTGGCCATTTTTTTGTTTAGGTTATGCTGATGGCACCTCAAAATAGGTGGGCTTGACATGAAGTGCATTATTAAATCATGAAACATTATACATAAATTGTTACATGGGATTGATTTCATGTCAAATTTTCATTCATTTTCATTTCCTTTGTCCCTTGGGCCTTCAAGCTTCATGTAAAGTGAAAATATACTCTCAACAATCCTTTTCCTCAAATCACTAATTTTTCTATTAAGGTGGTCATGGGCTTTCAATCTCTAATGTAAAGAGAGCCTTAGGTAAGAGACAAAAAAACTAGACTACTACTCAATGTTTGTTCATTTATTGAGAGGTGTTTACTCATGTCAACTTCTTTTGTCTTTTGCTACATACTATTTAATAATACTCTATACTAAAGGAAAAAGGCTCTCTCTCTCTCTCTCTCTCTCTCTTTGTCTCATGAACCTTAACTTATATCACATGGACTATGCTACCCTAAAAGGAATTATTCAATACCAAAGCAATTAAATGGTAGATCCAATTCAAGTCACACATATTGACAAAAACCTTAAATGGGTATTGGTCAGAAATTTTATGAAAAAAGCTTCCTTGG
This sequence comes from Sphagnum tenellum, assembly GCA_963921925.1. Taxonomy (NCBI): domain Eukaryota; kingdom Viridiplantae; phylum Streptophyta; class Sphagnopsida; order Sphagnales; family Sphagnaceae; genus Sphagnum; species Sphagnum tenellum. The sequence continues at coordinate 3,265,393 of OY998144.1, forward strand.
TCAATAATGTATGCCTAAATTTTAGGGTTAATTTTATGCCTCCAACATGTCAAAAAGACCGATCAAAAGATTGGCTGAAATTAAACCAACCCATCAAAAGACAGTCCCAGTGAACTAGCACCCACGTTGGCACCTTCACCTTTTTTTTTAGTGAGGCCTCCTCATAGCCATATTAAGCCCTAAAAAATGTAAAGATTTTGGCTAAACTTTTCCAATAAAAGGAAAGGCTTGCTAGTAGGATACTTATACTTGTACCCCTATCACATGTATTTTGTGATCATTTGTGTCATTTGGGTTACAATTATAGTTAGGATTCTCTCTCTATATATATATATATGGTCTCAAGGGCATCCCCTCCTAATTTGAGAGCTGTAGCTCAAGAGCCTAGGCTTGAAATATATAGTAGAGGAGGTCTTTGGGAGGCCTTCCTCCCAATGCCTAGTATGAATTTGAATGAAAACTCCTTAAATATCTTACCTCTGTGATATTAACTTTTTAAATATTTGTCAAGATCATGTATTATTTTGGAAAAACTAATATCCTAATTATATTCAAGTGTGAAGACTTGAACCCTTTTCTCACTAGTAATCAAAAACTAAAGCCCATCACACAAAAAACCTAAACCCTATAACCTACCTTGACATCATAATAGGTGGTTTCTAGGTTGGGTATTAAGAGAATTCAAACCTTGTGCATATGCATGGGTATTAGGTGGTTTTGACGCTAATTAGTCTAAAAATTATCCCTTATGCATAATAGGCAAGTATTGCAAAAATAATAGCCAAAGAAATTGGTAATTAAGGGTATTGTTTAGAGATCCATATTGATACTAGGCAAGTTCATTTTATTTTTCAAAAAATTGGGTATTTGATGCCTTTTGTAAGGGAAATTTGCTAAGGGCATTCTTTTTGTTGAATAACATTTTCTTCAAGTGTTTTATGTATAAGGGAAAAGCCTCGGCAATAGGGCATTATATGGGCAAATGGATGGTCGGGCTTTGATGTCCAAGTACATGCTGCCCAAGTTCAAGCACAAGTTCAAGCTTTCTATGCCCTAGTACATTCTAGAATCCAATGTTTTGAGAACAAAAGTAAAGTGTTTGTGATGAACAATAAGTAATAGTCCGGTTTGCATTGTGCTCGTTATAAGTTCATCAAAACAACAACCATATATATAGTACATTGGTAGCTACAAAAATAATCATATTACATGTAGAAATGTTGAAATTTTCAAAAATTAAGTTTCTCAAAGAACACATATTTGTGAAGGAAAATAAAGATTTTTTTAGAATATTTTATGTTGTGACATGGAATCTTCAAAATTAATTAATTGTTCAATAGATGTGTGTCAAAGCTAGTTGTATATTTGTTTTGGGTCCACAAAATTGAACTTTTTCATTATTCAAAGAACTAGATGATTCTATGTTTTTCTAGTTGAGATTTGGCTTTTTGATAAATGGGTGTCTCATTTCATGATTGTGGATCTAATAACATAGTTTTCAATGCATGCCAAAGGGGTAGCAACTATATGCAATATATATATACATATATATTAATTTAGGGGCCCTCAAAGTTCTTTTTTTCTCTTTTTATAATGGGCATTTTTTATTGACTCATCACAAAATAATAATAAAAACTAAGCTTTGGACACTCCCAAAATAAATACGTTGTAATCTTGTCTTTTGGGTTTCTTATGTAGGCTACGAGAAGTAGAACCTAGGGCAAAGGATATGGAATAAAGTGAGGAGCTATTGGGAACTTTGTGGGAACACATTGGGGGGAAAGAAAACATCCAACACCCCCACTCTTCCCGCAAAAGGAAAAAAAACATAGGCCCCTTGGGTGCATGTTGCCTCACTTCATTGGCTACAAGAATTGTTATTGCCTACCTATGTTTTGTGCCATTTTTTGGCCTAGGCTAATGGCAATGGCATGAACTATGGGTGTGTATTGGTGAACATTTTGTTGGAGCTCAACAAAAACATGGCATAACACTTACCTAATTGCAACCTACAAATGGCTATTTCAAAGTGACATAGGTTAACTCTTTCCATATTCGTGCAATATGTCGTTGGGGATTTTTTTATCTCAAAATAGATGAAAGTTCAAGGTGTTGGAGTTATTCTTCTAGATGGACTTTATAATGAGGTATGGATCCCCCCACAACAAGAGAATTAGAGTTTTGTTTTTGACAATTTGAAAAAATTGATTACATTTGTAACAAGTATGAACTTGGAGGGGCAAATAACCTATCATTTCACTCATATCATGTCTAGTGTGGGCCATGGTTCGAGAAGATGCAATTAGGTAACCTTCATGATATGGTTTTGTATCCAAACATATGCAATGCTACTTAGGGCCACTTTAGATGAGGGTCCGAGGTTCAGGGTTCAATGAAACAAAGCAATCCTATTGGTTGAGAATCATAAATATGGACCCCAAGGGTCCCAGACCAACAAGTGACAAATTGAGGCTAAACTTACATAGCACCTATTTTGGAGGGAAAATCAATTGGTTCAAACACCCCCCAAAAAAAAAAAAAAAAAACAAAGAGCTCAAAAGGGAGCTCATGATTTAAGAACAAAGATGCAAGGTAGGGTCCAAGTAAGGATCCAATTCAAGGATTCAATTTGCTTCAAATGGGTCCAAATTGGTTATTACAAATTTGGACATTGGATTCTGGTCCAAAGTGGGGCCTTGGTCTAGAGATATATAGACCTCCAAGAGCATCATCTCCAGTGGTGCTCAATACGTGAGTGATGACCTTACAAATAAATCTCACATCCAAGTTTTGATTACATTTTTTTGTCAACCCCACCAATAAAACTGAAACTGGAACTGCAAATAGATCAGACAGACAGAGACTGCTGATAGCAACCCACCTGGACCAATCAAACTATCTTCCCAATCAGAAACAACAGGGACAGTTCAAGATATGCAATTGATACGAAACTGACTCCTCCAGAGTTCTTTCTTTCTGAAAGATGTGCAATTTTTAGACTCGTTGGATTTGAGTGTTGTACCTCATTCAAGAGTTCCAGTGAAGGACAACATATTGAGCTTCTGTTGGAGATGCTGTAAGATTGAAATCTTTGTGCCATAATTTCCTAACTATGAACCAATTGTGTGTTAACTCACTCAAATATGTTGATAACTCACCCAAAACTGAAGGTCATTTTGCTTTGAAATTTTTCAAAACCCTTGATCTAGAGAGCTTCTCTAATTCTAAAAATTTACAAAAACCAAGTGTTTATAACAAAATCAAAGAATCACCCAACATTGTTTCAGATACGATACATCCCTCAGTTCCACCTTGGGCAGGCCTTTATTTTAAGAACTCCCTGCCCATCTTCGGGTGTTACCCTAGATTAGACCGTGCACTATTGGAGTTGGTTATACTAAAATGTGTGAATAAAAGAATAGTTCCACACGTGGGTCATTAGCCAACTTTCGAGGTTTATATCACTATAGGGAAAACCATATTGTGTTGTGGGGTCATTACACATCATCCTTTGTTATAACATTCCTTTGAAACATCCCTCATAGCCTAGATTGCATCCAAATCTTAACTAGAATATTAAAAGCTGCATTTGACCTAAAAAACTAATAAGTTTTTGAAGATTAGGTGACACCATTTGCACAATGTTTGTTTCAAGTTTCTAGTGTAGCCCCCTATCGTTAAGGTTTTAGGATAGCCATAGATGACAAGGGATTTGTTGCTTTGGGTTCATGCTCATGTTGTAGACAAATGCCATTGTTTGAAATGGCAAGTGAGTCATTTAGCACACAAATTATAACAAAGTATGTTTACATTCCATTTCACATTTAGTTTAACATTGAACAAGAAAGATTTTTCTCATTTAATGTTGAACCTAAATGCGAATGAAATGCATAATGAAATGAAGACATGTTTTGTATACAAATATTACAATTGGAATCCTTGTACAAGTATGCATACATGAGATGTGAAGGCATGCATGTGATAAGTTACACATGTCCTACATGTGTGTGTGTATTACACATGGCATGCATACATGAAATATAAAAACATGCATGTGCATATAATTTTAATGTGAAATTAGTTAGAGGAATGGGAGTATGTATGCCTTGCCATATGTTGATAGTCCACACTTTCCTACTTACTAGCCCCATTAGAAAGCCCTTGGCCAAAATAATTTTCTGTTGATGAATATATGTTTAGAGTCCATTAACTTTTCTTTGGGTACTTTATAAAAAAGTCCTAGATTTCCCTCCCACCCCCCCAAAAAACAAAAACAAAAACCCTTTTGTTTGTCTTCTTTATTCACATAACACTAGGATGAACCAAATAACTTGTCCAATAGAATACACTCCAATAGCATAACCTTATTGGGGGAAAGAACATGAAGGTTTCGGTGCGAAAAAAGTCAATAAATTCCATGCTATCATGCCTTTGGAGCTAGTCCAATTGAGTGCAAGTAGGTGGGCAAGCACTTTTCAAGCATATCAACTAACCATATGCATAGTGAATGTAGTACTTTAATTTAAATAAATACATTTGGATGAGTTTTTTATTAGTTTGGGCTTCTTAGGTTAGCTCCACTATCACCTTTATAATGGCCCATATCCAATAATTTGGATGTGGATGAGGTTCAAGCTCCAATAGGGTGAAGAAAGAAATATGATGGGAGTTGATTGGCACATGTGGTGGCATTAACTCATTCTTATTGAGTTTCATCATCACATTTTGCTTAACATTTCATGTTTATTAGTGGACATGGGGACATAACTTGCACACTATTTTGGATGTGGGTGTCACGCTAGTAGAGGCCCACATAATGGGTGTGGATGGACTTTCAAGTACATTTCTAGTGACCACAAAATCTATTTTCTTAAAACAAAAAAGCACTTGTTCATAGTCTTGTAATGTTACATAGGTGATGAAACCATGTATATTTAGTTGTCCTTAAACCACCATACAACATAAGAACAATGGTAGATGGGAATGTGACCGATTACCTTTGGTTTATTGCATTAACATTTATTGCTAGTTCTTCAACTAGCATGAAAATTGGCTCTTGGAAAGGACTACAATGTGAAACATTTTAGGAGTTGAGTACTTTACTACAATAGACGGGCAACCAAATCACCCAGTTCAACGTAGAAGAATTATCAACAGAAAAGAAAGTTCAAGCAACGGCATTGCCTCACAACAATCGAGAGATCTGCAGATGGAGTTTACTCTGGATGTCAAGTTTTGGGGGTGTTGCATTTTGCAAGCACCCGAAATGCAGACATAAAATGCAGCAACACCCCCAAAAACTTGACATCCAGAGTAAATGTAGTCATGTGCAACTCACCTTTGGATATGTATATGTGTGTGTGTGTACATGGTGATGGATCACGCAACAGCTAGTTTCTACATATTGCACAACAAAATTCAAACCACTCTTGAATCTGGCAGGATGATGATGATGATGATTTCAATCACCCATTATCTTGTCAACTATGCAATAAAGTTCAACCAAGAAACCTGTTCATGTCCATTACTGTTTTATTCAAAACCCAACAAGAACTATGCATAGAGAATCACCCCCAAGGGTAGTAGTGCAGGGAAACTTGAAAATTGGCAGGGCAAAAAGATGGAGAAAGCTTTTACCTGATGGCAAGGAACCTCAGAAAACACACAGGAACAGGAGTAAAACGAACTTCTCAAAATCTCTTTCAGATGGAAATCAGCTACAACAAAAAGAAAAACCCTAGATCAAATATGCAACAGAAAGAAGACAAAAGCTTCAAGAGAAGAAGAAGCAAAGATGACCCAAAATCAAATTCTTAATGAAAAAACTTGGCAGGAGAAGAAGAAGAAGATTGCAACTTCCAAAAACATTCTAACCAAGACAACAATTTTTTTGAAAAACCATTGAACACGAAAAGCCCTGCTATGAATCAAAGCAAGAAACCTTTAGGATTATGAGCAGTTTAAATAGGTTTTCTTCAACAAAGACGTACATGTGAAGCGCGGAAGCATGAGCGCCTGTAGCTCAGTGGATAGAGCGTCTGTTTCCTAAGCAGAAAGTCACAGGTTCGACCCCTGTCTGGCGCGTGCATCATTAACAGTGGTGGTCTTTTTGGCTGCTTTTATGACCTAATTTTGAGAATTAGGGTTTAGGGTTTTAAAATTACCAAGTTCCATATCTTCATATTATCACTTGTTGACCTCCTTTGTAGTTTGTCAGCAATTAGGGTTTAGAATCCATGGGTTTTTATTTGCCCTTCTCATCTCATTTATAACATTGATATATCAAAACTTCACCGTGAAGTTTTTCAAGTATTTCAAAATTTGAACACAAAGGATTTAGTAATCGTATCTTTACATTGGGTTTAGGGTTAGATTTGAACAAAGGCTCATAATATACAAACAACCTTATTCTTGTTTGTTCAAAAAGTTTCAATGTTGTTTTGTCTACAGATTTTGTACACTTATTTGTTGATGGTAGGTTGGAAGTTCAAACTTCACATCTCCAAATTTCAGACAGTTTATTTTAACATAATTCGCTTCTACAAACTGTTTGAACATCAGACTACCTTTTAATGGTAATGAACACCATTCTTCTGATGCAGTTGCATTACATGTATCATGTAACAATTTGTAATGTAGCAAGTGTTGACCAGGTTTTCTAAGCAGCCTTCAAAGAGTACAGTTATCTTGAAAAGAAATATTGATTTCTGTGAGCTATCCTTTACCTGTGGATTCAAATCAGAAGGTTCTGGAAATGACAGAAAAGGTGACTACCCACCTGCCTGCATCTGTGCAGAACACTCATCAGCTGCCAGAAGACTTCCAATTACTTGACAAAAAAACCAGGGAGCATCTGTGCAGAACACTCATCAGCTGCCAGAAGACTTCCAATTACTTGACAAAAAAACCAGGGAGCGAAGATGAACCAAAAGAAGCACTTAAGCTCAATGCTTGACATGTAATGATCCTATGAAGAAGCACTTGAGCTCAATGCTTGACATGTAATGATCCTATGAAGAAGCACTTGAACTCAATGCTTGACATGTAATGATCCTATGAAGAAGCAAAAAATTGAAGCAAAATATTCCTGATAGCATGTTCACACTTCACAGACACCTGGCTACAAGAGTTTATAGCTCTTTAATTCCTTGGAGGCAGGCAGCTTGTGACATTAGGGAAGTCGACTCTCAGCATTAGGATGCCCTCCTGACTATGCGTGGAAAGGTCTTTGTAAGGTGAAGAAATAGACATTGTTAAAAAATAATAATTCTCATTGCAACCCACCATGCAGACACATGTCCATCAACCAAGTTCCACAAAAAAGAAAAAGAAAACTACAGTCTGGAAAAATCTGAGATAACCCACAAGGTTCAAGTTTTATCCTTCCAACTTATAGCTCATCTCAACTGCACCTCTGAATCTTTGGAGGGAGGAAATTAGGAATGAAAAATTTCTTGTACTGCCATCTGAAGCAAGTAATCCATCCAGAGAAATGCACTATTTACAGTAACTCAGCCAAGCTCTTGAAACCAGACCTAAAACTCCTGGGAAATGCTTCCACCCATCTCACCCTTACCACCTTTTCCTGACTTTTTAGGCAACAGAACAGTGTGGATGTTGGGTAGCACACCACCATTGGCAATAGTAACAGTTCCAAGCAGCTTGCTAAGCTCTTCATCATTGCGTACTGCTAGCTGTATGTGGCGTGGCACAATGCGATTCTTCTTGTTGTCCCTTGCAGCATTTCCTGCTAGCTCCAGCACCTGCATGACAATCATTTCAGCAAAAAGGTGAGAGCATTGCAAGAGCATGTATGACTCAATATGAACAACATGCAGTGCTCAAAAGGCTGTGCATCTCACAGATGCGCAGTAATCTGTAATGCTCAATGGAAAAGGTGCAGAGTCCACAGATAAACACAAGTTAAGTCCTCACACATACAAGATGAATCCTCTAGAGCTGAGGACATTGCAAGAAGGAAAAAACATGACAAGCTGCACAAATGAATGCAAAGCTGCAGAAAGCAACAACTGGAATTCAGCAAGAGGAAAAACAGCCTCCAGGAAACAAAAGTGCAACGAAACAATGATCACACATTCAACACAGCCAGATAAGGAGCACACAAAAAGAACAAGAAGAGATCATGCCCCATGTCTCTGGAGACTTCCCCTTCATGCATGTACCACCATGCATTCATGAGGAACAAGACTTTGAAGATTCCAGACACACAATAAGAGGCCATCTCAAGAACGTAGGACATGAGACTAGCGGTCTTGAGACCATCGGAAGAGGGTGCCAGGGATCTCAGGGAAGACATAAGCAGAAGGAGAACAAGTCGTTGGAATCACTTCATTCAGCGGATCTCAAGAAGCGAAGCGGCAGGCTTCTATTTTGGAGAAGAGCAAGCAAGCCCTAGAGCAAATGAGAAGAGTAGCTCACCTCGGCAGCCAGGTACTCGAGAACAGCAGCAAGATAGACGGGTGCACCAGCTCCCACACGCTCCGCGTACTTCCCGGCCTTGAGAAAGCGAGCAATCCTTCCCACAGGGAACTGCAGACCCGCCTTCTGAGAACGGGATACCGACTTGGATCCTTTTGTCTTCCCCCTTCCTCCTCCACCTGCAGCCGTTCCTGCCGCCGAACTCATAGCTCTGCTTCCCTCTCTCCCTCTCTCAGACCCAGATCTCGATAAGAGTTACGATACTCAAACACACACGCGAGAGGGGAAACGAAAACAAAAATCCCTTGCGAAAGAGATTGCAAATGAGAGAGAGAGAGAGAGAGAGAGAGAGAGAGAGAGAGAGAACACGAAAACCAAAACAGCGAACGCTTCACGGCCAAGATAGGAACACAACTACACAAGATACAAAGACGAAGAAAATCCAAAGCTACACAAGAGGAGAAGCAGAACTAGAGAACAGCAACACAGCTAGAGAGCTCGCATGCACCATGATATACATCATACAAAACAGCCGCGGGTTTTGTAAGCGTGGACCCCACGAAACCCTAAACACCCTGCTTCGTCTGGTATCCGGATCCGTCTCGCCGATGGAGGGAAATCGCCGAGGCAAACAGAAGAGAAGTTCAAATCCGCGCAGAGAATCGTGCCTATTTCGCGCCCAAAACGGAAGAAGATGCTGCTGCATTGCTGCGAGAATCACACCTTGAATGCACTTCTCAGCAAGTTGCCATACCATAGGGGTTTCTATTTTTTTTTCCTTCATGAAGAGCCCATCCATTGCAATTTCTCAAGGTTTCAGGTTCATCCTGATCTTCATTGGTGTCCATGAAGAGGCAGTGGAGCTTGATGCTGATCTATCTTTACTGATTTCATGAAGAGGCAGTGGTGTTGATCTGTCTTTCTTGATGGCTATGAAGAGGAGGCAGAGGAGCTTGATCCTCATCTTCATTGATGTCCATGAAGATGAGGGGCAGAGGAGCTTGATTCTGAATCATCTTCAATTGATATCCATGACGATGAGGGGCAGAGGAGCTTGGTCCTCACCTATCCTCCATTGATGTCCATGAAGAAGCAGAGGAGCTTGATCCTCATCTATCTTCCATTGATGTCCATCAAGAAGCAAAGGAGCGTGATACTCATCTTCCTTGATGTCCATGAAGAAGCAGAGCTTGATTCTGATCTTTCTTGATGTCCATGAAGACGGCAGAAGTTGATTGCAGCAGCTCTGTCAAGTTTTGAATGCTCCCTCATTGACAGGATCCATCAGAAGATGGCGCAAATGCATCGAATTCTGAATGATTTGTTGGTGAGAGTAAGAATCATTGCTGTTTCTCCAGCACCAGTACCATGAGTTGCAGAGTTTTTGCAGGGCATGAAGAGTTTTTGGACTCCTGAGTTCCATGAGTTGCTGCAGAGTTCTCTGCAAGAATATGAAGAATGTTTTTCAATTACTCCAGGGCTGGTCCATAAGTGGCAGAGTAGTTCTGTGGTACCCGTCAAGGGGTTTTGATTCCTGGGTAGTTTGTTGCTTTAGTTTAGGGTGCCTGGCTTGTGCAACAACATTTTGGTATAAGAAAAACAAGTCATTCAAAGTCTTGGGGGGGTTAACAAGAGCACACATGTCTGTGAGCACCATACCGTGCCTGTGGTTTCTTAGTGAAGATTTCCACAACACAAATTGAAAGAAAGAATTATCACAAAGTGAAGAGAATTAAATTAAAAATGTAGTGTTTCTTGATTCTGATTCTTGAGTGATTTTTTGTTTTTGGATGGTCAGGAAATTGAACTATTCGATCAATCAGAAGACAAATGGGGTACTTCAGACATCATTGACATAGTGTGGAATTCAGAGTGGAGTTTTTTTATGGCTTGGTTGAAGCTGTTTCTCCTCCTGGAAGTTTCTGCTCAAAACTTACAAGCTTCCAGAGCTGAGGAGAAGCTTTGAGCAAGACAAGGCACCGAAACACTGAAAGACAAGGCTTGTGTGAAGAAACTCAAACAGACATCATACTGATGCTCACATGCATCCACAAGGAAATGTGATGGCATTTGTTGCACAATTAGAGAATTAGGGTTAAGGAATTGAGGTCTAGGAATGAAGGTTTTATGGAGCCTTTTGTGTGATGTTTTTTTCTCCTTGAGGTTTCTGCTCAAAATTGTCCAGCTTTCAGAGGTGAAGCGCAGTTTTATGCAAAAACCCAAACCACCCAAAGAAGAAGCTTTTGTGAAGAAACACAAACATGTCACGGAGATGCTTTGCTCACATGCAATCCTTATGGAAGTGCTCCGAGGAAGATCATATGGATTCTACACTATCAAATTACAAGATGAATCCTCGAAGACACAAAGGAGGCCAACATGTATGTCCATCTTCAAACCAATCAAATGATGTGATAGAACCACATATGATGAAACCCAAGCAAGATCCATTAAACAAAGCACCGAGCAAAGAGAGAAAGGAAGAACAAAGATATCGGGTCCAAGTCCAAACTACAAGAGCAAAACCCAAACATGGTCACAAAGGGGGCAAAGGAACAAATTATGTTTTTCAAAGCCCTCATTAGTCGCAAGTAGCATGTTGGAAAGGAATGGAAACCTAAAAGCGTTCTAAGCCTAGAAGAGCCCTCACTTGCAATGACCACAACTCTCAAAATAAAAATAGCAACCGCTCTCTACAAAGCTACAACTTAAGGTCAGCCCCGATACATGATAGGGTTTGGTGTTGTTTCTAATTCCCACCCAAGTCTGTTGCACACACACACACACAAGATGTAGGTTGACATTGTTGTCATAAAAGAATGGGTGAACTTTTTCAATGTATTTTGAGTTTTGTTTTAGAACTAAAATTTGGTTACAAGCTTTTTGCTTCATGGAAAATCACATGTTGTCCTAGCTTGTGACAATACCTTACATAATTTGGAAGGTAATAATTTTTTTTAATTTTTCTAATTTATCATTCTTTCTTTGACATTTAAAATAATCAAACTTCACAAAAGAAATGAATTTTTGCAATGGATCCATTTGTGTCAAAAATCAATAAATAGGTAAATGATTGAAGGTTTTTTATGCAAGGTAAGCAAGTGCATATGTTTATGAAATCTTTTTGCAAATTTTTGCAACTTGCAATGCACCTACTAGCCTTACGACAAGTGTCTCAAACAATGGAAGGGTTTAAAGACATGAACTACTTGTGTACAAAAAATATACAAATTCATCCGTGGTTCACACAATTCATAGCAACACATGGGAAACATTTTTGAAGAATGTGAGATTGTAACTAAAAAAGGTTCAAACTTATGGGGGTTATTCTTTAATTAAATCCATGTTAATAGATACATAGATTGTTCAACTAAAGCCCCCACACAACATCCACCCATCATAAAAAAACATTTGAAAAGATGAAACTTACACATGTTTGAGATAAGATCATTTATGTGCATAAAATTTAGTTCTTATGTGAGCTACATCCATTAAGAAGCTCGTTACACACACCTAACGACCTTGTTCAATGGGGATCACTCATAAAAAAACACATACATCTTCTTTTTTAAACACTTTCACAATCAAAATAACATAAATTTATTATGGCATAGGTTAGTTACATAGAATGTTTATCTCAAAGCTTATGGTAAAGCTTAAAACAAAGTAACAACATGAAATTATAAGAAGAAAAATATATGCCCAAGTTTCCACCCATGACCCCTTATATATTTTAAAGAAAGAATCTATGGGTTATTGTCATCATTCATTCATGCTTATTAAACATTTCCATTCATTCACAACAAACTATTAATATTATACGACATATTATCATTTTCCTATGAACAAATCATTGAATCGTTGATAATTTTTGTCCTTAAAATTTAGTCAAATTCATATGATTCATTTCATGAACTGAAATTCCTTTACTTCTAATTGATGCTACTTCACCATGTGAAAAGTCATTATTTCATTTTGATGAATAATGCCAACCCAACCCCATATGCAAGTTGAAAAGGGGTGAATTATGTAGATGATTTATATGTGGAATTATACAATCACATTGCATGGTGTGCTTTCTTATCCTAATTGTGCAAGTTTTTACATATCTCCATTTCTTTATTCAAGAGGTTGCACAACACCATGTTTACGCATTTTACCAATTCATTTGTGATAACTTTATAGGTCATGGTCACACTATGTTTAATGGAAAACTTCTTCATGAATTTTTTAATGACATCACTTATAAATTGTGGGCCATTGTTTGAAACCATTTAAAAAGGTATTTCAAAACATGTCATAATCCTTTCAAATACAAACTTTGCTAATTTTCCTTCATGTATTCAAACATTTTACTTTTGCCCCTTTGTGAAATAATTTGTTGCCATTATTAAAATTTGATTATTTCATGAAGTGATAGGAAATGGCCCCATCAAATCAATTCCCCATTTCTTGAATGTTGCTAATAGTGGAATTGGATGCAAAGTAACATGAACAATGGATTTGTTTGCAACCTTTTGACACAAGTTACAAGATTCAAAATATTCCATTTCATTTTTCAAAAAATTTGGCCAATGGTGCTCACTTCACAAAAAATAAATTACAATATTTTTTTCAAAAAATTGTCCTTCACAAAACTTTTCATGGAATTTAAATAGGATGATCAAAACATCATTTCTTCCTACACCTCGATGCACTATTCCATCTTTTTTTTAATAGTAAAGGTAATCTTCAAAAATGATGTAAAGACGTTATTTAAGGCAATCTTCCTAACACACCCTCAAGTTTTTTGATGGACTCAATTGTGAGTCCAAAGGTGAAGATAATGAAAGGAAAAGGAGTTAGGGCACACATCTTGGTTTGCAACACTTTGGGGGTAGAGGGGCTTTTTAGAACTTCATGATGTGGACTAGGAAGATCGACAAACAATTTAATTACTCACACGGACCTGCACAAAACCAAACAATGAGTTGATTAGTGCATAGTTGGAACATTTTGGTGCATGGATGAACCACGGCCAAACACGGATTCATAAGATTCACCACAACCCGGAATTGTGGGAAGCCACCACCTTCCCCCTTATAGTATACTTTGTGCCTGACTATGAGACTAGCACCCAAATGTCCATTTGTCCCGGGACTTCGAAATGGGAATCCCGAAATTCTCAAAGTTGGGACTCCCACAATTTTGGGGCCCCATAACTTTGTATGAAAAACTCCAATTAAGATGAGGTTTTAAAAAAAGTTGTAGCCTTTGTCGAAAATTTTCCAAAGGTATGTTGTACACCACTTGCATGTAAGGAAATCGGGGTGATTATTGACTTTTAGTGGTTAATGACGCACTCCCAACTCCTTGAAAAACTCAAATGTGAGTCTAAGTAGATAATAGCGGAAGAAGGAGGAGTCGAGGCACGCTGTGTAGCTCACAACATTTTGGGGGGTAGAAAGGCGTGCTAAAGTTCCGAGATGGGACTAAGAAAAGTTGACAAGCTTCACTCACTCACACAGGCGTGCACAAAACCCACACAAGGTGGTTAGTGCGTAGTTGGAACACTTTTGGCGCTAGGACGAATCACGGGCAACACGGACACATAAGACTCACCATGGCCCGGACTTGGGGGAAGCCACCACCTTCCCTCTTATAGTATACTCTGCACCTCTCCATGGGGCCCACATCCAAATGGCTTTTTGATCGAGACTCCCAAGTGGGAGTCTTGAAATCGCCCAAGTTGGGACTCTCGCGACTTTGGAGCCCCATAACTTTGTGAGCAGACCTCGGATCGAAATGCGGTTTAAAGTAAAGTTATAGCCCTTGTCGAGAGCTTTTCAATGGTATATTGCATGTCGTCTGCAGACAAGTAAGTCAAGTCAATTCTCGACTTTTCTGGTCGAAAGTCAAACTATTTGGCCCTTCTTTTGGCAATAACTTGTGTTTCAGATGTCCAAATGAACAATCCAAGCCCATTTTAAACATTTACATTTCAAGAGCTTTTTAATGATATAAAAAACACCACAAGATATTGCGTTTTGACCCCTGAAATCGCTTTTTAAAATTTCAGGAGTCCACCGGGACTCCATCTCCCAAAGTGGGAGTTGCCTTGGGAGTGTGAGGGTTCACTCCCTCACACTTTCCTACACTCCCGGAAATATGTGATGTGACTCTCGAACTTTCTCTTGGCTCGCACCCTTGCAACCCTTTTGCCTTGGTCGTGAGCTCAAAGTTAGGGTTATAACACTTAACTTGTGTTTGAAATGTTTAAATGGGTCATGCAAACCCATTTTAGACATCTATGTTCCAAAAATTTTTCAATGATATAAGGAACTCTTCAATCCAATGAGTTTTGACCTTTGTAATGACTCTTTAAAAATTCGAAAATCCATCAAGACTTCAATTCCCAAAGTGGGAGCTCACTTAGGAATGTGTAATTCATTCCCTCACATTCTCCCACACTCCCAAAAACATGAAATGTGACTTCCCAACCTTCACACTTGACCCGCACCTTCATAAGCCCTTACCTTGGTCACGAGCCCAAGGTTAAGGTTGCAACACCTCCCTTTAAGTTGTTTATTGGTTCTTTTAGAAAATTTCTAATCCAAAAAGTAATTTGCCCCTTATAACACCTTTTCTACATCAAATGCAAACAATTTTGCATTTGGGAAATCATCATCTTTCAAATGATCATCCACCAATTTGTAAATTCACAATAATGCATCAACATTTCCATCTTTCTTCTTTAGCTAATCATAGATGGTGAACTCATATTCTTGAAGTAATAAAATCCACTTTACAATGATCCTTATAGAATTAGGTTTTGAAAACAAGTATTTAAAAGTTTGGTGATTGATAACAATGGTGAACTTGTTACCTAAAAAATAATGACAAAAAAGATTGATCACAAATATGATCACCAAAACTATTCATTCGATGACAACATAATTTTGCTCCATTGAAATTAGTTGTTGACTTGCATAACAAATTGGATGATCGTGTTTGTAATATTGTAAAACTAACATCCTAAGTACTATCATGAGGAAAAGGTTGTTAAATAAAACTTGAATAAAATTAATGAAAACACATGTAGAAAAGACCAATGTTGGGTAATTTTCAAGTTTTTTTAATACACACCAAGTTTGGGTTTTAGAAGAATTTACAAGACCTATCCTACTTCTATAATTCATTTCTAAATTATTTTTCAAGAATCATGGGCAAGTATCCAAAATTTTGACAAAAATATTTTAACTTGTGTTTCAAAATGTTGAGTCTTACATGTTTCAAACCCGCAGGTATTCAAAGGTGATTTTCACAAAATGAACATTCAAAAAGGTGAATTTCATAAAACCATCAATTTTGTGGTAAGTTGAGTTTCATCTAGTTTTTATTTCTTGAATGCCTCCATTGCTATTACATCACTACTCCTATTTACACAATTATTATAATTACTTTCAAACTTGTGCCTTGAATGTTGAATTTCAACATTTTGAAATTCAATAAGATTTCCTACTTTGGAAATACCATTAAAAGAAAGGATAGGGGGTGAAAGGAGGCCTTTTTCCCTTTTTCTTGAGCGCTTCCACTATTGTTACATATTTTTCACTATTTACATTTAAACAATTACTATAATTATTCTTAAACCTTGTGGATTAAGTGCTAAGTTATGTCATACCAAAATTTAATAACATTTTTTATAGTAATGGTTGAATGTAATAAACTAATGTATTGGGCAAAATTTGAAACCTTAACCATAGTATGTTTCAATACCATGATAGGATATCAATTATTTTTAAGAGTATGGACATTGTTTTAATTAAATAGTTCTTAGTCCAATGAAAACCAATGAACAAATTTCAAACTAGGTATGATCTTGTGTAATACCTTAAGATATTCAACTTGAAACCTAGCTTGGTTTTTTAATCATTTTTTCATATTTGCCCAACACTAAAAAAGACTACCTTTTGGAAAAGAAATTTTCTTTTGGTCTATAAACTTAAAAGCACCTTAAAAAAATGTTTTGTTTATGAAAACTAGAATAAACATATGTTTCCCATTAATCTAGGATGAAATTTTATTTTAGTAAGGTACTATCTAGGTACCTTCATGAAATAGAACTTCTTTTGGACATGTCTTACCTTCATGTTTATAATTGTTGCCTTTATGTTTGTAACCAATACCTTGCACTAATTACATTCATATAACAACTATTTTACTAATGTAATTACCTTTCAACAACTATTTTGTAAAAAATATGTTAAGAAATCAAATGAATGAAAGTTGATGCTTTCAAATTAATTACCCTCCCATTGTAACTATCATCTTGCCAAAAATGTTAAATTCAAAAAAGTATTAATTTTTTTAATTTTACATCAAATTAATACTAAATATTATCTTTTGTTATAATAAAATAATAAAATGACAAAGAATGAGAAAATGAAGGAATGAACCCAAAAATATAATAAGGAACCAAAAGAATTTTTTCATCACACATGGGTTTCCTTTATCCTTTTAAATTTCCTTGCCTTAGTCTAATTTTTTTCACATATCCAAATTAGTGGCAAATTATTTCATCTTTTAAAAACTAATTATTCTAATGCCTTCATCCCATAATAAATAAGGGATGGTAAATTATTAGGAGGCCTTTTTTATTAACTATACTAAAATATTTACCCATTAATAAATATTATTTTATTTGGATTATATTCTAAAATGAACTTTTAACTATTTTTTCTTAAAGGTAATTCATTGACAATTTTATCTTTAGGTAACATTTCCATTCCAAAATTAACCTTTGATTATTTTATGTTAACAATGTTTTTTGTCATCAATTTGTGAAAGTGTTGCTCCCATTGCTATGTTAAAAACATACACATGCAACTTAACCATTTTAATGCCATAAAAAAAATTGGGGAATTTAGAAATAATTTCTTTAGTTTCTCAAATGCTTAAATCATTTTCCTTTCTGTTACAATCTCCATTATTTGTTTGAATTTTTTTGTGAAGTGCTATGCTTGGGTTACATAATCTTGAATTTATTTTTAATAAAAGTTTGTTTGCCTTAAAAATGTTCACAATTGCCTCTTCCTTTTTGGAAAAGGAAGATTTCATCTTTTCAATATTAATGGGGTTAATGTGAATGTCATTCTTTAAAACAATATGTTCAAAATACAATTCCTTTTGCAAATCCCAAATGAAAATTTCTGAATTTAAGGAAACATTTACCATCATTAGTTGATAGAATATCCAATTTAGATCATGAAGATGAACTGCTTGATTACCATACACACAAAAATCATTTAAAAACATTTGAGCAAAAAACCTAATGTAAGATTCCAAAATTTTATTCATGAACCTTTGGAAGGTTCCTAAAGCATTACACAATTCAAATGACATCATTATATAGGCAAATGTACCCTATGGAGTAGTGAATATCGTTTTCAAAATGTTTTCATTCATAATCTTGATTTGGTTATACCCACCATAACCATCCTTAAAACAATATAACTCATGGTCAACAACTTCATTCAAAATGTCATTAATGAGTGGAAAAGGATGGTAGTTTTTATTAGTGTAATCAACAAATGCCCTAATATTTTCAAATTTTTTGATGGTGACAATGATGGGAGATACCCATTTCAAAAAAATTATTAATATGATGAACCATGCTTCCAAAAACTTGTCTAATTTATTTTTTATTTGGGCAAAATTGAGGTTCATTTGCTGAAGCCTTTTTCATAAGGATTTTGTATTTTATAACTATAGCAAATAGGTGATGGTCCTTATGAAATAAACCTTGAATGTTCTCTCCTTTTTCATTAAGTCATTTTCAATGAAATTCAAAATATTGCCTTTTCAATTTTCACTTCATCATTTCAAATCACATTTTGGAAAATTCAAATTGAATGTTATTTCAAAAATCAAAATGTTAATCATGACGACAACTCCCTTCGATTTCACCTTATTTTTGTTATTCATTTAGGTTGCACTTGAATTGTTAATCAAATTGTAACCGCAATGTTTCCATTAATCATCATGACATTCATGCCCACTTTTGTATCCATTAAAACATCTTTCAAATCCTTGCAAACTATTTCCAGTAATGGTGCACATGAATCAAATTCGATTTCAACCAAGTGAACTTTTTAAAAAATGTTTAACTTGAAATGCATTAAATCTTTGTTGCAAATCTTACCTTGTCATTAAGATCATCATTATTAATTTATCAACAATAATTAGGAGTATGACATTTATCTTGTAGAAATGAAAAAATCTTGTGTTTTCAACCATCTTAAACTCTTGTACTTCTTTTTTTCATGTTCCATTTCCTTTTTCAATTTCTTATGTTGAATTTTTTTCTTCACTGTTTCATTACTACTCCCTTTTCTTGTTTTCATGAAATTGACTTTCTTAGAAAGCCTTTTTTTTCTTTTTTTTCTTTTTTGTTTTGTGTTCCTTTAATTTTGAAAGACTCTAGTTCAATGAGATTTACCACTTTTATTTTATTGATTTTGAATGACACCTTTATTTTTTAAGAATAAATTTTCCAACGTGTTAACTTTCTTTCAACACAATCCATCACATACCGTAGTACTTTTATCATTTTGGAATAATTTTTTTTTTTGGCCAAAATTCTGATAAATTATTTATTATTTGTGTTGAACCACAAACTTCCATAATAATGCTTAAGGTTGAAGTAGTCTACACACACTAGAGTATTGCATAACATTGACAAGACCTTGTTTATTATTTTTTATAACCATTATCCATTGAAAATTTCAGAAAATTAAGTGCCAAAGTCAAGATTACAAGTTTAATTAATTATTCGATACTTTGTGCCGAAATGGTAAAGTTACTATGGTAGTGCCTTTAGTTGTTACAAATATAACAAATGGTAAAAAATTAGTCTCTAAATTTGAAAGGGTTAAGCTCCCTTGCTTCAATTAAGTTCACAATTAATTTGATTCATTTCATTGATGAATTGTGCCATTATTGATTCTAATTTGTTGAAGTTTTTTTCTTTTTCGACATTAACATCATTGGGACACACATAGGTATTTTCTTTTGTTAAGTCCTAAAATTGTGGCCTTTCAATTTTTTTTCTGTTCCCTTTGCAATCCTTTGGGTCTCTTCAAAAATATCAACCCCTTTTTATTTCATTTGTTGATATATTTCTTCTAAAAAATTCATCACATAATGTTCAATAATTAAAATATTCATCACTTTCAATTAAACAATCACACTTTCAACCCTCAATGCTTTTTGCATGCTCTCATTAAATTTATTCACTTTTGCGATGTATTCATTCACATTTTCATTGTGTCTTTGTTGAAGTTATGTTATTTTCAATACGAAAGAAATAAAACTTTCATATGATCAAAAAAAAATTATACAAACATTTTGAATAAGGACTCGCATGTTCTTTTTTGTTCTACAAGCAATCCTTTAACCATGTTAATGTTTTCCTTTTCAACAATTCTAAAAGAAATTGCATTTATTGTTTTTTTTGTTTTGGGCACCAATGGTTTCAAAGATGTAAACTATTTCAAATTCTATTAGAAAGGTTTTGGGGTCTTTATTTTGTCCTCCTTTAAACAAAGGTACGATTGCCATGGTTAAATCCAATTCTAATTCATTATTTTCTACAAGTTTTTTATTTGACTATATTTTGGATTTTTGAAAACTTATTTTATTTCACATCATTACAAAAACATGAATAGTCCACACAAGAGAAGGGGGGGAAAAAACAAATCATTAAATTGCATTACTCGAATCATGAAATTAGCTCCAAAGTTTTTATTATTTCTTGATGAAAATGATTTTTGGGTATTCTTGTCAATTCAATTTTTAATCCTTTACACATGGTAATTATCCATACACTAAATCATCTTGCATTAGATTATCTATACATTACAACCTTGTCATCATTGCAAACAATTTTACAATTTGGGTTTGTTATTTTATTATGTTTTCATCACCTTTGGGAGTTGTGTTTTTATCTTTTCTCTTATTTGGCAACCTTTGATGCTCACTTCAAGAAACTCTTATAGTTCTCGTAAAATGTTGAAATATGAAAAAAAAATGAATCACATTCACACACCATTCCACCCCAAGGTAATCTCTCAATAAAATTTTGTTCTTTTGTTGTTCAATTCAATTAGCTTTTAGTCTTTATTGGATTTGTCACACATTTGACATTAGTATGTTCATACTTCTAACAAGCAGGACACTTTGCAGCTTTCCCCAAAATCTTATGCAACATGTCCACTTTGCAACTCCCAAACATCAACTGATGGGGGATATAGGTTATGACGATGAAATAAAAAATGTAGCCTAAAAAAAGATTGATGGAGTTGCAGAGAAATCTCCATAACAACAATTAAAGGAAACATGACAACGAGTGCAGTCATAACCTCAATCGGCATTACTCATTAAAAATACATACATTTTCTTTTGTGAACATTTTCGTAATCAAAAGAACACATAAGTTTATTACGATGTAAATTTGTTATCCAAAGTTTATCTTACTGCTTAAAGCAAAGTAATAACATGAAACTTCCCAATTCGAATGCCTACACAACACTCAAACCAGGACTTCATAGTTCATGTTATGAGCATGTAGATATGATAGAATTCTTCTACAGTTCTTAGTCCTAATTCTATCCTATTTCCAATCATAGCACAAAATCACTACAAACAAAAGCAATGCTCGTGGAGGAGCTGTGGAGACTTACCTGTGATTTTCTTCTGTGATCTTCTTCTTTAATAACTAGTAGACTGGACACAGTTGCTTCCTACACAAGACATACGGTCCAGTTTTGTGGTTTGAATCCAGTTCTCCCAGTCCTGCAGGATGCTGTTGTTGATCCATGCATGAGTTAGCAGGGCTGTTGCAGAACCCATCCTCTTACAGCAAGCCACTTGTCATCATGCAAAGAACAAAACATTCACCTCATGAGACAATTGAAAACTCATATCACTCAAAAACGTACAATTGAATGCGTTGCTTTTTTTCTGAGTCTGGTTTGCATCCCTCCTGCCTGACAATGCATCTCTTGATTACTTGATGAATGCTTCTCTGGAATTAAGAAGCTGCATTCTGTAATCTGCCTGCAGCAGAATTGCTCTGCTAAGCAGTTAGATCATGTTATGAACTACATGAACAGAACAAGAACAGAAAGTTCAATTGCTGAAATTCATGTACATACAGAGATTTCAAACCTTCTCAAACCATGGAAACAGCTGCTGGGAACTGGGCATCAGAAGTGCCATGGACTAGGATGACATAACAGCAGTCCTGTTGGAAGCAAAAGTTCCATAGCCACCAAACACCTCAATTCTGGATTT
Source organism: Sphagnum tenellum (assembly GCA_963921925.1). Classification (NCBI taxonomy): domain Eukaryota; kingdom Viridiplantae; phylum Streptophyta; class Sphagnopsida; order Sphagnales; family Sphagnaceae; genus Sphagnum; species Sphagnum tenellum. The sequence continues at coordinate 3,287,167 of OY998144.1, forward strand.
GAGGGGACATCGCAAAAATCAGCAGAGGGTGACAGTTGCCATGATATGGAGATGATGAATTCTTACTGCCACCATATCCGCACATCACCCTGTGCTACCAGCATAGCTCCTCTCCCAATCTTATGAAAAGCATCAAGTTCTTCCTGCACTGATGAGATTGAGTTGAACTCATTCATTCTCCACAACCCAAGACACTCTGAGTTGTCTGAGAACCACTGAGATACATTGAAATCAACACCTACAAAATTGCTGATCTGACTGGTCCTAAAAGACACATGGAGTGCAGACACAACCTGCTGATAAACTGCTTGCAAGATTCCTGTCAAGTTACCAACTACATTGCTTTTTCTTAGAACAAACCTAGAGGAGCCAGGACTATTGTGCTTCTTGTGTGAAGCACAACAAGTGTAAGACTTGATTCTAGACATAGACGAAAGCATTAAATGTGCCTTGATGTGGGGCCTCTGTTCGTGAATTTGTCTAACTTTTGCGTTGAATGCCTGACTTGAAATACTTCTGTCTCTGCTGAATTGATCTATTGCAATTCTATTGCTTCCAGCTGACTTCTTGGGATCCCTAGTGACAGCTCGGCCTTCAGGTTGATGCATCTCAGGCCCTGTGATCATCTGTGATGATTGGGGTGGTCCCTGTTGGTTGTCATCAAACCAACAACAAGAAATTTTCTGAGCTTTCAAATTGAATGCCTGAATTCGAGCAACAACCCCACCATGCAAGGCCAAAAAAACACCATTCCTGACGAGCATGTCACCAGCTCCTGAGTGCACCTGAATCATCAATCCACATAGAAAAGAAGGCAATTCCATTCAAAATTTCTCTTCACTAAATGCAATGAGACAAGAAAAAAGGCAGACTCACTATCCCACATCAGTCCACCACCAAGCAAAGTGGAATCATGCAACAGCAAGCACCCACTATCCCCCTGGAGCTTGCTGAAGTGGGTCTAGGTCAAGTCCACTATATCTGTCTCATCTAGAAGTATAATAGTCTGTAAAAGTGTGTTTTCAAATGGCAATTGTGGCATAAGAAATGCTGTGAAATTGAATGACAGAGCCTTTGACAGTAGTCTCAAAAGAGTGAATCTCTACCCACATGTTCCTTCTGGATGCATCCTCATCATTTAAGCAAAACAGGAAACCCCAAGAGGAGCATCATCACCTATAAGAGAGAATGAACACAAAAGTGTTTGGGATCTCACTGGGGACAAAAAACTACTACTACACTCCATTGATCAGTCAGAAGGACTTCCACCTACTGGATGCATATCTTCTTTGCCTTTTGTTTGTCATTGCCATTGACAACTTCTTCACTGAAACCCTAAACCCTAAACTGTGCTTTTTACCTGTGTTTGTCTTGCAGGGCATGCTATGGACAATACTCCTGGCGAAGAAACAATGCCACCTTCCATGTCGATAACAACTCCTTTCTCTGCAGTGATAATCACCTCAACCAAACTCAAGTCCTGTTGCAGCTGAAGAACAGCCCTTTCTTTCGAAAAAACCACTGCCACAGCATCCTCCTCCTCATCCTTGCAGCTTTTCTGAGGCAAGTTCTTCATCATGCCACCAAGACCCAATAGTAGCTGTTTGAAGACTTTCACAAAAAGGGCACTGCCTTTTTGTGACAAGTTTCTTGCAACCCATTCCTTGAAGTTGATACCACTGCTGTGATGGAGACTGTTGAAATAGGCTGCTGGCACCCTCACATGAGCATGACAAATGCTGCTGTCAGTCGTTGCTGCTAGATGATCAGAGCAGTCCCTGCTCAGCTGCTGAGAGGTGGACATGCTTTCTCCCTTTGAAGTTGCAGATCTATCTTCCTCATTCTGCAGGCTCTTGTATTTGCTCGACATATGTGGAGTTAGCTCTGGAGCAGATTTAGTTGAATTGGATTGCAGATGTGCAGCAACAACTGAACCTCCAAGCTTGAGAACTCGTGACATTGTATCCCATGTCTGCAAGGACAAAACTAGGTCTTTAGATTCAAGAGCTTTCAAGAGCTTCTTCACTTTGCATGTTGAAGCCAGAAAGCATTGCAACAGTCTACACCCCCTCATTCTGCAAGGTAAAAAAACAAAGACATAAGTCTCTCTCCTCCTCCTCCTCCTGTGTTGCATCTCCTGCTTCTTCCTTCAATGCAACCAAACATAACAGAACAAAGGAAGGGATTGCCAGAATTGTAGACTCACTCACCAGATTCTTGCAGTGGATGGTTGCAGCCATTGCATCATCTGAAACCTCCAAATCTCCTGCAAAAAAAAACCCATCATTTTGTGCATGGATTTCTGAAACTGACTGACTCCCACAAGAGCCTTACACGAGCTGGAAACATTCTGAACATACAAAGGAGGAAGCTACTGTCGAACCTGTGATGTGGAGCACAGAAGAATCGGGTTGAGAGCTTGCTGAGATGGTTGCTGCAGTTGCTTGAAACCGATATGCTTGCACACCTCTCACAAACACGGCTCCCTTCACCTAAGGACATAGCCCCGCCATCACAGAACACAGCTCTTCTTCAGCAGTCGCACTTCGTGGCGTCAAGACAAGCCTGGAACTGTTCCAACAACTTCGCACTCTCCCCTTGGACTCAAAGAGGCAGACTGAACGACAAAAGAATTCGGCGCTTACCTCAGATGCTGTGCCGGATGCCATGTCGGGCGAGAAGACGATGGAGGAGCAGGAAACACGCCAGGACGGGAGGCAGCAGTCTTGATGGTCATAGTGATGGAGGAGAATGCCGGAACCATGGAACAACTGCTGCTGCTGCTGCTGCTGCTGTTCCTCATTACTATTGTTGTCGTCGTCGTTGCAAGCATCCACATCTTCTTGTTTGCCCATGCTTGCTATCTTGCTTACATCTTTCGTGTTGCACGACGCGGTTGGAGCACGTCTCGTGGATCAATCCGTTTTACAAAGCGCAAGCGCACGGAAGAAGAAGAAGAACCGCAAGCACAAGCGCGCGCAGGGCCAGAAACAAATGTTGCCCTAGACGGGGATGACGATGCTCAGGTGCGCAGATTGCCTCGAGGATTCTCTCTCTTTCTTCTGCTCAAACCGCGTCGTCTGGAGATTATTGCATGAAATTGCGATCTTGCTGCGGTAGCAGACATCTTCATAAAGATCTGCAATCCTTTGCAGTTTCAGTGGAGATTTTGCGAAGGATTTCAGATTTTGTGCAGTCAAGACTGCCTATTACGATCTTGTGCTCCTTCTTCTTCGGTTTTTGTGGAGATGTTGCGAAGAATTTCAGCTCTTGTGGAGTAAAGAAAGCCTATGATCTGCTTCTTCTCCGTCGTCTTCTTCCACAGTATCTTGTGTTGCATTCCTGGATGTCAAGAGGACGACAAGTTTTGCATCTGCCGGAGATACTGCGTTGGAAGCCTTTGTTTGTAGTATTTGCGTTTGTGTACAGCACAGCAGCTGCTGCTGCTTTTCTTTGCATGCGCGCATTTCAAGTTCAAACGAAAATGATCTGCAAAGTTGGAGAGTTTTGAAAAACGTTTTTGTTTCTTGCCTCGCAGTTGAGGACGATGATGCTTGAGAAATCAATTCAGAAGCTAACTAACAGAAACAATTCGACGCAGTAGTGGATGTTGTTGGTCACGCAGATTTCCAAGGAAGGCTGCAAGGATCTAAACAGAGCTTTGGAAACTTTTTCAGAGAAAAGACTTCATTGGAAACACTGTTGGAAGAAGTGTTTTCCTGCAGCTTGCAAGGAAGCTTTTGTTTTGGAAATTCTTCATGCAGCTTGTAAGAAAGAAATCTTAGCTGGAAATTTCGAATTGCAGCTTGCAAGAAAGAATCTTGGCCAGAAATTCTTCATGCAGCTTGCAAGAAATCTTTGTCTGAAAATTCTGAATTCCAGCTGCAAGGAAATCTTGGCTGGAAATTCTTCATGTAGCTTGCAAGAAAGAATCTGGGCTGGAAATTCTGAATTGCAGCTTGCAAGAATTCTTAGTTGGAAACTCTTAATGCAGCTGACAAGGAATCTGTTGTAGTAAATTGTTGATGCATGCAGCTTGCAAGAAATCTCGGTGTAGAGATTCTGAATTGCAGCTTGCAAGCACTCTTGGTCTGGAAAGTCTTCATGCAGCTTGGAAGAAATCTTGGTTGGAAATTCTTGACAAAGCTTGCTTGCAAGAACTCTTTGTCGGAAATTCTTGACATGATTTGCTTGCAAGAACTCTTGGTTGGAAATTCTTCATGCAACAGTTTGCAAGAAATCTTGGGTGGAAAACTCTTTTTGCAGCTTCTTGCAAGGAATATCTTGGTCCACATTTCTAAATGCAGCAGCTTGCAAGGAATCTGTTGTTGGAAATTGTTGATGCATGCAGTTTGCAAGAAAACTTAGTTGGAAATTCTTGGTGCAGCTTGCCAGAAATGGAAGAGGGAAAAACAAAATCAGCAGCGTCGGTTTTCCACAGATTTACAGGTGCTGAATTCAAAGAGGTGACAGGTTTTTTTTTCTGGTGAGCAATATCATCTAGTCTCAACACATCCTGGAGCTCTTGTTGTCATTGCACAGTGAGTAAGAAACACTGACTGCAATTTTTTTTGTTGTTTTAAGCAAGCTCAAAGAGCCTTGCACAAACTTAGTTGCACTTGAGCATCTCAAGAACTTCAGATTCAGATTGCACTCTTACTTCTCTTAATAAAAAACCCTTCTTCAAGACTTCTTGTGAATCAGAAACTGTTTTTCAATATCTATCATTACAGTCTTCCATTGCTGCAAATTGCTGCAACAGGGATGCAAGTTGTGCAAATTTAAGGAGTGCAAAAGTAATTGCTCTGATGCTAACATGTGGCATGTGCAATACAGTTGATCACTGTGGTGAGTAAATGTTACAACCCATGTTTCATGAAGCTGCAGACATTAGTTTGAAACACTTCAGAAGCTTGTTTTTTCTCAGCTGGGAATTGTTTTTGGTGAGTGTAGCAGGGCTTGAACAATTGATTCATGAGTTTGGTGCTGCAAACAGGTAACTCATCCACTATCACTCTATCCAATACAGGCTCTCTTGACCTTGAATTCCATGACAACAAATGCCATAAATCCAAGAAGGCAAGTTATTAAATTTCCAGTTGTGCAGCTTGAACTGTTTCCTTGAGTGTTTTTAACCCATTGGCTTCAGATGCTGGTGGACTTTAGAATTGTAATGACTTAAAGTTTTGTTGGAAAGCTGCAGAAGAAAAGGAAAATTAGTTGAAATGGTGGATAGGAGAATTCCAGACATGTACAGACCCAGAATTGTTGTCTAATTTTGTCGCAGCAGCTTTGAATGACTATGTGACTATGAGATTCTTATGGCTGTAATGGCATCTCTATTCCTTAAAATCCATGCCAAGCAGTCTTCTGGAGGACAACTTTCCATTCAGAGCAAGATATCCTCTCCAAAACAAGAATGTTCATTGCTGGAAATCCACTGGACCTTCAACATGCAAAAGACAACATGAGCAACTCTCCTCACAAGTAAAGTCTTCTATTGGACCTTTGCAGGTGCATGACTTGAGTACTCAAGTTAGAAACTGCTTCAAAAGGGTCCTTCACATACGGAAATTTGGATAATCGTTATACGTTTCTGCATTTTATTGTATGTGTGGAATTGATTAGAAGAGAAATTGAACAGGATTGATCCAAGTAGAGAGGTTGCATTGTTCTCAAGTCAAGTGTCTTAACAGTGCATGACTTTTACATTTCAATTGCAGATGCAATTGTGATGCTGTAAAGACAAGAATTGAGCTAAACTGGGTGCAGAGGTGGCAACTGGAGAAATCATGTCATTTCTCCTGTTGGTTATTTTGCAGCCATTGCTATTAATACTATTGTGTACTCTGAACTATATATTTCTCACTGCAATTTTCTTGGGATTCCTGTGTCCTATGGTTTTTTTCAGTGCATAGAATTGTCAAGCTATCTCACTTTTTTCTATAAAAATTTCATGCTAAGATTTTCTCCCATTCCTACTTTTGTTCATGTCAATAGCCATGTGATAGGTGACTAATTTTTTATGTAAATTTGATTCCACATATGAGCCTTTGCTATTAGACATTTTGCACTTAGCAATTGGAATTAGGATTTGTGTCCTTTCTTTCTGCAATTTCCATTTCTTCCTTCCCTGTTGTTGTAGTTGCTTTCTTGTAATTAAGTTTGGCAGGCTTACATCATTTACTATTTGTGGCAACAAGAAACAAAAACTGACACGTTTTTTGTTTCTTGCAGAACAAATCTGCTACAAAGCTTTGAACCTGTCTGCATCCACTCTACAATTTTTGACAAACCCAGTCTTGAATCTGGCAGGAGGCATTAAAAAATGTCTCAAAAGATGGGTCTGATACCAAAGTAAATAACCTCTTTCCTGCCAACCCACTTTGTCCATAGCTGCTCAAAAGATTGATTGAATCCATTGACATGTTTGCCAATGCAAATCCTCATGACATATTCTAAACTATTTCAAGACCTAATCTACACCTCAATGATGACTTCTTGTGATTTTCTGTGTAGAAAATCCTCATTTCTTAAGTTCTTATTTTTCATAAGGGACAAGATTCACATTATAAAACAGTTACTGGTAAAAGTATAAGGTTTGAGCATTGGTACTATATATATATATATATACATGTTGATTTTTACACTCAGTAATGCCCTTGGAGAGGGGGAGTTCTAGAAGTAAATGCTCCTCAGCTCCGCCTCAGGCAAGTGCTTTACTTCTGGAACTTCCCTGATCTGAGGCCGTTACACTACACTTTTACATCTGTTGAAATCCTTTCATTCTTAACACGACAATGCGACAAAGTTGTCTTTTGTATTTGCAGGTATGTTACACAAAGAATAATCTTCCTCCTAGCCTTGAAGACATCTTACAGAGCCTTTTACAGGTACGTGTAACATGCCTCTAGGATGGCAGATTCAAATTATATATCAATCTCTTTTTTTTTAAATGTAAGGGAAGGGCAGGTAATTCGAAAGGTTATGTTATTCTTTGGACTTGGGAACTCGGGCTATACTGCACTCATTGCCATGCCCTTGGAACAACATAACTTAACCTCCTCCAGATCTGGGCTGTGCTTTCCCTTGTACAAAACTTGGACCACCAAAATTGAACCCACTCCAACAGAATCATGACTTTGTAAGATTTCCTTCTTTGTCCTTCCTTTCTCCATTTGCTGGGTGCTTTGTTTAATGATTTACCAGGGTTTCATCACAGAGAACATCTTGGGGATAGATAATCTGACCAAATAGGTACAAATATGTTTGACAGACTCACACTATTATCATTATTTAGATAGTGTGCTTCATAGAGCAAGCAAGCAACAAAATTCCTAAATGGCCTTCTGTATGTAGGATTGACAAGCTTTTTGACCTTTTACAAAGAAGGAAATAAGAAGCCATATTATATGTATATATATATATTCATTCAGAAGATTTGAAGAACTAAAGAGAAGTAGTACTGGGAAGTCACTCCTTTCCCATTTCTCTAGATGGCTACTAGACTCTAGAGTTGTGTAATTTACTCCATTCTACTCCTTCATCGTCTTACATCATTTTCAAAAGCATGGTCAATTCATTTCCTTTAGGTTTCTTTTATGTTTCCCACACTTTCCCTTTGGATTTCAGAATCCCGGACATTTAGTCATTAGCTAATGAAAACCCTGAACACAACAATAAATCAAACCATTCCAGCAAAGGTGGGAAAAGAAGGAACAAAGACAGAGAGAGGACAACTCAAGTTCCGAGCTAGAAAGCCAAAAGCCAAAGTGAGTCACTAAGGGACAAACTAACAAATCGTGTTCCAAAGCTCCCACCTGTGGTTGCACAAAAGTAGACGTAAAATATGGGACGTATGAAGAAATAGGCTAATGCCCATTTGGAGTCCATATTCATTAGTTGCAGGTGTCTTGAAGTTCTAGTGGTTTTTTCTTTTTTTCCTCTTGAAATTTCGCCTTTTTTTTGACGAAAAAAATTCTAGTGCAAGTTCAACTAATTTTGCTACTTTCTTTTCATAAAATTTTCCAAATTTTCAATATCAAAAGAATGAAAAAAAAAACAAAAAAAACAAAAAAACTGGTGCCCTCCAAATTCTTAATTTCTTTTCTATAGTGAGTCTCATTGGTATGAGTTGCATTGGATTTTTTTTCACCAAAGAAAAAACCATGCCCATACGAATGAGATTGCGCTTTGTTTTTTCCTTCTGTTATTTATTTATTTATTTAGATAGGGGCAATTTTTTAAAATTCTTGTTTTTTTATTTTTTAAAATAAAAATTTGGGGTTTTTTTGCATTCCTTCCTTTCCTGGCCCTTAAAATTTCCTTGGTTATTGGTGCAAAAAACAACTTTGAAAATTGAGTTCTGAGCTTGCTTGCTTGCTTTTGTCGTCTCCACCCAACAACAACTACAAATCTGACAATTTGCATCCATGCACTTTACACTCCTCTGCTTCAAATTGCATCCAAAACTGTACTAATAATAATAATAATCATAATAATAATTACCCTTTACACTAGTGTGCAGAGAGTTTCAGTTTCAGCAAATGATCAATCACATTGGAAGGAAGAAAAAAACACAAATGCCCAACACAAAATCCTTCCCTTCTTTCCTTTGAAGAGATGATGATGAGCAAACCCAAATCCTCCCCTTCTTTCCTTTGAAGAGATGATGATCATGAGCAAACCCAAATCCTCCCCTTCTTTCCTTTGAAGAGATGATGATGATGAGCAAACACCAATCCTTCCCTTCTTTCCTTTGAAGAGATGATGATGATGAGCAAACACCAATCCTTCCCTTCTTTCCTTTGAAGAGATGATGATGAGCAAACACCAATCCTCCCCTTCTTTCCTTTGAAGAGATGATGATGAGCAAACACCAATCCTTCCCTTCTTTCCTTTGAAGAGATGATGATGAGCAAACCCGCAGATTCGGTGTTGCAGATACAAAGGACATTTGTGTCTTTGATATGTAAAGAGTAAAAGAACAGATCCACCCACACCCAGTTAGCCCCCCCAGGTCTGTTTTTGGATGAATTTTCTTACTTAAAATGATAATCATCCAATCTGTAGGCAGCAAGTGATTTTGTTTTTAAAATTTTGGTTGTTGCATCATTGGATCGCATCCCAATAGGAATTTAGCATTAAAATGGCTAAACAGGGAAAAAAATAGTTTTAAAACTGCTACCAATTTATTTTATTTTTAAAAAGCAGAGTCCAAATGTGGCAAAAACAATTTCCCCCAAAAATAAATACCATCCTTGAATTTTGGCGATTTTTTTCTTCAGAAAAAAATAGAACTTAATTGTCAATATTCCAGAAAATTTGTAACAAAATATTCTCTTTTCATTTTCATTTTTGCATTTTGACAAAATTTTGCAAAAAGAAAATACTAAAACATGTTTTTTAAATGGCAAATCGTCTCTAAAGAAAATTTTGTCAAATTTGGCTATGAATTCTTTTTTAATTTAAAAAAAAAAAAAAAAAACCCTACTTGTGTAATCTCTTCAGAGCCTGATGAGGATCAGGATTTTAAGGTTGTTAGCTCAGTTCCTGTTTTCACTATCTACCTACTAACATCAACCTACTAGATCTCAACCATGTACTAACCCATCTAGTTAGTAAGTAACCACCTGATATCCTATCCTACCTACAAGATCTACCTTCTTACAAGATAGGTTAACAAGGTGAAACCCAACAACAATAACTTAGGTTTGGTGAGTTTCAACTTTAAAATTTAAATCTTGAACTTGTTTTGAACTTCAAAAGCATAAGTACTTTAAAACGTAAAACTTGAAAGCTCAAAACTTGAAGGTGGACTTGAACATTGAATAATTTGCAGTTTGGAAATTAAAAATGTGTAAAGTTTAAATGAACATATTTAGTTCTTGGATTAAGTGAAACACTAGACTTTGGGTCTTGGGACCATTGCACTCCATAAGGGAAATCTTGGAAGTCTAGTTCTTGGAGGTTAGGTTCATTGCAATCCATAAGTGAACTTTGGGTGCTTGTGAATATTGTACATCATATTTTAATTTTCGATCTTTTCAAATCTCCCCCAAATTACCCTAATCCAAAGCTATAGCCCTAACTTCTAAATCCACAGATTCCAACCATGAGCTTTCAGAATCCATGAAAGTTAATAGCCAAAATAAAATAGCACGCATGATTCATGAACCTCAAATCAAATCTAGATTCTACAATTACTACTACTTAACCGATGCTACTAAACTATGGTCACGATGCAAATCTCCCCCCACCCCCCCCCCCCCCCCCCTTTTTCCTAAAGGTGCTAACAAATTCTAGGTACACTCATATCGCCACATTTGGGTGATTTTTAAGGGCACTCACATGACCATGCACCCATGAATTGACAAGCAAGGCATGGTGGTGAGAGGCTCCTAGGTGATGGTAGTGTGCATGGTGATAATATGGTGGGAGGGGGAGAGATTAGTGGTGACCTAAAGGTTTATGGTATCTTAATTGTGGCAATTGCAATGGTGGCACTTGTCACCAAGAGGTTTAGGTGCAATTGACCCAAATTAGTTTTACAATGGCGCTGGATCGAGTGCATCACATTTTGGCAAATTTTCACCAAAAGAAGAAAGAAAGGCTGTTCTGAGACCAACCCCGAGGGACAAGTAGGTAGGTAGGATATTAAGTGGTTACTAGGTAAGCAAGGTAAGCCTATCTGCGCCTCTCTTGAAGACAATAGTCATCACTGTAAATAAATGGCACTACTGAAGACGCATGCATAGTCAACATTTTTTGATATTTCCTGTGATTCTTCTTTTTATCATGTTTACAGAGTTTATACTGAAATTCTCAGAAGTGTTTTAAGAATGTATCTGGGAACTTAAGAGAGTTGGAGTGATGATGAAAGCACTCTCAACCCAGGATTCCAAAAAACACAAATTAACACTTCGAGAGATCACTGACATGTGCACCAGACTGTAGGTGCGGGATTGTAAGCACTGCATTGTGAGTAGAGAGAGAGAGAGAGAGAGAGAGAGAGAGAGAGAGCAAGAACTTGACATTTCAGAGACAGTCAGTGCTGAGATATGATGGCAGATTGGGTTGAAGCAAAATAACACCCATCTAAAGACGCAAAACCAGTCTCAATAATTTTTTGTGTTTTATGTCAGGTACTTTGATCAAAGGTAGAGGTGATGCTCCAATCCCTCAAACGGGAAAAAAAATTCAATAAATAGTTGTGTCTGGAGTTTGATTGAGTTCTCCAATCGCTCGTGCTTTGAGCTGAGCACAATGCAATCCCCCTATTTACCTCTGCCCCAAACAAAAATCCCACTACATACTCAGAGGATTGATCCATAGGCTAACCTCTCCCTTCTCTTTTTTTATTCAGGTGAAGTGTTCATTAAGAATTCCTCCCTGTGTAAAAGAGAGGGTCCAGGACATCACACCAACAACAACAACAACAAAACAATTCATAGAAAAAATTCTACATGGATGTGGTAGAGCATAGTGTTGTCTGGGTTGACTGATCTCATTCTCAGAATTTCATGTATATAAGTGAGGGATTTGACAATAACTTGCACACTAAATTGGATGTGGTAGACATTTGGTAGATGCTCACATACCAGGTGTGGGTGGATCTGCTTTAACATCTGCCATCATGTACCTATTTCATCTATGCAATCAAACTTGTATTGGTATGGATTTGAGAGCCCAGAGAGAGAGCATGATGATTGCATTCTTTTGTGGAAATTTCAAACTACTTATTGATATTTCCAAAACATGATACCAGACCAACATTGATTTACTCTACCTGGGCTCCTGTGTGCTTTGTAAGGAGCAACTTTTATAAGTAATTTTTAACAAGAAAACTCCACATCCCAATGTATCTAAAATCCAAGAAAACTAAAAAAAAAACCTTCAACATGGGGTGGCTGTTGTGGAGGATATAGTTTCCATTGGAAGTAAGGAAAATGGGATTTTTTTACTAAGAGTCATGATTGGGGTGTACAGAGAGGTGGGTTGATGAAAGCATATTGAAAGTCAACCTACATGCTTGAGCCTTTGAAATAAAAAGTAAAAAAAAACCTAGTCATCATCATCATCATCAGCATACTGGCAATAGTGTAAGTAAGTTGTAACTGGAACTGGTGATGATGGTGGTAGTGGTGGTGGTGGTGGTGGTGAATTTTCAAAATCCAAACCCACCCAATCCTTCATTTATGTTTAGTATTCACTGAAATCAATTCAGCACAACACTGGCCAAAAATACTGAGTAAAAACCCATTACAATTTATTTGCTATTCAAATGAGCTTCCAGCAAATTTTCCCCCTAAAAACCTAAACTGTAAACAAACCCCACATGATGATGATGATGATTATCTAATGACATCTAAACGATAAATATTATTATGTTATTTAACCCAATTGGCAGAGCTCTAATCCAATTGGTGGAAGCTGACCCAAAATGGTGGAGCTAAGTTGCAGCATTTCATACTGAGATTTAATAAAATGTCCTTACTTTGCAGATACCACTGAAAGAGAGGATAGGGGGGTGAAAGGAGGCCCAAAGACAGGGTTAGTTTACAGTTATAACTCTAATAACTAGTGAAAAGTTTAAACAACCTGTAAAGAGTATTAAGTAGAAGAGAGAGAATATAGAAATAATCAGAGTGGGAAGAATATTTTTGACAAGCAGTCCAGTTTTTAGTGTGTCTGCGGAGATCAGAAAATGGCAGGCTTCATTTCTGGATTTGCTTCAAACCCAAGTTATGGGTAAGTTAAGTACCCCATTCTTACACGGCCCTGCAATCTTGCCGCAAATATTTATCTATCTCTTATGAAGTTCCAGTACTTTCTCACCTCTCTCTCTCTATTCAAATTCCAGTCTATTCGGTTGTGTAATTGATCAGAGCTCTGATGCGGCGGCCTTGATGGTCAGGTTGCAGAAGACTGGAGCCCTGAACACGGAACAAAATAAAAAACATTCAAAAAGTCCATTGTACTGAAACCCTGGAATTCTTCTTCAAAAATCAAAACTTTACAGAATTTTGTAGTTGTTACTTCTGGGAGAGATTCCACCCAGAGCTTCTTAGGGTGAATTGCTCTTTCAAATGCATACAAAAACCATATACATAGTAGAACATCTGGAGGTGTAGTAGTAAAATGGTCTACAAAGTTCTTAATGATGGGGCAGAATCACTCTTCAGTATTATTTACCAAAAAAACTGGGAAAAAACACACACACATACCCACATTCAGCAATCTGTCTGTAGTGTACTAAATCTGGAAAAAGAGAGATAACATCAAACTTTGCAGTATTTGTAATTGTCACTTTGGAGAGATTCCACCCTTCACCCCGAGCTCCTTAAGGTGAATTGCTCTTTTAAATGTATGCGACAAGCACGAAGTAGAACATTCAGAGGTGTAGTAAAATAGTCTACAAAGTTCTTGATGATGTGGTGGAATCACTCCATTCCAGTATCATTTATGTCTCAGATAGTATGGTTTTGATGAGACTGGACTCATGACCACCTCCCCACACCCACCACTCAGCTGAGCTCTTCTTCCCAATGGCCATTTACCCATAATACAGAATTTTCTGAATGGATTTTGAATGTATTTTGAACACCCAACTACCTTGGCAGTTTCTACACTAATTATATAATTTTCAGAAAATTTGAAAGTAAAAAAAGGTCTTCAAGTAAAATTTTGTTTGGGAAGAAAATACATCCCACTACAAAAGTACCAAAGATGGCACAAAAAAATACACCACCAAACAAACACAAAATGTATGATGATGATCATCATCAAAGGTATGTACCTTTGCAGCAATGGTACATAAATAATACACATGCATAATCATAAAACCTCAATTAACTTAAGACTTTAAATAGCAACAACACCCACTTGATTTGTGTGGGCTTTAAGTTCCCATTTCAAAAAACAACCACCCATCATCATGAATTGATGAACTGAACTGCCTGCTTCATTTCTTCAATTACTGTTGCATTTCATTTAATTCCTTCAATTGCTACTTACTATAATTCATTTTTCATTTCTTCAATTGCTATTGCATTTTATTTCTTCAATTGTTATTGCATTTCATTTTCATTTTCTTCAATTATTACTACTGCAGTTTATTTCTTCAATTGCTATTGCATTTCTTTTCTTCTCTTTTGTACACAGTATTTTATTTGGGGGGTGGGTATTTGCATTTTCTTCAACCTCTGAAAAATATGATTTCCACACATACCAAAAAAAAAGAAAAAAAAGGACCTATGTAATAAAAAAAATTGGCTCTATTCCTCAGATTTCAAAAAAAGAGTTTTTTCCACCAGATTTCTATTACAGGTTCCAGCAGGTAGCAAAAAAAGATTAAAAGAATTCTTACAATTTTCTACTTTCATAATAATATGGTTTATAGCCAAATTTGGCTAAATCTTGTTGTGGAATGACACCAGTTTGGCTACATGCCAAAAATTGGGGGAAACAAAACACACCCACTCAACATATTATTATCATAAATTAAAATTAAATACTATTATTATCATAATACTAATAATAATAATAATAAAGAAGTACATTTATGGTCATGATCATGATGATGCTGCACCACAGCACTGTTTGTGTTTTGGGTCATCAAATTTGTTACTTAATTTTGCTCCCTCCCACCTCCTCCTCCCCCCAAAAAAAGGGCAACAATGATTTTGGAGCAGTAGCAGCATCTCCAGCGCCAACAAGAGCAATTGCTGCAACTGATGAAGCTCATGAGCTCATGAATCTCACAAAAAACCAATTTAGAGAACAACCCATAAAAATAAAAAAACCAGAAAGAACTGTTTTTTTTTTTTTTTTGGGTTGTTTCTTCATGTATTGCATTGCATTTTGTTTTGGTAGTTTTTTGCAAAACAAAAACTGTTGCTCTTGCACCCATTTGTTTGATGAAGAAGAAAATTCCTTCTGTGCCATCTTTCCCAAGCTTGGTAGCTATGTTTCTGTTGCCTTTGATAACAATGGTTGTCCCATTTGCTGTGGTGATGACGAGCAACCCTGTGAAGAAATGAGGGAAAAGCAAAGAAAACTCTAAGCATTTGCACATGGAGAGAGAGAGACACACACACACACAGAGCAACATCCAGAAGCTGTTTTTTTGTCCTGCAGCAGGCTAAGTTTTTTGCTGTAGCAAGAAGAAGTAGAAGAAGAAGGTGTTGTTTGCTGTCAGGAAAATAGTCAAAGCTTCAAACTATTACCTGATCTCCTCCCTGTTGCTGTTGTTTCTGAGTTGATTTCATTTGCTCCTACCGTTGTCGTGGAGTAAAGATTGTCGTATTCCAACGGTCAGAGTATTCGTTGTGTGATCTTTCTTTCGCATTGTGGTAAGAGTAATAGGAGCATTCGTGGTCTCTGATCTTCGTCTTCGTTGTCTGATCTTTGGTTTTGGATTGTGGAATCTCAGCTGCTTTTGGCTGCTGGAAGTGTAGTGTCGTCCAGTAGGAAGAAGAGGAGGAAGAGGAGAGAGAGTCTTCTTGGTACCATTTTTCTGAGCTCCCTTGTGGAATCTTCTTCTGCTTCTGCTGCTACCTGGATGGACTCCATGTGTGCGGGTGTTGGGTTGCAAGAGGATTCATCGGAGCTTTGATGTGCAGCAATCCACCAACTCGCCACACTTGTACATGTCTTGCTTTTGATCTTTGGGCTTTGCTCGACATTCGCGTCTGGCGATGGATGGATCCCTAGTCGCAGAAGCAGCAGCAGCTGATTTTGTCGAGGAGCTTGTAGTGGTAGAGAATGGAGATGGTGGAGCATGGGAGAAGGACAAGGATTTGAACTATCAGCAGCTAGCTCCGTCTCTCCCCGAGGAAAGTGCAGGAGTGATGATGATCTCTAATGGCAATGTGGGTAGTAACAGAAGAGAGTCTACTGCAGCAGCAGTGGGTAAGCGATCCAAAGACGTCTCTTCTGCAGTCAGGAAACTCGACAGGGAGCTGCTCCCAACAACTTCTTCTTCGTCGCTGTTGAAGAAGAGCACTGCTGGTAGTAGTAGTAGTAGTACCTCGGGATCAACAACACCTCGGGCGGCTCAGAGGTCATCACACTCTGGGGGAAAAGTTGCAGTTCGGCGGCTGGAAGAAGCGATCTGCAGCAGCAACAGCAGCGATGGTGGGAGTGATGTTGGAGTCCAGATGTCCAGAGATTCTGAGAATGGTGGGAATGGGAATTCTTCTGGCAGTCGTAGACTTGGAGCTCCGATCATGTCCGTGCTTCCTCCTCCCGTGAAGACGAAAACTCGGACGACGACGACGTTGAAGAGTGAGTCTGCACCCAGTACACCTCTGATCAGGCAGAGCTTGTCAGGCGCATTGCCGTCGCTTTCCATACCTTCTTCCACACCCACTGCGGATTCTCGTCGAGCTTCCTTCTCTTCGGTTCCGACTTCGGCAGATTGTAATCCTCGTCGGAGCCGTGTCTCCTTGTCTTCACGCTCGTCTCTCACCAGATCGGTGGATATTACAGCAGCCGAACTCAGGAAGTGGGCTGCTGCTGATGCTGCAGAGAAGAGGATCCCGTTGAAGGCCTCTGGCAGACCGACCAGCAGCATTCCATCGGTGGCGGGATCGGGATCCCCGCGAACTCCCTTAACACCCAAGACACCCGCAAATTTCTTGAGGCGCAGTAGTAGCAGCAGCAGCATCAGCACGCCCGGGAAGTTGGGTGCAAAAGCTTCAGCAAGCAGCCCCGATGGCAGGAGCAAACCTGTCGTTGTTCCTCCTTCTCCATCGCCGAGTTCAGCAAGCAAGCAGAAACTACAGGGAGAAGCAAATGGCGCCGCGACGAGCGCAGCATCAACTCCTCCTCCTGCAGCACGGAAGAAGCTCAGTTCTTCTGTATCCCTACTACCCAGCAGACGCACTTCGAGCTTTGCAGATGGTTCTTCCAAGCTTCCGCTCTCGTCTTCTCCTTCGTTCTCCAGCCCAGGCACAGAGAGATTGCCTACCCCGAGCACAACCCACATCGACAAAAGATTCACTTCCTCCACAACGCTGTTCTCGTCTCCCCCAGAGCGGCGTCTGAGCTTCGGCAGCAACAACAACACGAAGCTATCTTCTCCTCGCTCATTCTCGAGCATCAACAGCAACAATGCTGCTCATTCCAAGCCTCCATCACCGCCCACGACAGCAACGGATCGAGGTCCGAGCATGCTGAATCGGAGGAAATCTCTTGAGTCCTCCCGAGATTCCTCGCGATTCCTGATGCTTCCGCCAGTGGCAGATGTCAAAGGAGGAAACGACGATGCTCGACTCGATGTGCGGGGTCAGAAGCTACGCAGCTGCTGTGATGGGAGTCTGCTCCATTTGATGACTACCAAGTTGGAGTTCGTCTATCTCCGCGACAACAAGCTCTCAAACCTCAATGGAATCGAGAGTCTCAAGCGGGTGAAGGTGCTGGACATCAGCTTCAATGAGCTCAAGGGTGGTGAGGAGGAATCCTTCTTCCAGCCTCTGAGGAATTGCAAGATCCTACAGCAGCTGTACCTTGCAGGGAATCAAATCTCTTCTCTCAGAAGATTACCACAGCTACCCAACTTGGAAGTTTTGTCAGTTGCACAGAACAAGATTGACTCACTGGCCATGGAATCATCACAGCCAAGACTCCAACTCCTGGGTGCTGGCAGAAACAAAATCACCACATTCAAAGACTTCCCACAACACCTGCCATCTCTGCAGCACTTGCGGCTTGAAGAGAATCCCATACTGCAGCAAGGCTTTCACCCGGAAGCACAAGCTATCATGCTTGTGGGACCATCTTTGAAGAAATTCAATGATCGAGACTTGTCAATTGATGAGCAGGAGCTTGCATCTCTGTATCCTCCACATGCTGCCTTGTGCATCCGAGAAGGTTGGGAGCTCTGTGCTCCCGAAGAAGCTGTAGACTCAACAATGCAGTTTCTGCTGTTGCAGTGGAGAAAGTTCTTGCCTCCAGAGTTTGCTGTGAAGAAGGCTCATGTGGATCTGCCAGCTGAGGAGGATCAGTGCAGCTGTGAGTTCTTGTTTGAGAAATTGGAGGAAGGATTGGGAGGAGACTCTGGTGACTCTGGAGAGCTTGTTCTTGAGTATCAATGGTTTGTAGGAGGTAAAGCTCCAACAGGATTTCTTCCAGTTCAGGGAGCAGTGAGTAGTACATACTGGCCAAAGCACGAGGAAGTTGGACACTGCTTGAAAGTGGAATGCAGCATTCTTATTGGCGAGAGGAAGTTCGGTCCAGTTTTTGCCATATCTGCACCAGTTTCTCCAGGAACTGGATGCCCGAAGATCCTGAGCTTGGAGGTTGATGGTGAAGCTGTAGAAGGGAGCTTGATCAAGGGCTCTGCTGTAGTTGCTTGGTGTGGCACAACACCCAGAAAGTCTGGCATGAGTTGGTGGAGGCAGCAAGAGAATGGTGGCAGTTGTCCTCCTGTAGCAATCATGGGAGCTGAAGACTCTGTGTACAAACCAACACTTGATGATGTTGGTTTTAGACTCATCTTCATGTTCACTCCTGTCACAGAGGAGGGTGTGAAGGTAGGGACAAAACATTGTGCAGCATCGGCTGTGACACCAGTCATCCAAGCTGCTCACCCATCTGTAAGTGCTGTCCACATTCAGGGTGAACTTGTTGAGGGCAATGTGATCCGTGGGAGTGGTAAGTATTTTGGTGGAAGAGAAGGCGCAAGCAAGTTTGAATGGCTGCGGGAAAAAAGCCTTGAGTCAGGAGAGTTTAAGCTTGTGTCACGAGGAAAGCTTGAATACTCATTGACAGACAAAGATGCAGGTTTGCGCATCATGTTCATGTACACACCAATTGATACATGTGGGAATCAAGGAGATCCAGTGACTGCCATGAGTAGCAAGGTTAAGCTTGCTGCACCCCATACAGAAAATCTGAGAATTCTGGGGGATATGAAAGAGGGTAGCAAAGTGGCAATTGGTGGCATTTTTGCTGAAGGCGCAAGTTGTGTTCAGTGGTTCAAGAAATCCGAGCCAGGTGCACCAGCAGCAACAGAGTATGAGCAGCTAGAAGCTCTCAGCAGCTCTAAAGTTGCCAAGACCTTCTGCATACCTTCAAGAGCAGTTGGCTACTATCTTGTTGCAAAGTACATGCCAGTGCGTGCAGATGGAGAAAGTGGTGAGCCCACATTCATCATCTCGGAGAGCATTGTTGAGATGCTGCCTCCAGGCTTAACCTTCCTGAATATAACAGGAGATTGCATGGAGGGTGAAACTTTGACTGCCCAGTACGGATATGTGGGAGGTTATGAAGGAGTTAGTCAGTATGAATGGCGTCTGCATGAGAGCAAAAGTGATCAAGGCACCTCAATTCCAGAAGCTAGAGGCCAATTGCAGTATAGAATAACAAAGCAAGCTGTCAACAAGTTCCTTTCATTCAGGTGTAAACCTGTGCGGGAAGATGGTTTGCATGGAGAATGGCACAGTATGTGTGCCACAGAGCGCATATGTGCAGGCTTTCCCACTATGCTGTCCTTGCACATACTTGGAGAGCCCATTGAGGGCCAGGAACTGCACATGGAGAAAGAGTATTGGGGGGGTGAGGAAGGCCACTCAAAGGTGCAATGGTTCCTGACCCAACGACAGGACTGGACACAACAATGTGAGATTGAAGGAGCCACACAACAGTCTTATACCGTTTCTGTGGATGATTTAGAAGGGATGATCTGCGTTTCATGCCAACCTGTACGGAGTGATGGTGTCACTGGTCCTGTTACTGTCTCTGCACCTGTTGGCCCTGTGCTTCCAGCTCCCCCAAGATGTGAGGCACTTGAGATCCATGGCTCACCGGTGGAAGGTGGAAGCCTGAGCTTTGAGGCTTCTTACACTGGTGGTGAGAAAGGTGACTGCACACATGAGTGGGTTCGTGTGAACTCAGATGGTGGTGAAGAACTGTTGAGCACTGATGATCAGCTTGATCTCAAATCTGAGGATGTTGGAAGCCAGATCAAGCTGGTCTTTACGCCCATTCGCAAGGATGGAACTGCAGGAGAGTCACGGTCAGTTCTCTCAGAAGAAGTTGTGGATGCAGAGCCAGAGGGACAAGAACTTGCAATCCCACAATGCTTTGAGGATGTTGAAGTTGCACCTCAGAGAAGGTACTTTGGTGGCAGAGAAGGTGCAAGTGAGTTCACCTGGTATAGAACTAAGCACAAACCTGCTGAGGGTGGTCATTTGCCCAAGGATGCACATTTGCTCTGCAGAACTGAGGTATGCACTCCGAGGCTGGATGAGGTGGGATCATACCTGGTGCTTCATTGGGTCCCAGTACGCGATGATGGCAAGCGGGCTGCTTTGCCCATCATAGCCTACAGTGATCCTGTTCTGCCTGCTTTCCCAGAAGTTTGCAATGTGGCTATAAGAGAGGTTTCAGAAGGCATGTTTGTTGGAGAAGGTGTGTATTATGGAGGGCTGGAAGGTCAAAGCCACATATGCTGGTATCGCCAAACAGCTGCAAATGTGTGCACACCAATTCCAGGTGCACAAACAAAGACATATGTGATAAGTGATGATGACTATACATGCTCCTTGATCTTTGGGTACACTCCGGTCAGATCAGATGGAGTTTCAGGCAATCTTGTGACATCGCAACCCACAACTCCCATATACCCAGAGTTGCCAAGAATACAAAAGCTTGTGGTCTCTGGTAAGGCAATGGAGGGTGAAACACTCACAGCTTTGGAGGTGATTCCCAAGAAAGGATCGCAGCAACAGTCCTTGGAGCGGTACACAAAGGAAATCAGGTATCAATGGTCACGTTCATGGCAACCAGAATCCCTGGAGACCTATGAGCACCTCCAGGCACAACAGTCATGCACTTACAAAGTGAGGACAGAGGATGTGGGTTACTGCCTCCGCTGTGAATGTGTTGTTTTGGATGTCTTTGGGAGATCTGCTGAGCCAATTGTCTACATCACATCGCCTGTTGTCCCAGGTTTCCCAAGGCTGGAGAATCTGGAGATAGACGGGCGTGGATTTCATACTAGCCTTTATGCTGTCAGGGGAATCTACAGTGGCGGGAGAGAAGGGAAGAGTTCGATTCAATGGTTCCGAGCCATGGCTGGCAGTCCAGATCTGATTCCCATATCTGGTGAAGTAGGCCGGATGTATGAAGCAAATGTTGATGATGTTGGCTACACTCTTGTTGCGATGTACACACCTGTTCGGGAAGATGGGGTAGAAGGAGGTCCTGTGACAGCAGCAACAGCAGAACCCATCATAGTTGACCCAGAAGTTGCAAAGGAGGTACAGCTGAAGCTAGATGCTGGATCATCATCAGTGAAGTTTGAAGCATTACGGGACCGATTACCATTAAAGACAACTACACATCGTAATAATAACAAACAACAGGGTTTTGGAATCTTGGAGAGAAGAGTTGTTGATGTGAGTAGGAAAAGAGTGAAGGTAATCAAACCAGGCTCCAGAACCAGCTTTGCAACTACAGAACTACGTGGTACTTATGCTCCCCCTTTCCATGTGGAGGTGTTGCGGAGTGATCAGCACCGGATCAAGATTGTAATGGACAAAGAGAATGAGGTGGAGCTCATGGTACAGTCACGTCATCTCCGTGATATCCTTGTGCTTGTTATCCGTGGTTTCTCTCATCGGTTTAACAGTACCCCATTGAATTTGCTGTTGAAAATGTGATGTAAGTCACTTTTGTGTCTTGTGAACGCATGTGAAGGACTACATCTCTCTCTCTCTCCCTCTCTCTCTCTGCACTTTCCCAGAGCATTTGAACCTGATCCTGGTGGGCCCAGAATTATATTCAAGTTTCATGAGAATGTTGTGCAACCCAACCCTTCTCTGACTGGCATGCGATCCTGCACATATTCACTTTTGTTTCACAAAGACTGCTGCCACTCAGAGTCAACAACACTTGGTGGGTGCCAGGAGTGGAGATGAAGAATTGAGTGAGAAGTGCAAACATTGTGCTAGTATTGTCTGAATAGAGCTCAATGCCACCTTGAAAGCAAATGTGGATTCAACCTCATTATGTGCCATTTATTGACTTTTGATAATGCAGGATTCTTCTGCAATTATGGACAATGTAAAGGATTACTCTTAAATAATAATTGAGTAGGATCAGAAACACACCATTCTCTTCCAAACGGTCTCATGAGAGATGACCATTGAGAGTGTTGCTGCCAAAAGGTTTCTGCTTCAACTCCCTACAAAAGGGACATCATCAATTTAAGTTCCAGATGAAAGATTACATTACTGTATAGAAATAGATTGCAATGAAGGAACTATCATCACCCATTTTCTTCATCTTCCAGTCACCTTTGAACATGCACACTTTGTCACTACACCAAAAAAAGTTCTAAATTTGCTCAGAGCCTCAACATGAGGCTGTCTTTATTCACCCACCCTCTTCCAAGTCTTCTTAGCACATGTTTACTTCTATAAGTGCAGAAAAAGAAACTGCAAATTCCAATTCAGACCCTAAACCCCTACTGGAGAATAGATGATCAAGCATGACTTTCCCTTTTGAGTAATTTTGCTTTACATTGAACAAAAAGCTCAATAGGTTCACAAACTGCATGCTTTTATAGTCATTGAAACAACTCTGAAGAAAGAACTCTCAAGCAGGGACTTCACTGATAAAACTCAAGACAGTGTCCATGTCAGGAAGGGCTGGGATTGCGCCTCTCTCAGTTACTGTGATAGCACCACAAGCATTTGCAAACTTTAGTGCCTCCCGCAATCGGTCTTCATTCTGCGAGTCCCAAAAGCCAGTCACCATTGTCAGTCTGTCTCTTCTTGCTTACACTGCCTCTCAATAAAGCATGCGGGAAGTTGCTGTCTTTGAATTCATACAACCTGTACATTCATCTGCCTTTCTGCATATACATATCCAGGCTTATGACCCTTGGAAATAACACAAAGCATTGAAGACTGTTAGTTTCTGCGTGGCATGAAATATAATATATTTGTGAAGCATCTACAAAAAATAAAATTGACCAGTTCACTTGCCTCCAGTATTGATGAGTCCTTTCCAAGTTGGCTCAAAATACCAGCACAAAATGCATCTCCAGCCCCAGTGGTGTCCACCACTTCCACTTTGAGTCCATCAACTGTCCCTCTAAATTTCTGCACATTCGTTATAAGAATACATATGTCAACCTATGTGTGTACTCAGACCGATCCTTGTTTTGAATCCAAGTTCATGTCTTGTGCACATAGACCAAGCACCCTCTTTGAACAGTGCAAGAGATGGAAGAAGAAAAAGAGAGCAGCTGGAAGCTTGCACCCCAAATGTGAAGTGTAAATTTTATTGTAGAGATAACTCCACCAAAACATATAAGGCAACCAAAACAAACACAACAAGAATGAGTGCAGTCAGCATTATGAGTATGACTTACAAGGTATCAGGCAGTCACCTTCATCGTAAATGGTAGTGACTAGCAGCCATTAACCTTGACTGACCTCATGAGGTCCCAACAGTGCAGATAGATAAATATATACCCTGCTCAAAACTTAAAGCAGAGAAGTATACCAAAATCTGCATCCTGAATATCTGTTGCATTTCTGGAAGCAACAAGAAGACAAAGGCATGATGTTGGCTAGCACTCAACAGACATAGGTAATGTGAAAGGGAAATGGTAGCCACATTCAAGCTACATCAAGCTTGTGAGGGTAAACTTCATTTCATTTAGCTTGCCCCTACAAGGAAGCATCTAAGCAAAAGGGGCATAAAGACAATTAAGGTAGTGGTTGGGCCCTGCACCATGAACATATCCTTAAGCACCCCAAGTGCAAAATCTTCTTTACACAATATGTACTCTGCACTGCTGATGTAGAGCTGCAAAGGTGCGTGCACTAGCACTGTGGTCACCAGAGCCTCGTTGTCTACTGGAGGACTTTTAGAACAGCCCTTCCACACAACCACTGTGTAACCTAACCAGGTGCTCACAGAGAGCAAGAATGGGGATGGATTTCACATACCGGGGTGTAGTATCGACATCCCTCTCCACCTTCAGTCACCAGCATCAACTTACAACCAGGGTGGAAAAGTTTCAGATTGTTCTCATCATCAGTAGAGTCTCCACCTGTGAGAAATTTCACCTCCTCATCACTCACCTTCAAAACCCACAATCCAGACAAAGGTTTCAAAGTCAAGTTTTGTCACAAAGTCAAAATGATCAAGCTCTATGACGTATTGCTATTTTTGCTGTTTACCCCAAACTGATTGAACAGCTATGTACAACTGACTGGAAAATATAGCAGTGTACATATAACTTTCTTAGCATGTAACCAAATATACAGGCAATGTTACCATCCAAGAGCCCCAATCAGGGGGCACCTTATGCAATGATCGAAGTACCATACAGTGTCATGGCTCTCACTGGCACTTAGAAATGCTACACAGATGATGAGAAGTTGCTAGATCTTCACTGCACCTTGATGATATCAGCCTGATTCCAAATACTTCTGATGCCCTCTCTTGCTGCCTCTGCTGATGACCACAAGGGCAGCCGCAGATTGGGGTCATAAGACAACACTGCACCTGCCTCTTTAGCAATCCTCATGGCTTCCATATGTGTCGAGCGAGAGGGCTCAGTGATCAAACTGATTGACCCATAATGTAAGATTGCAGCCTGCCATTCAGTGTGCAGTCTCATTGTCAGCAAACTGAGATTCCCTTAGCATTCAGAGAGGACTAGGCAAGGCTTTCCTGAGGGGCCCACTCTCTTGCCATAACACCAGATCAGCTGTTCATGAGGCAAAGCCCCTTAACAAAACCTGAATGCATAGTAAGTAGCCAAACCCAATACACATGATGATTCCACAGAAACCCTCCTGAACAAGGCAACAATACATAGACATTGATGTGGATGGGTTGTTGAAGAGTGCAAGAGATGATGAGAAAATACCTCTTGAAGGAGGGTCAGATCAAGTTCATGGGGCTCAAACAACATGTCTGCACTAGGGTTCCGATAGAACATAAATTCTCTCTCCCCATCATGGCGCAGAGTGACAAATGCTAGTGCAGTCCTGGCATTTGCATCAAAGACACATCCCTTGGTATCCACATGATTATCCTTGAGCACATTCACCAACATGACTCCAAATTCATCGTCC